>OY997272.1:245004026-245604026 GCA_963921465.1 Triticum timopheevii | reverse complement strand
CAGCCGCACAGAAGGTAATATTTTAAATAACTAAAGCGCTACATAGCGCAAGTAACTTCGTCCTTCAAATACAAACATGACAGAAGTGAATTCATTCAAAAATGGTGTCCTTGGTACATTCGTCAGCCACAAGACGAGCACCCTTCATAACGCCATCATAGTACATCTCGGGATGGCGATGCGCCTTGCCCTCCGGCGGCCCGTCCTTGACCAGCTTCTCCGCATCCAGCTTGCCCCAATGCACCTTGACGCGGGCAAAGGCCCGGCGGGCACCTTTCATACAGACGGAGTGCTTGATCACCTCCAGCCGCGGGCAGGCATCCACCATCCGCTTGATCAGGCCAAAGTAGCTACTGGGCATGAGCTCACCAGGACACATCCAGACTATGAAACCTTTCATAGCCAGTTCAGCAGCCCTGTGGAGTTTGACCAACTGCTTCAGTTGGTCACTCAGAGGCATCGGGTGTTCAGCCCCAGCATACTTGGACCAGAACAGCTTCTCCGTTGAGTTCCCCTCCTGGGCACGGTAGAACTCCGCAGCGTCTGATATGCTGCATGGCAGATCTGCAAATGCCCCTGGAGAGCTCCAAATTCGAGTAAGTAAAAGAAATGCCTCCTCCACATGTTTGCTTTGCATAAAGAACTTCTTACCCGCTGCTACCTTCTTGGCCTCCTGGATCTCCTGCTGTGCTTTCTTGGCTTCGGCCTTGGCATCTTTTAAATTCACAAGGGCCTTCGCAAGCTCGGCCTCTTTCGCCTTCAGATCAGGCTCCACGGACTCGTACTTCTTGCCAAGGTCCTGGAGCTCTTGCTGTACCTCACCTACCCTAGCACTTTGCTTTTCGCGCTCCTTATGTTCCGAGGCCTCCCTGTCTTCGGCCTCGGCCAGCGCCTTTTTCAAGGACGCCACTTCGGCGGTGGCCCCTGTTACACAGTCATGACACTTAGGTGTTAGACTCACCAATTCTGCTTATCCTTAAATGCATAAGAGCGGGAATCACTTACCCTTGTTCTCTTCGAGCTGCCTCTTCGTGAGGTCGAGCTCTCCCTGCGCCTGCTCCAGGTCCCGCTTTAGTTCGGCAACCTCGGCATGACGGGCAGCAGCAGCAAGCAGTACAGCCTGCTTATTCACAATAATACTTATTATTAGACTCCTGCGGATTATAATTGACCCTCCGTTTGGCTTTTCTTTCCGAACACCAAACAAAGTATCAGGGGCTACTACCTATCGGGTGGTAATTTTGCACGTATTTATTATTTACCTCAAAGCCTGTCAGGAGGCTGGTGCAAGCTTCGGTTAGTCCGCTTTTGGCGGACAAAACCTTCCGAATCACTGTACTCATGAGAGTACGGTGCTCTTCATCCATGGAAGCCCCGCGAAGCCCTTCCAGCAGATAGTCCGGTGCCTCATGCGCAACGGAAGTCCTCGATACAGACGGCTCTCCCTTCCTAACGAGGGGTCGCCCGCCTGAGTCCGGAACCATCGAAGGTTCCGGAATTGTGTTCGGCTGAGAGCCCGGCTGGCCATGGCTCTCGTCAACTCGATCCACGGGGATCTTGAACCCCGCGTGTCCGACATTTGGGACCTCGCCTCGGGGCGTCTCCAGAGTCACCTCCCCCCGCTCTGGGAGCCCTTGGGACAACACCTCCGTGTCGTCCGTGAGTTGAGGAGTAGTGGCTGTCGGAAGCGAATTCATCTCCGAATCGCTCAGGGACCCGGAGGAAGATACCTCAGGGTGATCCCTGGCCGGACTGCATATATGTTCGACATTATAAGTATAAAAACTATGAGGTGAAACCATGATAGAATGAGGACACTTACGATCGCACTAGGGGCTTCCCCCTGGGCAGCCACCCCTCCTCGCTGTGAGCGGCCGTGGCAGAATAGTCCGGAAGGGATACCTTCCCCTTCTTGGACGCCCCAGCCTCCCCCTCCGGGGTGGATTTTCTCTTCCTCGCCTCCCCAGTACGGGGAGGTAGAGTTTCTTCTTGGTTCCTCCTGCCACCACGGGAGGAATCTGTCTCGTCGTCATCAGACGACAGGGGTATGATGGCCTTACGCTGACGGCCTTTTCTGCCCCCCTGGTCCGCCTCCTCGGACCCCTCATCCTTTCCGGATGGGGCGTCTTCCTCTTCTTCTTCTTCCTCCCCTTCGTGGGAGGAGTGCGCCTCGTCGTCTTTGGACGAGGCTTCTGGCACAACCTTGCGCCGAAGACCCTTTCGGGTCCCCGGAGCCTTCTTCTCGGCCTTCTTCTCTGGCACCTTGTACGGTGCCGGGACCAACATCTCCGTCAGGAGAGCGTCAGCTGGGCCTTCTGGCAGCGGAGCCAGACAGTAAACCTGCTCTGCTGTCTCCACATAATCCTGTAGCAAACATGCATAACTACTTAAGGCTCTCCCATGGATATATTGGAAAGAACCGGGTCCGGTGGCTGTCTGAGAACTCACCTGACTAGGAGCCCGTGCGGCGTGAAGCCCGCGGTCCTCGGATGTGGGAGGAGGTACTTCAGAGGCCTTGAATAGCACCTTCCATGCGCCTTTGTGCGTCATGTCATAGAGCTTCAGGAGCGTCCGGTGTTCGGTTGGGACGAACTCCCACAGATTGACTGTCTGCCTCTGGCAGGGCAGGATCCGGCGAACGAGCATGACCTGGATCACGTTGATAAGCTTGATGTTCTTGTCCTTCATGCTTTTGATGCATGTCTGGAGTACGGACAGGCCCTTCCTTTTCCCAGGAGGTGAGCCGCATGGGGGTTCCAGATCTGAATTCTTGAGCCGCGGCCCAGTTGGCGCCGCGCGGCTCGGTGATGTAGAACCACCCCGATTGCCATCCTTTTACGGTCTCCGCAAAGGAGCCGTCGAGCCATGTGACGTTGGGCATTCTGCCCACCATGGCCCCTCCGCACTCTACTTGTTGGCCGCTTACAACCTTCGGCTTCACGCGGAAAGTTTGCAGCCATAGGCCGAACTGAGGCCGGATGCAGAGGAGGCCTCGCATACGACGATGAACGCCGAGATGTTGAGGACAAAATTTGGGGCTAGATCGTGGAAATCTAGCCCGTAGTAGAACATGAGCCCGCGGACGAAGGGATGGAGTGGAAATCCCAGTCCATGGACGAAGTGGGCGACAAATACGACCCTCTCATGGGGTCCTGGGGTCGGAGTGACCTGCCCGGCATCCGGTAGCCGGTGCGCTATGTCCGCGGCCAAATATCCGGCCGCCCGAAGATTTGTGATGTGCTTCTCCTTGATGGTGAAGGCCACCCACTTGCCTCCTGCTCCGGACATGTTTAGCTGTGCAGAGAAGACTTGGGTTTGGGCGCTGGAGCTCGAGGGGGCAAGAATGGGCAAAGGAGGAAGAAGGCGTGGGTGAAAATGTTGAAATCTTATCCCTTTATAGAGGAGCCGAGAGCGGTGCGCCTCCCCACTTGCCCATTGAGAATCGCTTGCTTCCCAAGCGCCACGAGTAATGGCGTGGTGAGATTACCCATACCCGTATTGATGAGAATCCCATGATAAGGGGACACGATCTCTGCTTTAATAAGACGTGTCGAAGAAACCACCTCGCAATATGCATTGTAGCTGGTTGTGGGAAAATGGTTCAAATAATGATCCGACCGTAATGATATGTCACGTCATCAGAAAAAGTTGTCAGCAGATTGCATTTGTGAAATATCATTCTCTCTACAGCGGTGTGTAAAGATCATCTTGTGAATCTGGACACGATTTAAGTGTTCGATGACTACTTTGGAGTATTCGGAGAAGGAACCTGCCTTGCAATGCCGAAGACAATACTGCGCGCTGGACTCATCGTCATTGAAGCCTGGTTCAGGGGCTACTGAGGGAGTCCTGGATTAGGGGGTATCCGGACATCCGTACAGTGTACAATGTCCGGACTATTGAAGCGTGAAGATACAAGACTCAAGACTTGGGCCCGTGTCTGAATGGGACTCTCCTTTGCGTGGAAGGCAAGCTTGGCGATCCGGATATTATATTTCCTTCCTTGTAACCGACTCCATGTAAACCCTAGCCCTCTCTGGAGTCTATATAAACCGGAGAGGTTGGTCCTTAGAAGGCCGATCACAATTACAATCATACCATCATAGGCTAGCTCTTAGGGTTTAGCCTCTACGATCTCGTGGTAGATCTACTCTTGTACTACCCATATCATCAATATTAATCAAGCAGGAAGTAGGGTTTTACCTCCATCGAGAGGGCCCGAACCTGGGTAAACATCTGTGTCCCTTGCTTCCTGTTACCATCAGCCTTGACGCACAGATCGGGACCCCCTACCCGAGATCCGCCGGTTTTGACACCGACAGCAGGGACCTGCCAGCTACATCTTCGCACGCAAGGAAGTGCGTCCATATTACGGGGAAAAAATGATTCGCTCCCTGACTGTTGGGACCCACCAGCTACATCTTCGCATGCAAGGAAGTGCCTGATAGTCCGGACCCACCTGGTCGAAGCGTACGTAGCGTTGTCATTCTGGTCGCGAACGTGTTATGTACATACTGGTCGATGTAGAGGCGCGCACGTGTCGTAGTATAGGCGCGCATGTAGCATGTACACGTACGTACAACGGCCTGGGTGGAACAAAGAAATACGGCCACATACGGACATACGGGCGGGGTCTCGAACGCCTACTCGCGCATACGTACGGCCAGGTTTCGTGTACATGGCTGGGTCGGAACAGAGAAACTGCATCGTTGTTGTGTTCATGGGGAGCAAATCGACTGGGTCAGAACAGAATGCGTCGTCGTGTTCATCGGGAGGGCTTGGATGGAACAGCCGATGGAAACGAGGCTTGGCGTACCGCAGAATGGAGGAAACGGCCTTGTGTTCGACCGACCACGTTTGAAACGGAATCCTGTTCATAGGGAGGGGTCTGGCGTACCGCAAAACGGAGGAAACGGACTTCTATTGGACCTCCTACGGTCGAAACGGGGTCCTGTTGATCGGTAGGGGTGTGGCGTATCGCAAAACGGAGGAAACGGACTTGTGTTGCAGCGCTACGGTCGAAACGGGGGTCCTGTTCATCGGGAGGGGTGTGGCGTACCACAAAATGGGACTCCACGGGATACTGTTCATCTCCACCGTCGACCTCCTCCAGCCTCCACGGGCTACTGTTCATCCACCGTCAACCTCCTCCAGCCTCCACCTGCGACTGTTCATCCACGGGCTCCTGTTCATCCAGCCTCCACCGCGCGCTACTCCACCAGCTACTGTTCAACCAGCCCTCTCCACGGGCTCCTGTTCAACCACCCCTCCACGGGCTACTGTTCATCCTGCCCTCCATGGGGTCGTCCTGTTCATCCAGCCCTCCATGGGGTCCTGTTCATCCAGCCCCAACCGGCTCGATCGATCAGGGTCCTGTTCATCTAGAGGCAACACCATGGGGTCCTGTTCATCCACCCCCACCGGGAACTGTTCATCCAAACCGCACCAGCAACGCTCACTGTTCTTCCAAGCCCCCACAGCAATGCTCACTGTTCATCAAGGGAAGGAGGCAGCAGGGTTCGATCGGCTTCAGTTAGCAGCAGTAGCGAAGGAATCACTCGGGTTCAGTAACGTAGCTAGTGCAATCGCTCGGGTTCAGATAGAGCCCAACGCCTCGCACCCACGCGCGTACAGTACGAGAGAAACGCGCATCGCTCGGCCCCCGACCACCCACCATAACCGGGAACTCCCCGATATTTTCCTCGCCCTCGGTTCTACCACGGTGTTTTCCGTCATGGATGGCCCAAAGAATGTCATGCAGCTGCGTCTCCTGCCCGCCCAGGATGAAACACCTATTTTCTGTCATGATTTTTTGTCAAAGAAGTAGGAGCCCACCACATCTATGATGATACCGGGTTTTGTCACAATTATCGTCATAGAAGTGTCATAAGTATGTCAGAAAAAAATTCATTCGGCCCAAAATGTCACGGATGTGTCTTTTTTGTAGTGGGTATGTATGGATGTAAGGCACTTGTTATTCAGCTTCTGTGTGTTCAGTGAGCATTGATCTCTGGGATCACTGTACACGTGCATTCGGTGATCTCGACTTGTGAGTCGGTGTCCCCACATAGCTGGTATCAGAGCCTTCCTGAGTGTAGGAAGTCATAGTTAGCATGTTCGTTAGTTAGGATAAAACAAATTTTCAAAACCATCTACACCTCGCCTCCTTTCTGAGATTTCCCAAACCTAAGGGATATTTTCCGTATTGACCTCTCCTATTCAACTTTTGTAGATGGCCATCACCACCTTGAGACTCCTTACGACAGGATTTCCATCACTCCTATGAGATTGCCTCCAACAATGCCACTATCCCTTGCTGCCCATGTATACCCTGCACAAACTGGAAAATGATGTGTTCGAGAAGGAGTTCTATGCCATGGTATTGGTGTCTGCCAAGACCTCACCCCAGGGGTGGTTCTTCATTGGACCGCCCATGCCAACAAGAGACTTGGCCATTCAGCAAGTGGCATAAGAAGCGCTCCTCCGTCTTCGAGACCTCCTTCCAGAAATGAAAGAAGAACACGCCACCCACTACCTACCTGGCAAGAGTAGATTTAGAGCCCTGACACAAGTGAGGATTTCCCTAGAAGATGAGGATCCAACCCTCAAGTATCAGATCCATTTCATCAACGCAGGAGACTACCTTCTACGTCACCTTACCGAAGCATTCCTTAAGGCTCGCCAAGACCTCCCTTCACTTCTGCACCTCCACTGCCTCGAGAAAAAGAAGGTGGACGAGCGAGAACAGCCAATCACTGCCCTAAAAGCCCACCTTGCCAATCAAGAGCAGAAAATCAAGGAACTTCAAAAAGCCCGCAACCAAACCCCACGCAGGAGGCATATGAATGGATTTCCATATCCATCTCGTAGAGGATCATCGTCAGGCCCCCGATGACAATACCCAAGACTGAGTAACAACCTTTTTGCTTCCGTCACATATCACAGGTGTGGTGAACTCTGGCATATTTACAAGATGTGTCCCAACAAGCAGCCGACTGTCGCATGCCCATTGGCACCCAGGAGAACCTAGAAGCTGAAGACTGAACACCTTTCTCTCCAAGTGATGAAGCAAGCACGACTACCGAATCCGTGGACCCCTAGTGTAGGATGAGTCGTGTACCCCCTATGCTCAGTCGAGTCCATATGATGGTTCAAATGAAACCATATTGAGTGTTGCTTGTTCTTATCTGTTTGTGTTTCGATATAAGTCGCACTTTTGCCCTAGGCAGCATGTACGCGACTATATCACCTATCTTATCTTAATGAAATTGTGTGTGGCCCTTTTGGCACCTATTTGTTTGCACTTGCACTATAGAACCCCCTTTTAGGCATTCCCCTCCTTTATGCTACTTTTCTCTCTCATCTCTCCCATCAGCTAAAGACCAGCAAGACGGGATGCACCAAGTATTCTACCTCGGCGACCAAACTAGCACTAAAGACTTTCTCTACAGCCTCCTCGGCCAAGTGGAACTCCGTAGAGTTGTGCTTACCCCTCAAGACTGGAAACCATCCCTAGACCCTTCGAGACTCCACAAGATACCCCAGCTCAAATCCTGAGCATGTGCTTAATCCACAAAATTGCAAGAGAACCACTTAATCCTCCGTAACCTTGCTCGGTACTGAGTTCATTATGGAACTAGTGGACATAGTGAGCAAGCACATTGTCATCCTAATATAGCAAGAACTGATGGTGCCCTAGGAAAGACCAATTTTAGGATATAGGATAGATGAAAAATGACTTGATGAGATTATATTAGTAACCTAGAAGAATTATCTGAGACTCTGGTGGATTATGAGGCTTTCATGTTGCTAAATGAACTTGGTGGGATCATGTTAATGGAGTAGCATAACTTTCATTGCCCCTGAGTAAATTGGATTTAGTAGGATAATTATGATCGCAAGCTGAAATTCTTTAAAGTATAAGGATTTGACTTAGCCAAGGGATATTGATAGGATATAGTTGACATTACGATAATGACTTGGGGGGAAATGTAGGAATTCTATTTGGACATGAGATTTGGATTCAAATATGTGATCCTAGTAGGTACAGATGTTGAGTAAGTTTACATGGTTCAGAGTAAATTGGATTTAGACTGATGACCTCGATCATGATACCATGTTTCTCGGTGGACAATAAACTAGGTGATTGGATTAATTGTCGGAGTTGATTTAGGGATCTATATAAGCCTGTCCTTGGAGTTTAGTTGACCATGATAATAGAAATTGGTGGACTGACTCTAGTAAGGATAGCCCTTTCAAGTATTTGGGGAACATAGGGACTTTAGAAGATCATGTGGAACACCATATCTATTGAAATTGTAGAATTAATGGATTATGTAGTGATTGATGGAAGTTAATTGGTTGTTGGAGTTGATTCATAGGAAGGAAACAAGATCTTCGAGTGGCATACGACGTGTTTCCTTAGGATAGAAATGCACTATCTTGGACCTTGGAAGAACAGGTTGAACACTTGGATTGTGGTGTTTAATTCAAGCTTAACAGCTTGTATGTTCTACCCATGGATTTTTTTCATAGATATGAGTTTGGGGATAGTTGTCATGTATGATTTTGTTGGACTTCGCCTCGAGGAGTCATGAGGGTATGAATAGCATGAGTGATGATTGGAGTTAACCTATACGGGATGATTCTTTCGGCAATATGATGTGATTTGTTTCGAAGACTAGATAGAACAATTGGCATCTCAGAAATTGTGCTCAAGGATAAGATGATAAACGTTCACTCGCACCCTAGAATCCGTGAAACCCTTAAGCCCTACCAAGCCACAACATGGTCAGATCATGGCCACACACTTTGGCTCTAGATCGAGAAGACCTTGGACAATACTTAACCGTGACCACCCTCAATGCCCCATCCCACTTTATGTACCCCATGAACATCTTTACTTGGTGACCAACTCGTATAATTGAAGATGTAAGAAGAGTTGTTCAGCTGGTTTTGGAAACACCTGAAGGCCGCCATGTCAAGGAGGAAGAACTATAACAAGCACCATCGTCAAGAAGTGAACTTCCTCGTTGAGGACTATGCGTATCTGCAAACCACTCCTCTCGAAGGAACCAAGCATTTCCATGACAAAAGAAAGCTCACACCAAGATTTACCGGCCCCCTCCGAGATCACTACAAGACGAAGAAAAGACAGCTACTAGCTGGAGTCACCACCTGAGTTACCCACTGTGCACAATGTTTTACACATGACACAACTCCGGAAGTATATCCAACTTCCTAACTAGTCCAAATCTCTAAAACTACATTGATCACCAAACCATCAACCCGACCTGACCTACACGAGAGACCCCATTCGCAACCTGCATCAAGTGGAATGTTATACACGAAGCCGCACCACCAAGTACTTCAAGGATCAAAGGAGAACCACATAGAACCAGAAGCAGTATGAGGACGTGAAGACTACCCCAGATCTAACTTTTTGTATTCCTTTCCACGCCTAGTTTGGGAATCTCGGGGACGAGATTCTTGTAAGGGGGGTAGGTCTGTCACACCCTGATTTTCATGCCTCAACACTTAATCTAGTAAACATGATAAAATGTGGTTTGGTAAAAACTTTTGCATTATTTGGCTTTTATTTGAATGGGATTTTTTGTGTGTGATTTCAAGTGCTCATAAAGGTCAACATAGCTCCACTTTCTATACTTCATCTCCTTGATCCAAACTTTTGCCCAATCATCATGCCATGTGTATAGGACAGGATAGTATATTCTTACAAAAATAATTTGGCCTAAAAGTATTTTCTAAATTATGTTTCCAAAAACCCCTGAATTGAGGCTTGCAAGTACTTAATTTGGGGTATGAAAAATATTTCAAAAAGTATATTTGACTCCTATTAGGTATAGGACTCCCATAAACCACAAAAATATAATGTTAGAAGTTATTTTCCTATTTTATTTATAGGCTTTTTCTTCAGTCCAGAAACGGTTTTTAATAGGTTTAAATTGTTTTCATGTTTCAAAATATTTGAGAAAATTTAGGGAAACTCACTGGACATATATTTTCCATATATATGAGTTTCAACACATGGTCATGTTCAAAATAATGGACAAAACCCCCCCAAAACCATTTCTGTTCATTTCAAGTATTTGAAATATTTCTATAAGAAATATTTTCAAATAAATCCAGGAAAATGCTAGCGAGTCACATATGCATAATGTGATGATTCTGCAAAGTTTTATCCCAATCAAAATTGTTTTGGTTCACAAAAGTGCCCCAAAACCCTCTTTGTCCAGATCCAAGTTTGAACAACTTTACATTGTAAACTTTCTTCTTTTGCTCTCAAACTTTGTGGATATGCTCAAATACAGAAATGATGACACTACACCGAGTGGTGCACCAAGGAGAAGAGTTTAGCTTAGCTAGATCTAATCAAGTCCATTTATGTTGATTTCTAGGGTTTACAGAATTTACATTGTGAACCTTGTCCAAATGAGCTCAAATTTCTACCACCTTGCCAAATGGTTATGATCAACACCCGCATCAAGTGCCACAAGAAGGAGATGGGTGCAAGTGACTTAAACATGCATCAAACACCTTTCACCACATTTCCAAAATCACCATTTTGACCTCTTCCACTATTCTCCTTGAGTTAAATTTTTTACCACAACTCCTCCTAGTCCCCTTCTATCTCCAGTACCATTTGCAAGTCCACAGCTCCATTATTGGGGGGAGGGGTAAAAACCCCACTTTCTCCCTCTGGGCAACCACTTTCTGTCACTCCCTCAACCTCTCTCCTCTCCTACTGGCTCTCCAGAGCATCCAATGCCTCTCCCAACTTGTTTACTCCCTCCTAACACTACCAGACACACTTGGCCGCGCCCACATTGCCAAAAAAATGGCCATGCCGGCCACACATGCACTCTGGAGCGCGCTACAGTGCGCTCCCGCACTATAGTGGCTCCCTGCCCGATGCCTCCGACCACCTCGGCTCTCCCCCGGATCCTAGCAGGACCACCTTGACGTCCAGCACACGGCACTCGGTCGGCCCCCTCCTCCCTCTCTCTCCCTTGGCTGCCCCGCACGTGAACAGAGCGCCACCCCGCTCCTCCACTCTCTGTGCTCACTCAGGTCCCGCCTCGAGCTCGCCCCGCTCCTTCTCTCCCTTCCCTAGCACCCTACACCACCCCCACGAGCACCGCACAGCCTACCCTGCTCACACCCATGGCCACCAGAGCCATCGCCGCAGGCACCCATGGGAGCCGTCCACGGTGAGCCCCGGGCCAGCTATTTAAGGTCTCCCCGAGCCTCTCCCTCACCACCAATCACTCTCTCCCACTCCCAATCTTCCTCATGCGCCTCCCGTTCATCCCCAGAGCCGCCCGAGCTCGAGATCGAGCTCAAGCTCCGCCGCCTCAGGTCGCCGTTGATCCAGAGGTACATGCCCTCTCCGCCCCCATTCTTGCTCGATCTGGAGCCGCAAGACCCTGTTGATGATTCTCCTCTCTCTTCCGCACCGATTGCAGGCCGAGCAGAGCAATCCATCCACTTGCCAACACGTCGCTGCCCTACCTCCTCATCGCCGGTGAACCAGGCCACCCCGGCGATAAACTCCACCTCCATCCAAACGGCGGCACCTCCCTAAGCTCAACGGTACCACCCTATATCACCACCGACGATCTCGCCGTCGCCTCGGGACAGAGGTAGACGACGAAAGCCATGGGCCCTGTCCATCAACCTCACGACCTGACTAGTGGGACCCACTCGTCAGGTTTAAACACACATGCGCGCACGTACCGGTTCGCCCGTCGGCAGAAGGCGTATTTTGCCTTTACGCCTTTGACGTGGCAGCCTCGTGGGTGCTGGATCCCCTCTGGTCCTACTACACTGTGGCCTTTTCGGCCCAGGGGCACAGTGCCCTCTTTCTTTTTCTTTTTTTGTCAATTTTCTAAAAACTCCAAAGGATAAAATAATTGTCCAAATGAAATAATTCCAACTCCTATATTCCCCTAAAACCCCCACCTATTTAATGGTGTAACTTTCATAAATATCCATCAAACTTTTATGCACTGTTCAAATTTAAATTCAAATTTGAGCATTTATATTCCCCTCTTAAAATCCATTTCTCCTATTCTACAACTCGAAATCCAAAACTAAGAATTTTGGCATTCTTAGTTTTCATCCTAGTATTTAACAAAAATAGGTGGACATTTTTATGGGCACTTTTGTTTTTCTATTTTGCTATTGCCTTATTTTTCTCGTTGTTATTTTGCGACGATAGATTGCGTTGTTGACGAAGGAGTTGGACCAAAAGACTTTCAAGACCCCGAAGACTTTGCTGAGCCAGGCAAGCAGCCCTTTGACCATGTCTATGAAACCATTTTTATGCATGCCATATAGCACTTTATATTTGTTTCATCGGAATCATGATGAGATGACGACCACTTTGGTGGGATGCCTTCGTTACTTCCTTGTTGATACTTGCATTGTGCATGACCCTACCTTCCTATGAGGGTGATGTAGGTGGTCATAGATAGGATGCTAAAGTAGTGGCTACGCAAGTGGGACGGGTATATGCATAGTGATGGAGACAAAAGAATTTTCAAAAGACTTTTCAAAAACCCCGTTGGGTGCCACTAATGCCCGAAGGAGATGCTGAGCTAAGTAACCACTAGATGATGAAGTGGTGTACCGAGGCAAGTGAGTATGTTGTTTTCGAAAACGGATTGGTTTAAGTTGCGACCGTTACTCCAACCTTACATGCGCAACCACTCTACCCTTATATGGGAAAAGGCATTATTGATTACCTAGGCTGACACTAGCATGGTGCCCACATTACTAGTGACGAAGGTGACATGAGGTCACTCTCGGGACGGGGTCGTGCTTGGATAGGCGACCATGACTATTTTCACAGGGCACCGGACACACTGTTGGTCCCTGCGTGTATGTGTGATAATGAAAAGGGCAGAGTCCCAAGATGTTGATGCTTATACACAAAGGTTGTGTACCAACGAGTGGACCCTATGTTAGTGTCGCCTAGGGAAAGATAGTGATCTGGTGCTTCCCGCGAGTACTTGAGGTACTGCGTGATCGTGGGTGACATGAAAGCTTCCCGGATCTTGTGGGTAAAGTGTGCAACCTCTGCAGAGTGTAAAACTATTCGAATAGCCATGTCCACGATCAAGGACAGTTGGGTAACCGCTCTTGGGCTATGTCCAGATGTTTACAAAACCTGGTGAGTGTGTGTGGATAAGTGGTAAGAACTACCTGGGTCACATCAAAAGACTTGACATGATGATTAAGTTGGATTGTTTCCAACTCTATTTATGTTGGTATCTGTAACCTGTTCTCATGGTTACTTGAATTCTCATGATGCATGTCATAAAAGTTGTTGAACATGTCATAGCACTCAAAACTAGCTTTCTGCAAAAATTTACGTATATCATGCATTGTTGTACCTTGAACCGAAACATGGGTTGCTTGCGAGTACATTCAAAGCACTCATTAGCTTGCCACTGGTTATTTTATTGGCCAGGCATGATATAACATGAGTAAGATGAAGATTTCTTTGGTGACGAGCATGCGAGCTAGGACGTTTCCTAGTCAGAATGCCTGTAGGGTTAAGGCAGATGGCATGGGTTCTACTTATCAACTAAGATTTCCGTTTCTTATGATTTATTTAATGTTCAACCCTTAAGGCTTTATCTATGTAAGACTTGACCATAATGGTCATAATTTGTGAAAGACGGTATGTATGGATGTAAGACTCTTGTTATTCAGCTTTTGTGTGTTCAGTGAGCATTGATCTCTGGGATCACTATACACATGCATTCGGTGATCTCGAGTTATGAGTCGGGGTCCCCACAAATGTAGATCAATGAATAAGATAACTTTGATTCCTTGCAATAGTTTTGCGATATTAAGATGGTAATATGTGGGGGGTACTCGCGAATGATTATAGTTTAGTAAGAATTGGTGTTAAGGTTTGTGATTCCCAAAGCATGCACGTATAGTCTCTAGTTATGCAATGAAGTTGGAGCATGATTTATTATTGAGTGTATTCCTTATGAGTGGTGGTCGGGGACGAGCAATGGTCTTTTCCTACCAATCTATCCCCTTAGGGGCGTGCGAGTAGTCTTTGCTTCGAGGGCTAATAAACTTTCACAATAAGTATGTGAGTTCTTTATGACTAATGTGAGTCCATGGATTATATGTACTCTTACCTTTGTGCCATTTGCTAGCATCTTCGGTACCGTGCATTGCCCTTTTGTCACCTCGAGACTTCATAGGTGCATACAAACCCCGTGATATGATACACTCTATCACACATAAGCCTCCTTATATCTTCCTCAAACAACCACCATACCTACCTATTATGGTATTTCCATAGTCATTCCGAGATATATTGCCATGCAACGTCCACAGTTCCATTTTTATGACACACATTATCATTGTCATATTGCTTTGCATGATCATATAGCTGACATAGTATTTGTGGCTCAGCCACCGTTCATCATCCTTATACATGTTACACTAACATCATTGCACATCCTGGTACACTGCCAGAGGCATACATATAGACTCATTGTTCTAGTTATCGAGTTGTAATATCGAGTTGCAAGTAAATAATGATGGAAATATGCTCTAGAAGCAATAATAAAATGGTTATTATTATATTTCCTTAATCATGATAAAGGTTTATTATTCATGCTAGAATTATATTGAACGGAAACTTAAATACATGTGTGGATACATAAACAAATACCGTGTCCCTAGTGACCTCTACTAGACTAGCTCGTTGATCAAAGATGGTTAAGGTTTCCTAACAATAGACATGAGTTGTCATTTGATAACGGGATCACATCATTAGGAGAATGATGTGATGGACAAGACCCATCTGTGAGCTTAGCATATGATTGTTCAGTTTATTGCTACTTCTTTCTCAATGTCAAATACACGTTCCTTCGACCATGAGATCATGCAACTCCGGGATATTGGAGGAATGCCTTGTGTGCTATCAAACGTCACAATGTAACTGGGTGATCATAACGATGCCCTATAGGTATCTCCAAAGGTGTCTGTTGAGTTGGCATGGATCAAGATTGGGATTTGTCGCTCCATGTATCGGAGAGGTATCTATAGGCCCTCTCGGTAATACACATCATAGGAAGCTTGCAAGCAAAGTGACTAAGGAGTTAGTTAGGAGATGATGTATTATGGAACGAGTAAAGAGACTTGTCGGTAACGAGATTGAAATAGGTATGGAGATACCGATGATCGAATCTCGGGCAAGTAACATACCGACAGACAAAGGGAATTACATAATTTGTCATATCGGTTCGACCGATAAAGAACTTAATAGAATATGTAGGAACAAATATGGGCATCCAGGTCTCGCTATTGGTTTTTGACCGGAGAGTCGTCTGTAGCAATCTAACTGCTTTGAATACTCTGTAACTCCAAAAATTCTGAAAAATTAGGATGACGTGATTTTTTTTTATTAATCTTCTTCAACAATAATCAATTCAAAAGCAGTCTTCTCATAAAAATGAAAAATAGTTTCGTGAGCGCAAAAGTTTCTGCTTTTCAGCAAAATCAAATCAACTTTCACCCAAATCATCCCAAAGGCCTTGTTTGGCATAAACACTAATTTAATCCATGAAAACACATCTAAACAGAGGCATAATTGTTGGGTTGCGGCCCAACGAGCGCTATCGTTTTATACCCCGAGCTAGACATAACACGTAGGATCTAAGTGTTGTCATCTTTGGTTCTAGATCCATATGATACCCTCATGATTGATTCATATGGTGACCTAATTATTGTTCTAGGGAAGTGTTCCATACCCTTCCTTAGTGGAAATTGAAATTTAATATTGCCTTCTTTCATACCAATCACGGGACCAATAGTATGTAAAAATGGTCTACCAAGTATAATCGGACAAGACGAATTGCAATCAATATCAAGAACAATAAAATCTATGGGCACATAATTCCTATTTGCAAGAATAAGAACATCACTAATTCTTCCCATATTCTTTTTAATAGTAGAATCCGCCAAGTGCAAATTTAAAGAGCATTATTCAATATCGGTAAGACCAAACACATCACATAAAGACTTCGGAATTGTAGAAACACTAGCACCCAAGTCACATAAAGCAAAACACTCATAATTTTTAATCTTGACCTTTATGGTAGGTTCCCGTTCATCATGCAATTTTCTAGGAATTGAAACTTCTAATTCCAATTTTTCTTCAAAAGCTTTCATCATAGCATCAAAAATATGTTTAGTAAAAACTTTATTTTGTTCATAAGCATGGGGTGAATTTATCATGGATTGCAACAAAGAAATACAATCAACCGAAGAGCAACTATCATAATTAAAGTCTTTGTAATCCAAAATAGTGGGAACATCCCTAGTTAAAGTCTTCACCTCTTCAAACCCACTTTTATCAATTTTCTCAACAAGATTTTCACCCTCCGAATCATAGGGACACCTTCTAGCTAAAGTTGAATCTTCTCGAGTCCCTTTTTCATCAATCTAAATTTTACTAAACAAAGAATCAATAGAAGAAACACCAATCATTTTAAGATCTTCATCACTTTTATGAAAGTAATCACTAGAAAATGCTCTTTCTAAAAATTCACTTTTAGCTCTAAGCACAGCGGTTCTTTTCTTACATCAATCCATAGAAACATAAAGAGCTTTAATTGATTCTTCAACTTTAGGCACAAAAAATTTCATCTTGAGAGTTTCTACATCATGAGAAATTATATCTATACTTCTAGACATATCATTAAATTTATTCAACTTTTCTTCTATCGAAGCATCAAAAACTTTTTGATTATTGATAAATTATTTACTATTATTCTCAAGATCAGAGGTGTTTCTATTATTATTATAAGTAGGATTACCATAGGAATTACCATAATTATTAGAGGAATTACCAGGAAAAGGCCTAGGATTAAAATTACCTCTATAAGCATTGTTATTGCAATTGTTTCACGAGATAAAATTCACATCTATGGCATCAGTATTTTTCTCAATCAAATTAGACAAAGGCACATCATTAAAATCAATAGGAGGACTTTTATTAGCAACCAACTTCATAAGAGCATCAACTTTTCCACTCAAAGAATTAATTTCTTCTATCGAATTGACTTTTTTACTAGTAGGCGCTCTTTCGGTATGCCATTGTGAGTAATTTGCCATAATATTGTCTATCAGTTTAGTAGCTTCACCCAAAGTAATTTCCATAACAGTACCCCCCGCGGCGGAATGCAAAAGATTACAAGAAACAAAATTCAACCCCGCATAAAATTTTTGTATGATCATCCAAAGATTTAACCCATGAGTTGGGCAATTCCTTAGCATCAATTTTATCCTGTCCCGAGATTGTGCAACATGCTCATGTTCAAGTTGCTTGAAATTCATGATCTGGGTTCTAAGGGAAATAATTTTGCGGGCGGAAAATACTTAATAATAAAAGCATACTTGCACTTGTTCCAGGAATTGATACTATTGCGAGGCAAAGAAGAAAACCAAATTTTTGCGCGGTCTCGCAAAGAAAATAGAAATAATTTCAACTTCACAACTTCATTGTCCACATCTTTTTAATTTTGCATATCACATAATTCCACGAATGTGTTAAGATGGGATGTGACATCCTCATTAGGAGTACCGACAAATTGATCTTTCATAACAAGATTCAGCAAATCATTGTTGTTGGTATTTGAGAAATCACACAACTTTGTGTTCTTAAGTCATGGTGACTACTCAACAAGATTGCACTCAAAAACAGATCTGCCGAAAAAATGGCGAACCAAAAAGAGGGTGAATAAAATGGCAATTTTTTTGTGAAGTGGGGGAGAGGAAAATGAGAGGCAAATGGAATATAATGTAAATTGCGAGGAGATAAGATTTGTGATTAGGAACCTGGTTGATGTAGAAGCTCCTCCCCGGGAACGACGCCAGAAATTCCTTTTGATGCCTGCTTGAACTACGTCGGTATTTCCCCAAAGAGGAAGGGATGATGCAGCACAATAACGATAGGTATTTCCCTCAGTGATGAGACCAAGGTTATCGAACCAGTAGGAGAATGATACGTCTCCATCGTATCTACTTTTCCAGACACTTTTGCCCTTGTTTTGGACTCTAACTTGCATGATTTGAATGGAACTAATCCGGACTGACGCTGTTTTCAGCAGAATTGCCATGGTGTTATTTTTGTGCAGGAATAAAAGTTCTCGGAATGACCTGAAAATCCACAGAGGAACTTTTCAGAATTAATAAAAAGTACTGGCAAAAGAAATAGCGTCAGGTGGCCCACACCCTGTCCACGAGGGTGGGGGGCGCACCCCCTCCCCCTGGGTGCGCCCCCCTGCCTCGTGGGCCCCCTGGATGTCCACCGACCTCAACTCCAACTCCATATATTTGCTTTCGTGGAGAAAAAATCAGAGAGAAAGTTTCATCATGTTTTATGATACGGAGCCGCTGCCAAGCCCTAATCTCTCTCGGGAGGGCTGATCTGGAGTCCGTTCGAGGCTCCGGAGAGGGGGGATTCGTCGCCGTCGTCATCATCAACCATACTCCATCACCAATTTCATGATGCTCACCGCCGTGCGTGAGTAATTCCATCGTAGGCTTGCTGGACGGTGATGGGTTGTATGATATTTGCCATGTAGTCAAGTTAGTTTTGTTAGGGTTTGATCCCTAGTATCCACTATGTTCTGAAATTGATGTTGCTATGACTTTGCTATGCTTAATGCTTGTCACTAGGGCCCGAGTGCCATGATTTCAGATCTGAACCTATTATGTTTTCATGAATATATGTGAGTTCTTGATCCTATCTTGCAAGTTCATAGTCACCTACTATGTGTTATGAACCAACAACCCCGAAGTGACAATAATTGGGATACTTCTCGGTGATGACCGTAGTTTGAGGAGTTCATGTATTCACTATGTGTTAATGCTTTGGTCCGGTACTCTATTAAAAGGAGGCCTTAATATGCCTTAGTTTCCATTAGGACCCCGCTGCCACGGAAGGGTAGGACAAAAGATGTCATGCAAGTTCTTTTCCATAAGCACACTATATTCGGAATACATGCCTACATTACATTGATGAATTGGAGCTAGTTCTGTGTTACCCTATGTTATAACTATTACATGAGGAATCGCATCCAATATAATTATCCATCACTGATGCAATGCCTACGAGGCTTTTCATATATTGTGCTTTGCTTATTTACTTTACCATTGCTACTGTTACAATTACTACAAAACTGCTACTGTTACTTTTGCTACCGTTATCGTTACTTCCATACTACTTTGCTACTAAATACTTTCCTGTAGATACTAAGTTATCCAGGTGTGGTTGAATTGACAACTAACTACTAATACTTGAGAATATTCTTTGGCTCCCCTTGTGTCGAATCAATAAATTTGGGTTGAATACTCTACCCTCAAAAACTGTTGTGATCCCCTATACTTGTGGTTTATGAAGACTATTTTCTGGCACCGTTGCCAGGGAGCATATCTCTATTCTTTGAGTCACTTGGGATATATATCTGCTGATCACTATGAGGAACTTGAAAGACGAAAGAACTAAGATTTATCCCTCAACTATGAGGGGAGGTAAGGAACTGTCATCTAGCTCTGCACTACATTCTCCTTCTGTTATGAGTAAACTTGCGACACATAAACCTGCTACTGCTATGAATTCTGATATGTCGCATGTTATTGATGATGCCACTTCTGCTATGCATGATAGTTATGTTGAAACTACTTCTGTGCTTGATACTACTTTGCCATTAGGTGAATTTATTGATGAACAACTTGCTTGGGTTAGAGAGAATGAAATAATTGAAGATGAAATTATTGAAGATAGTGATGATGAAAGTTCTCCCCCTAAGTATGAATTGCCCATTGTTCCTGGGGGTTATGTTATGGATGAAGAAACTGCTAGAGATTTTCTTGCTTGCAATGATAGATCTGATCTTAAGAAGTTATTAGCTAAATGGAAATAGAATCTCTAAATGCTAGAATGAAATATGACCCTGCTTTTTCTACTTCACCTATCTTTGTTACTGATAAGGATTATGAATTCTCTGTCGATCCTGAGATAATTACTTTGGTTGAATCCGATCCTTTTTATGGCAATGAATCTGAAACTGTTGTGGCACATCTTACTAAATTAAATGATATAGCCACCCTGTTCACTAATGATGAGAAATCTTGCTACTATTATATCCTTAAGATATTTCCGTTCTCATTAAAGGGTGATGCTAAAACTTTGTTTAATTCTCTTGATCCTGGTTGTGTGTGTAGTCCCCGGGATATGATTCATTACTTCTCTGCTAAATATTTCCTTGCTCATAAGAAACAAGCTGCCTTGAGGGAAATATATAATTTTGTGCAAATTGAAGAAGAGAGTCTCCCACAAGCTTGGGGGAGGCTTCTCCGATTACTTAATGCTTTGCCTGATCATCCTCTTAAGAAAAATGAAATACTTGATATCTTTTATAATGGACTAACTGATGCTTCCAAGGACCACTTGGATAGTTGTGCTGGTTGTGTCTTCAGGGAAAGAACAATCGATCAAGTGGAATTGCTATTGAATAATATGTTAACTAATGAAAATAATTGGACTCTTCCTGAGCCAATTCCTGAGCTAATTCCTGAGCCAACTCCTAAACCAACTCCGAAGAAGAGAGGTGCTCTATTTCTCAGTCCTAAAGATATGCAAGAGGCAAAGAAATCTATGAAAGAAAAAGGTATTAAAGCTGAAGATGTTAAGAATTTACCTCCTATTGAAGAAATACATGGTCTTAATATAACACCTATTGAAGAAACACATGGTCTTGATAACCCGACACAGGTAGTAAAGGTAAATTCTCTCTATAGATATGATAAGGTTGAAATCCTGTCTACTAAGTTTGCTTGCCAATGTTTAAATGAATTTGATGACTTTATGGCTAGGCAAGAAAACTTCAATGCTTATGTTGGTAGAGAACTAAAGAGTAATGCTTACATGATTGGACGCTTGAGTGATTATATGGCTAGAGTTAAAGGTGAACTTAAACTCATTAGCAAATATGCTTCTATGGTTACCACTCAAGCAGAACAAGTACTTAAAGCTCAAAGTGATTTGCTCGACGAATTAAATAATAAACATGATTTTGCTGTTAGAGTGGCTACTAGAACCGGTAAAATGACTCAGGAACCTTTGTATCCTGAAGGCCATCCTAAGAGAACTGAGAAAGATTCTCAGAGAAATAATTTAGATGCACCTAGTCCTTCTAAAAAGAACAAAAAGAAAAATGATAGGACTTTGCATGCTTCTAGTGAACCTGTTGTAGACACACCTGCGAATCCCAATGATATTTGTATTTCTGATGCTGAAACACAATCTGGTGATGAACATGAACCTAGTGATAATGTTAATGATAATGTTCATGTTGATGCTCAACCTAGCAATAACAACGATGTAGAGATTGAACCTCCTGTTGATCTTGATAACCCACAATCAAAGAATCAACATTATGATAAGAGAGAATTTGTTGCTAGGAAGCACGGTAAAGAAAGAGAACCATGGGTTCAGAAACCCATGCCTTTTCCTCCTAAGCCATCAAAGAAAAAGGATGATGAGGATTTTGAGCGCTTTGCTGAAATGATTAGACCTATCTTATTACATATGCGCTTAACTGATATGCTTAAAGTGAATCCTTATGCTAAATGCATGAAGGATATTATTACAAATAAAAGAAAGATACCGGAGGCTGAAATTTCCACCATGCTTGCCAATTATACTTTTAAGGGTGGAATACCAAAGAAACTTGGAGATCCAGGAGTACCAACTATACCATGCTCCATTAAAAGAAACTATGTTAAAACTGCTTTATGTGATCTTGGAGCCGGTGTTAGTGTTATGCCTCTCTCTTTATATCGTAGACTTGAAATGAATAAGTATATACCTACTGAAATCTCTTTGCAAATGGCTGATAAATCAACTGCTATACCTGTCAGTATTTGTGAGGATGTGCTTGTTGTGGTTGCAAACGTCACTATCTTAACGGACTTTGTTATTCTTGATATTCCCGAGGATGATAGTATGTCGATTATCCTTGGTAGACCCTTTTTGAATACTGCAGGGGCTATTATTGATTGCAACAAAGGCAATGTCACTTTTCATGTTAATGGTAATGAGCATACAGTACACTTTCCGAGGAAACAACCTCAAGTTCATAGCATCAATTCTATTGGAAAAATTCCAACTATTATTATCAGAGGTTTTGAATGTCCTCTTCCTACTGTCAAGAAGAAATATGATATTCTTATTATTGGGGATGTTCATATCCCCGTCGAGGTTACCTAGTGTTATTAGAAATTTCTCCGGTTCCATGTTATTCGGAATGAGTTTGTTAACAAGACTTGATCAACCTTGTTAGTGGATTCCTTTTGATGAGCATGAGATGGATGAAATTAGAAGGCACAACCTTCTGTACCCTCTTTTTACTTTCTGTTATTTAGAATAAATAAAGCAAAAATAGTATTTTTTGTCTGTTTTCTGAATTATCCATGTAATAATAAATATCCCGAAAATAAAAGTCCTTCAAATGCCTTGCAAATTTAGTATGATTTTTTCTGGAATATTTAAGAATATTTGGCACTGAGAACACAACAGGGGGAGCTGGCACCTGGCCACCAGGGTCCAGGGCGCGCCCACCCCTACAGGTCGCGCCCTCCTGCCTCGTGGGCCCACGGTGGCCCCCCTCCACTTATTCCTGCACCCACACACTTTACCTTCCTCCCAAAAAATCACCATCCAGGTCAAGCACGAGTTCTAGCTCATTTTGCTGCGATTTTCGATCTCCTTGCTCAAAGCTCCATTCACAAAACTTCTTTGGGGATTGTTCCTTGGTATGTGACTCCTCCAATGGTCCGATTAGTTTTTGTTCTAGTGCTTTATTCATTGCAAATTTTTGCTGCCTAGGTGGCCCGGTTCTTGAGCTTGCATGCCAAATTTATGAGGTCCCAAGTAATTCTAATGCATGATATATGCTCTACGCACTTGTGGGAGTAGTTGCTATCAATTTTATTGAGTTTGATTCACTTTTATTTTGAGTTACTAAAAATTTCAGAAATTTTTAAAAAATGATGAAGAGATTTTTTAGGGGCTCTTTTAGCCAAAGCTCCAACGATAAACAAGCTAAGGAGAAAGAAAAGGCCAAGTATAATCTTCCTCGCGTGGCATAAGTACGCCGTGTGAGTGGCCTTGTGATAATTTCTTGAGAGCAATCGGGATTTATGAAGACTTTTATTCTTTGGCTGATAATGCGGGCCTCACCGACTTTCTCCATGATCGGATCGAACAATATCTCTTACTCACCAATACTTTTGTGTAAAACTTCTATTATTATTCTAAGAATTCACCTCCTTCAGTAGCTTTTCAATTATATGATGAGGCTAGGGAGATGTCATTATGTAATTTTTGCGCGGTTTGCAGAATACCCTTCGAGGGCAGCTTATAGGAACCACATCGTAGAGATGTGGATGGTTTTATTGATACTATTACTGTAGGGGAATCGAGGAAGGTTTACGATGCAAGAATCACTAGCATACATTTTCCTGTTTTACGCTACTTTGCCATATTTGCTAGTCGATGTTTAATTGGTCGCGGAAACTATGGAAACCTCAGTGTTCCTGATATTATTATTTTGTTCCATGCTTTATTTCCTGACAACTCTACTAGTATGGGTGCTATTTTTGCTGAACGATTCAGCCTGAACCGTACAAAAGGCCCCATCTTTGGAGGTATCTATGCTGCACGCCTTGCTAGACACTTCGAGATACCTATTAGGCATTATGAGAAAGAGGAAAAACTGTTGCCCCCTACTTTTCTAGATTATAACACTAATAGGAAAAACCTTATACACAGAATTTTAGCAGCAGCACGGTACAAAAAGAGGTGCTACCGCTAATTATCAGCAGCGCGGGAACAAAACAGGCGGTACCGCTACCCAGTTAGTAGCAGCGCAGCCCAGTGAAACCACGCTGCCACTAAAATCGACAGACAGTACCCGCCACCCTAGAATTAGCAGCCGCGCGCTCCTGCTGCCCGCGCTACTGCTAAGCGAAGAGCTACAACGAGGTGAGATACCGCACGCTACTACTGAGTGTGTCCACCCCACACCACACTGGCACACCAAACCTCACCCCACCAAACTCTCTCTCCCTCTCCTCTCATCCACAGCCGCCGCCGCACTCATCCGCCCGGCGATCCCACCGGCCGGCGCCCTCCGCCCTCATCCCCTCCACCTTCCCCTACCTTCTATCCATCTATATGCCCCTAGACTAGATCGAGCAGGCGGGCACCGTCAGATCGGGATCGGTCATGCCCACGGCGGGGCATCTGGATCCACGGAGGGGAGAGGAGGACGGCAGCGGCGGCGGAGGAGGGCGCGGCGGCGCCGGTGGCGGCGGCGATGCGGGCGGTGCTGGCACGGGCGAGGCGCGCGGCGGAGGCGGTGCAGGTGGTGGCGATCGGGAATACGAAGCCGGTGTCCCTGCTGCGGCAGCTCTACGACGCCGGCCACCGCTGCTTCGGCAAGAACTACGTCCAGGAGTTCGTCAGCAAGGCGCCGCAGGTGAGGCCACCTCCCCCGGATTGGATTGGACTGGATTGGGTTGGGCGGCTGGATCCCCATTTGTTTGCTGGCTGATTGATTCTACTTTGTTCTCCTGTCTTCTGCAGCTTCTAGAAGATATCTGGTGCCATTTCGTCGGGCACTTGCAGAGCAACAAGGTGAAATCGCTTGTAGGTATGGTTAAGCTTTGCCTTCTTCAGCTAGCCACCAGCGACCGGCCTGCAGCGTTTGTTTGCATTGAAGATTTGTCAAATGGTTGTGGAAGGATTGTTGTTCTTTGCCATAACACCACATCTCACTCCGCACATCATCTCTGGACACCGCTCTTCCGCTGTTGCAACCCCAGCTAGCACCCATGACGCCATGCATGGAGCAAGTCAAGGTCCATCTTCTCTCTCCTTCTCTTGATATTGGAAAAATCAATCTGTATGTGCACGTGGCAAAAATCAATCTAACCTGATTCAGCCTTCGATTCCTAGCTAGTTTGATCTGACTGTTCCTGCTCACTCATCTACCGGCCAATCCGTACATATTTTCATGCTAGCTAGCTCTTTGGTAGATCTATATGGAACGAGCACTCCATCTCTGGCAGTAAAGAATTAGAGAAGCGGTTGATTTATTTAGTGCTGACTTCTGAAGAACTGGTTGGGGTTTTCTTGTTTAATTTCAACTCGTGTGCATGCCCAACATCACCTACTCAGGTAATTAACCGGCATTATGCAACACATCAACATCCTCAAAGTATCGTATCTGAACATTTTGTGTCTTTGTACCAATAAATCGGTATAAGATTATGCAAGTAACTAATGTCCAGGTCCAAAATAATTTTTCAGTTCGTTCTGCTTGCTTGCTATCATTTGAAAGTGTTGTTCTCATCACCAACCCCAGATGGGTGGAGCTGGCAAGGATGTCTTGGACCACTGTCCAGTTGGGATGAATCTGGTTCAGTTAAAAACTGCACTGTCAAATCTGGACAGCCAGCTTCTAGGTGAAAAACGAGTTAGTTATTCTCAGAATTTTGAGTTGCCTCTATATCAAATTTGTAAAGCAAGTTCCAAGCTTTCCGTAGAGTATTTATTTGCGTCATTTGGATGTATGGTTTGAGAACAGCCATCGTTTTAGTTTGTTGTCCCGAAAGTTAGTATCCTGAGCGCATTGTTTTCGTATGCCAGTTTACGGGCTTGTAGAGGTTGTTTTAAAAAAAGTTTCAATACGAATTTTGTAGAGGGTTTGTAGTAGATTGCAAGGCCGATTTCAGTTCCAGTTTGCTCCACCGCTGTGAAAGGTGGAGGAGCCTAGATTGCAAGGCCGATTTCAGTTTCAGTTTCGATCGATCCTAGATTGCAAGCCCGATTTTAATACTAGCACTCTCCCTGTAGCTCCTCAATAATTGTAGTCAATTGGTTGGACAGTCTTCTTGTTTTCATCATTTTTTTCTAGTTATATACGTAGTTGGCTGGGATTATAATGCTATCTTTGCTTACTGTTAACTGTCCAAATTGATGTAGGAAGATAAACAGTTGTTGATCGCTTCCACGATTAGCACCAACTAAGTTTCCTTAGATGTTTGCACCTTAGAAAGTGGTATCTGCTTAATATGAAGATCATTTGTTAGTTCTGTATCTGTAATATTACAAGTAAGAATGGATATTGGCTATCAAGAGTCTCAACTTTTATCTCATTTACTTTTAGCTGTCCAGCATCACCCTATGGCAGATAATCATTTCTATTATGTGTTAATGCTTTCCTTTCAAACTACTTCAAAAAAGCAAAGAAATTGGATTCTTTTAGCCGTATTATCCTTTGAACATCTATATGAAATGATCTAAGCTTAAGTATATTTAGTTTTGAAGAAAACTAAAGGCAATTAATGTGAAAATTAGATATGTCATATTACCTGGCAATATATAGTTCATCTAGGCTTGGTTGGCAATATATATTATCTAGACATTAATTTCATTTGTTTGTAGCTATTACATAGGCGATCTCTTGTTAATAGAAATCACTCACTTTTTTGTTTTTGTATATTTATTCCCGTAGCTACTGTACATCACAACATGCAAGGAAATATATGTCTGCTGAAATTTAGTTTTATTTGTTCTTTGCTCTTTACAGAAATCTTGGATTCATAAATGGGAGAAGCACATAAGGGAGAAGAAGATGATTACAAGGATGGAGAGGGAGCAAATCATTTGGAGGGATAGAATGCCACTATTTGGTGTTTTTATGCATTTTCGTTTGCTTTCAACTGTGTTTGCACTAGCTGGGAATAAGTGACTAGGCAATAAGTGTAGATGTATGGATATGCTCTAATTCTCCTGGTTTACTCTAAATCTTCGATCTGGAATGATGTGTAATGCTGCTGGTTTATTACAAATCTTGGCTTGTTTTAGTTGTTAGAATTGTATGCATAAATGGAATTGATGGATTTTATTTTTTTAATTCCTAATTAGTTAGTAGTAGCGTGGGGGTGAAATGGAGCGCTACTAGTATTCAGGATACCAGTAGCGCGTGGTATTGTAGACGCGCTACTACTATTTTGTTAGTAGTAGCGCGGGTGACATCCGCGCTACTAGTAAAATGTTAGTAGTAGCGCGGGTTTACCCCGCGCTACTACTAACTATTAGCTATAGCGCGATATTACCATGCAAAAAAAAGCTATAGCGCAATACTAGTAGCGCCAGTAACCGCGCTGCTAGTACCCATTTTACCCGCACTGGTAGTAGCCTTTTTCCTAGTAGTGCAAGAGCATGGTAGCACATGAGTTTATTGTTAACAATGATGATAAGATGCTTCTGTATAACCTGAGATTTAATAAGAAACACAATGAGATTATTATCTTGCCTGCGCCCTCTTTGTTTGATTTAATTGTAGGCCATTACCTCGTCTTGCCGGCAACCGTTTACGTGCACCGAGGCCAGACATCCGCTCCAGAGCCTGAGCCGGAACCACCACTGGACCCTTATCGTCCATCATCTTATCAGTGGGATCCAGAGCAGATCGCCAGCCAGTGGCAGTACGATGACACTCCTCAGTACACCGGGGAGAGTAGCCGCGATCCATGGGCATAGACCAACATAGGACAAAATCCTAAGCTTGGGAGAGTATGTATTTCTCACCGACATTACATTCATGTTCACACACGCATTCTAGTTGTCGGTGCTCATACTTTTTCATTGTATTATCCATGCTAGTTTAATTCATTTTTCTAGCTTTCTTCTTGTGTGTTTGATAAACCTTAAGAAAAACCAAAAAAAATAGTTAGCTTACTTTTCATGCTTGTAGTAGTAATTAAAAAGAAAACCCAAAAAGATTTCTCGTTCTTCTTTTACTTGTTGGGAGCTTTCCCGTGTAAATAGTCTTATTTCTTTTCTTTCCTTTGGGGGTCGAGAGGAGAAGACCATAATGAAAATGTTTAGTGGCTCCAATATGCATAATTGTTGATTTAACCTAGAGCCCATACTGCCCATACTACCTTGTCTTCTCCCTTGAATTGAATGCTTGCAGATTTCAGCTTAGTCCAATGCACGTGCACTATTATTATTATCCACATCATTCGGTCGTGCAAGTGAAATGCAATAATGACGATATATGATGGACTGATTGAGATGAGAGAAGCTGGTATGAACTCGACCTCTCATGTTTTTGTAAATATGATTAGTTCATCATTCCTAATTCGGCCTATTATGAATAAACATGCTTGCAATGACAATTAGAGATTATAGTTGCTTATGCCATGCTTAATTAGCTAGGAGCTTATAATGGTTTACCTTGCGTGCCAACATGCTATTAAAATGGTTGTGATGTGGTATGATAGGGTGGTATCCTCCTTTGATTGATTCGAGTGACTCGACTTGGCACATGTTTACACATGTAGTTGAAGCAAAATCAACATAGCCTTCACGATATTTATGTTCATGGTGGATTATATCCTACCCATGCTTGCATTTAGTGTTGATTAATTTTAATGCATGTTCATGACTGTTGTCACTCTCTCAGTTGTTCGCTTCCCAGTCTTTTGCTAGCCTTCACCTGTACTAAGTGGTAGTGCTGCTTGTGCATCCAAACTCTATAAATCCCAAAGTTATTCCATATGAGTCAACCATACCTTCCTATATGCGGTATTTACTTGCCGTTCCAAGTAAATTTGTATGTGCCAAACTCCAAACCTTCAAATGAAATTATGTTTTGTATGCTCGAGCAGCTCATGTATAAACTAGGGATGTCTGTATCTTCCATGCTAGGTGGGTTATTCTCAAGAGGAGTGGACTCCGCTCCTCATTCATGAGAAAATGGCTGGTAACCGGGATGCCCAGTCCCATGATCAAACGATCAAATCAAATCAAAATAATTAAGCAAAACTCCCACAGGATTGTTGCTAGTTGGAGGCACCCATTGTTTCGGGAAAGCCATGGATTGATGCTTGTTTGTGGTGGGGGAGTATAAACTTTACCATTCTATTTGGGAACCGCCTATAATGTGTATAGCATGGAAGATATCGAGATCTCATAGTTGTTATGTTGACAGTGAAAGTATACCGCTCAAAATGCTATTCATCTCTATTTTAAAATCGAGCTCTAGCACCTCTACAAATCCCTGCTTCCCTCTGCGAAGGGCCTATCTATTTACTTTTATGTTGAGTCATCACCCTCTTATTAAAAAGCACCCGCTAGAGAGCACCTCTGTCATTTGCATGCATTACTATTAGTTAATATTGGGTATGACTTGACTGGATCTCTTTTACCATGAATTACAATGTTTAGTCAGTCCTTGATCTTTAAAGGTGCTCTGCATTTATGTTTTGCGGTCTTAGAAAGGGCTAGCGAGATACCATCTTATTATATCATATTATGATTGTTTTGAGTAAGTGTTGTCATCCGAGATTTATTATTATTGCTCGCTAGTTTATTATGTCATTGATATGAGTAAACATGAGACCTAAGTGTTATTGTGAATATGGTTAGTTCATAATCTTTGCCGAAAACTTGAATGCTGGCTTTACATATTTACAACAACAAGAGCAAACAGAGTTTGTAAAAGTTTTTCCTTATCACTTTTAGTTTGTCAACTGAATTGCTTGAGGACAAGCAAAGGTTTAAGCTTGGGGGAGTTGATACGTCTCTGTTGTATCTACTTTTCCAAACACTTTTGCCCTTGTTTTGGACTCTAACCTGCATGATTTGAATGGAACTAACCCGGACTGACACTGTTTTCAGCAGAATTGCCATGGTGTTATTTTTGTGCAGAAATAAAAGTTCTCGGAATGACCTGAAAATCCACGGAGCAACTTTTTAGGATTAAGAAAAAATAATGGCGAAAGAAATAGTGTCAGGGGGCCCACACCCTGTCCACGAGGGTGGGGGGTGCGCCCCTGCCTCGTGGGCCCCCTAGATGTCCACCGACCTCAACTCCAACTCCATATATTTGCTTTCAGGAAGAAAAAAATCAGAGAGAAACTTTCATCACATTTTACGATACGGAGCCGCCGCCTAGCCCTAATCTCTCTCGGGAGGGCTGATCTGGAGTCTGTTCGGGGATCCGGAGAGGGGGATTCGTCACCGTCGTCATCATCAACTATCCTCCATTACCCATTTCATGATGCTCACCGCCGTGCGTGAGTAATTCCATCGTAGGCTTGCTGGACGGTGATGGGTTGGATGATATTTACCATGTAATCAAGTTAGTTTTGTTAGGGTTTGATCCCTAGTATCCACTATGCTCTGAGATTGATGTTGCTATGAGTTTGCTATGCTTAATGCTTGTCACTAGGGCCCGAGTGCCATGATTTCATATCTGAACCTATTATGTTTTCATGAATATATGTGAGTTCTTGATCCTATCTTGCAGGTCTATAGTCACCTATTATGTGTTATGATCCGACAACCCCGAAGTGACAATAATCGGGATACTTCTCGGTGATGACCATAGTTTGAGGAGTTCATGTATTCACTATGTGTTAATGCTTTGGTCCGGTACTCTATTAAAAGGAGGCCTTAATATCCCTTAGTTTCCATTAGGACCCCGCTGCCACGGGAGGGTAGGACAAAAGATGTCATGCAAGTTCTTTTCCATAAGCATGTATGACTATATTTGGAATACATGCCTACATCACCTTGATGAATTGGAGCTAGTTCTGTGTCACCCTATGTTAAACTATTACATGAGAAATCGCATCCGACATAATTATCCATCACTGATCCAATGCCTACAAGCTTTTCACATATTGTGCTTTGCTTATTTACTTTATCGTTGCTACTGTTACAATTACTACAAAACTTCTACTGTTACTTTTGCCACCGTTACCGTTACTTCCATACTACTTTGCTACTAAATACTTTGTTGCAAATACTAAGTTATCTAGGTGCGGTTGAATTGACAACTCAACTGCTAATACTTGAGAATATTCTTTGGCTCCCCTTGTGTCAAATCAATAAATTTGGGTTGAATACTCTACCCTCGAAAACTGTTGCAACACAACGTAAATAGCCCCTGCACACAAATAACAAATACTCACAACCCGACGTGTTAAAGGGGTTGTCAGTTCCTTTCGGGTAATGATACCTCGAATTGGCAAGACGTGATAAAGTTGCGATAGATAGGATAAATAGATCGCAAAATAAATAAAGTGCATCAAGGTATTTTTGTATTTTTGGTTTAATAGAACTAAAAACAAAAGCAAAGAAAAATAGATCGCAAAGGAAAATATGATGAAAAGAGACCCGGGGTCGTAAGTTTCACTAGTGGCTTCTCTCGAGAAAAATAGCAAACGGTGGGAAAACATGTACTATTGGCCAGTTGATAAAATTTCAAATAATCATGACGATGTCCAGGCAATGATCATTATATAGGCATCACGTCCAAGATTAGTAGACCGACTGTTGCCTGCATCTACTACTATTACTCCACACATCGACCGCTATCGAGCATGCATCTAGTGTATTAAGTTCATGGAAAAATGGAGCAATGCAATAAGAACGATGACATGATGTTGACAAGATCTATTTATGTAGAAATAGACCCCATCTTTTTATCCTTAATAGCAATGATACATATGTGTCGTTTCCCCTTCTGTCGCTGGGATCAAGCACCGTAAGATCGAACCCATCACAAAGCACCTCTTCCCATTGCAAGATAAATAGATCAAGTTGGCCAAACACAACCCAAATATCGGAGAAGAAATGCGGGGCTATAATCAATCATCCATATAAGAGATCAAAGAAGACTCAAATAACTTTCATGGATAAAAACATAGATCTGATCATAAACTCAAAGTTCATCGGATCCCAACAAACACACCGAAAAAGACTTACATCATATGGATCTCCAGAGACCATTTTATTGATAATCAAGAGAGAGAGAGAGAGAGAGAGAGAGAGAGAGAGAGAGAGGAAGCCATCTAGCTACTAACTACGGACCCGTAGGTCTACAAAGAACTACTCATCCATCATCGGAGACGCACCAATGGATATGATGAACCCCTCCGAGATGGTGTCTAGATTGGATCTGGTGTTTCTGGAACTTGCGGTGGCTGGAATTGATTTTCGTCGACTCCCCAAGGGTTTCTGGAATATTGGGGTATTTATAGAGCAAAGAGGCGGTGCGGGAGGCCACCGAGGTGGGCATAACCCACCGGGGCGCGCTTGGGCCTCCAAGCGCGCCCTAGTGGGTTGTGCTCCCCTCGGAGCTCCCCTCAAGTACTTTCTTGGCCCACTGGATGTCTTCTGGTCCAAAAAATTCCACAAAAAGTTTCGTTGCGTTTGGACTCCGTTTGGTATTGATTTCCTGTGATGTAAAAAACAAGCAGAAAACAACAACTGGCACTGGGCACCATGTCAATAGGTTAGTACCAAAAAATGATATAAAATGACTATAAAATGATTGTAAAACATCCAAGAATGATAATATAACAGCATGGAACAATCAAAAATTATAGATACGTTGGAGACATATCAGATACCCTAAGGAAACTATTGGGTACATCTTCTACCACAGATCCAAAGGCAAGATTTTTGTTGCCAAGAACGGGTCCTTTCTAGAGAAGGAGTTTCTCTCAGAAATGTGGGAGGAAAGTAGAAATGAGGTAACTATACCTTCTCTCGAATTGGAAAGTAGCACATCAGAGAAAACCGTTCCCGTGATACCTACACCAACTAGAGAGGAAGCTAATGATGATGATCATGAAACTTCAGATCAAGTTACTACTGGACCTCGTACGTCGACCAGAGCATGATCCGCACTAGAGTGGTATGATAATCTTGTCCTGGAAGTTATGTTATTATACCATGGTGAACTTGTGAAAACTGCATTCCTTAATGGATTTCTTAAAGAAGAGTTGTATTGGATGCAACCAGAAGGTTTTGTCGATCCTAAAGGTGCTAATAAAGTGTGCAAGCTCCAGGGATCCATCTATGGACTGGTGCAAGCATCTCGGCGTTGGAATATACACTTTGATAAGGTGATCAAAGCATATGGTTTTATACAGACTTACGGTTAAGCCTGTATTTACAAGAAAGTGAGTGGGAGCTCTACAACATTTCTGATATTATATGTGAATGACATATTGTTGATTGGAAATGATAAATAATTTTTGGATAGCATAAAAGGATAATTGAATAAGAATTTTTCAATAAAAACCTCGGTGAACCTACTTACATATTGGGCATCAAAATCTATAGGGATAGATCGAGACCCTTAATAGGACTTTCACAAAGCACATACCTTGGCAAAAGTTTTGAAGAAGTTCAAAATGGACCTGTCAAAGAAAGGGTTCTTGCCTGTGTTGCAAGGTGTGAAGTTGAGTAAGACTCAAAGCCCGACCACGGCAGAAGATAAAGAGAGAATGAAAGTCATTCCCTATGCCTCCGCCATAGGTTCTATAAAGTATGCCATGCTGTGTACCAGACCAGTTGTGTGCCTTGCCATGAGTTTGGCAAGGGGGTACAATAGTGATCCAAGAGTGGACATTGGACAGCGGTCAAAATTATCCTTAGGTACCTAAAGAGGACTAAGAAAATGTTTCTCGGTTATGGAGGTGATAAAGGGTTTGTCGTAACGGGTTACGTCGATGCTAGCTTTAACACTGATCTAAATGACTCTGAGTCCCTATTTGGATATGTATTAAACGTGGGAACAGTTAGCTAGAGTAGCTCTATGCAGAGCATTGTAGACATAGACATTTGCGAAGTACACACAGATCTGAATGTTGCAGACCCGTTGACTAAAACCTCTCTCACACGCAAAGCATGATCACACTGTAGTAAACTCTTTGGGTGTTAGTCACATGGCGATGTGAACTATGGGTTTTAATCACATGACGATGTGAACTATATTAGTGACTCTAGTGCAAGTGGCAGACTGATGGAAATATGCCACAGAGGCAATAATAAAATGGTTATAATTATATTTCCTTAATCATGATAAAGGTTTGTTATTCATTCTAGAATTTGTATTGATCGGAAACTTAAATACATGTGTGGATATATAAACAAATACTGTGTCCCTAGTGAGCCTCTACTAGACTAGCTCGTTGATCAAAGATGGTTAAGGTTTCCTAACCATAGACATGAGTTGTTATTTGATAACGGGATCACATCATGAGGAGAATGATGTGATGGAAAAGACCCAACCATTAGCTTGGCATATGATCGTTCATTTTATTGCTACTGCTTTCTTGAATGTCAAATACATGTTCCTTTGACCATGAAAATATGCAGCTCCTAGATATCGGAGGAATGCCTTGTGTGCTATCAAACGTCACAACATAACTGGGTGATCATAAAGATGCTCTACAGGTATCTCCAATGGTGTTTGTTGAGTTGGCATGGATCGAGATTAGGATTTGTCATTCAGTGTATCAGAGAGGTATCTATGGGCCCTCTCTGTAATAGACATCATAATAAGCTTCCAAGAAAATGACTAAGGAGTTAGTCACGAGATGATGTATTATGAAATGAGTAAAGAGACTTCCCGGTAAATAGATTGAACTAGGTATGAAGATACCGATGATCGAATCTCGGGCAAGTAACATACCGATAGACAAAGGGAATTGCGTATGTTGTCATAAGGTTCGACCGATAAAGATCTTCGTAGAATATGTAGGAACCAATATGGGCATCCAGCTTCCGCTATTGGTTATTGACCGGAGAGGTGTCTCGGTCATGTCTACATAGTTCTCGAACCCGTAGGGTCCGCGCGCTTAACGTTCATTGACGATATAGTGTTATATGAGTTATATGATTTGGTGACCGAATGTTGTTCGGAGTCCCGGATGAGTTGACAGACATGATGAGGAGCTCCAGAATGGTCCAGAGGTAAAGATTGATATATAGGATGATGGTGAAAGTGCAACTAATCCCTGGGTGGTTTTGGTAATACATAACAACATATAGCTCATTGAATTAATATCCTTTCAAGTTAAATGTCTCAGAAAGTTCAATGATTGGCATCGCATGGACTAGAGATGTGGACCCCTCAAAATGCTAAGGACAAAGATTGGCAAAGGCTCAAGACTCTTCATTTTCATTTTAGTGATCCAATATCATATTGAGTCCATAGGAAAGCCAATATTATTAAAAGGGGATGAGGTGTTGCTTAATGGCTTGCTTGCTCGAAGTGCTTAGTGATATTGCTCCAAAACCCTCAGCCACTTTCTCATTTCCACATTTGTCCAAAACCTGAAGTCAAACTCAGCCCCACCAATTTGATCTATCCAGCGCCACCGAGTTCACTTGACATAGCCATAGCCAGAAACCCTAATCAATTTGGTCTCACCGATATGGCTCTCGGTCCCACCGAGATGGCTTTGCAAACTCTCTGTTTCCATTCGTAACATTTCAGTCTCTCCGAAATGAGCGATCGGTCCCACCGAGTTCGCATTGCAAACTCTCTATTTCCTTTTCGTAACATTTTGGTCTCACTGAAATGAGCGATCGGTCCCACCGAGTTTGCTTGACCGAGTCTTTGTTTGCTTATTACTGAAATCAGTCTCACCGAGTTCATGCGATCTGTCTCACCGAGATTAGGTTTTGATCTAGCCATAGCACATCTGTCCCACCGAGTAGATCTTGTTGGTCCCACTGAGATTCCTAACGTGCACATTTTGAACCAAATTGGTCTCACCAAGTTTCTCTATTCGGTCTGACCGAGTTGGGTAAAAAGTGTGTAACAATTAGATTTTGTGTGGAGGCTATATATACCCCTCCACCCCCTTCTCCATTTGAGAGAGAGCCATCATAATGTGCCTACACTTCCACTACTCAATTTCTGAGAGAGAACCACCTAATGGTGTGTTGAGATCAAGACATTCCAATCCAACTACAAGAATCTTGAACTCTAGCCTTCCCCAAGTTGCTTTCCACTCAAATCATCTTTCCACCATAGCCAAATCTGTGAGAGATAGTTGAGTGTTGGGGAGACTATCATTTGAAGCACAAGAGCAAGGAGTTCATCATCAACACACCATCTATTACCTTTTGGAGAGTGGTGTCTCCTAGATTGGTTAGGTGTCTCTTGGGAGCCTCCGTCAAGATTTTGGAGTTGAACCAAGGAGTTTGTAAAGGTAAGGAGATCGCCTACTTTGTAAAGATCTACCCAAGTGAGGCAAGTCCTTCGTGGGCGATGGCCATGCACTACTAGGGAAAACCCTAGCTGTAGCGCGTGTATTTTGCCTATCAATAGCGCGGGATGACGAGCTACTAATAAGGCGCTACAGCTAACGGGTAGCAGTAGCGCATGTCATCCCATGCTACTGCTATACATGGCTAGCAGTAGCGAGCTTTAGTGCAGAGCGCTGCTGCTAATATCTGCAGCGCTTTTTAGCAAGAAGCACTACTGGTAAGGGAGCACTACTGCTAACTTTATTCCCCTCACTACTGCTAGTTTTGATAGTTTCTATTTTTTCTGCATATTTGTTTTGTATTTGAATAGGCTTTATATATTAATCTTTAGCATCTCATACACATACAAATGTAATCATAGCATATACAGTCTCATCAAATCATGTCATCATCATAATCATCATCCAACACAAAGTGGTCTCTCGTCATCATCTTGAAAATACTGATACAAGTCTCGATTACTTGCAACTACATTGTCATCCATCTAAACAATGATATACGCGAGAAGAGCTATCACTATGAGTGAGAGCGGAACTATGCAGTACATGAGTCCGTATTCCTCTCTCGCATTAGCGTGAACCTAAACTAACTACTGGCTGTCGCTCGGAAACCGGAAACCAATACACCTAGGCCTGACACTCCGCCACTCGTCATATACTCCTGGCATAGCACTTCTTCGCCATCAATGATCTATGCACCTGCATCATCACATGAGTCGATGATATGCAACATATATAGTTGAGCAACAGAAAGAGACAGACTTGGCAAAAATAGAAGCAACATATCATAAGCATAAATAACAAAGTTCATCGTACCCAAATTGCCCTAACTAGAGTGATCTTCGCTAGTCGAGGAGGACGGTTTAATTACATCACAAATAAAGTTTTGTCGTGCATAACTCAAAGTTTTTTCATACAGAAAGTATGGACTAAACGGACATATTGTCATATATCGACAATCACTACATGTTGTGACATCCATCCATGTCAGTGAGATAGTCCCTAAGCTTAGTGAAAGGCTTCAGGTCAAGACGCTGAGAGGCTACGCGTGTTCGGACATCTTCCCGCGACATTTGTCCTTCTTCGTAGAACATCCCTGTTTTTTCGACGACCTCCTTCATGATGATTTGGGTAAGTTCGTGCTGGATGTGATAGAACTCAGCTCAAAGTCGATGATACTCGATATCTCCTTAGTCCTTTGCCCGTCGCAGAATATGGGCATCTCCGGATCTAGGTGACATGCGAAGGTTCTGGTGATCTTGTCTGTACTCCAGCATGTGGTGTAGGACATAGAATCCATCATTAAGAGAATCACTTGGTTGCTGGATGCAGAGAAGTCGGTCTTAGGGCTGAAGGCTGGCCTGCCGTCCCTTGTCTTCTTGTCCTTGACCTCTCCACCCCGTGTGCCGTAGTAAAACATAGCACTGTCGAGAACAGAATTGGTGTGGGTGTAATCCTTTTTGGTAATGTTCTTCGACGAGTCCAAGTTAAGAGTGTGGGAGTATCGGGGGTAGAGGATGATGAGGACGGAGCGCCTGCTGCTGCGCAAAATAAGTACACCTCAAATTAATTAGCCTCCACCGTGCAAATGAATGATTGAAATCGAAGAAAGGATATCCATGCGGATGACTTTCAGGGGATGATAAGGCACGAGAATGGCCTCCTATCCTTATTGGCGAGCATGAAATTGACGAGGTAGTCCCTCGCATATTCACAGTTCTTTGCGCAGACTACCAAGAAGCCCTCGTGCATGAAGTACGGGTTAGCGACACAGATGAAAGGTATCTGCTCAACCCCGATGAGGTAGTTCATGTGCAAGGCATAAAGGCGGACAAATGTAAAATCCAGCTTCTTCAAGTGAAACATGTCGAAGACTTAATCAAATCGAAGAAAGAACTTCTCCGCGCGGAATGTGTAGACGTACGACAATTGCCGCAGCACGTTAACCACGTAGAGTGGGTATCCTGGATTTTTCGAGGCGATGAGGCCTTTCTTTATCCGCAGCACGTCGTCAATAAGTCTCCTTACATTGCCAAATCTGGCCGTTATCACTGCTTTAGGTAGGATTGGTTCACCGACGATATGCCATTTTGCCGCACCGTGGATATCTATACGGTCTTGAATCCGAGGTTGCTAAGGCAGCTGGATCATAGAAGCAGCTTTGTTGCCTTTCCTCGGTCTCTTCCTAGACTTCTTTGGTAGAGGAAGGTCTTCCATAATACGTTCAGACTCCGGAGGCGGCAATTCAGGCACTGACTCATGAGGCTCAAACCCTAAGTAGGCGCCAGTATTGACATACTGTTGAGTGTCATCCTCATCCTCATCCTCATCTATGGTGACGTCACAAGCGACTAATGGAGCGTATTCCTCACCCCGTCCACTATCACCCAGCACGACAGCCGACACTAATTGGGTAGGTGCGGTGTTGATGTTCACACCTGACTGCGTGCTCGTGGGTGTGCTCCCGGCCGCCTCTAGACAAAGCAGACTCTTTGGCCACAACAGGACCCACCCATTGCAATCACCAAGCCTCCGCAGGGTCTCATCGTCATCCCCCCTAGTACCAGAGGAGCTAAATTATCATGGCCCGGTTTGACACTGGCCACGGAAACCTTGAAGACGTCCGGGGGGATCTGCTGGCTATGGAACAATGGTTCGTTTGGCTCCATTAACGTCGCCTTCCCCACGTCCACCTTCTGGTCGCCGATGGTGTACAATATGGTGCACGGGGTTTCGTCGGCCCGCAAAGAAAAGTCTACGATGTGAGACATTCGAAAGGCAATGAAAACGGGAGATTATACATTTATTGAAGAGGATCAGTGTGGCAGATACCGTGAGGGCGTTCAGGGATCAGCCAAAGAAGAAGCACCGCCGAGCACGTCCGGTGCCAAAGCCAGTGCCGGAGCATGTGCAAGAGCCGGTGCGGGAGTAGGTGCTGGAGCCGGTGCGGGAGTAGGTGCAGGAGCCGGTGCGGGAGAAGGTGCAGCTGCAGGTGCTGGTGCAATGCTATTCGAGCTGCTCCCGAAGAAGTCAGCAAGGGGAAAGTCCGCCGCATTTTTTTCTGGATTTTGCATGCTCCAATTGAAAACGGCCGGAACCAAGACAATAGACATATCTGCAAGCGCCCGTTTTGCGGCAGCTACCGCTGTTGTGACTGTCTCAGATGATTTCTTCTCAACCGCAATGTCAACCTTCTTGTCGATGTTTTCTTCAGTTAACCTCCGTCTTTCCTTTCTCTCCTCCGTGGTCTCACGGTAGTACTTCTTCCACGTGGCGCCGTCTTCGACACCATGCACGCGTCCATACGATGGTCGAGTCTCCACCGAGAGTCCTTTCAATATGTTCAACGCCCCGTTGAATGGAGTGTCCCACTTGGTCCTCGCCAACGCCTCAGGCGGCGAGTCGCTTTCGGCTGCAATCCTGTGCTGCTCTCTCTTCAAAAGGCACAAGGATCGTTTACAAATATGACTAATGTGTAGATGAATTGATCATAAACTAAAATTACCAGCAGTCTCATGAACTCCGTCGTGACCGCTTTCGTCTCGAAAACCTTCTTCACTGGGACCAAATGGTGCCGGGCCCTGAGGACGTCACGCTCCCGCGGGACGGTGAACTCCGCCAAGGGGTCTGGGATGCCCAAACTCTCGGCTTCCGCGTCCTCCTTGGTCCATATGGACCCCTTCCTGCCGTAACCATGGCTTCCGACGAGGTGGCACCCAATGTTCCTCTGTTGAAGCCCCTTCATGTACTTCGACTTTTTTTGGCAGCTTCAGCCTCGCAAGCCACCTTGAATATTTCAAAGTGATCTTCCGTGATTGTCGGATTATCCTTTACAATCTCGGAGTAGGGTTCCTTTTTGTTTAAGATCCGATATTTCGCCCTTGCTTTCCAGGCGGCCAACGCATTGCTAAACTTGCTCATGGCATGTTTGTTTATCTTCTTCATTGTCGGGTCCTTATCTGGATCTTTATAATCCTCTTCATTCCGGCCCGGGAACAAGAATATCTGGTGCAACTTCTTTAGGAGGGAGGGCCTCATATTATCTATCTTCTTTAGTTTCTCATCATTGATGGTGGCGGTTGTCCGTATGATGCAGCCTATTTGATTGTCGTAGCACACGCGCGCTTCCGCGGGCGCGTTTGGCTCAAAATTGCCGTCGTCCACCTCCGTGACCACCAGTCTAGTAGTCCTGAGCTTGTTAGGAACTCGTTGCCTCTTTTCTTTCGGTTCTATACCGGCTCCGCTAGTCTCTGCATCGGTCTGAGTCTCAGCGCAGGTCTCGATGCCGGTCTCAGTCTCAGGCTGGTCTCGATGTTGGTCTGAGTCTCCGATGTGACAGGTGGACCCAGCAACTTCAACTGTTGATCATCGGCTTCCCTCAAAAATTCCTCTGTTGCCAAGTACACGTTGTCGCAGTCACTAGAACCCTGTCCTTCATCGTTGCTAGCCATGTTTCCTACCATTAAATCTAGTCAATTAATTCTAAACCTAATAAAATGAATAATGACATAAAAAAGGCCTATGCTTTGCAGGAACATTGACTCCTTCCAGGTGTGGCAAATCCCATGCACTCGATATGTCCTAGTTTGTAGCACAAGTCATGCCGAAATTCACGGAAAATTTTGGCATGACTTTTGCTAAAAAGTGGACAATCGAGAACATGAAATTTGCCGGAATAGAAATGAATCAGCATTCCGGCAAAACATAGGCCACTCGGCTTCATTCCCTGGAAACAACAAAGCCACTTGGGCACAATCGAAACATGTGCAAACACAATTGAGGAATTTGCATATATCCTGACCACTTCAAATTTGCATCTCCTAGCGTTTGACACTTCAAAAAAATCTACACAAATCTTATGCTCTCTCAAAGTCAATTCAAAACCAAATATAGATTATGTATGAACCCTAGTACTAATTAACATCTACTACTACTGCTAATTAACATGGCAGAGGAAGAAAAAGCAGAGAGAGGGGGTGGGGGAGGGGTGGGGGGCTTACAGGGAGGGGAGAGACGGTGGCGGTGAGGTGCTCGATGACGGAGGTAGGGGCGGCGAGGACGGGCTCGGGCTCGGGCGGCGGCGGTCCTGGGCGGGCTCAGGCGGCGGTGGTGAGGTCGAGGGCGGCGGCGGTGAGGTCGAGGGCGGCGGCGGTGAGGGCAGGCTCGGGCTTGGAAGGCGGCGACAGAGGAGTTGGGGGAATAGGGGGGAGAGGGGGGAAAGGAGGACTTAGCAGAATTTTGAGCCCGCGGGTGATTAAGTCGAACTAGCAGTAGCGCTGTTTTGGAAATGCGCAATAGCTATGTTAGCTATAACGCGTTTTAGCAAAACACACTACTGCTATAGGAAGCAGTTATTTCTTTTGTTTACCCTTACATTTTCTTTTTTTTCATTTCTCGGTTTCCTTCTTCTTTCATTTTCATTTACTTTTCTTTTTTTTATTTTTCTTTTCCTTCTTAGCAGTAGCGCTCTATGCAGGAAACACACTGCAACAATGACCATAGTGGTAGCGCGCTTTGCGTGAAATCGCTACTACTATTCCTATCCTACCGCCACCATGGTGGGATTTATAGCGGTAGCACTTTTTGCTGCACACGCACTACTGCTATAGTTGTATCTATAGCACGCTTTTCTGGAACGCGCTACTACAAAGTAGAAGTAGCGCCCTATTTTAACCAGCGCTACTGCTATACCTCTGTGTATAGGCTTTTCCCTGGTAGTGATGGTGGGATAGACAAGGTTGCTTCTTCATGGACCGTTCGTGGGTGGAGTCATCCGTGGACTTGCGCAACCGTTACCCTTCGTAGGTTGAAATCTCCATCGATGTGGATGTACGATAGCACCACCTATCGGAACCACGCCAAAAATCTCCGTGTCTACATTGCGTTTGCCTTCTCCAAACCCTTCCATTTTACCTTCATATGCAATGTTTAACTTTCCGTTGCCACACTCTTAGATTTGCATGTGTAGGTTGATTGCTTGACTTGTGCTAAGTTGCTAAAATCAGCCAAGACTTAAAATTGGGAAAAGGCTAGATTTTTATTTGGTCAAGTAGTGTAATCACCCCCCTCTAGATCTACTTTCGATCCTACAAGTGGTATCAGAGCTTTGGTCTCCATTTTCCATGATTTCCATAGCTTTTGGTGATCATAGCCTTGGTTTCACAACCTAGGAGAGTATGGCGTCTAGCGAGGGAAATTACCACCGTAGAGGTCCTTACTTTGATGATACTAATTTTGCTAGTTGGAAGCACAAGATGAAAATGCATATTCTTGGACATAACCTCGCTGTTTGGGCTATTATGTGTATTGGTTTGCAAGGTGAATTCTTTGATGGAAGAGAACCAAATCGTGAAGCAACTATGGAAGAATTGAAGATGCTGCAATATAATGCACAAGCTTGTGATATCCTCTTCAATGGACTGTGTCCTGAAGAATTCAACAAAATCAGCCGTCTTGAGAATGCAAAGGAAATTTGGGATACTTTGGTATACGCATGAAGGTACCGAGTCCGTTAAGGAATCCAAATTGGATGTGCTTCAAAGTCAACTTGACAAGTTCAAAATGAAGGATGGTGAAGGAGTCGCTGAAATGTACTCTAGGCTTGCTCTCATCATAAATGAGAATGCCGTCTTAGGAAGTGAAGAGATGACTGGCAGATTCATCATCAAGAAAATCCTAAGAGCCTTGGATGGAAAATATCATACAGTGTGCACTTTGATCAAAATGATGCCCAATTACAAATATCTCAAGCCAACGGAAGTCATTGGAAGAATTGTTCCTCATGAGATCTCACTCAAAGATAAAGAAGAGCTTCATAACAAGTCTAGTGGTGCTTATAAAGCTTCATGTGATGCTCCTGCCACATCAAGTGAAAAACATGTCTTCAATGAAGAATTGAGCTTAATGGTGAAGAACTTCAACAAATTCTACAAGAGTAGAACCAAAGATAGAAGCTCCAAGTCAAGGTCCTACCACGACAAAAGATCTTCCTGTCGTGATCGAAATTGCTACAATTGTGGAAGACCCAGACGCTACTCCAATGAGTGTACGACTCCCTACAAAAGAAAAGAAGACTCACCTAAAAGGAGAAGTAGAAGAGATGAATCACCTCCAAGAGAGAGAAGGAGTAGAGATGATCGTTATGAATGAAGACCCTCTCGCAGAAGCAAGGATTCAGAAAGGAAGGAGAAGTCATCAAGGAGCTACAAAAAACGAAGACATCAAGCTCATGTTGGTGAATGGGTATCCGGTTCCGACTCTGAATATACTCAAGATGAAGGTGTTGCTGGTCTTGCACTTGTGTCAACCAACTCCTACGACCTATTTGACTCACCAAATGAAGGATTTGGAAGATGCTTCATGGCTAAAGGCCTTAAGGTATCACACCCCAAGTATATTGATTTCAATAGTGATGAAGAGCCCCCCCGGCCCCTGCGTCGCTCCCAGGGGGCGACTCGGGTGGCGAAACCCTAGCCGCCGCCCCAAGCCCCCTTCTTTCCCTCCCTTCCCTCGTCGTCGCCGGAGGATGCTGGCGGGCGAAGCCCTCACCGGTGGACGGCGACGGAGGGGCCCTTGTTCGTGGGCTCGCGCACTGCTCTTTGGTGTGCTGGAGTGGCGGGAGCGCGCGGTGGTGAGGCAGGCGGTTGACTGTGCTCAGGGGAGGTCGTGATGATGTAGATCGCGCGCGCAGTGGCGCTGCTGAGGTGGATGCCTGCCGCTGCTGCGAGCGGCAGAGATGAGGGCGCCCAAATCTGGGCCACGTGGGCCCGCCCTGGCCTGCGATTCTCTTTCTTCCCCAACCCACCCGTCCCCCTCCTTCCACCCCTCCCGGTCGTCGTCGGTGGTAGCCGCTGGGTGGGTGTGCACGCGCGCGGCAGTCCTTGATGGCTGTTGTTTGCTGTGCCCCAGCGGTTCCTGGCGGCGGATGCTATGGGCCGGTGTGGCGGTGGCACGATGCAGGTGGCTGCTGTTGCCTGCTCGTCGCGCTCCCGGCGGTGTCCGGCCTACTGGTGCTGCACCGGTCGGTGCTCCTCCTGTGACGACAACGTACCTAGGCATCCCTCCATGTGTGTTGGTCTTCTCCGATGTTCTTCGCCAAGTCCGTTATGCCATTGCATCTGAGGTCTTTGTTCATGGGTTGGGGCGAAATCCCCGCGCGGCAACGGCCTGCGCTGTCAACAGCGACGCCCGAGGGTGTCGTCACCTCCTTGGAGGCGTTGGCATGACCCTGACCAGATCTCCTCCTCGAGCACTAGGAGAAATCCCAGGTCCGGCCTCCCGGACCGGGCAGCCGCGGCGTCTCAGCGCCGTTCCCCTCTTGAAGGTGCTGCTTTGGCTGCAAGTGGAGTTTCATGCGGCAGATGGAGGCTAGTGATGCATCGCTCTGGCGTAGACTGCTACACATGGAGCAGATCGCAACGTATGCCAGCGCCCACGCTTCCCCAATGATTGTTTAACCCTTTCCTATCAGGCCCTGCCCTTCGCCCGCCGACTCTCTAGGCACATGGGTGCGAGGTACGTTGGCCTGAGAAGTTCTGGAGCTGCAATCGTCCCTGGAGGCGTCTGGCAATGGCGCTTACGCTGCCCTGCTGGGCGAGGCCTAATGTCGTTGTGTGTCTGTAGTTGAGGGCACCTCATCACCTAGTTGTAGTCGCTTTGTGAGGACGGTCGTGTATGTGTGTGTGTGTGTCCCTCCTTTCTGGAGGTTGTACCCCTGATGTCTTCCTGTTCAATGAAATGAAACGCAAAGTCTCTTGCGTTTTCTAAAAAAAATAGTGATGAAGATGATTTGCTAGCTGATGATGATTTGCTTGTTGACAATGCTAGTGATGAAAACTATAATGAAATTGCTATTATTCATGCTAATCAAGATGAAACGAATGAAATGATAAGAAAGAGATTGAGCGTCTAACTAAAGAACTAAACACTCTTAAGTTTTCTCATCTAACTACTTCAGAGGATCATTGAGAACTGTTAAAAACTCATGGGATGGTATGCTTTGAAAAGCTCAATTTAGATAAAGAGCATGGGTTCTTAAAAGCAATCAATGATGATTTTCCGAAGAAAAGTTCTTCTTACATTGCCAAGCGTTTACTCTTGTCTACTTACATGCCACAAGTAAAACAAGAGTAAGAAAGATTTTTCTTCTAGTAGTAACAATGATCATGCCAAATCAAATATTGTTGCTTCAAGTAGTTTTCTTGATTCCACTAATGATTCTCTTAGCCAAGTTACACTTGAGCAAGAAAACAGCTTATTGAAGGGAATTATAGAGAAAGGTATTTACAAGAGCCTTGCCGGAAGTAAGCAATTTGAGGAAATTGTACGCAAGCAAGGAAGGCACCGGAAGAATCAAGGTGTTGGTGTTGAACGAAAGTTCAATGCCAATGGATTTGTGGGAAGAAGATCAATACCCCAAGACGACGTTTGTTCCTCAACAAGCGAAGTATGACCCTACTTCCTTCAAGGGAACACAAGCTCAAGATGATCTTCCACCACAAGACCACAAGCCAAAAGGCAAGGACAAGCTTCAATAGGAGATTGATGCATTTGAAGAAGCTCCAAAGGCCTTGGTAAAGTGGGTTCCCAAGACTACATCAAGTTCTATTTCATCAAGTACTACTACAACTCCAAGGATTCCCATCAAGTTGATGTGGATCCCAAAGAAAAAGAACTAGCGAGTTCTTGAGGGTGACTCCGCCAACATACTTCACTCATATTCATATTGGCAAGGACAAGTGAAATCAACTTCCACATCTTGCACTAGTTCAAGCAGTCACAAACCCTCTTGTTAGTAAGTCAAGGGTGTAGGACCTTGAAGTATGTCTAGAGGGGGGTGATTAGACTACTTGACCAATAAAAACTTAACCTTTTCCCAGTTTTAGAGTTTGGCAGATTTTAGCTACTTTAGGACAAGTCAAGCAATCATCACACTATTCAAGCAAGCATGCAAAGAGTATATAGGCAGCGGAAATTAAAGCATGCAACTTGCAAGAAAGTAAAGGGAAGCGTTTGGAGGATTCAAACGCAATTGGAGACACGGATGTTTTTGGCGTGGTTCCGATAGGTGGTGCTATCGTACATCCACGTTGATGGAGACTTCAACCCACGAAGGGTAACGGTTGCGCAAGTCCACGGAGGGCTCCACCCACGAAGGGTCCACGAAGAAGCAACCTTGTCTATCCCACCATGGCCGTCGCCCACAAAGGACTTGCCTCACTAGCGGTAGATCTTCACGAAGTAGGCGATCTCCTTGCCCTTACAAACTCCTTGGTTCAACTCCACAATCTTGTCGGAGGCTCCCAAGTGACACCTAGCCAATCTAGGAGACACCACTCTCCAAGAAGTAACAAATGGTGCATTGATGATGAAATCCTTGCTCTAGTGCTTCAAATGATAGTCTCCCCAACACTCAACTCTCTCTCATAGGTTTTGGATCTGGTGGAAAGAAGATTTGAGTGGAAAGCAACTTGGGGAAGGCTAGAGATCAAGATTCATATGGTAGGAATGGAATATCTTGGCCTCAACACATGAGTAGGTGGTTCTCTCTCAGAAATGGTAAGTTGGAAGTGTAGGTTCGTTCTGATGGCTCTCTCCACGAATGAAGAGGAGGTGGAGGGGTATATATAGCCTCCACACAAAATCTAACTGTTACACACAATTTACCGAACACGGTGGGACCGACTCAACAGACTCGGTCGGACCGATTTAGTAAACCTAGTGACCGTTAGTGATTTTCGGTGGGACTGACATGCATCTCGGTGAGACCGATTCGGTTAGGGTTAGGGCATAACGTAATCTCGGTAAGACCGATTACACAAACTCGGTGAGACCGATTTGGTAATAAGCTTTCCAGAGAGTTGGTCAGGTAAACTCGGTGGGACCGATTTGCTCTTTTCGGTGAGACCAAAATGTTACAAAAAGGAAACAGAGAGTTTACATTGGAATCTCGGTGGGATAGATCGCTCACTTCGGTTAGAACGAAACGTTACGAAGGGAAACAGAGAGATTACAATCCCATCTCGGTGAGACCGAGATCCCTATCGGTAAGACCGATTTGCTTAGGGTTTGTGGCAGTGGATATGACTTTTGGAATCGGTGGCGCCGGATAGGAAGAATCGGTGTGACCGATTTTGGCTTTGGGTTTAGGTCATTTGTGGATGTGGGAAAGTAGTTGAGGGTTTTGGAGCATATCACTAAGCACATGAAGCAAGAGGCTCATTAAGCAACACCTCATCCCTCCTTGATAGTATTGGCTTTTCCTATAGAATCAATGTGATCTTGGATCACTAAAATATAAAATGAAGAGTCTTGAGCTTTTGAGCTTGAGCCAATCCTTTGTCCTTAGTATTTTGAGGGATCCACTTTCATCATCTATGCCATGCCATTCATTGAGCTTTCCTGAAATAATAGTCTTGGAATAGCATTATCTCAATGAGCTATATGTTGTTATGAATTACCAAAACCACCTAGGGATAGTTGCACTTTCAATCTCCCCCTTTTTGGTAATTGATGACAACATATAGATCAAATCTTCGACAAATGATAATAAGATTGAATAACATCGTCGCTTTGAGAAGTATGTGATAAGCAAGAGCTCCCCCTAAATTTGTGCATAGTTTAAGATTTGCTTTGGACTGCAAATGCACAATGAATTGGGCTCATGGGTTACTCTTCCATGTCACATACATCTTGGTGGAGCGCTCAAAATAATAAACATTGAATACATGCACTCATCACCAAGCAAAGTGAATGATCACATAAGATAGATAGGATAATATCATCAAACAAGCATAAGTGTAGCTTATGATCAAAGACATGATCATCATTGTCTCACAAGCATAGTATCTCAACCAATCAAAGCAAATAAAGTTTAAGACACCAAATAAAGCAAGAGAGAACAAAAGCAACACTCTCTCTCTCTCGAAGCCTATGATCTATACATTTTTCTCCCCCTTTGGCAACAAGTTACCAAAAATTTCATAGAAAATGCATAGTGCTAGATCGACTCTCAGGCTTGATCTTCTGGTGGTGGTGTCCTGATAACTCCTTGGACGAAAGCTTCAGTTGAAGTAGAGGGTGCTGGAGTGGATGCTGGAGCTGGTTGCACTAGAGCTGAAGGGGCAGTAGCTGGTGCTGAAGTTGTTGCTCTATTGTCTGTCACCGGCACTTCAACTGACCTCTGGGCTCTGGGTACTCTGGCAAACACATTAGTTGTAGTCTTGCCCTGCTTCTCCTGCATGTCCTCCCGCAGTTGCTCCACAACTGACTGAATCTCAGTTACTTTAACATCAAGGTCATGGAATTTGAGTTCCATGATTCTCTCAAGGCTCTCCTGATTCTGAGTGAGGGTGGCCAGTCCCTTCTCAATCCTCAGTGTTGATGCTATCAAGTAACCAAGCTGCTCCTGTTTGGTCTTCAAGAAATATTCAGATGCCTCCTCCTTAGTTGGCATCTTGGCAGCCTTCTCCTTCTTTGCCTTCTCCTTCTTCTCTTGAGCTTGAACTGATTGTAGATCATTCTCATTCATGACAACCTCATTGTCCTCAAAGTCTGGATAAAGTGGAAAATGTTCCTTATCCAACTGATATTTTCTTGTGCCCATCTTTGAGTTGATCAATTCCTGAATCTGAGGGGCATATCCACAACTCCTCTTCTGATCTGCTGCAGTCCTCTTAATTGTTTCAATCATTAGGCTCATGACTTTGAACTTTTGTGGCACATCAAACACTTGCAACATATTGATGGCATGCCCTCTGATCATGTTATGGTCACCAGACTTGGGCAACAAAGCGTGCCTCAGAATCCAATTTATAGTGGGCAGCCCTGACAGCAGAAAATGAACTGATCCAAACTTGTGAGTTTTAACTGCCTTGTCTAGGATTTCCTTGTACATATGAGCCATGGAATTGTGATCCATCTTCTTCTTTGCATAAATGTCCAGGTCATCCTCATTTTCCTTAGGGGCATTTATCAGACTTGCCCATTCTTCAACAGTGGACTGGTACCTTGTACCTTCAGACATCCAAACAATTCTTCCATCTGGGTAAAAGTGTGCTGTGGAGTAGAACTGCATGATAAGCTCATCATTCCAGTGAGTGAACTTTTGTCCAACAAAATCAGCAACTCCACAAGCAACAAAGCTTTCTTGCACTCCAGGATAGTGCTCTTCATTGTCCTTGATGTAGGTCCAGTCGACCCACCTCATGTCACAAACTATGGGCTTCTTATCCAACAGAATTGTCTCATAAAAGTCCTGATGTTCCTTTGTATGGAACTTGTAGTCAACAGCAGTTCTTCTCCTTGAATCATATGGATCTTCCATCCTCCACAGCCTCAGCCCTGAATCCTTCCTGATCCTCATGTCCTCAGCCACATGATGGGCATCATTGTGGTCTGGTATCTTGGGCTTGAGCTTCCTTAGGACCTGACCTTCTTCATCTTCTTCTTCAGCAACAGTTGGCACTGGGGCCTTGTTCTTCTCAGCAGCTGGAATACTCCTAGTATTCCTCTTTGGTACTTGCTTGGCCTTGGAGGCAGCTTTGGGTGCTTCCTTGGGCTTAGATGTTGCAGCCCTTGACCTTATAGCATCACCCATAAGCTTGGGTGCCTTAGGTGCTGGTGCAGCAACCTCTTCCTCTTCAGCATCTCTCCTCATGGAGGGCTTTCCAAGAACCTGGGCAGTTGTGGTTCTTGCTCTCTTCTTTTTCTTGTCCTGAGCACCTTCATCCTCTGACTCTATGGTGAACTTCATTGTCTCTCCAGTAGGGACTTTCTTGGGTTTGGAAGAAGTGACTTTCTTCTCAGGTGCCTCTTTGGGTTCAGTCTGAGCTTGCACTTGAGTGGACTTTCTGGCCTTTGGCATTGGTGTCCTCTTGGCAGGAACTTTCTTCTTCAGTCCAGGCTTTGTGCTTTGTGCAGAGCCATATTCCTTCTTGAGCACTACTTTCTTGGAAGTAGCCTCATCCTCTTCAGCTTTATAGTCTTCATCCTCTAAGTCTGAAGTTCTCTTCCTCCTTCGCCTAGTAGCAGCCTTAGGCAAATTGCTAGGAGTGCTGCTCCCTTCATCTGTAGTTGAGGGACTAGTGCCCTCACTCAAGTCCATCTGCTCTTCTGACCTGTTCTGGCTGTCACTCTGTTCTGACATGCTGCAAAAAGCTGACTGCTGACCCTGTGAAGAGTTATAGATGAGATAGAATGGATGAGCATCACAAAATGCAGAGATTTTTGCAAAAGAATGATTCAAAAGTTCAGTTTTAGTTTTCCACAGAAAGCATTTCGGATCAACTGATTTTCAAACTCGGTGATACCGAAGCAGTTTTGGGACCTAAACTGATGATCTCGTTTGGACCGAGTCACAGTTCGGTGGCACCGAGACAGCTAGGGTTTCACAGAATCCTAAAATCGGTCGCACCGATTAGTAATTCTCGGTCAGACCGAGAGTTACTTGTGCAATGGCATAAGCTGAATCGGTGAGACCGAGTTTTTCAACTCGGTGGGTCTGAGATGGTTTCGGCGGAAACCTAACCCTAAAAATTTGAATCTCATCTAATCTACGGACTACTCTAGCTGGATAGGAGTATCTCAATCGTGGCAAGATTCAATAAGAATACAATGTGCTAGGAATCAGACGCGGATAGCACAAAGATCGAGTCCATAACCTAACTTGGCGGTGGACTCGCTACGGCGGCAACGGCGGGGACGAAATCCATTGACGGCGGCGGAGACCAGCGATAGGAGGCTGCTGCCGACGAGGAGACGATCCGGAGACCTCCGATGGCAGAGCGAGCTATTGCGCGAGCGAAGGGTTTCGGAGAAATTTCCAAAATTTTGCCCGTGACTATATATAGCCTGACCCTGTCGGTGTGACCGAGTGGAACAACTCGGTGGCACCGAGATGCATAACTATGTACAGTTACAGCAAATCGGTGTGACCAAAAAGTTCAAATCGGTTGCATCGAGATTGAAAACTCAGATCAACTTAATGATCTCGGTAGGACCGAAATGGAGGAATCGGTCAGACCGAGAGTCACAAAGAGGTTCTGAAAGTTTAAGTCTATGACAAATCAGGGACTCCGAGTGCTCCTCACACAGAGTGGTTCGAATCTGACTTGATTAAATTTTGTGATGTAGCATGAATAGAGTTTGAGACGAGAAAAGCATAGATAGCTAAAGAAGGTTCTTAGGCATTCTTGTCCATCCACTTGGCAAAAAGAAAAGAACCCAAACAATCAAAGCAACAAGTGGATCTCCTTGAATGAGTAAAATATGCACCAACATGCTCACACAATAAGATGGCAAATGAAATATGTGTCAAAGCATGCACAACCAATTCTAGCATCTATCAAACAATTGGCGATGACTAGGTCATCTATATATGAGTATATTGACTTAGGAGTCAAATGAGAACATTTGATCATAGGTCATACTCATCGTTTAAGCTCAAGTGGGGTTACCACTTTTACATAATGCATTGATGTGTTCACACCATTAGAGTTGCTTTGACTCAATTCTTAGAGTTAAGCTCCCCCTAGATGTGAGATCCCCCCTTAGAGGGATGAACTAACCTTGGGTTTTGTCGATGATGACTTCAGGTAGGTGTTGAAGATGTGCATGCTCAATGTTGATGTAGATCATTTGGAGCAATCCTTTGGAGTGATTTGCACTTTCAACTTATCTACATGGGTTAGTCCCACAAGGAACAAACAAGAATATCCATAGACATAGACTGATGCACACACAAGATGATGTCCATGAAATCATTAGGTTACCTTGTCCCTTGCCTTACCAACATGAGGGTTTGTGACTCCTTGAACTAGTGCAAGATGTGGAAGTTGATTGCACTTGTTCTTGCCATAATGATATGAGTGAAGAATGTAGGCGGAGTCACCCTCAAGAACTCTCTAGTTCTTCTTCGGGATCAACATCATCTTGATGGGAATCCTTGGAGTTGTAGTTGTACTTGATGAAGTAGAACTTGATGTAGTCTTGGGAACCCACTTGAATGAGGCTTTAGGTGCTTCTTCAAATGCATCAATCTCTTCTTGAAGCTTGTCCTTGCCTTTGTTCTTGTGGTCTTGTGGTGGAAGATCATCTTGAGCTTGTGTTCCCTTGAAGGAAGTAGGATCATACTTCTCTTGTTGAGGAACAAACTTCGTCTTGGGGTATTGATCTTCTTCCCACTCGACTCCATTGGCATTGAACTTGCGTTCAAAACCAACACCTTGATTCTTCCGGTGCCTTCCTTGCTTGCGTACAATTTCATCGAATTGCTTACTCCCGGCAAGGCTCTTGTAAACACCTTTCTCTATAATTCCCTTCAATAAGCTATTTTCTTGCTCAAGTGTAACTTGGCTAAGAGAATCATTAGAATCAAGAGAACTACTAGAAGCAACAATATTGGATTTGACATTATTATTGTTACTACTATAGGAAGTATCTTTCTTGTACTTGTTACTAGACTTGACTTGAGGCATGTAAGTAGATAAGAGTAAACGCTTGACAATGTAAGAAGAACTTTTCTTGCGGAGATCATCATTTATTGCCTTTAAGAACTCATGCTCTTGCTCAAGATTGAGCTTTTCAAAGCGTAACTTCTCATGAGCCCTTAAACGTTCTCGATGATCTTCGAAGATAGTTTCATGAGCCAACTTAAGAGTGTTCAGTTCTTTAGTTAGAAGCTCAATCTTCTCCTTATCATTGTCATTCGTTTTATCTTGATTAGCATGATTAATTGACGTTTCATCATAGTATTCATCACTAGAGTTGTCAACAAGTAAATCATCATCCACAAGCAAGTCATCTTCATCACTATTGAAATCAACATACTCAGGATGTGTTACCTTTGGACCTTTGGCCATGAAGCATCTTCCAACACCTTCATTTGGTGAATCAAATATGTCGTAGGAGTTGGTTGACACAAGTGCTAGACCGGCAACACCTTCATCTTGAGTATATTCGGAGTCGGAGTGATAGCTTCTCTTGGAGTGATTGTCGGAGTCGGAGCCGGATACCCATTCACCAACATGAGCTTGATGTCTTCGTTTTGTGTAGCTCCTTGATGACTTGTCCTTCCTTTACGAATCCTTGCTTCTCCGTGAGGGTCTTCGTTCATAATGATCATCTCTACTCCTCCTCTCTCTTGGTGGTGATTCTTCTCTTTTGCTTCTTCTTCTTGGAGAATCTTCTCTTCTTTTGTAGGGTGCCGTACACTCATTGGAATAGTGTCCGGGTCTCCCACAATTGTAGCAATTGTGCTCTCGACTAGAAGATCTTTTGTCATTGTAAGACCTTGACTTAGAGCTTCTTTCTTTGGTTCTACTCTTGTAGAATTTGTTGAAGTTCTTCACCATTAAGCTCAATTTTTCATTGAAGGTTTGTTTCTCACTTGATGATGTGGGGGCTTCACTTGAGGCTTTGTAAGCACTACTTGACTTGTTGTGAAGTTCCTCCTTATCCTTGAGTGACATCTCATGAGCAACAATTCTTCCAATGACTTCCGTTGGCTTGAGATCTTTGTAGTTTGGCATCATTTGGATAAACGTGCACACGGTATCATACTTTCCATCCAATGCTCTTAGGATCTTCTTGATGATGAATTTGTCGGTCATCTCTTCACTCCCTAAGCCGGCAATCTCATTTGTGATAAGAGCAAGCCTAGAGTACATTTCAGCGACACCTTCACCATCCTTCATTTTGAACTTGTCAAGCTGACTTTGGAGCACATCCAACTTGGATTCCTTGACGGACTCGGTACCTTCATACATATCAATCAAAGTATCCCAAATTTCCTTTGCATTCTCAAGACGGCTGATTTTGTTGAATTCTTCGGGGCACAATCCGTTGAAGATGATATCACAAGCTTGAGCGTTGTATTGCAGCATCTTCAATTCTTGCGCATTCGCTTCACGGTTCGGTTCTCTCCCATCAAAGAATTCACCTTGCAAGGCAATACAAATAATTGTCCAAATGGTGGGGTTATGTCCAAGAATATGCATTTTCATCTTATGCTTCCAACTAGCAAAATTAGTACCATCAAAGTAAGGACCTCTACGGTGATAATTTCCCTCGCTAGACGCCATACTCTCCTAGGTTGTGAAACCAAGGCTATGACCACCAAAAGCTATGGAAATCAAAGCAAATGGAGACCAAAGCTCTGATACCACTTGTAGGACCTTGAAGTATGTCTAGAGGGGGGGTGATTAGACTACTTGACCAATAAAAACTTAACCTTTTCCCAATTTTAGAGTTTGGCAGATTTTAGCTACTTTAGGAGAATTCAAGCAATCATCACACTATTCAATCAAGCATGGAAAGAGTATATAGGCAGTGGAAATTAAAGCATGCAACTTGCAAGAAAGTAAAGGGAAGGGTTTGGAGGATTCAAACGCAATTGGAGACATGGATGTTTTTGGCGTGGTTCCGATAGGTGGTGCTATCGTACATCCACGTTGATGGAGACTTCAACCCACGAAGGGTAACGGTTGCGCGAGTCCACGAAGGGCTCCACCCAAGAAGGGTCCACGAAGAAGCAACCTTGTCTATCCCACCATGGCCATCACCCACGAAGGACTTGCCTCACTAGCGGTAGATCTTCACGAAGTAGGCGATCTCCTTGCCCTTACAAACTCCTTGGTTCAACTCCACAATCTTGTCGGAGGCTCCCAAGTGACACCTAGCCAATCTAGGAGACACCACTCTCCAAGAAGTAACAAATAGTGCGTTGATGATGAACTCCTTGCTCTTGTGCTTCACATGATAGTCTCCCCAACACTCAACTCTCTCTCATAGGTTTTGGATCTGGTGGAAAGAAGATTTGAGTGGAAAGCAACTTGGGGAAGGCTAGAGATCAAGATTCATATGGTGGGAATGGAATATCTTGGCCTCAACACATGAGTAGGTGGTTCTCTCTCAGAAATGGTAAGTTGGAAGTGTAAGTTCGTTCTGATGGCTCTCTCCACGAATGAAGAGGAGGTGGAGGGGTATATATAGCCTCCACACAAAATCTAACCATTACACACAATTTACCAAACTCAGTGGGACCGATTCAACAGACTCGGTCGGACCGATTTAGTAAACCTAGTGACCGTTAGTGATTTTTGGTGGGACTGACATGCATCTCGGTGAGACCGATTCGGTTAGGGTTAGGGCATAACGTAATCTCGGTAAGACCGATTACACAAACTCGGTGAGACCGATTTGGTAATAAGCTTTCCAGAGAGTTGGTTAGGTAAACTCGGTGGGACCGATTTGTTCTTTTCGGTGAGACCAAAATGTTACAAAAAGGAAATAGAGAGTTTACATTGCAATCTCGGTGGGACCGATCGCTCACTTCGGTTAGACCGAAACGTTACGAAGGGAAACAGAGAGATTACAATCCCATCTCGGTGAGACCGAGATCCCTATCGGTAAGACCAATTTGCTTAGGATTTGTGGCAGTGGCTATGACTTTTGGAATCGGTGGTGCCGGATAGGAAGAATCGGTGTGACCGATTTTGGCTTTGGGTTTAGGTCATTTGTGGATGTGGGAAAGTAGTTGAGGGTTTTGGAGCATATCACTAAGCACATGAAGCAAGAGGCTCATTAAGCAACACCTCATCCCTCCTTGATAGTATTGGATTTTCCTATAGACTCAATGTGATCTTGGATCACTAAAGTATAAAATGAAGAGTCTTGAGCTTTTGAGCTTGAGCCAATCCTTTGTCCTTAGTATTTTGAGGGATCCACTTTCATCATCCATGCCATGCCATTCATTGAGCTTTCCTGAAATAATAGTCTTGGAACAGCATTAGCTCAATGAGCTATATGTTGTTATGAATTACCAAAACCACCTAGGGATAGTTGCACTTTCAAAGGGACAAGGTAACCAAATGCTTACATGGACATCATCCGATGTGTACTTCACTCTATGTCTATGGATATCCTTGTTTGTTCCTTGTGGGACTAACCCATGTAGGTATTAAAAGTGCAAATCACTCCAATGGATTGCTCCAAATGATCTACGTCAACATTGAGCATCCACAGACAAAACCCAAGGTTATTTCATCCCTCTAAAAAGGGATATCACATCTAGGGGGAGATTTACTCTAAGAATTGAGCTAAAGCAACTCTAATGGTGTGAACACAACAATTCTTTATGTAAAAGTGGTAACCTCACTTGTGCTTAAACGATGAGTATGACCTATGATCAAATGTTCTCATTTGACTCCTAAGTCAATATATTCATATATAGATGACCTTGTCATCGCTAATTGTTTGATAGATTCTAGAGTGTTTGTGCATACTTTGCCACAGATTTCATTTGCTATCTTATTGTGTGAGCATGTTGGTTGCATAATTTTCTCCATTCAAGGACATGCATTTGTTGCTTTGAATGTTTGTTGTTTCTTTTTGCCAAATGGATGGACAAGAATGCCTAAGTACTCCCTCTAGCCATCTATGCTTTTCTCATCTCAAACTCTTTTCATGCTACATCACAAAGCTTGAACAAGTTGAATTCGGACCCTCCGGGTGAGGAGCAATTGGAGCCACCGATCCGTCAAGGGCTTAAACTTCCAAAACCTCTTAATGCATCTCGGTCAGACTGATCAACCTTACTTGGTCTCATCGAAATCATTAGGTTGATCTTGGTTTTCACCTCAGTGCAACCGATTAGAAAATTTCGGTCACACCGAGTTGCAGTAACTACTCACAATTTTGCATCTCGGTGCCACCGAGACGTTCTACTCAGTCACATCGATAGTGACAGGGTATATATATACTCCGCGGGTTGGACTTTGGAAATTTCTTCAAACTCTCAACCGTGCCTACCCAGCTCTACTGCCCCTCTAGGTCTCCGAATCATCTCCTCGTCGCCAGTGACCTCATGCCGCTGGTCTCCATCACTGTCAAAGGGAATCTCCACCGCCGTTGTCGCCGTAGCGAGTTCGCCGCCAAGTTGGGGTACGGACTCGATCTCTTTGGTCTCTCTTTAACTGTGATTCTTGCACAAATATCAATGCCAAGTTTCTTGCCACGATTGAGATTAATCTATCCACCTAAAACTTCCTTAGATTAGATTTTATGCAAAAACTTAGGGTTAGGTTTCCGCCGAATTCATCTCGGACCGACCGATCTGAAAGTCTCGTCTCACCGATTTGGCTCAGGCCATTGCACATGTACTACTCGGTCTAACCGAACTGTACGAATCGGTGTGACCAAAACCACTAGCTTTGTGAAACCCTAGCATCTCAGAGTCACCGAACTGCATCTCGGTCAGAGTGAAATCGCATGTTTAGACTATGCAGCTGCCTCAGGGTCACCGAGTTGGGAAAATCGGTAGCTCCGAAATGCTTTCTGCAGAAAACTAAAATTAAGTTTTTGTGTTAATTTTTGCCAAAATAGATGTGCTTTGTGATGCTCATATATTCTACCTATTCCAATCTATTCACAGGGACAGTTTAAGAGTTGTCAGACAACAGTGATACTGAGAACAGGTCAAAGGTGCAGGGAAATCTTAGTGAGGGCACTAGTCCCTCCAACAGCAGCTATGATGAAGGTAGCAGAAGCACTCCAAGCAATCTTCCTAAGGCCACAGTCAAGAAAAGGAAGAATAAACCTCAGAGGATGAGGATTTTTAAGTTGAGGAAGTAACCTCAAAGAAGAAAGTTGCTAAGAAGGAATTTGGTACTGCTGCCTCCACCAAGCCTGGCATGATGAAGAAAGGTTGTGCCAAGAGAATTCCCATGTTCAAAGCCAGAGCCTCTACTCAGGAATCTATGGAGTTCTCTCTTGAAAAAGAGAAGAAGAGGCTGCTGGAGGAAAGAAAAGGAAAGAAAGAGTTAAGAAGATTATGGTCAGAGTCATTGGCAAGCCTTCTTTGGTCAAGGATTCTGAAGAAGAAGAAGAAGAGGAGGAAGAGCCTGTTACACCTGCTGTAAAGACCCAGAAGCCTATGGGGGATGCCATCCAGTCTGGGGCTGCTCCATCTAAGCCCAAGACAGCCCCCAAGCCTGTTGCTGCTCAAGCTTCAAAGCCATCTGCACCAAAGAGACCCACGAGGAATATCTCTGCCGCTGAGAAGAACAAGGCCCCAGTGCCTAAAGTTCAAGAATAAGAAGAACATCAAGTGCTCAAAAAATTGAAGCCCAAGATACCTGATCATGATGATAACCATCCCATTGCTGAGAACATGAAGGATAGGAAATATGCAGGTCTGAGACTATGCAGACAGTCTGATCCCTATGTTGTGAGGAGAAGGACTGTTGTTGACTATCGTTTCGACACCAAGGAACAACATGACTTCTATGAAACTGTGTTGCTGGATAAGAAGCCCATAGTCTGTGATATGAAGTGGGTTCACTAGAAGTACGTAGATAACAATGTTGATTACTTCCCTGGAGTGCATGAGATCTTCAGGTTGAATGATGTGGACAAATTTGTTGGGCAGAAGTTCACAAAGTGGAATGATGAGATGATTATGCGATTCTACTCCACTGCACACTTCTATCCGAATGGCAAGATAGTCTTGATGATTGAAGGCACAAGATATCAGTCTACTGTTGCTGAATGGGCCAAGTTGATCAATGCCCCCACAGAACAAGAGAACGGCATTTATGTGTATGCAAAGCCCAGGAAGGACCACAATTCCATGGCACATATGTACCAGGAAATTCCTAATAATGCTTTGGAGACTCATAAATTTGGATCCATCTACTATATTCTCTTTGGCTTGACCACCATCAACACCATTCCGAGGCACACTTTGTTGCCCAAGTTAGGAGATCATGATCCGTGGCCATTCTATCAACTTGCTGCATTTGTTTGATGTGCCACAGAAGTTCAAGGTCATGAGTATCATTGTTGAAACAATAAAGAGGACTGTAGCTGACTAAAAGAGATCTTTTGGATATGCCCCTCACATTCATATTCTCATCAACTCCAAGATGGGGAAAGGGACAAATCTACTTGACAAAGAGCATCTTCCCCTAAGGCCAGACTTTGAGGGCAATGAAGCTGTCATGGATGCCTCTCATACAACATGTGCAGAAGCCCAAGAGAAGAGCGAGAAAGCAAAGGTAGAGAAAGCAGCAAAGCCAACTAGTGCTCCAGATGCTTCACAAGTGATCCTCAAGACCAAATAGGATCAATTCAGCTATCTGATTGAGTCTACTTTGAGGATTGAGAAGGGATTGGCCACCCTGACTCAGAATCAAGAGAGTCTTGAAAGGATCATTGAGACAAAGATTCATGATCTAGATGTGAAGGTCACTGAGATCCAATCAAATGTGGAGAAGATCCAGGAAGAGCTTGAAGAAAGGGAAGAAGGACAAACCACAGATGCATTTCAACAAGTGCCTAGGGCACCAAGGTCTTCAGCTGTGCCAGTTGCCAGTGATACCAGGACAACAATGTCAGCACCTGCAGCAACTGCCTTGGTGATTCCTCCAGTTTCAACTCCTCTCAATGTCATCTACGCACACCGGAGCAACCAGCCAGAAGAACCCTTCAGAAGCTCCCAGAGATGATGCCTAGAGTGTCACTTAACACTATGCATTTTCAAGCTTTTTGGTAACTTGTTGCCAAAGGGGGAGAAAGCGTATAGATCATTAGGCTGGGAGAGAGAGAGAGAGATTTGCTTTTTGTTGCTTATCTTGCTACTTTGGTCTTTTTGATTTGATCGTTTGCATGCTACAATATTTGTGCTTGTGTGTGAGATACTTCTATGATCATATGTTTGATCATACTATGCTTTAATGTGTGCTTGCTTGATGATATGTGTATGATCAATCATGTTTGCCCATGGTGATGAGTGCATGTTTCTTATAGCTTATCATTTTGAGCGCTCCACCAAGATGTATGTGACATGGAAGAGTAACCCATGATCCTAATCGATTGTGCATCTGCATTCAAAAGCAAATCTTAAATAATGCACAAGTTTAGGGGTAGCTCTTGATTATCACATACTTATCAAAGCGATGATGTATTTCATTGATATTATCATTTGTCAAAGCTTTGATCTATATGTTGTCATCAATTACCAAAAAGGGGGAGATTGTAAGTGCAAATAATCCCTGGGTGGTTTTGGTAATTCATAACAATATATAGCTCATTGAACTAATATTCTTTCAAGTTAAATGTTTCAAAAAGTTCATGATTGGAAAGGCATGGACTAGCAATGTGGACCCCTCAAAATGCTAAGGAAAAAGATTGGCAAAAGGCTCAATGTCGTGGTTCTAAGTCTGACAGTAGAGTGGGGGTAGGTATGGAGAGGCAAGGTTCTAGCTATGGAGAGGTTGTAAACACAAGCGATGTACGAGTTCAGGCCCTTCTCGGAGGAAGTAAAAGCCCTACGTCTCGGAGCCCTGAGGCGGTCGAGTGGATTATGTGTATAGGTGTTACAAGAGTGCGAACCCCTCTGCCTGTGGAGGGGGGTGGCTTATATAGAGTACGCCAGGACCCCTGCCAGCCCACGTAATGGAGGGTTTAAAGTATATTAAGTCTGGGGCGTTACTGGTAACGCCCCACATAAAGTGATTTAACTATCATTAAGTCTATTCAATTACAGGCCGTTGTAGTGCAGAGTGCCTTCTGACCTTCTGGTGGTCGAGTGTATCTTCATGGTCGAGTGAGTCTCCATGGTCGAGTCCTTCTAGTCAGTCGAGTGGGTTCCTTGTTGGTCGACTGGAAGGTGATTTCTTCTAAGGGTGTCCTTGGGTAGGACGTTTAGGTCAGGCCTATGGCCCTACCCTGGGTACATGAATCCATCATTAGCCCCCGAATGGATTGAGGCTTGAATGAGGAAGGAGTTGATGTTGTTTCCGATTGATTTTTGCATACGGGCTATGCGTCGTTCTGGATTAAGATCTTCTTTGTTGATAACGAGCAACTTTTCTTCAGTCGGCTCGATCCATTCTTGTCTTTCGTCGAGTGACTTTTCAGAGCTCACCGGTTCCCGAGCGACGGATCGCAGGAGATCCCGCGTCTGACAGGCTGATCTGCCGATCGCGGATTCCACGGGATACAAAATTTGGGGAAGCGCGCGAAGCGGAACGAACCGCGGCGCTCGGACGGGACGGGACATAGACGCCTCGATCTCCGCGCCACTTTTTCCGCCACGTATCGTGTCAATGCGACTGTTTCGGGATATGATTAGGTTGCCTGGGTCCACCTGTCATCCACTCGGAAGGGATGTTATAAATGCGACTAGCGAGGGTTGCTGAACAGTGCTCCATTCTTTCTCCTCTGCTCTCCTCGTCTCCGCCCAACGCACCCGCTTTCGCCTCCGCAAAAGCTCTTCTTCACGCACCTCGCCGGCAGCCATGGTCAAGGAGAAGACGGCGGCGCTGGAGCGCGCAAAGAAGGCGTCGGCGGCGGAGAAGGCGTCTGCGGCGGAGAAGGCGAAGGGAAGATCCACCAGCCGCAGCGGGTCCTCGTCGAGATCCCGCCTGCCGAAGGGCTGGGTCCAGGGCGATTGGATCCAGTCGACCATCAGGGAGAAGGATCTCCTCGACATGGCCGACGACGGGCTGATCCCCCACGGCGTCGCAAGACTTCCAGGAAAAGAGTGGCAACCCCAGCCGGAAGAGGGTGAGTGTGTGCTCCTGGCAACTCATATCGATCGAGGATTTTCTCTTCCACCGAGTATTTTCTTTCGTGGTTTTTTGAACTTCTTTGGAGCCCAACTCCACCACTTTACTCCAAATTCCATCGCGTATCTTGCTGCGTTTGTATCCATGTGCGAGAGCTTCCTGGGCTGTCGACCGCACTGGGGCTTGTTCAAGCACATTTTCACGTGTCGTTCTCAGACCGTGAAGAAGGCGAGTCCAGGCGATGAGAAAACCCAAGTTGTCCAAATGTGCGGGGGGCTGGGAATTCAAGTGAGGAACAAGAGCACCTTCCCAGCTATGACGTTTCCCGAGTCGGTCAGGGGCTGGCAGTCGACCTAGTTCTACTGCCAGAATGAGTCGACGCCGGGGCAGTCGAGTGGACTCCCGCCATTCACCATGAGCCGAGTGAACAAGCCCTCCTCTCTGAAGGTGGTTCCGGAGGAGAGAGCCGATGTGAAGATGTTGATGGATCGCGTGGTGCAGTTGGTTCGGGACGGCGTGACTGGCATGGACCTTCTGGAGGTTTTCCTTCGGCGGCGTATCCAGCCTCTTCAGTTCCGGAGCCATTGCATGTGGTTGTACTGCGGGACTGAAGACGAGACTCGAGTCCACCCGGAAGCAGTCGACGACGCCACGGTGGAAAGATGGATGGCCGCGGTCACTGGGAACAAGGATAATCCCCGTGGATCCAGGAGGGTTCCTCCACTCGACCATCACAGCGTTCCAGACAAGGTACATTTGCTCTGCCTTCTATTGTATATTTGTCGAATTTGTTTCTGTATGTTCTGCAACTTGGTCGACTGATCTCTGTCTTGACGTCTTCCAGGCCCTTACCGAGCTGTATTCGATGCCCAATGGAGCTCAGGCTCCGACTGAGGAGGGAGAAGCCAGCGGGGGCGAGAGCCAGGATGAATGGGATTCAGATGCTGCCGAAGATGACGATGATGACGACGACGATGATGAGGACGAAGAAGAGGAGGAGGAGGAGGTTGCACCACCGCGCTCGGAAAGGCGGTCGAAACTCGTCCATGACCCCGCGACTGAACGCGGTAAGGGGGTGGCGACTGCCTCGCAGTCGACCAAACGCCCTCAGACCGCTTCTCCAGTGCCGAGTGAAAGGGCGCCGAAGCAGTCGAAGGTGGCTCCGTCGAAACCCACCAAGCTCCTGCCGAAGATGAAGGTGTCCATCCCCACCATATCCGGGTAAACATGCTACTTGAGTCTCCTTGTTTTGTATAAGCTTTATCTCTGGTTGATACTTGAGTTAGTCGACTGATTCTTTGGAACTTCAGTGCTGCAACTTCTGAGACCTCAGGCAAGGCTGACGACCATGAGATGGAGGACGCAGCAACCTCAAATCCTGGTACCATACTCTCAATTCTGTCTTTAGTCGACTGACTCATGATTTCTAACTTTGATTCTTTTTCTGAAGCTCCACCCCATGACATTATCACCCTTCCTGAAGATGATGATGATGAGGATGAAGAACCACTGAGGCACAGGATGAGCAGGAAGGCGTCTACTGGTAAGGCAACCCAGGATGCGACGGCGCCCGAGACTGTGGTCACGGAGGGGGAGAACCTCACTCGACACACCGTGTCTTTCGCGGTGCCGTTGACGAGTGCTCATCCCACTTCGTCGAGTGCTGCCCAACCCTCGCTCTTCACAACACATCACGTCCCAGAAGACCAGGCCAGCGCTGCTAAGGAGGCGATACGCCAAGTGGGAATTATGATGGAGCAGGTGAAGATCATCCGGGATGCAAGCCAAGCAGCTTATGACGCTAGCTCCGCCCTTCAAAGCAATGTTCAGGTCAGTCGACCACCGCCTGTTCTGTTAGGATATGCTATCAAAACTTTTTCTTTCTGAAATCCATAGCAATCACCCACTGGGTGTGTCGATAAAAAAACTCCGTGTTAGCGGGGGCACGCCGAGTGCACCCGCTGGGTGTAGTCCCCAAGGCTAAGGTCGACTGCTGGCAGTCGGCCTTAGGCTTTATAAGTAAAGGTTGTTCATCATTCGACTGGATCGAATGGTTTTCCGAAACCGGTGGGGGCACGCTGAGTGCACCCACTGGGTGTAGTCCCCGAGACTGTGGTCGATTGCTTGCAGTCGACTATAGTCTGAAGAGCACGTCTCTTTTTTTTTGGTCGACTGGTCGACTCTGTCTTGAACAGAACTAGTGGGGGCACGCTGAGTGCACCCACTGGGTGTAGTCCCCGAGACTACGGTCGAATGCTTGCATTCGACTGTAGTCTTAGAAACGTATGATTTTTCCCTATCCACTCGGAAGTGAATCATCTTTGATATTTTGTCGATTGGTTCTTCGTAGAATTCCCGTGACCTTGCGGCTCGCTATACGGAACTGGAGCAGAAGCACATTCAGCTCGAGCTGGATCTGAAGCTGGTGCAGGAGAATCTGACGAAGGCGAAGGAGGAGACCAAAGGTATGTTCGGTGAGACCTCGACGACTCCTTTTTCCTTCCATTTGTTTCAAAATCTGACTTTGCTGTAACTTGCAGACAAGGTGAGGGAGGTCCAGAAGAAGAAGGACCTTGAGCTAGCTGAGAAGACCAAGCTTGCTGACGAGAAGTTAGCTTCAGTCACCAAGCTTGAACAGGAAAATACCAATCTGAAAGCTGCTCTGGCGATTGCCGCCAAGGATGTCGACCGACTAAAAACTGACAAGACTGCCTTGACTGAGAAGATCAACCAGTTGACTGGGAAGAAGAATGACCTGGAAGGCTTCCTGGGTGGTCTTGCCAAGAAATTGTTCCTTATGCTCGAAGGTAATCCTTTACACTCGACCAACATTTTCAACTGTGATGCTTCCATTCGACCGTTGTCTTGATTCAGCGTTTTGTCCTTGCAGAATTCTGTCGAAACTTTGAAGAAGAGACTAGCCAGTTGGAGCCGAACCTTGACCCTGTCAATTCTCCGGTGAATGATGAAGTTGCCATGAATGTCTTCCGACTGGAGTCCCGCGTTGCAGCTGTCGTGGACTATCTTGCAAGGCTGAAGGCCGCCGCTTCTCGCATCGACTCGACGCTTTGGCCCGGGGCGACACTTCAGAATGACCTCGAGTCGTTGATGGCTCGACTAAACGCGGTCCCCGACCGTGTGCAAGAGTGGAAGAAGTCCTCGGCTCGGTGTGGCGCAGATGTTGCCCTGTGTTTGGCCCGAGTCCATTGCAAGGACGCGCGAGAAGAGAAGCTGGCGGCTCTCCAAGTGGCCAACACCAAGAAACACGACTTCAGGTCCTTCATGGAAACTTTCATCGCTGCTGCTACCCGGATCGCAGACGGGATCGACCTCGACGAGTTCGTTGCTCCTTCCAGCCCTCCACAGGAGGGGTAAAAACTGCGTCCTGTCGCGCTTGCTCAGCTTCTGCTTCATTGTAGAGCTCAACTCGAGGAGCATTGTGAAGAAGATCACTCGGCAAGACTGCTTCAGCTCCGTAGACCAAAAAGAATGGAGTTCTTCCGGTCGACCGATTGGGTGTGGTCCGCAAACCCCAAAGCACCGAAGGGAGTTCGTCGACCCATGCTCCAGCCGCGTGCTTGAGATCACGCATCAGTCGGGGTTTTAAACCCTTGAGGATCAAGCCATTGGCTCGCTCTGCTTGTCCATTCGACTGCGGATGGGCGACCAAAGCGTAGTCGACTCGTGTGCCTTGAACGTTGCAGAAATCCTTGAATTCTTCCGAGTCGAAGTTCGAGCCATTATCCGTAATGATGCTGTGCGGGACTCCATATCTGAACGTCAGCTCCCTGATGAAGGTAACCACAGTACCAGCATCAAGATTCTTGATTGGTTTAGCCTCAATCCACTTCGTGAACTTGTCGACTGCGACCAGTACGTGCGTGAAACCACTTCGACCTGTTCTCAAGGGACCGACCATGTCCAACCCCCATACTGCGAACGGCCAGACGAGTGGAATGGTCTTCAGAGCTGACGCGGGCTTGTGTGACATATTGGAGTAGAACTGACATCCTTCGCACTTGTCCACTATTTCCTTTGCCATCTCATTCGCCCTTGGCCAGTAAAATCCAGCTCGGTATGCTTTGGCTACAATGGTCCGAGAGGATGCATGGTGACCACAGGTCCCCGAGTGGATGTCATTGAGAATGATTCAACCTTCTTCTGGCGTTATGCATTTTTGACCAACCCCAGTCGGGCTTTCTCTATACAGCTGTCCTTTGATAACGGTAAAGGCTTTGGATCGACGAACGATCTGCCGAGCCTCTTCCTCATCCTCTGGGAGCTCTTTTCTCAGGATATACGCGATATAGGGAATTGTCCAGTCGGGAATGACCACCAAAACCTCCATGACCAAATCGACCACTGCTGGGACCTCAACCTCAGTCGGATCTGTGGCACTCTTGGGCTGTGGAGCTTCCTCTGTGAAGGGATCCTCTTTAACTGACGGAGTGTGTATATGCTCCAAGAACACACCACTCGGAATGGCTTCTCTTTTGGAACCTATCTTTGCCAGATCATCTGCTGCTTGATTTTTCAGTCGGGGGATGTGATGGAGCTCCAACCCCTCGAACTTCTTTTCCAGCTTCCTTACTGCATTGCAGTATCCAGTCATGGCTGGGCTTCTCACGTCCCACTCCTTCATCACCTGGTTGACCACTAAATCTGAATCGCCATAAACCATCAGGCAACGGACGCCGAGTGAGATGGCCATGCGTAGTCCATATAAAAGGGCCTCATACTCTGCCTCATTGTTGGAGGAATCAAAGTGAATCTGGAGCACATACCTAAGCTTATCTCCTCTAGGGGAAACTAGAACAACCCCAGCACCAGAACCATTCAGCATCTTAGAGCCATCGAAGAACATGGTCCAATGCTCCGAGTGAACTTCAGTCAGTTGCTGTTGTTCAATCCACTCGGCGAGGAAATCTGCTATGGCCTGGGACTTAATGGCTTTCTTTGCCTCAAACTTGATATCAAGAGGAAGAAGTTCAATCGCCCATTTCGCCACTCGATCGGTTGCATCTCTGTTGTGCAGAATCTCTGATAGTGGGGCGTCGCTGACGACTGTGATAGAATGATCAGAGAAATAATGAGCAACCTTCTTCGTGGTCATGTATATTCCATACACAAGCTTCTGATAATGAGGATATCTCTGCTTGGATGGAGTTAAGACTTCAGACAAATAATACACCGGGCGCTGAACTTTGAAGACTTTTCCTTCTTCTTCCCGCTCGACCGTAAGTACTATACTGACGACTTGTCCTGTGGCTGCAATATAAAGCAACAGAGGCTCTTTGCTGATTGGAGCAGCAAGCACCGGCTGGGTGGAGAGCAGAGCTTTTAGCTCGGCAAACGCTGCATCAGCTTCTGGAGTCCACTCGAACTTGTCTGCCTTCTTCATCAGTCGGTAAAGAGGCAATGCCTTTTCACCGAGTCGTGAGATGAATCGACTTAATGTGGCCAAGCATCCAGTAAGCTTCTGGACATCGTGCACTCGCACAGGGCGTTTCATTCGGAGAATAGTGCCGATCTTCTCTGGATTAGCGTCGATCCCTCGCTCGGAAACGAGAAAACCGAGTAACTTTCCACCAGGAACTCCGAATGTGCACTTCGATGGATTGAGCTTGATATCATACCTTCTGAGGTTGGCAAATGTTTCGGCGAGGTCAGCAAGCAGGTCAGAACCTTTTCGCGACTTAACGATGATATCATCCATATACGCTTCCACATTCCGACTGATTTGAGTGAGAAGGCATTTCTGAATCATTCGCATAAATGTGGCTCCGGCATTCTTGAGGCCGAATGGCATGGTGATATAGCAGAAGCACCCGAATGGAGTGATGAAAGCTGTTTTTATTTCGTTGGGTCCATACAGACGGATCTGATGATACCCGGAATATGCGTCTAGAAAAGACAATCTCTCACATCCCGCGGTCGAGTCAACAATTTGATCTATGCGAGGGAGAGGAAAATGATCTTTCGGGCAGGCCCGATTGATGTGCTTGAAGTCAATGCACATGCGGAGTGAGTTGTCCTTCTTGGGAACCATGACGACGTTAGCGAGCCACTCAGAGTGGTATATCTCTCAGATAAATTCTGCCGCCAACAGTCGAGCCAATTCCTCACCAACAGCTTTTCTCTTCTGGACGGTGGACCGCCGAAGATGCTCTTTGACTGGTTTTGCTGATTTGTCGACTCTGAGGCGATGCTCAGCCAGTCCCCTAGGAACACCTGGCATGTCAGCTGGCTTCCATGCAAAAATGTCCCAGTTCTCATGGAGGAACTGGATGAGCGCTTCTTCCTATTTCGGGTCGAGTGTCGTGGAGATGTGGGTCGGGGCTGCATTGGGGTCGGTCGGGTGAATGTGAACAGGCTTCGTCTCACCAGACGACTGAAATGCAGACTCTGTGGCTGGTTTCTTGGATCGCAACAAATCACTCGGATCTGTGTTTTTCTTGTATTCTTCGAACTCGACCGCTATCACCTGGGAATCGGCAATCTTCGAGCCCTTTTGAAAGCACTCTTCTGCCTTTTTTCGATCGCCAGTGACAGTGATCACTCCTTTGGGACCTAGCATTTTCAGTTTGAGGTACACGTAACATGGTCGAGCCATGAACCGTGCATAGGCGGGCCTCCCCAAAATGGCGTGGTACGCGCTCTGAAAATCCACAACCTCAAAGGTCAACTTTTCCTTGCGAAAATGCTTTGAGTCGCCAAAAACCACGTCCAGAGCTATTTGGCCGAGTGAGTTGGCTTTCTTTCCTGGTATGACTCCGTGGAAACTCATGTTGCTGGTGCTCAGTCGGGACATCGGGATGCCCATTCCTTTCAGTGTGTCTGCATACAACAAGTTCAGCCCACTACCACCGTCCATCAGCACTTTCGTCAGTCGAGTGCCTTCGACAACTGGATCGACCACCAAAGCTTGCCTCCCAGGGGTGGCAATATGAGTCGGATGATCAGATTGGTCGAATGTGATGGGTGTTTGGGACCATCTCAGATAACTTGGTTTTGCTGGGGCAACCATATTCACCTCACGGTTAATGACTTTCAGTCGACTCTTGCTTTCCACATCCGCGAAGATCATCAGAGTGGAGTTGATATGCGGATATTCTTCCTCACTGTCTTCTTTGTCTCCGGCCTTGTCTGACTCCTTCTCCTTGTCCTTAGACTGTTTTCCCTGGAACTGCTGGATCAGGAGTCGACACTGGCGAGTGGTGTGCTTTGGGTAAACGATGTTGCCCTCTTCATCTTTCTTCGTGTGGATGTGGCATGGCATGTTGGAAATATGCCCTAGAGGCAATAATAAAAGTATTATTATATTTCCTTGTTCATGATAATTGTCTTCTATTCATGCTATAACTGTATTATCCGGAAATCGTAATACACGTGTGAATACATAGACCACAATATGTCCCTAGTGAGCCTCTAGTTGACTAGCTCGTTGTGATCAACAGATAGTCATGGTTTCCTGGCTATGGACATTGGATGTCGTTGATAACGGGATCACATCATTAGGAGAATGATGTGATGGACAAGACCCAATCCTAAGCATAGCACAAAGATCGTGTAGTTCGTTTGCTAGAGCTTTTATAATGTCAAGTATCTTTTCCTTAGACCATGAGATTGTGCAACTCCCGGATACCGTAGGAGTGCTTTGGGTATACCAAATGTCACAACATAACTGGGTGGCTATAAAGGTGCATTACAGGTATCTCCGAAAGTGTCTGTTGGGTTGGCACGAATCGAGACTGGCATTTGTCACTCCGTGTAAACGGAGAGGTATCTCTGGGCCCACTCGGTAGGACATCATCATATGCGCAATGTGACCAAGGAGTTGATCACGGGATGACGTGTTACGAAACGAGTAAAGAGACTTGCCGGTAACGAGATTGAACAAGGTATAAGGATACCGACGATCGAATCTCGGGCAAGTATAATACCGCTAGACAAAGGGAATTGTATACGGGATCGACTGAGTCCTTGACATCGTGGTTCATCCAATGAGATCATCATGGAACATGTGGGAGCCAACATGGGTATCCAGATCCCGCTGTTGGTTATTGACCAGAGAACGTCTCGGTCATGTCTACATGTCTCCCGAACCCGTAGGGTCTACACACTTAAGGTTCGATGACGCTAGGGTTATAAAGGAAGTTTGTATGTGGTTACCGAATGTTGTTCGGAGTCCCGGATGAGATCCCGGACGTCACGAGGAGTTCCGGAATGGTCCGGAGGTAAAGATTTATATATGGGAAGTCCTATTTTGGCCACCGGAAAATGTTCGGGATTTTTCGGTATTGTACCGGGAAGGTTCTAGAAGGTTCCGGAGTGGGGCCCACCTGCATGGGGGGACCCACATGAACGTGGGTAGTGGGGGAAAGGCCCCACACCCCTGGTCAAGGCACACCAAGATCCCCCCTTAGAAGGAATAAGATCATATCCCAAAGGGATAAGATCAAGATCCCTAAAAAGGGGGGATAGCAATCGGTGGGGAAGGAAATGATGGGATTTCTTTCCTCCCACCTTTGCCAACGCCCCAATGGACTTGGAGGGCAAGAAACCAGTCCCCTCCACCCCTATATATAGTGGGGAGGCGCATGGGAGCTTCACCCTTGCCCCTGGCGCAGCCCTCCCTCTCCCAAGTGCTCCTCCTCTCTCACGGTGCTTGGCGAAGCCCTGCAGGATTGCCACGCTCCTCCACCACCACCACGCCGTTGTGTTGCTACTGGACGGAGTCTTCCTCAACCTATCCCTCTCTCCTTGCTGGATCAAGGCATGGGAGACGTCACCGGGCTGTACGTGTGTTGAACGCGGAGGTGCCGTCCGTTCGGCACTAGGATCTCCGGTGATCTGGATCACGACGAGTACGACTCCTTCAACCCCGTTCTCTTGAACGCTTCCGCTTAGCGATCTACAAGGGTATGTAGATGCACTCTCTTTCTACTCGTTGCTGGTCTCTCCACAGATAGATCTTGGTGATACGTAGGAATTTTTTTGAATTTCTGCTACGTTCCCCAACAGTGGCATCATGAGCTAGGTCTATTGCGTAGATTCTTTGCATGAGTAGAACACAAAGTAGTTGTGGGCATTGATGATGTTCAATATGCTTAACGTTACTAGTCCAATCTTGTTTCGACGGTATTGTGGGATGAAGCGGCCCGGACCGACCTTACACGTACTCTTACGTGAGACAGGTTCCACCGATTGACATGCACTTGGTGCATAAGGTGGCTAGCGGGTGCCAGTCTCTCCCACTTTAGTCGGAACGGATTCGATGAAAAGGGTCCTTATGAAGGGTAAATAGCAATTGGCATATCACGTTGTGGTCTTGCGTAGGTAAGAAACGTTCTTGCTAGAAACCCAAAGCAGCCACGTAAAACATGCAAACAACAATTAGAGGACGTCTAACTTGTTTTTGCAGGGTATGCTATGTGATGTGATATGGCCAAGAAGAATGTGATGAATGATATGTGATGTATGAGATTGATCATGTTCTTGTAATAGGATTCACGACTTGCATGTCGATGAGTATGACAACCGGCAGGAGCCATAGGAGTTGTCTTTATTTATTGTATGACCTGCGTGTCATTGAACAACGCCATGTAATTACTTTACTTTATTGCTAACCGGTAGCCATAGTAGTAGAAGTAATAAGTTGGCGAGACGACTTCATGGAGACACGATGATGGAGATCATGATGATGGAGATCATGGTGTCATGCCGGTGACGATGATGATCATGGAGCCTCGAAGATGGAGATCAATGGAGCTATATGATATTGGCCATATCATGTCACTACTATATAATTGCATGTGATGTTTATTATGTTTATGCATCTTGTTTACTTAGGACGACGGTAGTAAATAAGATGATCCCTTACAACAATTTCAAGAAGTGTTCTCCCCTAACTGTGCACCGTTGCTACAGTTCGTCGCTTCTAAGCACCACGTGATGATCGGGTGTGATGGATTCTTACGTTCACATACAACGGGTGTAAGACAGATTTACATAGCAATACACTTAGGGTTAACTTGACGAGCCTAGCATGTACAGACATAGCCTCGGAACACGGAGACCGAAAGGTCGAGCATGAGTCGTATAGTAGATACGATCAACATGAAGATGTTCACCGACGTTGGCTAGTCCGTCTCACGTGATGATCGGACACGGCCTAGTTGACTCGGATCATGTGATCACTTAGATGACCAGAGGGATGTCTATCTGAGTGGGAGTTCATAAGATGAACTTAATTATCTTGAACATAGTCAAAAGACCTTTTGCAAATTATGTCATAGCTCGCGCTTTAGTTCTACTGTTTAGTTATGTTCCTAGAGAAAATATAGTTGAAAGTTGAAAGTAGCGATTATGCGGACAGTAGAAAGCTTATGTCCTTAATGCACCGCTCAGTGTGCTGAACCCCAAACGTCGTTTGTGGATGTTGCGAACATCGGACATACACGTTTTGATAACTACGTGATAGTTCAGTTAAACGGTTTAGAGTTGAGGCACCAAAGACGTTTTCAAAACGTCACGGAACATATGAGATGTTTCGAGGGCTGAAATTGGGATTTCAGGCTCGTGCCCACGTCAAGAGGTATAAGACCTTCGACGATTTTCTTAGCCTGCAAACTAAGGGAGAAAAGCTCAATCGTTGAGCTTGTGCTCAGATTGTCTGAGTGCAACAATCACTTGAATCGAGTGGGAGTTGATCTTCCATATGAGATAGTGATGTTTCTCCAAAGTCATTGCCACCAAGCTGCTGGAGCTTTGTGATGAACTATAACATATCAGGGATAGATATGATGATCCTTGAGGTATTCACGATGTTTGACACCGCGAAAGTAGAAATCAAGAAGGAGCATCAATTGTTGATGCAACCACTAGTTTCAAGAAGGTCAAGGGCAAGAAAGGATACTTCATGAAACGGCAAATCAGTTGCTGCTCTAGTGAAGAAACCCAAGGTTGAACCCAAACCCGAGACTAAGTGCTTCTGTTATAAGGGGAAGAACCACTGGAGAAGAATTACCCTAGATACTTGGTAGATGAGAAGGCTAGCAAAGTCGATAGAAGTATATTGGATATACATTATGTTAATGTGTACTTTACTAGTACTCCTAGTAGCACCAGGGTATTAAGGTACCGGTTCGGTTGCTAAGTGTTAGTAACTCGAAATAAAAGGCTACGGAATAAACGGAGACTAGCTAAAGGTGAGCTGACGATATATGTTGGAATTGTTTCCAAGTTTGATGTGATCAAACATCGCACGCTCCCTCTACCATCAAGATTAGTATTAAACCTGAATGGTTTATTGAATCTCGATCGTAGTGATACACATTTTCATGCCAAAAGATATAAGATAGTAATGATAGTACCACTTACTTGTGGCACTGCCATGTAAGTCATATTGGTGTAAAACGCATGAAGAAGCTCCATGTTGATGGATCTTTGGGCTCACTCATTTTTGAAAAGTTTGAGACATGCGGACCATGTCTATTGGTGTATATGCATGAAGAAACTCCATGCAAATGGACCGTTGGAACTCACTTGATTTTGAATCACTTGAGACATGCAAATCATACCACATGGGCAAGATGACTGAAAAGCCTCGGTTTCAGTAAGATGGAACAAGATAGCAACTTGTTGGAAGTAACTCATTTTGATGTGTGCAGTCCAATGAGTGCTGAGGAATGCAATGAATATCGTTATGTTCTTACTTCACAGATGATTAAAGTAGATGTTGAGAATATTTACTTGATGAAACACAAGTCTGAATTATTGAAAGGTTCAAGTAATTTCAGAGTGAAGTAGAAGATCATCGTGACAAGAGGATGAAATGTCTATGATATGATCATAGAGATGAGTATCTGAGTTACAAGCTTTGGCACACAATTATGACATTGTGGAAATTGTTTCACAATTAATACCGCCTGGAACACCATAGTTTCATGGTGTGTCCGAACATCATAACTGCACCCTATTGGATATGATGCATACCATGATGTCTCTTATCGAGTTACCACTATCGTTCATGGGTTAGGCATTAGAGACAACCACATTCACTTTAAATAGGGCACCACGTAATTCCGTTGAGATGACACCGTATGAATTATGGTTTAGAGAAACCTAAGTTGTCGTTTCTTAAAGGTTTGGGGCTGCGATGCTTATGTGAAAAAGTTTCAGAATTGATAAGCTCGAACCCAAAGCGGATAAAATGCATCTTCATAGGACACCCAAAACAGTTGGGTATACCTCCTAATTCAGATCCGAAAGCAATATGGATTGTTTCTTGAATCGGGTCCTTTCTCGAGAAAAGGTTTGTCTCGAAAAGTTGAGTGGGAGGATGGTGGAGACTTGATATGGTTATTGAACCATCACTTCAACCAGTGTGTATCAGGGCACAGGAAGTTGTTCCCGTGGCACCTACACCAATTGAAGTAGAAGCTTATGATAGTGATCATGAAGTTTCGGATCAAGTCACCGCCGTACCTCGTAGGGTGACAAGGATACGTACTACTTCAGAGTGGCACAGTAATCTTGTCTTGAAGGTCATGTTGCTAGACAACAATGAACCTATGAGCTATGGAGAAGTGATGGTGGGCCCAAATTCCGACAAATGGTTAGAAGCCATGAAATCCGAGATAGGATCCATGTATCAGAACAAAGCATGGACTTTGGTGGACTTGCCCAATGACCGGCAAGCCATTGAGATAAATGGATCTTTAAGAAGAAGACGGACGTGGATGGTAATGTCACCATCTATGAAGCTCGACTTGTGGCGAAGAGTTTTTCACAAGTTCAAGGAGTTGACTGCGATGAGATTTTCTCATCCGTAGCGATGCTTAAGTCCGTCGGATTCATGTTAGCATAAGCTGCATTTATGAAATCTGGCAAATGGATGACAAAACGAGTTTCCTTACCAGTCTTCGTATGGAAAGGTTGTATGTGATACAAATCAGAAAGTTTTTGTCGATCCTAAGGATGCTAAAAGGTATGCTAGCTCCAGCGATCCTTCCATGGACTGGAGTAAGCATCTCGGAGTTGGAATGTGCGCTTTGATAAGATGATCAAAGATTTTGGGTTTATACAAAGTTTATGAGAAACTTGTATTTCCAAAGAAGTGAGTGGGAGCACTATAGAATTTCTGATGAGTATATGTTGTTGACATATTGATGATCAGAAATGATGTAGAATTTCTAGAAAGCATATAGGGTTATTTGAAAACTGTTTTTCAATGGAAAACCTGGATTAGGCTACTTGAACAATAAGCATCAAGATCTATAAGATAGATCAAAATGCTTAATAGTACTTTCAAATGAGCACGTACCTTGACATGATCTTGAAGGTGTTCAAGATGGATCAGTCAAAGAAGGAATTCTTGCCTGAGATGTAAGGTATGAAGTTAAGACTTAAAATCTCGACCACGGCAGAATAGAGAGAAAGGACGAAGGTCGTCCCCTATGCTTTTATCATAGGATCTCTACAGTATGCTATGCTGTGTACCGCACCTGTAGTGTGCCTTGCCATGAGTCAGTCAAGGGGTACAAGAGTGATCCAAGAATGGATCACAGGACAGCGGTCAAAGTTATCCTTAGTAACTAGTGGACTAAGGAATTTTCTCGATTATGGAGGTGATAAAGAGTTCGACGTAAAGAGTTATGTCGATGCAAGCTTAACACCTATCCGGATAGCTCTGAGTAGAAATACCGGATACGTATAATGGAGCAACTTTTAGTATAGCTCCAAGTAGAACAATTATTTGGAATAGCTCCAAATAGAGCGTGGTAGCTACATCTAGGAGATGACATAGAGATTTGTAAAGCACACACGGATCTAAAAGGTTCAGACCCGTTGACTATAACCTCTCTCACAAGCATAACATGATCAAACCCAGAACTCATCGAGTGTTAATCACATGGTAAATGTGAACTAGATTATTGACTCTAGTAAACTCTTTGGGTGTAAGTCACATGGGGATGTGACCTTGAGTGTTAATCACATATCGATGTGAACTAGATTATTGACTCTAGTGCAAGTGGGAGACTGCTGGAAATATGCCCTAGAGGCAATAATAAAAGTATTATTATATTTCCTTGTTCATGATAATTGTCTTTTATTCATGCTATAACTGTATTATCCGGAAATCGTAATACACGTGTGAATACATAGACCACAATATGTCCCTAGTGAGCCTCTAGTTGACTAGCTCGTTGTGATCAACAGATAGTCATGGTTTCCTGGCTATGGACATTGGATGTCGTTGATAACGGGATCACATCATTAGGAGAATGATGTGATGGACAAGACCCAATCCTAAGCATAGCACAAAGATCGTGTAGTTCGTTTGCTAGAGCTTTTATAATGTCAAGTATCTTTTCCTTAGACCATGAGATTGTGCAACTCCCGGATACCGTAGGAGTGCTTTGGGTGTACCAAACGTCACAACGTAACTTGGTGGCTATAAAGGTGCATTACAGGTATCTCCGAAAGTGTCTGTTGGGTTGGCACGAATCGAGACTGGGATTTGTCACTCCGTGTAAACGGAGAGGTATCTCTGGGCCCACTCGGTAGGACATCATCATATGCGCAATGTGACCAAGGAGTTTATCACAGGATGACGTGTTACGGAACGAGTAAAGAGACTTGCCGGTAACGAGATTGAACAAGGTATAAGGATACCGATGATCGAATCTCGGGCAAGTATAATACCGCTAGACAAAGGGAATTGTATACGGGATCGACTGAGTCCTTGACATCGTGGTTCATCCAATGAGATCATCGTGGAACATGTGGGAGCCAACATGGGTATCCAGATCCCACTGTTGGTTATTGACCAGAGAACGTCTCGGTCATGTCTACATGTCTCCCGAACCCGTAGGGTCTACACACTTAAGGTTCGATGACGCTAGGGTTATAAAGGAAGTTTGTATGTGGTTACTGAATGTTGTTCGGAGTCCCGGATGAGATCCCGGACGTCACGAGGAGTTCCGTAATGGTCCGGAGGTAAAGATTTATATATGGGAAGTCCTATTTTGGCCACCGGAAAATGTTCGGGATTTTTCGGTATTGTACCGGGAAGGTTCTAGAAGGTTCCGGAGTGGGGCCCACCTGCATGGGGGGACCCACATGAACGTGGGTAGTGGGGGAAAGGCCCCACACCCCTGGTCAAGGCGCACCAAGATCCCCCCTTAGAAGGAATAAGATCATATCCCAAAGGGATAAGATCAAGATCCCTAAAAAGGGGGGATAGCAATCGGTGGGGAAGGAAATGATGGGATTTCTTTCCTCCCACCTTTGCCAACGCCCCAATGGACTTGGAGGGCAAGAAACCAGTCCCCTCCACCCCTATATATAGTGGGGAGGCGCATGGGAGCTTCACCCTTGCCCCTGGCGCAGCCCTCCCTCTCCCAAGTGCTCCTCCTCTCTCGCGGTGCTTGGCGAAGCCCTGCAGGATTGCCACGCTCCTCCACCACCACCACGCCGTTGTGTTGCTACTGGACGGAGTCTTCCTCAACCTCTCCCTCTCTCCTTGCTGGATCAAGGCATGGGAGACGTCACCGGGCTGTACGTGTGTTGAACACGGAGGTGCCGTCCGTTCGGCACTAGGATCTCCGGTGATTTGGATCACGACGAGTACGACTCCTTCAACCCCGTTCTCTTGAACGCTTCCGCTTAGCGATCTACAAGGGTATGTAGATGCACTCTCTTTCTACTCGTTGTTGGTCTCTCCATAGATAGATCTTGGTGGTACGTAGGAAAATTTTTGAATTTCTGCTACGTTCCCCAACATGGCATATCCATCACGTCGTTTCCTTCTTTATCCTTTACTTTCTTAGGACTCCAGGATCCTTTTGGCTTCCCTTTGAACTTTCCCTGAGTCACAGCCAGGGCCTCTCCAGGAGCTGCTGGCTCGGCTTTCCGCTTCTGTTTCCGACTGGAATTTCCCTTCTCCGACTGACTTGGCTTATTCTTGCCGCTTCGGAGTCGGTCCTCTTCCTCGCCATTGGCGTACTTGGTAGCAATCTCCATCATTCGACTCAGGGTCATGTCCCCGATTCGACCAAACTTCAGACTCAATTCCCTGTTCTTGACGCCATCTTTGAAGGCGCAAACTGCTTGATGATCAGACACATTTTCCACAGTATAGTGCAGAGTGATCCACCTCTAAATGTACTCTCTGAGAGTCTCATTGGTCTTCTGCACACAAACTTGCAGCTCTGTCAAACCAGCTGGTCGCTTGCAGGTTCCTTCAAAAGTTCTGACGAACACTCGGAACAAATCTTCCCAAGTGTAAATACTGCTAGGAGGTAACTGATTCAACCACGCTCTGGCTGAACCTTCTAGCATGAGGGGCAAATGCTTCATGGCCACCTCGTCATTCCCACCACCAATCTGAACAGCCACTCGGTAGTCCTCAAGCCAAGTTTCAGGCTTGGACTCCCCAGTGAATTTGCTGACTCCTGTCGCCAACCTGAAATTGGGGGGAATCACTGTGGCTCTGATAGCCCTGCTAAAACACTCTGGACCAGAAACATGCACTCGACTGCTCGTGGGTGCATCTCTCTCGGGTCCACCTCGATGGGCTCTGTTCCGGTCAACCAAGCCTTGCACGATAATGGATCGCGCGTCGAAGCCTGGTTCCCTGGGGTCGACTGGAACTCTTCGCCCCGCACTGAACTGACGCTTGTCATCCTGTCGCCGAGGAGCGTAAGACCCTTCCCTCGGAGGGGAAACGGGAACTCGACGCCTGTCATCTCGGTCGTGTCGGTCTCCATACTGATCTCGCTGGTTGTCGCGTCCTTCTCGCCGCGGAGGCGATCTGGGACTGTGAGCCGACTGAACTGTATTCGCAGCGACGGATCGACTGTGAATTCTGTTACGCGACTGCGACACGGCTGAGTTCTGGTCCCCTGCTGCTCGGAGCAAATCTCTGATCTGCATCAAGCCTCTCCCAGCTTCCGACTGTGAAGGCTAGATGGACTCTGCTATACGGGTTGCGGCTGCTAAATTCTGAATTGGCGTGCGGTATACCTGAGTCGGCGGGAAGAGTCGACGTCGACTGGCTTCGGGAACTCGTCGCCGCGCGCGCTCGTCGAGTGCTCGCTGAAGGTTCTCCAGACGTGCGCGTTCAGCCACATTGGCCAAACGTGCCTCCTCCAAGGCGCGAGCCTCGGGGGTTTCTCCCACAATGGGAGTATGCAGGGCATCCATGTTCCTGCGGCGAAGCTCTTCTCTCCGCAGAGAGTCGAGTGCCTCGGGTTGGTACTCTTCGTGGTCCTGTGCGGGGTCACCTCCACCGCCCGCTCCGCCACCATGGGCGAAGCCGGGAGGACTGCGGGGCCCGTCGACCATGAGAATTTCCGCCGCTGGATCACTGCTATCGCATTCGGATGCAGTCTCTACGGAGCCAGTCGACAGATCAAACAGGCCGTAGAGAGATTCGTCGGGCTCGATTGCCGCAACTTGTGCGATGGCCGTCTGGCGAGCCACCGCGTGCTTCACCCACCGCTGAAGCCTCGACCGACCAGAGCGCTTGCGCTGGTGGGAGACCGGACAGGCGACCGATAAAGGAGTCGACCGATAGGGGGCCGACGGTTGCCGCAGCAGAATGCCGCGGACACATGCGCGAAAATGCGTCGCACCGCGGACGGGGAGCGCATCAACGTCGAGTGGAGCCTCCTGGAGCCACGCGGAGTCATCGGCAACAAAGGTGAGAGCGCCAAGACGGATCTCGCGCCCCGCGACCAAAACTCCAGCAGTCATCATGATGAAAGTACTCAGAAATACCGCAACTTCTCCACAAAATCGCTAAAACACCTGCCCCACAGTGGGCGCCAACTGTCGTGGTTCTAAGTCTGACAGTAGAGTGGGGGTAGGTATGGAGAGGCAAGGTTCTAGCTATGGAGAGGTTGTAAACACAATCGATGTACGAGTTCAGGCCCTTCTCGGAGGAAGTAAAAGCCCTACGTCTCGGAGCCCTGAGGCGGTCGAGTGGATTATGTGTATAGGTGTTACAAGAGTGCGAACCCCTCTGCCTGTGGAGGGGGGTGGCTTATATAGAGTACGCCAGGACCCCTGCCAGCCCACGTAATGGAGGGTTTAAAGTATATTAAGTCTGGGGCGTTACTGGTAACGCCCCACATAAAGTGCTTTAACTATCATTAAGTCTATTCAATTACAGGCCGTTGCAGTGCAGAGTGCCTTCTGACCTTCTGGTGGTCGAGTGTATCTTCATGGTCGAGTGAGTCTCCATGGTCGAGTCCTTCTAGTCAGTCGAGTGGGTTCCTCGTTGGTCGACTGGAAGGTGATCTCTTCTAAGGGTGTCCTTGGGTAGGACGTTTAGGTTAGGCCTATGACCCTACCCTGGGTACATGAATCCATCACTCAAGACTCTTCATTTTCATTTTAGTGATCCAAGATCACATTGAGTCCATAGGAAAGCCAATACTATTAAAAGGGGATGAGGTGTTGCTTAATTTCTTGCTTTCTCAAAGGGCTTAGTGATATTGCTCCAAAACCCTCAGCCACTTTCTCATTTCCACATTTGTACAAAACCCAAATTAAAATTCGGCCCCACCAATTTGATCTATTTGGCGCCATCGAGTTCACTTGACATAGCCATAGCCAGAAACCCTAATCAATTCAGTCTCACCGATACGACTCTCAGTCCCACCGAGATGGCTTTGCCAACTCTCTGTTTCCCTTGTAACATTTCGGTCTTACCGAAATGAGAGATCGGTCCCACTGAGTTCGCATTGCAAACTCTCTATTTCCTTTTTGTAACATTTCGGTCTCACTGAAATGAGCGATCGGTCCCACCGAGTTTGCTTGACCAAGTCTCTGTTTTCTTATTGCTGAAATCGGTCTCACCGAGTGCATGCGATCGGTCTCATAGATATGTGGTTTTGTCCTAGCCCTAGCACATCGGTCCCACCGAGTTGATCTTGTCGGTCCCACCGAGATTCCTAATGTTCACATTTTGAACTAAATCGGTCTCACCGAGTTTCTCTATTCGGTCTGACCGAGTTGGGTAAAAAGTGTGTAACTGTTAGATTTTGTTTGGAGACTATATATACCCCTCCACCCTCTTCTCCATTTGAGAGAGAGCCATCATAATGTGCCTACACTTCCACTACTCATTTTCTGGGAGATAACCACCTACTCATGTGTTGAGACCAAGACATTGCAATCCAACCACAAGAATCTTGATCTGTAGCCTTCCCCATGTTGCTTTCCACTCAAATTATCTTTCTACCATAGCCAAATCTATGTGAGAGATTTGAATGTTGGGGAGACTATCATTTGAAGCACGAGAGCAAGGAGTTCATCATCAACACACCATCTATTACCTTTTGGAGAGTGGTGTCTCCTAGATTGGTTAGGTGTCTCTTGGGAGCCTCCGTCAATATTGTGGAGTTGAACCAGTGAGTTTGTAAGGGCAAGGAGATCGCCTACTTAGTGAAGATCCACCCATGTGAGGCAAGTCCTTCATGGGCGATGGCCATGGTGGGATAGATAGGGTTGCTTCTTTGTGGACCCTTCGTGGGTGGAGCCCTCCGTGGACTCGCGCAACTGTTACCCTTCGTGGGTTGAAGTCTCCATCATCGTGGATGTACGATAGCACCACCTATCGAAACCACGCCAAAAATCTCTGTGTCTACATTACGTTTTGCCTTCTCCAAACCCTTCCCTATTACCTTCATATGCAATGTTTTACTTTTCGCTGCCACACTCTTAGAATTGCATGTGTAGGTTGATTGCTTGACTTGTGCTAAGTTGCTAAAATCTGCCAAGACTTAAAATTGGGAAAAGGCTAGATTTTTATTTGGTCAAATAGTCTAATCAGCCCCCTCTAGACCTACACTACAGGAATTGGCATATTTGTCGTCCGCCATGGCAGACGACAAAGGCACCCAAAGCGGACGGCAAAGCTCTTTGCCGTCCACCACCGACGGCAAACCTGTCCGGCAAAGAGGATGACGGTAAACAGGTTCTTTGCCATATGTGGCAGACGGCAAAGAAACCGGATGGTAGCGAATATATACATCTGGGGTATTCCGTTTCGCGAAACAAAATATTATTCCGTTATCCTACTCGAACTTACGGTTTCAGGCGGTTGTACACATGATTTTTATCACGTCGGAATGGGGCGTGTAACATATCGTTGGAAAGCTCTTGACATCTACATTATAAATATATAGATTTTTTTTGCAAAATCATCATGATTTAAGAGCAGTTTTGGAAAAACCCGTTTTTTTCAAAACCAAAAACGTGAATCATATTTTGGACTTAATTTTCAAATGGTTTGTCGGAACTGAGAAAATAAGATGGTGTTGGAAAGCTGGTGAAAATCCACTTCTTCCACATATATAATTTTTTTTCAAATTCTATACGATTTAAAAGTAATTTGAAAAAGGTGAAATTTTGGGCGAAATGTATTTTCGTGTTTTTTTGCAAACGGTTTATCGGATTGACGCAAATGATGCGGTGTTGGAAAGCTATGGAAAATGCACAACTTTTTGTATCGAAATGTTTTTTCAAATTCCTTATCGTTTAAACTAGATTTTGAATACAGTCAGATTTGATTTTGAACGCAATTTTTTTAAAAGTTTGTCGAAATAGGGCAAATAGTGTACCTTTAGAAAGATATCGAAAATGCGAAACTTAGTCATGTTTAACGCTTTCCCATATTCGCAACCGTTGAAGAGTAATTTGTAATACGGTGAGACCCATCGTGTTGTTTTCTCGTCAGAAAAAACAGAGTACTTGTACTGATCTTTTGTGTGTGTTTGTACCGATGTATTATTCACAGAGTAATTTTGAATATGGTGAAGCCTTTCGTATTCTTTTTTCCGTTCCGGAAACAAAGTACTCGAACTGATCTCCGTATGGATTTGTACTAAGCATGTTTTCACATATTGAATTTTTACTTTGTTTTTTGGGTAAGGTTTTCCTCTTAAAGTTTCAATGGTTTACGGTAGCATTACCCCTGTACTGGCGTAGTTTATATCGTCGAACTGAATGATATTTTATTCAAAAAGACAATGTTTTTTTTGTTTCTTTTTTTTGAACTCGACATTTTTTCTGAACTTCTCTCATTTTTCGACTTGTACTTTTACCACTTGAATTTCCATGGGGTTTCTTTTTTTGCTTGAACTTTTACAATTTGAATTTCTGCCATTTCTTTTATTTCGAACGGACCATCGTTTTTAACTCGTACTGATCAATATTTTTAATTCAAACCATTTTTCCTTTAATCATCTCACAGAAATTGTTTCCACACATATAATACATGTACATAAATCATAGTATCCATAGCACAAAATCATCGGCCTATTCTTGTACAGAACTTTTCAAGCACCCACATGAATACATGTACTTCCTGTACCATCTGTTTTGAAATTTGAAAGAAGCTATAACATCGGTTTCCCAAATGTGTACAAAATTTTAAGTTTCAAAACATATTCCTTTTGTTCCTTCTTGCTGATGGACACCTGCACCTACTCATGTGGATTGACAGTGCCACGAAGTGGAGCTGAAGGAGAGGGGGTCACGAGCGGCGGTTGGGTGCATCGGGATTTGGCCGCTTTAGGGGATCCCAGCTCCACCAAGTCATCCCCGAGGAGCTTGTAGAGGCAGGGAAGTTGGTCACCGGCCATCTGGTGTAAGTTTGGACTACCAGGTGCACTGGGATTTGGCCGCTTTAGAGAAACAAGAAGTCTGAACAAACATGAATTATATAGGTTACAGAAAAGCACATATGATTTTAGATTCAAAAATCACCTCCACGTCTACCAGCTGGACTGATGTTTGCTTTCTTCTACTTCTATGGCCATGCACAAGTTCATACAACTGTTGAGCAAAAGCTCTTTCCCATGAAGCTAAAAACGACATTAAAGTTGAACAATACCTTTAGGTTCAGCGCAGTGGAGGGAGGGAAAGGAGGCAGCCTCCTGAGCTGCGGCGTCGAACGGCTTGGCGCTGTCTTGTTGAACGGCCTGTGTTGGTGGCAGTGAATGGCCGGGGCGATGCAGCGATGGAGCCCCACCAGCAGAAGGTAGCGTGGTGAGCTGAAGGCTCCATTTATGCAGGGCGAGCACCCGTCATGCACTGTACTATTTAGAAATGTGTACCTATACTTCTCAAAGTAATGGAATAGGGGTACTTTCTCCTGTAACTTTTTTAATTCAAGTATGACACACACATCGGTAGCCGTCACAAAAGAAAGCATGAGAATTATTCAACAAAAGATAGAAAAGTGAATAGCATTTTTTTATTTAGCAAGTGATATGTAACTACAGTGCAAAGCTGCCTGATACGTCTCCAACGTATCTATAATTTTTGATTGCTCCATGCTACTTTATCTACTGTTTTAGGCAATATTGGGCTTTATTATCCACTTTTATATTATTTTTGGGACTAACCTATTAACCGGAGGCCCAGCCCAGATTTGCTGTTTTATGCCTATTTCAGTGTTTCGAGGAAAAAGAATATCAGACGGAGTCAAAACGGAACAAAATCAACTGGAGAAGTTATTTTTGGAAGGAAACCCACCTGATGGACTTGGACCCCACGTCAGAAGATATGGGGGGTGCCCACGAGGGTGGGGGCGCCCCCCCCCCCCCCCCCCCCCCCCCGGCGCGCCCCCTGCCTCATGGGGCCCCGGAATCTCCACCGACGTACTCCTTTCACCCATATATACCTACGTACCCTAAAACTTCCAGAACAGAAGATAGATCGGGAGTTCCGCCACCGCAAGCCTCTGTAGCCACCAAAAACCTCTTGGGAGCCCGTTCCGGCACCCTGACGGAGGGGGATCCCATCACCGGTGGCCATCTTCATCATCCCGGCGCTATCCATGACGAAGGGAGTAGTTCACCCTCGGGGCTGAGGGTATGTACCAGTAGCTATGTGTTTGATCTCTCTCTCTCTCTCTCTCTTGTGTTCTTGAGGTGATACGATCTTGATGTATCCCGAGCTTTGCTATTGTAGTTGGATCTTATGATGTTTCTCCCCCTCTACTCTCTTGTGATGAATTGAGTTTCCCCTTTGAAGATATCTTATCCGATTGAGTCTTTTATGAGAACACTTGATGTCTGTCCTGTCGTGATTATCTGTGGTGACAATGGGATATCATGTGCCACTTGATGTATGTTTTGGTGATCAACTTGTGGGTTTCGTGACATTGGGAACCTATGCATAGGGGTTGGCACACGTGCTTGACTCTCCGATAGAAACTTTGGGGCACTCTTTGAAGTATTTTGTGTTGGTTGGATGAATCTGAGATTATGTGATGCATATCGTATAATCATGCCCACGGATACTTGAGGTGACAATGGAGTATCTAGGTGACATTAGGGTTTTGGTTGATTAGTGTCTTAAGGTGTTATTCTAGTACGAACTCTTTTATAGATTGATCCGAAAGAATAACTTTGAGGTGGTTTCGTACCCTACCATAATCTCTACGTTTGTTCTCCGCTATTAGTGGCTTCGGAGTGACTCTTTGTTGCATGTTGAGGGCTTGTTATATGATCTATCTATGTTATTATTGTTGAGAGAACTTGCACTAGTGAAAGTATGAACCCTAGGCCTTGTTTCCTATCATTGCAATACCGTTTACGCTCACTTTTATCATTAGTTACCTCGCTGTTTTTATTATTTCAGATTACAAATAGCTTTATATACCATCCATATTGCACTTGTATCACCATCTCTTCGCCGAACTAGTGCACCTATACAATTTGCCATTGTATTGGGTGTGTTGGGGACACAAGAGACTCTCTATTATTTGGTTGCAGGGTTGCTTGATAGAGACCATCTTCATCCTACGCCTCCTACGGATTGATAAATCTCAGGTCATCCACTTGAGGGAAATTTGCTACTATCCTACAAACATGTGCACTTGCAGGCCCAACAACGTCTACAAGAAGAAGGTTGTGTAGTAGACATCAAGCTCCTTTCTGGCACCGTTGCCGGGGAGGCTAGGTAAGTGAAGGTATATCTTTAGATCTTGCAATCAAATCTTTTTGTTTCTTGTTTTAGCACTAGTTAGTCTATAAAAGAAAATTACAAAAAATGGAATTGAGTTTGTCTCATACGCTTCACCTTTTTAATATCTTTCGTGAGTATGATGGAAAGGATAATTGTGCTCATGTGCTAGAAGAAGAAATCTCTAAATTGTTTGGCACTAAATATTTGAATGATGAGCATGATTGCAATGTTGTTAGTATGAATTCTTTGAATATCCATGATGCTAATGATGATTGCACTAGTTATGATGAAAATGCCTCCTATAAGCATGTCAATTTTTGTGGAGTGCATTGGGCTTGCAAGGACACACCAAATAGGGAAGATAGATATTGCAAGAGGCATAAGTACTTAGAAACTAAATGGTTGCAAGAAAGGCTAGATGCATGTGCTGAAAATTTATTTTTTCTTAGCCATACTTGTGAACTTTGCAATGAACGTGATCATTTTAGTACCCAATGCAAATTGTTTCATGATTGTATCGTGTCGAAAAATTGTGATGACTTGATTTCCCTTGCACATCATAATGAGCTTAGTTTGCTCTTGGGTTATGAAGAAATAAAACGTATAACTAATATTATTCCAGAATTTTCCCTTGATAGAATTCTTCATTTTGATCTAGAAGAAATTTATATGTGTTGTGCGGTGAATTGCATTGAAAATCCTTATATTGCCAATTACATAAATAAAAGAAAACAAATAGAGGATGAAGAGAATACTAATGAAAGGGAAGAGACTTCCCAATATCCTCCTATTATTTCTTATGATGAATCAGGTAACGAGGAGGAGTCTTCCATCCAACCAATCTCATCAATAAGTAGCCCAAAGAGGAAGGTTGAACCCACACATAATATGAATCTTCCCAATATCCTCCTATTATTTCTTATGATGAATCAGGTAACGAGGAGGAGTCTTCCATCCAACCAATCTCATCAATAAGGAGCCCAAAGAGGAAGGTTGAACCCACACATAATATGAATAAGAAAAAGAAAAGAAGGAGCAACAAAGGTAGAAAGGTATCCCTCCCAAATGATGTTGCTCCTATTACTCATTGTGATGATGATAATTGATATACTATTGGTGCTATCAATATTTTTAATGATGAGAGTGATTATGCTTATGATATGAAAAGGCCCAAGCTTGGGGAAGCTATGTTTGATGAGGATGACATATTTGAGAATATATTTGCTGCAATTAATGTTTGTCCCAAGCTTGGGGATGCTATGTTTAATAATGATGAAATTTTTAGCCTCTCAAGTTTTGATATGCAAAGTAGTTATGATGATAGCATGCCTTCTACCTATGATGATCGTATTTATGAAAGTGGGTTTGGAAGAGTGTCAACTTTAGGAAGTAGTGATCCCACAATATTGGAGGATGTTAAATCTTATAATATTTATGAAAGTGGATTTGGAAGAGTGTCAACTTTATTTAGTGATTCCACTATCTTGGGAGAGGTTCCAATCGATTATGATGAGAACGAAGTTGCTACTTATGATGATTATTGTGATGAAACTTATGCTGTAAAAAGTAGTGATGATTATATTTACAAATCTTGTCATGATTATGATTACCCTTTTTCTGAACATTACTCTTTTAATGTGGAAACAATTTTTAGTGTTCAAGTCTCTTATGGTACTCCCACTATTCCGAATGAGAAGAATTTTGCTTATGTGGAGAGTAGTAAATTTTCTATGCAAGTAGATCATGAAAAGAATGCTTTAGGTGCTGGTTATATTGTTGAATTCATTCATGATGCTACTGAAAATTATTATTAGGGAGGAATATATGCTTGTAGGAATTGCAATAATGTCAAGTTTCCTCTCTATGTGTTGAAAATTTTGAAGCTATGCTTGTTTTACCTTCCTATGCTAGTTGATCCTTGTTCCCATAAGTTGTTTGCTCACAAAATCCCTATGCATAGGAAGTGGGTTAGACATAAATGTGCTAGTCATATGCTTCCTGATGCTCCCGTTATGTTTCAATTCTTATCTTTTTTGTGAGCATCATTCTCATCATCATGCCTAGCTAGAAAGGCATTAAAGAAAAGCGCTTGTTGGGAGACAACCCAATATTTATCCTTACTGTTTTGTGTGTCCACATGATTATGCTACTGTAGTAATCATGTTTTATAGCTTTTGTTTCAATAAAGTGCCAAGTAAGACCTTTAGGATAGCTTACGGTGATAGTTGTGTTGATCCTGCTGAAAATCAGAAACTTTTGCACCTAGTAGATTAGTTTTGTTAATTCAGAGAAACGTGATTCTGATCTGATTCTTTTTGCTCTGGATTAGTACACAAATTTATTAGGACGTCTTAATTTGGTAGAATGTTTGTAGTTCCAGAAGTATACATTTGATACAGATTACTACAGATTGTTTTGTTTTTGACAGATTCTGTTTTCTATGTGTTGTTTGCTTATTTTGATGAATCTATAAGTAGTATCAGAGGGTATGAACCATAGAGAAGTTGGAATACAGTAGATATTACACCAATATGAATTTAGAATGAGCTCATTACGGTACCTAAGTGGTGGTTTTATTTTCTTATACTAACGGAGCTTACGAGTTTTCTGTTGAGTTTTGTGTTGTGGAGTTTTCAAGTTTTGGGTAAAGATTCGATGGACTATGGAATAAGGAGTGGAAAGAGCCTAAGCTCGGGGATTCCCAAGGCACCCCAAGGTAATATTCAAGGACAACCAAGAGCCTAAGCTTGGGGATGCCCCGGATGGCATCCCCTCTTTCGTCTTCGTTCATCGGTAACTTTACTTGGAGCTATATTTTTATTCACCACATGATATATGTTTTGCTTGGAGACTCATTTCCTTTTGTTAGTATTTGCTTGCTGTTATTTAGATTAATGTTTTGCATCTTTAGTTTCAATAAAGAAGTCAAGGATAGCCTTTGCCATGCTTATTTTGCTAGTATACATGTTGCTGTTTGAAAACAGAAAGTTTACCGCTGTTGCAAAAATTCCCTAGAAAAGTCAGAGAATGATATAATGTTGAAACTTTTTTCATATTGAGCTATGATAAATATACTACAGTGAGAATTTTATTTCATAATTTTTGGAATTAGGGAAGTATGATGACTCTTGCATTCTTTACAGACTGTACTGTTTTGGCAGATTGCTGTTATGGTTGCATTGTTTGCATATGTTTGCTTGTTTAATGATTCTATTTGAAGATAGGAGTATTAAATATGAAGAGGCATTTAGTATTCAATGTTGAATAATAATTTTACTGATTTGTTACAGTAGGAAATGATAAGGTTTTGCATTGGTTTATACTAACCTATCTCACGAGTTCTTGTTGAGTTTGTTGTGAATGAAGCTTTTGATAAAAAGAGAAAGAATGATATGAGAGGAATTAAGGAGACACAAAAGTTCAAGCTTGGGGATGCCCAAGGCACCCCAAGATAATATTTCAAGAAGTATCAAGCATCTAATCTTGGGGATGCCCCGGTAGGCATCCCACCTTTCTTCTTCAAGAACTATCGGTTAGTATTGGTTGAGCCTAAGTTTTGCTTCTTCACATGAGTTGTGCTATCCTTGCGATGTAGTTTTCTTTATATTTGCTTGCCGTTTGAATACAATACCAAGATCTGAAATTATTAAATGAGAGAGCCATACATGAATTGGAATTTTATAGTTTTGCTCATAGTGCTTCACTTATATATTTTGAGCGTGATAATTTTTGCTCTAGTACTTCACTTAGATCTTTTAGAGCACGGTGGTGGATTTGTTTTAAAGAAACTATTGATTTCTCATGCTTCCCTTAGATTATTTTTAGATTCGTTAATAGCATGGTAATTTGCTTAGTATTAATATATTTAGTGTTCAAGATATGTGAAACTTTCTTTTGAGTGAATTGAATACTAAGATAAGTTTGATGCTTGATAATTGTTTTGAGATATGGAGGTGATAATATCAAAGTCGTGCTAGTTGGGTAATTGTGAATTTGAGAAATGCTTGTGTTGAAGTTTGCAAGTCCCGTAGCATGCACGTATGGTTAAAGTTGTGTAACAAATTTGAAACATGAAGTGTACCTGGCTTGTGCATCCTTATGAGTGGCGGTCGGGGACGAGCGATGGTCTTTTCCTACCAATCTATCCCCCTAGGAGCATGCGCGTAGTACTTGATTTTTGATGGCTTCTAAATTTTTGCAATAAGTATATGAGTTCTTTTGACTAATGTTGAGTCCATGGATTATACGCACTCTCACCTTTCCGCCTTTGCTAGCCTCTTTGGTATCGTGCATTGCCCTTTCTTACCTTGAGAGTTGGTGCAAACTTCGCCGGTGCATCCAAACCCCGTGATACGATACGCTCTATCACACATAAACCTCCTTATATCTTCCTCAAAACAGCCACCATACCTACCTATTATGGCATTTCCATAGCCATTCCGAGATATATTGCCATGCAACTTCCATCATCATATTCATGACATACATTACTGTTGTCATATTGCCATTGCATGATCATGCAGTTGACATCGTATTTGTGGCAAAGCCACCATGCATTATTTTTCATACATGTCACTCTTGATTCATTGCACCATCCCGATACACCGCTGGAGGCATTCATATAGAGTCATATCTTGTTCTAGCTTTGAGTTGTAATTCTTGAGTTATAAAACCATAAAAGTGTGATGATCTTCATTATTAGAGCATTGTCCTAGTGAGGAAAGGACGATGAAGACTATGATTCCCCCACAAGTCGGGATGAGACTTCGGACTTTACAAAAAAAGGCCAAAGAAAAAAAAGAGAAAAAAGGAGAAAAAGAAAAAAAAAGAAAAAAATGAGAGAAAAAGAGAGAAGGGACAATGCTACTATCTCTTTTTCCACACTTGTGCTTCAAAGTAGCACTTTGTTCCTCATGTAGTGAGTCTCACATATTGTGCTTCAAAGTAGCACCTTGCTCCTCATGTTGTGAGTCTCATAAGTTGTCTTTTTATACTAGTGGGAATTTTTCATTATAGAACTTGGCTTGTATATTCCTACGATGGGCTTCCTCAAATGCCCTAGGTCTTCATGAGCAAGCAAGTTGGATGCACACCCACTAGTTTTCTTTTGTTGAGCATTCATAGCTCTAGTGCATCCGTTGCATGGCAATCCCTACTCCTCATGTTGACATCAATTGATGGGCATCTCCATAGCCCGTTGATTATCCTCGTCAATGTGAGACTTTCTCCTTTTTTGTCTTCTCCACACAATCCCCATATTCTATTACACCCATAGTTCTATATCCATGGCTCGCGCTCATGTATTGCGTGAAGGTTGAAAAAGTTTGAGAATATTTGAGTATGAAACAATTGCTTGGCTTGCCATCGGGGGTATAGAAGTTGGGAACATCTTTGTGTGACGAAAATGAAGCATAGCCTAACTATATGATTTTGTAGGGATGAACTTTCTTTTGCCATGCTATTTTGAGAAGACATGATTGCTTTGATTAGTACGCTTGAAGTATTATTATTTTTGTGTCAATATGAACTTTTGTCTTGAATCTTTCGGATCTGAATATTCATATCACAATTAAGAAGATTTACATTGAAATTATGCCAAAGTATCACTCCACATCAAAAATTCTTTTTTATCATTTACTTACTCGAGGACGAGAAGGAATTAAGCTCGGGGATGCTTGACACGTCTCCAACGTATCTATAATTTTTGATTGCTCCATGCTACTTTATCTACTGTTTCAGGCAATATTGGGCTTTATTATCCACTTTTATATTATTTCTGGGACTAACCTATTAACCGGAGGCCCAGCCCAGATTTGTTGTTTTATGCCTATTTCAGTGTTTCGAGGAAAAGGAATATCAGACGGAGTCAAAATGGAACGAAATCAACTGGAGAAGTTATTTTTGGAAGGAAACCCACCTGATGGACTTGGACCCCACGTCAGAAGATACGGGAGGTGCTCATGAGGGTGGGGGGCGCCCCCCCTCCCCCGGGCGCGCCCCCTGCCTCATGGGCCCCCCCGTAGCTCCACCGACGTACTCTTTTCACCCATATATACCTACGTACCCTAAAACTTCCAGAACAGAAGATAGATCAGGAGTTCCGCCGCCGCAAGCCTCTGTAGCCACCAAAAACCTCTCGGGAGCCCGTTCCGGCACCCTGCCGGAGGGGGATCCCATCACCGGTGGCCATCTTCATCATCCCGGCGTTATCCTTGACAAGGAGGGAGTAGTTCACCCTCGGGGCTGAGGGTGTGTACCAGTAGCTATGTGTTTGATCTCTCTCTCTCTCTCTCTCTCGTGTTCTTGAGGTGATACGATCTTGATGTATCCCGAGCTTTGCTATTGTAGTTGGATCTTATGATGTTTCTCCCCCTCTACTCTCTTGTGATGAATTGAGTTTCCCCTTTGAAGTTATCTTATCGGATTGAGTCTTTTATGAGAACATTTGATGTATGTCTTGCCGTGATTATCTGTGGTGACAATGGGATATCATGTGCCACTTGATGTATGTTTTGGTGATCAACTTGCGGGTTTCGTGACATTGGGAACCTATGCATAGGGGTTGGCACACGTTCTTGACTCTCCGATAGAAACTTTGGGGCACTCTTTGAAGTACTTTGTGTCGGTTGGATGAATCTGAGATTGTGTGACGCATATCGTATAATCATGCCCACGGATACTTGAGGTGACAATGGTGTATCTAGGTGACATTAGGGTTTTGGTTGATTTGTGTCTTAAGGTGTTATTCTAGTACGTACTCTTTTATAGATTGATCCGAAAGAATAACTTTGAGGTGGTTTCGTACCCTACCATAATCTCTACGTTTGTTCTCCGCTATTAGTGTCTTCGGAGTGACTCTTTGTTGCATGTTGAGGGCTTGTTATATGATCTATCTATGTTATTATTGTTGAAAGAAATTGCACTAGTGAAAGTATGAACCCTAGGCCTTGTTTGCTATCATTGCAATACCATTTACGCTCACTTTTATCATTAGTTACCTTGCTCTTTTTATTATTTCAGATTACAAATACCTTTATCTACCATCCATATTGCACTTGTATCACCATATCTTCGCCGAACTAGTGCACCTATACAATTTGCCATTGTATTGGGTGTGTTGGGGCCACAAGAGACTCTCTGTTATTTGGTTGCAGGGTTGCTTGAGAGAGACCATCTTCATCCTACGCCATCTACGGATTGATAAACCTTAGGTCATCCACTTGAGGGAAATTTGCTACTGTCCTACAAACCTGTGCACTTGCAGGCCCAACAACGTCTACAAGAAGAAGGTTGTGTAGTAGACATCACTGCCAAGCAAATGCACAATACTGCTGACTAACACGTGAAGTTGATGTGCGCGTGCCTTGTAGCATATGGTTGTACTGACACACTTAGCATTAGGAAATTTCCAATTCGCACAAGATTGAACTACACCAGTTCCTGTGAAGGTCGGCTGCCTGGCTCGTTGTCGTTTAACTGAACCCCGCTCCCCTGTCGAACTGTTGAAACATTTTAGCATGGGTTAGATACAGTTCCAAACTAGTACCTGAAAATCCCATCCCCAAATATGCATCTAAAGCTTGAGAGTTGGAAGTAATCTAAACAGAGCCATCTATAAGAAATACGCATGTACGCATATATAGCAAATGCTATGAAATGCATTTTTGTCTACTTCATAACCCATGATGAGTATCCAGTTTTTCCCCGGATTATTCATAACTAACAACACACATCATAGCACTCTGTCTATATATCCAGGTCTGCTTGTCTGAGCTTCAGTTTGGAACATATTTCCTTAACTTATTAATTAGTATAAGATTTTCTGACGCCAGCACACAATGTGTACGGAGTAGCTCTATTCTTTTCTGTGTGAATGTTTAAGAGGAAAATCAACCTTGCATTGCAGGAGAGAAGAGAAGTCTATGGCTGCGGGGATACCCCTCCGGCACCGACATCCAGTAGGGAGCCTCCCACGGTAGTAACACATTGTTCTTTTTTCTGTGATTTTTTATTAACCGATGATCGAATCCGTAGTGAACTATGACACCTAGTGTATGTTTTCTTTTTTGGTGGGGCATGTTTGGAACTAGTACTAAGCAGTATGAGGATTAGAAGAGGAGGCATACATACATGAGGATGTCACCGTCGAACTTGCAGACGGAGGCCACGGAGGAGAGGTTGAGCTCCATGTGCCAGAACAACATCGGCCTCTAGTTTTAATCATAGTCCCAAATCAGCACCAACCTGACAGGTTCATTAGTCAGTTGCCTGCGTGAGTGAAGGTGTCGATATGGAAAGAAATTTAGATTGTTGAAGCTCGTTCGTGAGAGGAGCTTAGAAGGATAAGGGAGGAAGAGTTGTACTGGTGGAGCCCCATACCTGAATGGGGACCGAAGGAAGTAGTGCATGGGGGCAGGGCAGCGCAGATCGGTGCGACGCGGGGCGGTGTTGGTAGGCAGGATGGCGGCGGGGGGGGGGGGCGGCGGGAAGGCTAGGCGGCGCGCGGCGGCGGGAAGGCGGGGCGGAGCCGGTCGGAAGGAACACGGGCGGCTCCTGTCGGTGGGATGGTGGGGCGGCGCGCGGTGGCGGGAAGGCTAGGTGGCGCCGGTCGGCTGCATGGTGGGGAGGCGCGCTTCGGCGGGAAGGTGGGGCGGCGCTGGTCGGCAGGAAGGTGGGCGGTGCATAGTGGCAGGGGCAATGGCGACACGAGGTTAGGGGGGAGGCGTGGGAAGTGTGTGTGAGGGAAGAGGAAGGTGGAGGCCCAGTTTCTTTTTCTTTCAATCTGTTATCGGTTCGTGCTTTTTCCCATCTGTGACTTGCTATCGCACCTATATAGGATGGGCAATAACAGAATATTATTCTGTTACTAGTAATAAAATAGCCCTGTCCTACATACATAACCAATATTCTGATCACGGGATCAGAATAATATTCTGATCACAACATGAACTTCCTGAGTTACACGCGTGAACTTCCATCTGTACTAACCCGACCTTCGTGCTATCTTCGCAACCGTGTCTCTCCGCACGAATTATTCTGGTTGATCGTGTCCTATGTGATTTAAGTGTAATATGTAAATGATTTTTAGCAACTAAATACCCATTTTAAATAGTAATCTCGCTCATAGGCGGGTTTTGCACTCGAGTCATGATGAACTCGTGGTTTTTGAAATTTTACTGCCTGAGTTGTTCGACCTGAACTTCCCCCTGTGCTAGGTTGAACTTCCGCCAATATTGCCCAAATGGTGCTTGCCATATACCGCTGGAAAGCTATGGACAAGAGTATCATGACCCAAGTTAAATTTTTGGCAAAAAGTAAGCGGTTTAAGAGCATTTTTGAAAACCGTTTTTTCTTCATACAAAAAACGTGAATCGTATTTTTGATCGCATTTCTAAACGGTTTATCGGAATGAGGCGAATAATTTGGCGTTGGAAAGCTGCTACAAAACCGCTCCTGCCACTTCTTGAAAATTTTCTCTAATTACCTATGGTTAAAGAGTAATTTGGAAAATCATAAAATTTTGCAAACCGAACAGCCGAGTTCGTATTTTCGATGTCATTTCTAAATGGCTAATCCAATTGAGGCAAATAATATGGCATTGGAAAGCTTATGAAAATGCGTTACTTTCTCATGTTGAAAGTGTTTCCTAATTTTGAACGGTTTAAAAGTAATTTAAAAAAGGTACAAGTTCCCCCGAGTTCGTATTTTCGAGCTAATTTTTTAACCGCACGTCCGAATGCAGCAAATGATATGGCGTTGGAAAGCTTGAGAAAATGTGAAACTTTTTGGTATATACTGTTTCTCCCAATTCCTTACGATTTTAAGCCAATTTTGAAAATGGCTAAAAACATATTTTCTCTGTAATTTCTACAAACTTTATCGGAATGAGGCAAATAATATACCGCTGAAAAGTTACAGAAAATGCGAAATTTTTCATGTTGATGGCTTTCTCAGATTCCCGGTCGTTTTCATGTAATTTTGAAAACAGCGAGATCATTCGTTCTGTCTTTATCGCGAAACAGATTCTTCGAAAATGCACCACGTGAAGAACTTGAACTTCTCGGCATGTCAACTTGAACTTCACTCTGTTTTTCACGTGCTTTTTTTGCTCGTAGCTTTCCATCCACTGCTCGTAGCTCTCCATCCACTCACTGAAATTGAGCAAGTGATATACCGATGGAAAACCGCTATAAACATGCAACTTTCCCGTGTTGATCATTTTTTCAGACTCGCGACAATTTTAGAAGTTTTTCATCTGAAATTCATTCAGCGTAGTAGTTGAACTTCCTGTTGTTTTCACGTTGAACTTCTGTGACGTATTTCCATTTGTAATTTTCTCATCCATTCGTCAGTGTTACATAAATGATATTCCTTTTGTACAAACCTCTCTCACAATAGTTTTTTGAACTTTCTCCGACTGAGTACTTGAACTTATAAAAAAAAAATGGATCTTGCCTTTTAATTCATGTTCTCATATTAAACACACACCATGTAGTACATGAACTTTTTCATTTTCATAATTTGAATTTTTATTTTCTATTTGAAATCAAATTGCTCCCAAATACTCCCTCCATTCCATTATATAAGGTGTATTTGTTATTTGATAAAATTCCACAATGTAAGGTGCATTTCTTCTAAATCCTCTTAATTCCCTTTTTATCCCTCCAAAAACAGGGAAGTATCTCCCTTTTGATTTCCTGTATCTCTCCCTCTATATCAAAAGAAGGAAAGTATGTCTCTCACGATTGCATGTATATCCTACTTTCCTGGAATCATTGATTTACTTACCACTAACCAAGAAATTTGCCAAGGGTACTTTTGTCCTAACACCTTTATAATTGTGCACCTTGATCACCGTGCCCAAAATAATACACCTACATAAAGGAACGGAGGGAGTAACTACTAAACTTCTTCGTGGATTGAGAGAATTATTTTAAAACAAAAAAAAATTATTTATTGTGTTTTTGAACATAGAAATAGAAGGTGAACCTCTCTCGCAAGAATTTTTGAACTTCCCCCGACAGAGCACTTGAACTTCTTTCAACAAACTTTTTAAGCTTTTATTTTTCTATACTTTTTATTCTGACCTGAAATGCATTCCTTGCAGTATTTAAACTGCTGGTTGTTTTCATTATGAACTTCTGTCACATTTTTGTGTATACGTTGAATTACCCACAATTTAAGGTCGAACGTCATTTTTGGCTATTTTAAAACATGTAATTGGAGGTCGAACGTCGCGCAATATAAATTCTGAACCATGCACGGTGGTGCACGTGAACTTCCGGCAACAAATCTGAGTTTTTTATATACTTCAAACTTCTCTGTTATTTTGAATTGAACTTCTTAGTCTTATTCTTAGAAAAAAATATGTTTTCAAATAAGCATCAAACTTTTTTTCAAAATTGAACTTCATACTTTTATTTTTCCTAGAAATGGAAAGAATTTGAGTTTTCCATAAATATCAAACTACTCCTTTTATTTTAATTTGAACTTCTTTAATTTTATTCTTTAGTAACGAAGAAAACCTGTCTTTTTTTATAAATATTGAACTTCTTTTTTATATAATTTGGACTTCTTGGTTTATTAGAAATACGTTCTTTTTCCATTTTTCGGAACCGTAAAACAATGTTCTTTTTATAAAAAAATAAGCATCAAACTCATGTGTTATGTTAATTTGAATTTCTTGCTTTTCTTTAGATAATTTTTTTCTTCTGATTTTCTTATAAATATTGACCTGCTATGTATCTTAAATTTGAACTTCTTGGTTTAGTTTCAGAGATGGAAAAAATTGACTACTGTTTTGCCTTATAACTTGTAGGCTTTTCGGGGTTTTGTGAACTTCTAGGGTTTATTTTTGTGCAAATTTACACACACACACACACACACACACACAGAGAGAGAGAGAGAGAGAGAATTTTTAACTGTGTGTGTTGTTTTTCTTTAAATGTGCGTGTTGGTGCTTGTGGCAAATAATATACCACCGGAATGAATTTTGTCACAAATATTTTGAACCTCTTCTTTATTTGAAAATGAACTTCTAGGTTTTTCTAGAAACAGCGAAACTTTGCTTTTTTATTTCCCATTTTAACTACTTTTTTATTTGAACTTTTTTTATTATACTTGAATCTCTTCGTTTTTTTAATTTGAACTTCTTCATTTCATTTGTAGAAACGGAAAAGTACTAATAAATTTTTATTCTTGGTTTTATTGTTTATAAATGAGAAGATTTTCATTTTTTATAAACATCAAACCGCTCTATTATTCCAATTTGAACTTCTTGGTTTTTTATTTCGAAAGGGAAAATATCCATTTTAAAAGATCATTTTTTTATTTTGAACTACATGGTTTTTTTAGAACCAGAAAAAATGTTTTTTAAACTTGTACTTCTCTTTTTTTTAGTTCGACCTTCTATGTTTTTGTTTTTGTTTCTTAGAAAAGTTTTTTTTAATTCGTTATTTATAAGGGAAAATAATTTACCGGACATCGAACAACTCCTTTTTTTTAATTTTCAACTGCAAGGTTTTTTTGTGAAGACAGGGAAAGTCCGTTTTATTATAAGTAGTGAACTTCTCCATTTTTTTAATGTGGAATTTCTAGGTTTTTTAGAACTTCGTAAAAATCTGAACACATAATAAGAAGACATAACCTGCGGGGCAATAATATCTGAACTTCTTTTGTACATATTGTCACTGTCAACATGCAGATACTTTACAAACGTAAATCCAAAATAAAGTACTAATCAAACTGTGTGTTCGTCCATAAAAATACAAGACTACAAGCGCAATGGGTTGTATCAAACCACAAGCGCATGCTCTCAAGAATGCAAAAGCATTAAAAAAAAGTGAAATCCACAACAGCACTTGGAACCCCCCCTCTCTCTCGTTTTTGCTTTTTTGCTTTCTTCTGTACTCACCTACATCCACAGCAGCAGCTTGGCATCATGAGCGAGCAGCATGGCAGAGCTTCACACAACCTGCAGCGGAGATTGGGCACGGACGGAGGCAGCTTTTTGCCGTGCGCAGCAGAGCTTGGAGCGGGAGGAGGATGGCTTGGAGAATGCTCAGCAGCAGAGCTCCTCTGCCCATGGCCCTCTGAAACAGCGGCTGCTAGACTCACCAGCTTGGATAAATTTGCGGGTACGGAATAATACATGAGGGTAGTAGGATTTTCACGGGAAGGAGGTGGAGATTGCAAGGCACGCTGCTGCTATAAGAACTGGGCTGCGGCGCGAGGTGCAGGGGCGTTGGCGTAACGACAGGAAGTTCAGAGCAGCGGGGCTGCAAGGTCACCTCCTCCGTTCGATTGTGCTCGGAAACTTGAATCGGCGATGAGAAGAACACTGGAGCAGAGGGCAGGCCAAGCCAGAATTCAAGGAAGGCCGCGGCGTTGTAGTGGGAAGGTCACGCCGGAGTAGAGGAAAGGTGGCGCCGCAGGGGAGGTTGGGGGCGGGGCGGAGGTGGTCAGGGCAGGTGCAGCGCGGTGGCCGGAACGAGGCGCAGCGCGGCGGCCGGAACCAAGTGCAGGGACGGCGCCGGGGTCAGATCCAGGCGGGGGCAGCTCCAGCGCGGCTGGAAGGCCGCCGGCGGCCGCCATAGTGGAGGGCGGAGTGGGAGGTGGTTGGTCGCGGCAGGGGATCGGGCGCCGCCGTCCCCAGCGGATCCCTGGCAGGGGAGCTGGCGCCGCGTGGGTGCGGCTGATCGGGGGGATTCGCCGGGGAGTTGGAGGCCGGCGGCTGTCGGGGGTGGGTGGTGGGAATCACCCGCGGGGGGAGGCGTGGGGAGTGGGGGGCGACGAGGTTGGTTTTTTCTGTTCGAGCATTTTCTTTTTTGTTTCGCTGCGGGGGGTTCGGAAGTTCTGGAACGTCTTGGTCGCGGCCTTAGGGCATCTCCAGCCGTTGGCCCCATAGGGGCGTCTAAAAGGGCCGTCTGGGGTGAGCCGGCGCAAAGAAAGGTCCTGGGGGCGAGTCGTCGCCCAGCCGTCGGCCCCCAGGTCCGCCCCCAGGCGAGTGTTTTTTTAAAAAAGGGGTCGTTCGGCGAAGTTATGATAAAAGAGTAGTTAAATTTCGCCTAAACATGGCGAATTTCGGCAATTCGCGCATTTTCATTACATTAAGCTAATCTAAAAAAGAAAGGGGCTGAAGTCGTTGCTGCCGTCGCCGCCATCGTCGTCGTCGGCCTTCTCCTCCTTGACGCGGACCCCCCGACTGGACCCGATGTCGCCATGGTGGACTGGCGGCGGCGCGTCGTCGTCGTTGTCGCTGTCGCATAGGACGACGACTCCGTCTTCGTCGCGGCTGCGTTGGCGCTCCACGAAGCGGCGCAGGGCGGCGCGCTGGCGCTCCTTCGCCTTCTCCCGGCGCGCCTTCTCCATCGCAATGGAGTCCTGGCGCGCCCATTCTAGGGCCGCGTCGTTGTCGGCGAACTCCGCCTTCACCGGCACCAGCCCCGGCTCCGTCTTCACAGGAGAGTGGAGTGGAGGCCGCCGGCTTTTATAGCCGGGCCGCGCCCGTGTGTACGCGTGCGAGGGAGGGGAGGCGTCGGCGCGCCGTCCCGTGAAGCACCGCCCGTGAAGGAATCAATGGCAAGGCTGACCGGCGGCAGCCTTGCCATTGATTCCCCGCGGGAACCGAGGCCGTTGGGGGGAGACGAGGCGCCGAGTCGCTGACGCGGCTGGCCCGCGGCTTCTTCGTGCCAAAACAACTCGCCCCGGCGCCCCCGGGCGCCCCCAGCGCGCCGGGTTCGGGCTGGGTCCGCCGGCGCTGTTTTCGGCCCAAGCCGGTGAAAATCGGGCTCCTGGGGGCGCGACTGGGCCGTTTTTTCGGCGCCGACGCGAAAAAATCGCCTGGGGAGGCCTTCTTGGGGGCGCGGCTGGAGATGCCCTTATAAGGCACGTCGTGATCCGAATAGTTATTCTAATCCTGGGATTAGAATAGCGTTACTATATATATATATATATATATATATAGCAAACATATAAGATATCCAACACATATAACGTCATCATAAATGCATAGTTCAATCCAACCATAGCAAGTTCCATCATACATAGCAAGTTCCACATAGGGGCATCCAACCATATATATTACAATAGTTTCATCCAATGATACATGCATAGTTCATCGATACAAAAGAAACATAGAAAGAGATAAGAAGCGCTCCATCAATGCAATATTTCGTCAAGTGAATGAAATCTGCAAAATGGGAAATAAGAAAGTTAGAAGAAGAAGATTAGAAGAAGAAGGAGAAGAAGAAAATGAAGAAGAAGAAGAAGAAGTATATGACGTATTTATGAGCTAACTTAGGTAAAAATGACATTTATGAGATAAATTAGGTAAAAGGGACATTTATGAGCTAATTTAGCTAAAATAGATCATTTCGGAACTAACCTAGGTAAAATGGATCATTTATGAACTAACTTAGCTAAAATGGATAATTTTGGAGCTAACTTAGGTAAAATTGATCATTCTGGAGCTAACCTAAGTAAAATGGATCACTTTTGAGCGAACATAGCTAATATGGATCATTTTGGAGCTAACAATGCTAAAATGAATCATTTATGAGCGAACCTAGCTAATATGGATCATTTTGGACTTAACTTAGGTAAAATGAGTCATTTAGGAGGTAACCCAGCTAATTATGCCATTTTTGAGTTAACTAAGCATATTATGCCATACTTGACATAAGTAAGCTAAGTATAGATCTCTATGGAGCTAACCTAGGTAACTAAGCATCCTAGAGCTAATTTAGCATTTTAGAGCTAACTTAGAGCTAACTTAGGTCATTTGGTAGCTAACTTAGGTAAAATTAATCATTTTGGAGCTAATTAAGCTTATTGTGTCATTTTTGAGGAAAATAAGCTAAGTATATGACATATATGAGGTTACCAAGGTTGTTATGCCATTTCAAACCTAAGTAAGCTAATTATGCCATTTTTACATAAGTAAGCTAAGTGTATGTCATTATTGAGCAAACCTAGGTAACTGAGCATATTAGCGATAACTTGGCATATTAGAGCTAACTTAGGTCATTTTGGAGGAAACAAAGCGAAGTATAGATCATTTTGGAGCTAAGTAAGCTACTTATGTCATTTTGGAGGAGGATAAGTTAAATCTAAGCATTTTAGAGGAAATAAAGCTAAGTCTAGGTCTTTATGCATTTGGTAAGCAAAACACTTGAGAAAACTTACCATCATCATGAAGGTGAAGCACCGGCGTTGCTCGTGCCCGTACCACCACATGGAGAAGGATCGTGTGATGCTTGTTTGGAGGCACGCTGCACCAAAGATTATTTGCAATGTCTTGTTAGCATGACGACATTCAAATGTTAATATTAGTAAGTAATGACCATTCAATTTAAAGTCATTGTGGTCCCCAGAGCAATCTCTGGCATCGGCGGAGGGCTCTAACCGGTCTTCTGGCAAACAGACTGCACATTTGGTTTTCATGGGTCAGTCATACTAGTTAGTAATGAAAGAACATTAAGTGAATGATTTGGCTAATATGCAGAAGAAACTTACCACGAGGAGCTCGTACCTGGCCCAGTTCTTCATGTCATTCCGTGCCGTCTCCTCCTCTATCAACCTTGTCACCCTCTCCTCCAACTCCCGTTGCTTCTCCTTCGCCTCCCGGCCCCTCTCCGCCAGAAGTGCCTGGGTTCTATTTCTCTGACTCTGAAGAGCAACCTGCCACACCGCTCCTCGTTAGCATTGTAATCATCGATGGCTCCACACACAATGTAATGTTGAAAGAAATCTGAGTGTATAATTATCCTAGAAGGCGAGCTCGATTGGCTGTGGACGAGGCCTTATCTCAGGATCTGAGCTCGTTTGGTGCTCCTTGATCCCCGGGAGAGTGTGAGGACAACGAATAAGTCCATCTCCAATGGCTATCGAGCCATGGGACCTCCCGCCACCAGATATCATCACCAGCTCCGAATCAATGTCCCACTTGGATTAAAGTCCTCCCCTTTCGTCACCTTCCCCACATCTCTGTACCTCACAAGCTTGATGTGGGAGGAGATGTTGGTTTAGTTCTTTGGATTATCGAGGTCAGACGCGAGAATGCCTTGGCCTTCTTGAACGGGGTAGTATGGGCCATGGCATAGAGGTCAAACACCTATGGCACCGATGCCATATTGTATCCCGCCTAAAAGAGAGGACCATAGAATTAGTAATTAAAGGGCTCGAGCTACCATGACAGAATGAATTGCATGAATCATGATGCAAACCACATACCCAATTCTGCCCGTATTGATATAAGTTCACGCTGCCTAGCTCGTGTGGCACACCTCTCATTTGGGCATGCTTGTCCTTGGCATCTTCGTGGACGGCCCGCCATGCGTCTGAGCACCATGAATCCACCAACGCCTCCCAACAATCCATCCTATCCGCACGCCCATCTTGGGGGCACCTAAGTCGGTAAAGATAAACTTGAGTGCTATGTCTACGAATCAAATCAACGAAACTGAGAACAATGCCTTAAGAATATAGACAATTACCTTCATGTACTCCTCCTTGTTCAGAAACTTTCCGTGACACTTCTTCTTAGGCTTCCAAACACCACGCGAGGCGAAGTAGTCTTGAACAGCCTGCACCCGAGCCTTGTGTCGTAAGTTGTGTAGTAGGCGCCTGCACTCAACATCGATAACTCGTGCAGAGGTCTCCTCGTATCCCTCCTCACACATGTAGAAGGTTTGCAATCAAACGAGACAACATTGATTAGTACCATAACTAAGCTTATTCAAACATTTTTAATTGTGTAAATGAGGAACTACCCAAAACGTTCTGATCACCATGTCGACCCTCGTGTGGCACAAGAGATCATCGATGATCTCCTCCGGCGGGGTTGGGGCAGCCAAGTAGTGCTACCAGGTCAATCCTAGCTTTGGAAGTTGTTCCTCACCAGGCAATAGGACCCACCCTGGAAAGTTTTGCCGGCAAATCACACCAAGGACTTGGTTGGGCCTGCGGACATCCTGAGGGTGGTGCCAACCCCTGCAGTATGACAAGGCACCAACACATTAGATTTTTGAAAAAACATGATGGCAAAAGGTACCTCATCTCATCAGGCCAAATCATCCACCACTGCTCGTGGGTCGCCGGCACAGACGGAGCCGGGTACTACCACACTGGTAGATGGTGGCCCCCTCAACCACCTCGTCCTCGCTGCTGCTATCGGAAATCTGATACCTGCCACCATTAGCATGGCCACTCGACCCCTCAGGCGGATCCTGCCAGGTACCCCATCCGGACGTCTCCTGGGACATAGCCTGGGGCGGAGTCACGTGGTCCCAAGTGTCCTGGCCAGAAGTCTCATGGGCCAAAGGCCCGTCGACCCTAGGCTCATGGACCGGAGTCTTGTGGGTCGAAGACACATGGGCCGAAGGCCCGTCGACCTGAGGCTCGTGGACCGGAGTCCACGTAGCCTCCTCCTCAGACGTGCCCCCCCTTGCAGTCGTGTGTCGGGTGACTTGGCTGGGGGTGGCAGCGAGGAAGGCATAGGATCCTGCCTACCTCTTCCACGGCCACGTCCTCCCCGACCTCCTCTCTTCCTTCCTTCCCGACCTCCTCTCCTGGTGGGCAACACCGCCGCCGAAGAAGCGCCAACCGGCGAAGTCTTTCCATCGTATAACGCTCTCTAGAGAGGTACGGGTGGAATGGAAGTACCACTCCCACCACGCTAAGGACCAGCGCCCACCATCTTTCAAGTCCTGTCATGATAGAAGAGTAAACGGAATTAGTACAACATAAAAAATTGAATGCCGACATGAATACCAAACCGACTCCTGAAGAAAGATCCTCGACCCCTTGACCCATGACCCGAGCATGGTGCGGCTGTTGTCGTATCTTAAGATGCCGACGTGCCCGAGATGAAGGTCATCAGCGCGGGCTAACTACTTCCATCAATTATTCATGCACGGATGGAAGCAGTTCACCCATGCTCATGACCTTCAGCTCGGGGACTTCCTTGTCTTAAGCTACGACACCAGTCGGTCAGCATTCGGACTGGAAGATCCTCGACCATCGACCCTTAGACACTCGACCCCTCGCCCCCTCGGTGGTTCTGTCGAACACCTTCACTGCGAACATGGTGCAGCTGTTGTCGTATCTTAAGATGCAGACGTGCCCGAGCTGAAGGTCATAAGCGCGGGCAAACTGCTTCCATCCGTTATTCGTGCACAGACGGAAGCAGTTCACCCACGTTCATGACCTTCAGCTTGGGGACTTCCTCGTCTTAAGCTATGGCACCAGTCGGTCAGCACTCGGATCAGAAGATCCTCGACCATGGACCCCTAGACCCTTGACCCCTCGCCCCCCTCGGTGGTCCTGTCGAACACCTTCACTGTGAGCATGGTGAGGCCGTTGTCGTATCTTAAGATGCGGACATGCCCGAGCTGAAGGTAATCAGCGCGGGCGAACTGCTTCCATCCGTTATTCATGCACGGATGGAAGCAGTTCACCCACGCTCATGACCTTCAGCTCAGGGAATTCCTCATCTTAAGCTACGACACCAGTCGGTCAGCACTCGGACCGGAAGATCCTCGGCCATGGACCCCTAGACCCCCTCAGTGGTCCTGTCAAACACCTTCACTGTGAGCATCGTGTGGCTGTTGTCGTATCTTAAGATGCGGACGTGCCTGGAAGGTCATCAGTGCGGGCGAATTGCTTCCATTCGTTATTCATGCACGGATGGAAGCAGTTCGCCCACGCTCATGAGCTTTAGCTTGGGGACGTTCTCATCTGAAGCTACCACACCAGTCGGTCAGCACTCGGACCGGAAGATCCTCAACCATCGACCCCTAGACCCTAGACCCCTCGCCCCCTTGGTGGTCCTGTCGAACATGTTCACTGTGAGCATGGTGCGGCTGTTTTCGTTTCTTAAGATGCGGACGTGCCCGGAAGGTCATTAGCACGTGAGAACTGCTTCCATCTATTATTCGTGCATCAATGGAAGAAGTTCGCCCATGCGCATGACCGCAGCTCGGGGATGTGCTCATCTTAAGCTACGACACTAGTCGTTCAGCACTCAGACCGAAAGATCCTCGACTATCGACCCCTAGATCCTCGACCCCTCACCCCCTCGATCCTCGACCCTCTGCCCCGACCCTCGACCACCGGCGGTCCTCGACCCGGTTTCGTTGAAGCCGACGCACCCCTAACCTCGACCCAGTTCTGTCGACGCCGACGCACCCATAACCTCCTCCTCCTCTTCTTCAGCATCTTATTATTATTATTATTATTATTATTATTATTATTATTATTATTATTATTATTACTATTATTATTATTATTTTCATTTTTTTCATCTTTCTTCTTTCTTATTAACTAAACCTAAACTGAACTAAATATAAACCTAAACCTAAAAAAAGAAAAAAAACATAAACTAAACTTAAACTAAACCTAAACAACAGAAAAAAATCAAATTATTCTTATTATTCCTCTCTCCCTCCTCTTCTTCTTCTTCTTCTTCTTCTTCTTCTTCTCCTTCTTCTTCTTCTTCTTCTTCTTCTTCTCCTTCTTCTAATTATTATTATTTTCTACTTTTTTCCAAACTAAACCTAAACCTAAAACTAAACTAAACCTAAACCGAAACCTAAAACTGAAACTAAAACTAAAACTAAACTAAACATAAACCTAAAACAAAAAAAATAGAAAAAAGAGGAGGAGGAGGAACTTACAGCAGGGGAGGGGGCGGCCGATGGAGGAGGAGGGCGGCCCGGTGGAGGAGGCCCGCCGCGGGGGAGGGGGCGGCGCAGCGGCCTTCCACATGACGGGGCTTGGGTGGCCGCCACTGGGGAGGGGCGTCGTGGCCGGGGCAGTGGGGCGACGTTGCCGGAGCGGTGGGTCTGGGCGGCTGGGGCATGTTGGTGGCCGCGGGCGGGGCGACGGGGGTGTGGTGGGGGTCGGGGGCGGGGCGGTGGGGGTCGGGGGCGAGGCAGCGGGGGGGTCAGCGGCGGCGAGGGCGAGGTGGGGGTCGGGGGCGCTGCGGCGGGTGGGTCAACGGCGGCGGGGGCGCGGTGGGGGCCGGGGGCAGGGTGGCAGGGGGTCAATGGCGGGGGCGGGGCTGCGGCGGCGTGGTCGGGGTCAGGGCAGTGGTGGGGGCGCGGTGGGGGTCAGGGGCACGGCGCGGTTGGGCCGGGGGAGAAGAGAGAGAGAGGCATGGGGGTGCGTTGTTAATAGCTGTTAGGTATTAACCTCTTTGCCGTTCGCTAGCGGACGACAAAGATTATTTGCCGTCAGCTAGCGGATGGCAAAGAGGTTGGGGGTGGTGGGCTGTTACAACACTGTCGTCCACTGGACCCCACCCAGTTCTTTGTCGTCCGCTAGCGGACAGGATAGAACTAGCTGATGGCAAAGAGTACCTTCGCCATCAGCCTGTTCTTTGTTGACTGTTTTTTGTAAGCGAACGTTAAAGACCTTCTTTGTCGTCCACTAGCATATGGCACAGAACTGGCTGATGGCAAAATCCCTGATTCCAGTAGTGCTACTTTCGATCCTACAGATTGTATTTGGACACCAGAAGAGTTTCGGGAGGTATCGGGTAGTCATCGGATCACCGGAAGGGGTTCCGGGAACACCCGGGAGGTATATGGGCCATATGGGCCAAGTAGGATGAGCACACCAGCCCACAAGGGGCTGGAGCGCCCCTCCTATTGCAGCCAGCCGTGTGAAGAAAAGGAAGGAGGGAGATTCGGCCTCCCCCTGCCTTCTTCTCCTCCCCCATCGTTTCCCCCTCGGGAAAATATGGTAAGGGGGCGCCGCCAGGGCAGGAGCCCAAGGGGGATTCAGCCTCCCTTGGGGCGCCTCCTGGCTGCCTCCCTCTCCCGCACCTATATATATTAGTGAGGGGCACTACACAAGGACACGACAATCTCTTAGCCGTGTGCGACGCCTCCTCCACAGTTTCATACCTCGGTCATATTTTCATAGTGCTTAGGCGAAGCGCTGCGGAGATAGCTCCACCATCACTATCACCATGCCCTTATGCTGTCGGAACTCATCCACTACTTTGTCGTCTTGCTGAATCAAGAAGGCGAGGACGTCACCGAGCTGAACGTGTGCTTAACACGGAGGTATCATACATTCGATACTCGATCGGTTGGATCACGAAGAAGTTCGACTACATCAACCGCGTTACTAAACGCTCCCGCTTACGGTCTACTAGGGTACGTAGACACACTCTCCCCTCTCGTTTGCCATGCATCTCCATGGATAGATCTTGCGTGTGCGTGGACTTTTTTTTTGTTTTCCATGCAACATTTCCCAACAAATAAAAGTGTGATGATCAACATTATTAGAGCATTGTCCAAGTGAGGAAAGGATGATGGAGACTATCCGTATGAAAAAAAGAAAAAAAAGAGAAAAGGAGAGGGGCCAAAAAGATCCCAATAAAAATGAATGAGAGAAAAAGAGAGAAGGGGCAATGTTACTATCCTTTTCCACACTTGTGCTTCAGAATAGCACCATGTTTTTCATATAGAAAGTCTCCTATGTTGTCACTTTCATATACTTGTGGGAATTTAATGTTATAGAACATGGCTTGTATATTCCAATGATGGGCTTCCTCAAATGCCCGAGGTCCTCATGATCAAGCAAGATAGATGAACACACACTTAGTATTCATCATGCTTTAATACACTTATAGCTCTTAGTGCATCCGTTGCATGCAAATCCCTACTCCTCGTGTTAACATCAATTGATGGGAATCTCCATAGCCCATTGATTAGCCACATCGATGCGAGTCTATCTTCCTTTTTGCATTCTACTTATTAATCTCTACCACAACATTCTATTCCACCATAGTAATATATCTATGGCACACGCTCATGTACTGCGTGAGGTTGAAAAAGCTGAAGCGCGTTAAAAAGTACGATCCAATTGCTTGGCTTGTCATCGGGGTTATTCATGATTAATACTTTATGTTAGGAAGACCAAGCATGACAAGGCTATATGATTTTGTAGGGATAGCATTCTTTAGCATTTTTATTTTGAAAGGCATGATTGTTTGTTTTTATTCCTGAGTATTGATGTGTTTAGATCTAATTATAGACTATTGCTTTGAATCACTCGAGTCTTAATTCATATCATAAAAGAGATTCTATGATACACATGTTAGGTAGAATTTCACATCAAAAATTCTGTTTTTATCAATTACCTACTCAAGGACGAGAAGGAATTAAGCTTGGGGATGCTGGTATATATCCAATGTATCTATAATTTCTAATTGTTTCATGCTATTATATTATTATTCTTGGATACTTTATATGCCTTTTTATGTTATTTACATCAATATCCGGGACTAACCTATTAACCCAATGCTTAGTGCCAGTTGCTTTTTTCCACTTGTTTTCAGTTTTCCAGAAAATCAGTACCAAACGGAGTCCAAGCGCTACGAAACTTTTTGAAAAAAAATTAGGACAACAGAGATCCTAGAAGCTTCGGTAGGAGACCAGACGATGATCAAGGAGACGACAAGTCAACAAGGTGTGCCTTGGGGGTGCTGATGACCCACAAGTATAGGGGAGCAATCATAGTCCTTTGGATAATTAAGAGTGTCGAACCCAATGAGGAGCAGAAGGAAATGACAAGCGGTTTTCAGCAAGGTATTATCTACAAGCACTGAAAATATCGGTAACAGATAGTTTTGTAGCAAGGTAGTTTGTAACAGGTAACAAGCAACAATAGTAGCAAAGGTGCAGCAAGGTAGCCCAATCCTTCTTATAGCAAAGAACAAGCCGAAACGTGCTCTTATAACATGCAAAGTGTTCTCGAGGACACATGGGAATTATCATCAAGTTACTTTCATCATGTTTATTTGATTCATATTCATTGCTTTTATAATTTGATATGTTGGTGGACCAGTGCTTGGGTGTTGTTATTACTTCAACAAGCCTCCCACTTATGATTACCCCCCTCTTGCAAGCATCTGCAAGTATGAAAGAAGAATTAAGATATATCTAACCATAGCATGAAACATATGGATACAAATCAGCCCCTTATGGAATAATGCATAAACTAGGGTTTAAGATTCTGTCACTCTAGAAACCCATCATCTACTTATTACTCCACAATGACTTCCCTTAGGCCCAAGTATGGTGGAGTGTCATGTAGTCGACGTTCACATGACAACACAAAAGGAACCAACAACATACATATAATCAAAATATCGAACAAATACCAAATTCACATAATTACTTATAACAAGACTTCTCCCATGTCCTCAAGAACAAAAGTAACTACTTAAAATCATATTCAAGTTCAAGATAATAGCGGTATTGAATATCATCAACGATCTAACACATAATCTTCCACCAAATAAACCAACTAGCATCAACTACAAGATGTGACCAACACTACTAGCAACCCACATGTACCAATCTCAGGTTTTGAGACAAAGATTGAATACAAGAGATGAACTAGGGATCGAGATGAGACGGTGCTGGTGAAGATGCTAATCAAGATTGGTACTCCCACAATGAGAGGGTTGTTGGTGACGTCGATAACTTCGATATCCCCCTCCTGGAGGGAAGTGTCCCCGGCGGAATCGCTCTGCCAGAGAGCTAAAGTGCTCCTACCCAGGTTCCGCCTTGAGATGGCGGTGCTTCATCCCAAAATTCCTCTCCTTATTTTTTTTCTAGGTCAAAGCCCTTCATATAGCAGAAGATGGGGCCTCGAGGCTAGATGTGGGCCCAGAAGGCATCAGGGCGTGCCTAGGGGGTGGTCGCGCCCTGTTGCCTTCTGGGTAACTGGTGGTCCCCCTCTGGTACTTCTCTGCTCTAGTATTTTTTTTATATTCCACAAATATTCTCTGTGAAATTTTAGGTCATTTGGAGTTCTGCAGAGTAGGTATCTCTGATGTAGCTTTTCCAGGTCCAGAATTCCAGCTGCCAACAATCTCCCTCTTCATGTAGATATTGCAAATTAAGAGAGAAAAGGCATTATAATTGAATTAGAAAGTGTTATAATGATTAAAACATTATAAATATCAGTAGTACAACATGATGCAAAATGGATGTATCACGCGCCCTATTACCTTATGGGCCCCACGAGGCTCCACTGACCTAATTCCAATTCTATAAATTCTCAAATATTGGGAAACCAACAAAGAGCCACTTGAAACCCTTTTTCCACTGCTGTCAACTTCTACTCTTTCGTGATCCCATCTGGAGGCCTTTTCTGATACTTTGCCGAAGGGGGAATCGATCACGGAGGGATCCTACATCATCCTTGCTACCTTCCGATGATGCGTGAGTTGTAAACCATAGACCTATGAGTCCATAGCTAGTAGCTAGATGGCTTCTTCTCGATCTTTGATCTTCAATACCATGTTCTCCTCGATCTTCTTGGAGTTCTATCCGATGTAATCTTTTTTGTGGAGTGTTTTTTGGGATCCGATGAATTGTGGGTTTATGATTTGATTATTCATTGAAAGTAACTAAGTCTTTTCTGAACTTTATTATGCATGATTGTTATAGCTTTCTATTTCTCTCAGATCTATACGTTTGGTTTGGCCAACTAGATTGATTTATCTTTAGTGGGAGAGGTGCTTTGTGATGGGTTCAATCTTGCGGTGCTCTATATCCCAGTGACGGAAGGGGACAAGGCACGTATTTGTATTGTTGCCATTATGCATAAAACATTGGGGTTTATTCATATAGATTGGGTTTACTTTGTGTACATCATGTCATCTTGCTTAAGGTGTTACTCCGTTTTTCATGAACTTAATAACATAGATGCATGCTGGATAGCGGTCGATTGGTGGAGTAATAGTCGTAGATGCAGGCAAGAGTTGGTCTACTTTTCTCAGATGTGATGCCTTTATACATGATCATTGCCATGAATATGTTATAACTATTCGCTTTTCTATCAATTTCCTAAGAGTAATTTGTTCACCCACCGTGTGCTATGTGTTCGAGAGAGAAGCCACTAGTGAAAACTATGCCCCTTGGTCTAAATTTATCATATTACAAAATCCAAAATACCTTTGCTGCAATTTTATTACTTTTATTTTAATTTTCAATGTATCCATCTACCTATACAAGATTTTATCCTCACAAGTAATGAGTTCAAGGGTATTGACAACCCTTGTGCCCACGTTGGGTGCAAGTATTTTCTTTTTGTGTGTGCAGGTGTTGTTCACAAGGCTTTGCGCGATTATCCTATTGGTTCGATAAACCTTTGTTCACTGGGGGAAATACTTATCTCTACCATACTACATCTCCCCTCCTTTTCGGGGAAAATCCCAACGCAGCTCACAAGTAGCACTTTGTCGTGGTCACTAGCACGTGAAGCTCTCCTAGTGCGCGTTTGGGCAGCAACAACTGTTGATGAGGACATGGCTACCTTGGATATGATCACCAATATTGGATATGTGTATTTACTTGAGGCAATTTTTGATAAAAGTTATGCAATAAGTTACAATGATATGCAGCACAAAAGTACTTCACCTCTTTTGTATTTCATGCCTAATTGCAGAACTACCGGACACTTGTACATTCAACATATGAAGATAAGGGAAAAGGGGACATGTAGCTGTTGTTCAAGAAGTTATCTCACATCACTTTTAGCCCAAGAGAAGATAGAGTCCAAGCCTATCACGTTCTGGACTCAGATTCAAACTTCATAGACATACCTGACTAAAAACGCCAAGAAATCTTTCATCCGGACTCTGAATTGCGTGATTTTTTTGTTGGAAATTTTATTTCATGCACTTTCCAACCCAATTGGATTCACCTTCAAATTTGTCCAGAGCATTGAGATATTAACAAAACAATCAGACGTTGTAGCATAATCTGAGTCAAACTACAAGTCCATAGGTGTTGCATTTGTTGGGAAATATAGCATACAATTTCAAAATTTTCCTATGATCATGCAAGATCTATCTAGGAGATGCATCGAAACAACAGGGGGAGAGTGTGTCCACATACCCTCGTAGACCGAAAGCGGAAGCATTAGTTAACGCGGTTGATGTAGTCGAACATCTTCACAATCCAACCAATCCAAGTACCGAATGTATGGCACCTCCGAGTTCAGCACACGTTCAGCTCGATGATGTCCCTCGAACTCTTGATCCAACACAGGGTCGAGGGAGAGTTTCGTCAGCACTACGATGATACTATCGGAGGAGTAAACGGTGGAGGGGGGCACCGCACAAGGCTAAGACAATGTTGTGCCTTTGGGGTGCCCCCTGCCCCTGCTTATAAAGGAGGGAGGAGGAGGTCGGCCACCACGGGCGTGCCAAGGGAGGGGGGGAGTCTTACCAGGACTCCACTCCTAGTAGGATTTGCCCCCCCCTCTTTTTTTCCTTCTTACGGAGGTGGAAAGGGGGAAGGAGAGGGAGTAGGAGAAGGAAAGGGGGGTTGTGCCCCCTTTTCCTAGTCCAATCCGGCCTCCTACCTTGTGGGGGGGTGCACCAGACCCTTGTGGGCTGGTTTGCCTCCCTCCTATGGCCCATATGGCTATCTTCCACCGGGGGGTTCCGATAACCCCTCTGGTACTCCGGTTTGTACCCGATACACTCCGGAACCCTTCTGGTGTCCGAATACCACCTTCTAATATATCAATCTATACCTCTCGACCATTTTGAGACTCCTCGTCATTTCCGTGATCTCATCCGGGACTCCGAACAACCTTCGGTCACCAAAATGCATAACTCATACGTATAATACATATCGTCATCGAACGTTAAGTGTACGGACCCTACGGGTTCGTGAACTATGTAGACATGACTGAGACACCTCTCCGTTCAATAACCAATAGCGGAACCTCGATGCTCATATTGGTTCCCACATATTCTATGCAGATCTTTATCGGTCAAACCACATAACAACATACGTTATTTTCTTTGTCATCGGTATGTTACTTGCCCGAGATTCCTAGTTCAATCTAGTTACCGGCAAGTCTCTTTACTCGTTCCGTAATGCATCATCCCATAACTAACTCATTAGTCACATTGCTTGCAAGGCTTATAGTGATGAGCATTACTGAGAGGGCCTAGAGATACCTCTCCGATACACAGAGTGACAAATCCTAATCTCGATCTATGCCAACCCAACAAACACCTTTGGAGGCACCTGTAGAGCATCTTTATAATCACCCAGTTACATTGTGACGTTTGATAGCACACAGGGTGTTCCTCTGGTATTCGGGAGTTGCATAATCTCATAGTTAGAGGAACATGTATAAGTCATGAAGAAAGCAATAGCAATAAAACTTAACGATCATTATTCTAAGCTAACGGATGGGTCTTGTCCATCACATCATTCTCTAATGATGTGATCCCGTTCATCAAATGACAACACATGTCTATGGTCAGGAAACATAACCATCTTTGATTAACGAGCTAGTCAAGTAGAGGCATACTAGGGACACGGTGTTTTGTCTATGTATCCACACATGTATCAAGTTTCCAGTTAATAAAATTCTAGCATGAATAATAGACTTTATCATGATATAAGGAAATATAAAATAACAACTTTATTATTGCCTCTAGGGCATATTTCCTTCAGTCTCCCACTTGCACTAGAGGCAATAATCTAGATCACATCGCCATGTGATTTAGCATCATTAGTTCACATCTGTGTCTGATTAACACCCATAGTTCACATCACCATTTGATCAACAACCAAAGGGTTCACTAGAATCAATAATCTAGTTCACATCGCTATGTGATTAACACCCAAAGAGTACTAAGGTGTGATCATCTTTTGCTTGTGGGAGAAGTTTAGTCAACGGGTCTGCCATATTCATAGCCGTATGTATTTTGTAAATTTTCTATGTGTACAATGCTCTGCATGGAGCTACTTTAGCTAATTTCTCCCACTTTCAATATGTATCCAGATTTAGACTCAGAGTCATCCCAATCGGTATAAAAGCTTGCATCGACATAACTCTTTACGACAAACTCTTTATCACCTCCATAACCGAGAACTATTTCCTTAGTCCTCTTAGGTAACTAAGGATAACTTTGACCGCTGTCCAATGACCCACTCCTAGATCACTATCGTACCCCCTTGCCAAACTCATGATAAGGTACACAATAGGTCTGGTACACAACATAGCATACTTTATAGAACATATGGCTGAGGCATAGGGAATGACTTTCATTCTCTTTCTATTTTTTGCTGTGGTCGGGTTTTGATTCTTACTCAACTTTACACCTTGCAACACAAGCAAGAACTCCTTCTTTGATTGTTCCATTTTGAACTACTTCAAAATCTTGTCAAGGTATGTACTCATTGGAAAATCTTATCAAGCGTCTTGATCTATCTCTATAGATCTTGATGCCCAATATGTAAGCAACTTCACCGAGTTCTTTCATTGAAAAACTCCTTTCAAACTCTCTTTTATGCTTTTCAAAAAATTCTACATCATTTCCGATCAACAATATGACATTCACATATACTTATCAGAAAGGCTGTAGTGCTCCCACTCACTTTCTTGTAAATACAGGCTTCACCGCAAGTCTGTATAAAACTATATGCTTTGATCAACTCATCAAAGCGTATATTCCAACTCCGAGATGCTTGCACCAGTCCATAGATGGATCGCTGGAGCTTGCACATTTTTGTTAGCACCTTTAGGATCGACAAAACCTTCTGGTTGCATCATATAGAACTCTTCTTTAAGAAATATCCATTTAAGGAATGCAGCTTTGACATCCATCTGCCAGATTTCATAAAACATGGAAATTGCTAACATGATTCAGGCGGATTTAAGCATCGCTACAGTTGAGAAAATCTCATTCTAGTCAACACCTTGAACTTGTAGAAAACCTTTTGCGACAAGTCAAGCTTTATAGATAGTAAAAATAATATCAGCGTTCATCTTCCTCTTGAGGATCCACTTATTTTCTATGGCTTGCCGATCATCGGGCAAGTCCACCAAAGTCCACACTTTGTTCTCATACATGGATCCCATCTCAGATTTCATGGCCTCAAGCCATTTCGCGGAATCTGGGCTTATCATCGCTTCCTCGTAGTTTGTAGGTTCATCATGGTCCAGTAACATGACTTCCAGAATAGGATTACCGTACCACTCTGGTGCGGACCGTACTATGGTTGACCTACGGGGTTCGGTAGTAACATGATCTGAAGTTTCATGACCGTCATCATTAGCTTCTTCACAATTACCTCATCAAGTTCTAATTTCCTCCCACTCACTTCTTTCGAGAGAAACTCCTTCTCTAGAAAGGATCCATTCTTAGCAACGACTATCTTGCCTTCAGATCTGTGATAGAAGGTGTACCAAACAGTTTATTTTGGGTATCCTATGAAGACACATTTCTCTGATTTGGGCTCGAGCTTATCAGGTTGAAGATTTTTCATAGAAGCATCGCAGCCCCAAACTTTAAGAAACAACAGCTTAGGTTTGTTGTCAAACCACGGTTCATACGGTGTTGTCTCAACGGATTTTGACGGTGCCCTGTTTAACATGAATGCAGCTGTCTCTGATGCATAATCCCAAAACAATAGTGGTAAATCGGTAAGAGACATCATAGATCACACCATATCTAATAAAGTGCAGTTACGACGTTCGGACACACCATTACGTTGTGGTGTTCCAGGTGGCATGAGCTGTGAAACTATTCCACATTGTTTTAAATGAAGGCCAAACTCGTAACTCAAATATTCACCTCCATGATCAAATCGTAGAAACTTTATTTTCTTGTTACAATGATTCTGCACTTCACTCTAAAATTATTTGAACTTTTGAAATGTTCCAGACTTGTGTTTCATTAAGTAGATATACCCATATCTGCTCAAATCATCTGTGAAGGTTAGATAATAATGATACCTGCCACGAGTCTCAACACTCATCGGACCGCATACATTGGTATGTATTATTTCCAATAAGTCATTAGCTCGTTCCATTGTTCCGAAGAACGGAGTTTTAGTCTTCTTGCCCATAAGGCACGGTTCACAAGTATCAAATGATTCATAATCAAGTGATTCCAGAAGCCCATCAGCATGGAGTTTCTTCATGCTCTTTACACTAGTATGACCTAAACAGCAGTGCCACAAGTATGTTGCACTATCATTTTCAACTTTGCATATTTTGGCATCTATATTATGGATATGTGTATCACTACGATTGAGATTCATTAAACCATCAACATTGGTTGTGTGACCATAGAAGGTTTTATTCATGTAAGTAGATTACCAATTATTCTCTGTCTTAAATGAATAATTGTATTGCAATAAACATGATCTAATGATATTCATGCTTTAACGCAAACTCCAAATAACATTTATTTAGCTTCAACTCTAATCCCGAAAGTATAGGGGTTGTGCGATGATGATCATATCAATCCTGGAACCACTTCCAACATACATCCTCACTTCACCCTCAACTAGTCTCTATTTATTCTGCAACTCCTCTTTCGAGTTACTAATCTTAGCAACTCAACAAGTATCAAATACCCAGGGGTTACTACGAGCACAAGTAAGGTACACATCAATAACATGTATATCAAATATACCTTTGTTCACTTTGCCATCCTTCTTATCCACCAAATATTTGGGGTAATTCCGCTTCCATTGAACATTTCCTTTGCAGTAGAAGCACTTAGTTTCAGGCTTAGGTCCATCTTTGGGCTTCTTCACAGGAGTGACAACTTGCTTTCCATTCTTCTTGAAGTTCCCTTTCTTACCTTTGCCCTTTTCTTGAAACTAGTGACCATGTTTAATCATCAACACTTGATGCTTTTTCTTGATTTCTACCTTCATTCATTTCAGCACCATGAAGAGCTCGGGAATCACTTTTGTCATCCCTTGCATATTATAGTTCATCATGAAGTTCTAGTAACTTGGTGATGGTGACAAGAGAACTCTGTCAATCACTATTTTATCTGGAAGATTAACTCCCACTTGATTCAAGCGATTGTAGTACCCAAACATTCTGAGCACATGCTCACTAGCTGAGCTATTCTCCTCCATCCCTTGAGGCGAAGTACTTGTTAGAGGTCTCATACCTCTCGACACGGGCATGCGTTTGAAATACCAATTTCAGCTCTAGGAACATCTCAAATGCTCCGTCGCGTTTCAAAACATTTTTGAAGTCCCGGTTCTAAGCCGTAAAGCATGGTGCACTAAAATATCATGTAGTCATCATATTGAGCTAGCCAAATATTCATAACGCCAGCATCAACTCCTGCAATAGGTCTATCACCTAGCGGTGCATCAAGGACATAATTTTTCTGTGCAGCAATGAGGATAAACCTCGGATCACGGACCCAGTCCGCATCATTGCTACTGTCATCTTTCAACTTAGTTTTCTCTAGGAACATATAAAAAAAATAGGGAAGCTACAACACGAGCTATTGATCTACAACATAATTTGCAAATACTATAAGGACTAAGTTCATGATAAATTAAAGTTCAATTAATCATATTACTAAAGAACTCCCACTTAGATAGACATCTCTCTAGTCATCTAAATGATCACGTGATCCATATCAACTAAACCTTGTCCGATCATCACGTTAGATGGAGTAGTTTTCAATGGTGAACATATCTATTGATCATATCTACTATATGATTCACGTTTGACCTTTCGGTCTCAGTGTTCCGAGGCCATATCTGCATATGCTAGGCTCGTCAAGTTTAACCCGAGTATTCTGCACGTGCAAAACTGGCTTGCACCTGTTGTATGTGAACGTAGAGCTTATCACACCTGATCATCACGTGGTGTCTTGGCACGACAAACTATAGCAATGGTGCATACTCAGGGAGAACACTTATACCTTGAAGTTTAATGACGGATCATCTTATAATGCTACGGATGTACTAAGCAAAATAAGATGCATAAAGGATAAACATCACATGCAATCAAAACATGTGACATGATATGGCCATCATCATCTTGACACCTTGATCTCCATCGTAGCATCGTTTTCATCTCGCCAACTATTGCTACTATGACTATCGCTACCGCTTAGTGATAAAGTAAAGCAATTACATGGCGATTGCATTTCATACAATAAAGCGACAACAATATGGCTCCTGCCAGTTGCCGATAACTCTGTTACAAACATGATCATCTCATACAACAATTTATATCACATCATGTCTTGACCATATCATATCACAACAAGCCCTTGTAGCGACCCGATCCCAATGGATTGAAGTCTCCATGCTTAATTGTCATCCCTGGATCGGTATGCTGACACACACACAATAGTCGAGGAATTATAACAGAGTTTAATCACACACTTATTACATCGACGTCCTCGTAAAAAGTGTTTATTACAAAAATAATATGGCTGAAGGCCATCTAAATAGAGTAACTGCGGAAGCTTTGAAGATAAACGAGTCCATCAACTCCACGGCATAACTGAGTGCATGACAACGACCTAGGGCACCTTATTCTTTGTCGTAAAACTCTGCAACATGAGACATTGCAGCCGCGTAGGTCAGCACATGGAATATGCTGCCAGAGTCATGCTGTAGAGCAAATGAATGAAAGAGATTATTTCTACATGCATATTTGGCTGGTGGAGGCTCTAAGTTTAATTTTGCATAAAGCTAAATTTTCCCTACAACAAAGGAATAAATTTTATTTACTACAAAGTTTAAGCCATTATTGAGAAGGTTCCTCCAACTGCATTCCAAAATTAACAAAGTATAATCAATAAACCCAATACATTAATTAAATATAGTGACGATATCAACAAAATATTCACTTCTAGATACTCAAATTGTCCATAACTGGGGACACAACTAACCATGATTAGTTTGTACACTTTGCCGAGGTTGCGCACTTTTCCCCACAAGAGTCGACCGCATCCATGATCGGAAGATTGAGACATAGTCTTTCTGAAGCATTAACTCTTTACTCTGGGTAGAACGGTACACCTACTTTCCCCTACATCTGCTAGTCTACCATTGAAAGAGCTCACACAACTTACTCAACTATGCCAGAGCCCATAATGGCTTGTGGCTGCACACGGAAGTTTCCAAGCCTGAAATATCATATGATCCCTTTGATCCTGGGTGGCGGACCGAGGGTAATCACACGTGTACTCTGGGATTCCCATTGGCAAGCACTGGTTTCTCCAGGTGCCCCAAAAAATCCCCCAGATGTGTATTAAAGTTTCCAGCTTAATGTTCTCCAAAAATTATTATCTCTCTCAACTTGCATGAATCTCACATACCAATCCCCATCTATGAGCATGGCTAAGCAATAAATGAGCATAACATATATTCCCAGGGTGATCAAAGGTAAAGGGTTCCTACGTCATACACTACAACCAAACCACATGTTCCTAATCCTACTCATGCAAATCCTTGAGGGGTAAAACTAATGCATAGTAAAAATTGGGTATTGAAAAGTATGATCAAAGTGTAACTTGCCTTGCTGACGATTGGAAAACTCTAGGGATATTAGTAACAAGCTTCGCACTCTGGAAAATCTAGCGTAAACAAACAATAGCATACATAAGCACTCAAGCAAAAGATGCAAAGAGAAATCGAAGAAAAGATCTGTAAAACTCAAATACAAGCAAATAACTAATCTAAACAAAAAACAAATTTTAATAGCATTATAATTATGTGTATTAGATCTTAACAGAATGTACATGGGATTAGCTACGATTTGCAAAAACAATCAACTAGAACGGAGCTACGAAACTCAAGATACGAACAAAAGAAGATCAAATACATATCTGAACTAATCTCAAATTTTAAATTTTCAACAACATGTTCAAGTTGGACTACTGGATAGATGAGATCGCTCTGAAGATTTTGGTGTTGGTTTCGTCTGATTTGGACAAACGAGCGATAAATTGTGCTAGTTTGAAACGTAGGGACTAATATGTAATTAAAAACTACGAATAGGTCCCTGGCAGAAAACTAAAATAAAAAGAAAAAACTATCGAACGAAGGTTCGCTACAGAACCTAACAGAACGAAAACCATTCGCTACAGAACCTTAAGCGATGAACGTTCACTAAATAAACGAAAACGAAAAAACCAAACGAGATCTAACCCATCGGATCGAGATCTAACGATCGAGATGAGATCGACGAATCGGACAGCGGCGACGGCTTCGGTTCGGGCGGGGAGGCGGCGGTGGGGCACCGGCAGCAACGGTGAAGTGCGGCGGCGGCGCCGGAGTGCGGCGGCGGCGCCGGAGTGCGGCGCGGTGGCGGCGGCGACTTGCGGTGCAGCAATGGCAGCTTGCGGGCAGCGGCAGAGGCGTGATGTGGAGAAGGAGGGGGCCGGGGTGGCCGGTAATTAAGGAGGGGAGGGGGCGGCGGCTTCTTGGGGAAGGGGGCAAGGCGACGCGGGGTTGGAGTCCGAGCCAGACTCCCGGCGGCGGCGGCGAGGTGTCGGGCGGCCGGACTCCTAGACGGAGTCGGTCGAGGGCGAGGCGGGTTGGCTGGGCCGTGGCCTGGCAGATGCAGGGCTGGCCCGGTCGGTAGGGAAGTTTAAAAAAACAATTTTCCAGAGAGACAAAAACACGCTAAAACTAAAATAAAGAAAAATCTAAAAATAAAGAAAAAATTCACATATTAATATGGCCTTATTAATGACGTAGTGAAGATTTTCTGGGCCTAAATACCTAAACTAAAAACAAACATTATAATACTAATTACTCTGCAAACAAATAATAAACTAGAAAATAAAATCAAATAAAATATCCAAAAATTGAAAATTCAATTTCCAATATTTCTTTGCTGAATTTGAAGAAGTCCTTTTATCTTCTCTCTTTATTTTAAAATAATTGGAAAATAATTTTGAAAAACAATTTGATCCAATTTTCCAAGTTTTGATAAATCAAATTTGGACTTTTGTGAAACCCCCAACTCTCTCAAATTTGTCCTTGAGTTGCTTAAGGTCTCTTGGATCAAAATGCAACTAAAACAAATGCAACAAAAAAATGCATAAATCATGGATGCATATGAATGGTCTATAAATAACATCCAAATTGAAAACTGGGATGTTACAAACCTCCCCCCCTTAAGAAGAATCTCGCCCTCGAGATTCGGGTCGGTCAGCAAAAAGGTGTGGGTGGTCCTTGCGAAAGTCTTCTTCGCGCTCCCAGGTAGCTTTGTCCTCGGTATGGTGGGTCCACTGAACTTTGCAAAACTTGATGACTCTGCTGCGAGTAACTCGGCTGGCAAACTCAAGAATCTTCACGAGTTTTTCTTGATAGGTCAGGTCAATCTCCAACTTAATTGCTTCCATTGGCACTGTATCTCTCAGAGGAATATCGGCCATATCTGCATGGCTCTTCTTCAACTGGGAAACGTGAAACACATCATGAACTCCCGACAAACCATCGGGTAATTCCAACTTGTAGGCAACCTCTCCCATATGTTCCAAAACTCTGTATGGTCCCACAAATCGTGGTGCTAACTTTCCTTTGACTCCAAATTGCTTAACTCCTCGAAGTGGGGATACACGAAGATATGCTCTTTGCCTGACTTCATATGTTACCTCCTTACGTTTAGTATCTGCATAACTCTTCTTCCTGGCTGGGCTATCTTGAGTCTATCACGAATCAACTTGACCTTCTCCTCAGAATCTCTGATTAAATTTGGTCCAAAGAACTGTCGATCTCCAACTTCATCCCACAACAATGGTGTCCTGCACCTCCTTCCGTACAAAGCTTCGAAAGGGGCCATCTTCAAACTAGCGTGATAGCTGTTGTTATATGAGAACTCTGCATAGGCTAAATTATCATCCCAAGTAGATCCATAATCTAGCGCACAAGCTCTCAACATATCCTCTAGAATCTGATGGACTCTCTCGGTCTGTCCATTTGTCTGCGGGTGAAAGGTTGTACCGAACTCTAGCCTGGTACCCAAAGTTTCATGCAACTAATTCCAAAACTTTGAAGTAAACTGTGTTCCTCTATCTGATACGATGGTCCTCAGAACTCCATCCAGACATACGATCATGGTCATGTATATCTTCGCCAACCTAGCGCTCGTATTAGTTGTTTTCACTGGGATGAAATGGGCTACCTTGGTCAAGCGATCAACTACAACCCAGATAGAATCATAACCTGAACGGGTCCTGAGTAATCCGGTGATGAAATCCATGCCAAGTTTATCCCACTTCGGGTATCGGCAAAGACTGAAGTAACCCTGCTGGTTTCTGATGCTCTGCCTTAACTCTCTAACATACATCGCATATTGTTACATACTCTGCAATGTCCTCCTTCATTCCTGTCCACCATAAACTCTCCTTCAAGTCCAGATACATCTTGGTGTTGCCTGGGTGAATCAAATAAGGCGAATCATGAGCCTCCTGAAGAATTAACTTCCTGATCTCGGGGTCATTAGGCACATAGATACGATCCTCAAACCATAAATTTTCGTGCTCATCCTCACGAAAACCTTTATCCTTTCCTTTACTCATCCTTTCCTTTATCTCTGCAATCTCCTTGTCCGTCTTCTGGGCTTCTCGGATCTTTCCCAGCAAAGTGGACTGAATTTCTAGTGCCGTAACATAACATCTCAGAACTATCTCCAAGAGAAGTTCTCAGAGATCATCGACTAACTCCTGGAGTAATCCTCCGGTTATGAGCTTGTTAACATAGCTCCTACGGCTCAAAGCATCAGCCACGACATTGGCTTTTCCTGGGTGATAATGCAATCTCATGTCATAATACTTTATGAGCTCCAACCATCTCCTCTGCCTAAGATTCAACTCCTTCTGCGTGAAGATGTATTTCAAACTCTCATGATCCGTGTAAATATCGCAACGGTTTCCGATAAGAAAATGTCTCCAGGTCTTGAGCGCACGCACTATGGCTGCTAACTCCAAATCATGCGTCGCATAATTCAACTCATGAGGTCGAAGCTGACGTGAGGCATATGAAACAACTCTTCCTGCTTGCATAAGAACGCCTCCAAGTCCCTGACGAGAAGCGTCGCAATATACATGGAAATCCTTGCCTATATTCGGGAGAATCAACACTGGGCTGTAACCAAATGTTTCTTCAATTCCTGAAAACTGGCCTCACAATCCTCGATCCATTTAAACTTGGTGTCTTTCTTCAATAACTGCGTCATGGGCTTCGCGATCTTGGAGAAATTCTCAGTAACTCTCCAATAGTAACCTGCGAGTCCAAGGAAACTGTGTATCTCTCCAACTGAGGTGGGTGCCAACCACTCAGTGATGGATGCAAACTTGGTAGGGTCTACTGCTATTCCTTCTCCTGATATAACATGTCCGAGAAATCCAACTTCCTTCAACCAAAACTCACATTTGCTGAACTTGGCATATAACATGTGTTCCCTGAGCTTCTCGAGACCCAAGCGCAAATGTTCCTTGTGCTCTTCTTCATTCTTCGAGTAGACCAATATATCATCAATGAACACCACGATGAACTTTTCCAAAAACTCCATGGACACTTTGTTCATCATACTCATGAAACATGCAGGGGCATTAGTCAAACCAAATGACATAACCCTATACTCATAAAGCCCATACCTCGTGGTAAAAGCTGTCGGGGAACGTTGCAGAAAATAAAAATTTCTACGCATCACCAAGATCAATATATGGACTCATCCAGCAACGAGAGAGAGGAGTGCATCTACATACCTTTGTAGATCGCGAGCGGAAGCGTTTAAGAGAACGGGGTTGATGGAGTCATACTCGTCGTGATCCAAATCACCGATGATCCTAGCGCCGAACGGACGGCACCTCCGCGTTCAACACATGTACGGTTGGGGAAGACGTCTCCTCCTTCTTGATCCGGCAAGGGGGAAGGAGAGGTTGATGGAGATCCAGCAGCACGACGGCGTGGTGGTGGAAGCAGCGGCTATCTCGGCAGGGCTTCGCCAAGAACAGCGAGAGGGAGAGGTGTTACGGGGGGAGAGGGAGGCGCCAGGGGCTTGGGTGCGCAGCCCTCCCTCCCCCTTCTTTATATAGGGTCCCTGGGGGGCGCCGGACCACTAGAGATCCAATCTCAAGGGGGGGGGGGGCAGCGGCCAAGGGGGGGGGGGGGGACTTTCCCCCCAAGTCAGGTGGGGCGCCCCCCACCCCAAGGGTTTCCAATCCTAGGCGCAGGGGGGGCCCAAGGGGGGGCGCACCAGCCCACCAGGGGCTGGTTCCCTTCCCACTTCAGCTCATGGGGCCCTCCAGGATAGGTGGCCCCACCCGGTGGACCACTGGGACACTTCCGGTGGTCCCGGTACAATACCGGTGACCCCCGAATCTTTCCCGATGGCCGAAACTGGACTTCCTATATACAAATCTTCACATCCAGACCATTTTGGAACTCCTCGTGACGTCCAGGATCTCATCCGAGACTCCGAACAACTTTCGGGTTACCGCATACTAATATCTCTACAACCCTAGCGTCATCGAACCTTAAGTGTGTAGACCCTACGGGTTCGGGAGAAACGCAGACATGACCGCGACGACTCTCCGGCCAATAACCAACAGTGGGATCTGGGTACCCATGTTGGCTCCCACATGTTCCACGATGATCTTATCGAATGAACCACGATGTCGAGGATTCAAGTAATCCCGTATACAATTCCCTTTGTCAATCGGTACGTTACTTGCCCGAGATTCGATCGTCGGTATCCCAATACCTCGTTCAATATTGTTACCGGCAAGTCAGTTTACTCGTACCACAATGCATGGTCCCGTGACCAACCACTTGGTCACATTGAGCTCATTATAATGATGCATTACCGAGTGGGCCCAGAGATACCTCTCCGTCATACGGAGTGACAAATCCCAGTCTCGATTCGTGTCAACCAATATACACTTTCGAAGATACCTGTAGTGATCTTTATAGCCACCCAGTTACGTTGTGACGTTTGGTACACCCAAAGCACTCTTACGGTATCCGAGAGTTACACGATCTCATGGTCTAAGGAAATGATACTTGACATTAGAAAAGCTCTAGCAAACAAACTACACAATCTTGTGCTATGCTTAGGATTGGGTCTTGTCCATCACATCATTCTCCCAATGATGTGATCCCGTTATCAATGACATCCAATGTCTATGGTCAGGAAACCGTAACCATCCATTGATAAACGAGCTAGTCAACTAGAGGCTCACTAGGGACATGTTGTGGTCTATGTATTCACACATGTATTACGATTTCCGGATAACACAATTATAGCATGAACAATAGACAATTATCATGAACAAGGAAATATAATAATAACCATTTTATTATTGCCTCTAGGGCATATTTCCAATAGTCTCCCACCTGCACTAGAGTCAATAGTCTAGTTACATTGTGATGAATCGAACACCCATAGAGTTCTGGTGTTGATCATGTTTTGTTCGCGGAAGAGGTTTAGTCAACGGATCTGCGACATTCAGATCTGTGTGCACTTTACAAATATCTATGTCTCAATCTTGAACATTTTCACGAATGGAGTTGAAGCGACGCTTGATGTGCCTGGTATTCTTGTGAAACCTGGGCTCCTTGGCAAGGGCAATGGCTCTAGTGTTGTCACAGAAGAGAGTCATCGGCCCCGATGCATTGGGAATAACTCCTAGGTCGGTAATGAACTCCTTCATCCAGATTGCTTCATGTGCTGCCTCCGAGGCAACCATGTATTCTGCTTCACATGTAGATCCCGCCATGACGCTTTGCTTGCAACTGCACCAGCTTACTGCCCCACCATTCAAAATATACACATATCTGGTTTGTGACTTAGAGTCATCCAGATCTGTGTCGAATCTAGCGTTGACGTAACCCTTTACGACGAGCTCTTCGTCACCTCCATAAACGAGAGACATATCCTTAGTCCTTTTCAGGTACTTCAGGATATTCTTGACCGCTGTCCAGTGTTCCATGCCGGGATTACTTTGGTACCTTCCTACCAAACTTACGGCAAGGTTTACATCAGGTCTGGTACACAGCATGGCATACATGATAGACCCTATGGCCGAGGCATAGGGAACGACACTCATCTTTTCTCTATCTTCTGCCGTGGTCGGACATTGAGCCGAGCTCAATTTCACACCTTGCAACACAGGCAAGAATCCCTTCTTGGACTGATCCATATTGAACTTCTTCAATATCTTATCAAGGTATGTGCTTTGTGAAAGACCTATGAGGCGTCTCGATCTATCTCTATAGATCTTGATGCCTAATATGTAAGCAGCTTCTCCAAGGTCCTTCATTGAAAAACACTTATTCAAGTAGGCCATAATGCTTTCCAAAAGTTCTATATCCTTTCCCATCAATAGTATGTCATCCACATATAATATGAGAAATGCTACAGAGCTCCCACTCACTTTCTTGTAAACGCAGGCTTCTCCATAAGTCTGCATAAACCCAAACGCTTTGATCATCTCATCAAAGCGAATGTTCCAACTCCGAGATGCTTGCACCAGCCCATAGATAGAGCGCTGGAGCTTGCATACCTTGTTAGCATTCTTAGGATCGACAAAACCTTTCGGCTGCATCATATACAATTCTTCCTTAACATAGCCGTTAAGGAATGCCGTTTTGACGTCCATCTGCCATATCTCATAATCATAGTATGTGGCAATTGCTAACATGATTCGGACGGAATTCAGCTTTGCTATGGGTGAGAATGTCTCATCGTAGTCAACCCCTTGAACTTGTCGATAACCCTTAGCGACAAGTCGAGCCTTATAGATGGTAACATTACCATCCGCGTCCGTCTTCTTCTTAAAGATCCATTTATTTTCTATCGCTCGCCGATCATCGGGCAAGTCTTTCAAAGTCCATACTTTGTTTTCATACATTGATCCTATCTCGGATTGCATGGCTTCAAGCCATTTGTTGGAATCTGGGCCCGCCATTGCTTCTTCATAGTTCGAAGGTTCACCGTTGTCTAACAACATGATTTCCAGGACAGGGTTGCCATACCATTCTGGTGTGGAACGTGTCCTTGTGGACCTTCGAAGTTCAGTAGCAACTTGATCCGAAGTACCTTGATCATCATCATTAACTTCCTCTCTATCCGGTGTAGGCACCACAAAAACATTTTCTTGAGCTACGCTACTTTCCGGTTCAAGAGGCAATACTTCATCAAGTTCTACTTTCCTCCCACTTACTTCTCTTGAGAGAAACTCTTTCTCCAGAAAGGACCCGTTCTTGGCAACAAAGATCTTGCCTTCGGGTCTGAGGTAGAAGGTATACCCAATGGTTTCCTTAGGGTATCCTATGAAGACGCATTTTTCTGATTTGGGTTCAAGCTTTTCAGGTTGAAGTTTCTTGACATAAGCATCGCATCCCCAAACTTTTAGAAACGACAGCTTAGGTTTCTTCCCAAACCATAATTCATACGGTGTCATCTCAACGGATTTAGACGGTGCCCTATTTAAAGTGAATGTAGCTATCTCTAGAGCATATCCCCAAAATGATAGCGGTAAATCGGTGAGTGACATCATAGATCGCACCATATCCAATAGAGTGCGATTACGACGTTCGGACACACCGTTACGCTGAGGTGTTCCAGGCGGCGTGAGTTGTGAAACGATTCCACATTTCCTTAAGTGCATACCAAATTTGTTACTTAAATATTCTCCCCCATGATGTGACCGTAAGAACTTTATCTTTCGGTCACGTTGATTCTCTACCTCACTCTGAAATTCCTTGAACTTTTCAAAGGTCTCAGACTTGTGTTTCATCAAGTAGACATACCCATATCTACTCAAGTCGTCAGTGAGAGTGAGAACATAATGATAGCCTCCGTGAGCCTCAATGCTCATTGGACCGCACACATCAGTATGTATGATTTCCAATAAGTTGGTTCCTCGCTCCATTGTTCCGGAGAACGGAGTCTTGGTCATTTTGCCCATGAGGCATGGTTCGCATGTGTCAAATGATTTGTAATCAAGAGACTCCAAAAGTCCATCAGCATGGAGCTTCTTCATGCGTTTGACACCAATGTGACCAAGGCGGCAGTGCCACAAGTATGTGGGACTATCGTTATCAACCTTACATGTTTTGGTATTCACACTATGAATATGTGTAACATCATGTTCGAGATTCATTAAGAATAAACCATTGACCAGCGGGGCATGACCATAAAACATATCTCTCATATAAATAGAACAACCATTATTCTCGGATTTAAATGAGTAGCCATCTCGTATTAAACGAGATCCAGATACAATGTTCATGCTCAAAGTTGGCACTAAATAACAATTATTGAGGTTTAAAACTAATCCCGTAGGTAAATGTAGAGGTAGCGTGCCGACGGCGATCACATCGACCTTGGAACCATTCCCGACGCGCATCATCACCTCGTCCTTCGCCAGTCTCCGCTTATTCCGCAGCTCCTGCTGTGAGTTACAAACATGAGCAACGGCACCGGTATCAAATACCCAGGAGTTACTACGAGTACTGGTAAGGTACACATCAATTACATGTATATCACATATACCTTTGGTGTTACCGGCCTTCTTGTCCGCTAAGTACTAGGGGCAGTTCCGCTTCAAGTGTCCGCTTCCCTTGCAATAAAAGCACTTAGTATCAGGTTTTGGTCCATGCTTTGGCTTCTTCCCGGCAACTGGCTTACCGGGCGCGGCAACTCCCTTGCCATCCTTCTTGAAGTTCTTCTTACCCTTGCCTTTCTTGAAACTAGTGGTTTTATTGACCATCAACACTTGATGTTCCTTTTTGATCTCCACCTCCGCTGATTTCAGCATTGAATATACCTCAGGAATGGTTTTCACCAGCCCCTGCATGTTGAAGTTCATCACAAAGCTCTTGTAGCTAGGTGGGAGCGACTGGAGGATTCTGTCGACCACCGCGTCATCCGGGATATTAACTCCCAGTTGAGATAAGCGGTTGTGCAATCCAGACATTTTGAGTATGTGCTCGCTGACAGAACCATTCTCCTCCATCTTACAACTGTAGAACTTGTCGGAGACTTCATATCTCTCGACCCGGGTGTGAGCTTGGAAAACCATTTTCAGCTCTTGGAACATCTCATATGCTCCGTGCTACTCAAAACGCTTTTGGAGCCCTGGTTCTAAGCTGTAAAGCATGCCGCACTGAACCAGGGAGTAATCATCACTACGCGACTGCCAGGCATTCATAACGTCTTGAGTTGCTGGGAAAATGGGTGCTTCACCTAGCGGTGCATCTAGGACATATGCTTTCTTGGCAGCTATGAGGATGATCCTCAAGTTCCGGACCCAGTCCGTATAGTTGCTGCCATCATCTTTCAGCTTGGTTTTCTCTAGGAACGCGTTGAAGTTGAGGGCAACATTAGCGTGGGCCATTTGATCTACAAGACATATTGCAAAGATTTTAGACTAATTTCATGATAATTAAGTTCATCTAATCAAATTATATAATGAACTCCCACTCAGATAGACATCCCTCTAGTCATCTAAGTGATCCATGATCCGAGTCAACTAGGTCGTGTCCGATCATCTTGTGAGACGGACTAGTCATCATCGGTGAACATCTTCATGTTGATCATATCTGCTATATGACTCATGTTCGACCTTTTGGTCTCTTGTGTTCCGAGGCCATGTCTGTACATGCTAGGCTCGTCATGTCAACCTAAGTGTTTTGCATGTGTAAATCTGGCTTACACCCGTTGTATGTGAATGTTAGAATCTATCACACCCAATCATCACGTGGTGCTTCGAGACAACGAACTTTCGCAACGGCGCACAGTTAGGGGGAACACTTTCTTGAAATTATTATGAGGGATCATCTTATTTACTACCATCGTTCTAAGCAAATAAGATGCAAAAACATGATAAACATCACATGCAATCAAATAGTGACATGATATGGCCAATATCATTTTGCTCCTTTTGATCTCCATCTTCAGGGTGCCATGATCATCATCGTCACCGGCATGACACCATGATCTCCATCATCGTGTCTTCATGAAATTGTCACGCCAACGATTACTTCTACTTCTATGGCTTACGGTTTAGCAATAAAGTAAAGTAATTACATGGCGTTATTCAATGACACGCAGGTCATACAAAAATAAAGACAACTCATATGGCTCCTGCCGGTTGTCATACTCATCGACATGCAAGTCGTGATTCCTATTACAAGAACATGATCAATCTCATACATCACATATATTTCATTCATCACATCCTTTTGGCCATATCACATCACAAGGCATATGCTGCAAAAACAAGTTAGACGTCCTCTAATTGTTGTTGCATGTTTTTACGTGGCTGCTATAGGTTTCTAGCAAGAACATTTCTTACCTACGCCAAAACCACAACGTGAGATGCCAATTTCTATTTACCCCTCATAAGGACCCTTTTCATCGAATCCGATCCGACTAAAGTGGGAGAGACAGACACCGCTAGCCACCTTATCCAACTAGTGCATGTCAGTCGGTGGAACCTGTCTCACGTAAGCGTACGTGTAAGGTCGGTCCGGGCCGCTTCATCCCACGATGCCGCCGAAACAAGATAAGACTAGTAGTGGCAAGTAAATTGACAAAATCGACGCCCACAACAATCTTGTGTTCTACTCGTGCATAGAAACTACGCATAGACCTAGCTCTAATACCACTGTTGGGGAACGTTGCAGAAAATAAAAAAATTCTATGCATCACCAAGATCAATCTTTGGAGTCATCTAGCAACGAGAGAGAGGAGTGCATCTACATACCCTTGTAGATCGCGAGCGGAAGCGTTCAAGAGAATGGGGTTGATGGAGTCGTACTCGTCGTGATCCAAATCACCGATGATCCTAGCGCCGAACGGACGACACCTCCACTTTCAACACACGTATGGTTGGGGAAGATGTCTCCTCCTTCTTGATCCAACAAGGGGGAAGGAGAGGTTGATGGAGATCCAGCAGCACGACGGCGTGGTGGTGGAAGCAGCGGCGATCTCGGCAGGGCTTCGCCAAGCACAGCGAGAGGGAGAGGTGTTACAGGGGAAGAGGGAGGCGCCAGGGGCTTGGGTGCGCAGCCCTCCCTCCCCCCTTCTTTATATAGGGGCCCTGGGGGTGGCGCCGGCCCCCTAGAGATCCAATCTCAAGGGGGGGGGCGGCCAAGGGGGGGACTTGCCCCCCAAGTCAGGTGGGGCGTCCCCACCCCCAGGGTTTCCAACCCTAGGCGCAGGGGGAGGCCCAAGGGGGGTGCACCAGCCCACCCGGGGCAAGTTCCCTTCCGACTTCAGCCCATGGGGCCCTCCGAGATAGGTGGCCCCACCCGGTGGACCCCCGGGACACTTCCGGTGGTCCCGGTACAATACCGGTGACCCCCGAAACTTTCCCGATGGTCGAAACTGGACTTCCTATATACAAATCTTCACCTCCGGACCAGTCCGGAACTCCTCGTGGTGTCCGGAACTCCAAATCATGCGTCGCATAATTCAACTCATGAGGTCGAAGCTGACGTGAGGCATATGAAGCAACTCTTCCTGCTTGCATAAGAACGCCTCCAAGTCCCTGACGAGAAGCGTCGCAATATACATGGAAATCCTTGCGTATATTCGGGAGAATCAACACTGGGCTGTAACCAAATGTTTCTTCAATTCCTGAAAACTGGCCTCACAATCCTCGATCCATTTAAACTTGGTGTCTTTCTTCAATAACTGCGTCATGGGCTTCGCGATCTTGGAGAAATTCTCAGTAACTCTCCGATAGTAACCTGCGAGTCCAAGGAAACTGTGTATCTCTCCAACTGAGGTGGGTGCCAACCACTCAGTGATGGATGCAAACTTGGTAGGGTCTACTGCTATTCCTTCTCCTGATATAACATGTCCGAGAAATCCAACTTCCTTCAACCAAAACTCACATTTGCTGAACTTGGCATATAACATGTGTTCCCTGAGCTTCTCGAGACCCAAGCGCAAATGTTCCTTGTGCTCTTCTTCATTCTTCGAGTAGACCAATATATCATCAATGAACACCACGATGAACTTTTCCAAAAACTCCATGGACACTTTGTTCATCATACTCATGAAACAGGCAGGGGCATTAGTCAAACCAAATGACATAACCGTATACTCATAAAGCCCATACCTCGTGGTAAAAGCTGTCGGGGAACGTTGCAGAAAATAAAAATTTCTACGCATCACCAAGATCAATATATGGAGTCATCCAGCAACGAGAGAGAGGAGTGCATCTACATACCCTTGTAGATCGCGAGCGGAAGTGTTTAAGAGAACGGGGTTGATGGAGTCATACTCGTCGTGATCCAAATCACCGATGATCCTAGCGCCGAACGGACGGCACCTCCGCGTTCAACACATGTACGGTTGGGGAAGACGTCTCCTCCTTCTTGATCCGGCAAGGCGGAAGGAGAGGTTGATGGAGATCCAGCAGCACGACGGCGTGGTGGTGGAAGCAGTGGCTATCTCGGCAGGGCTTCGCCAAGCACAACGATAGGGAGAGGTGTTACGGGGGGAGAGGGAGGTGCCAGGGGCTTGGGTGCGCAGCCCTCCCTCCCCCTTCTTTATATAGGGGCCCTGGGGGGCGCCGGACCACTAGAGATCCAATCTCAAGGGGGGGCGCGGCGGCCAAGGGGGGGGGGGGGACTTTCCCCCCAAGTCAGGTGGGGCGCCCCCACCCCCAGGGTTTCCAACCCTAGGCGCAGGGGGGGCCCAAGGGGGGCGCACCAGCCCACCAGGGGCTGGTTTCCTTCCCACTTCAGCTCATGGGGCCCTCCAGGATAGGTGGCCCCACCCGGTGGACCCCTGGGACACTTCCGGTGGTCTCGGTACAATACCGGTGACCCCCGAAACTTTCCCGATGGCCAAAACTGGACTTCCTATATACAAATCTTCACATCCAGACCATTTTGGAACTCCTCGTGACGTCCAGGATCTCATCCGAGACTCCGAACAACTTTCGGGTTACCGCATACTAATATCTCTACAACCCTAGCGTCATCGAACCTTAAGTGTGTAGACCCTACGGGTTCGGGAGACACGCAGACACGACCGCGACGTCTCTCCGGCCAATAACCAACAGCGGGATCTGGATACCCATGTTGGCTCCCACATGTTCCACGATGATCTTATCGAATGAACCACGATGTCGAGGATTCAAGTAATCCCGTATACAATTCCCTTTGTCAATCGGTACGTTACTTGCCCGAGATTCGATCGTCGGTATCCCAATACCTCATTCAATATCGTTACCGGCAAGTCAGTTTACTCATACCACAATGCATGATCCTGTGACCAACCACTTGGTCACATTGAGCTCATTATAATGATGCATTACCGAGTGGGCCCAGAGATACCTCTCCGTCATACGGAGTGACAAATCCCAGTCTCGATTCGTGTCAACCAATATACACTTTCGGAGATACCTGTAGTGACCTTTATAGCCACCCAGTTACGTTGTGACGTTTGGTACACCCAAAGCACTCTTACAGTATTCGGGAGTTACACGATCTCATGGTCTAAGGAAATGATACTTGACATTAGAAAAGCTCTAGCAAAAAAACTACACGATCGTGTGCTATGCTTAGGATTGGGTCTTGTCCATCACATCATTCTCCCAATGATTTGATCCCGTTATCAATGACATCCAATGTCTATGGTCAGGAAACCGTAACCATCCATTGATAAACGAGCTAGTCAACTAGAGGCTCACTAGGGACATGTTGTGGTCTATGTATTCACACATGTATTACGATTTCCGGATAACACAATTATAGCATGAACAATAGACAATTATCATGAACAAGGAAATATAGTACTAACCATTTTATTATTGCCTCTAGGGCATATTTCCAACAAAAGCTGTCTTAGGTATATCCTACTCTCGGATCTTCAGCTGGTGATAACCTGATCAAAGATTGTTCTTGGAGAAAACTTTAGCTCCCTGGAGCTAGTCAAACAAATCATTGATCATCGGTAGAGGGTATTTGTTCTTGATCGTCACCTCATTCAGCGCACAATAATCAACAACCATCCTCAAGGATCCATCCATCTTCTCAACTAGAAGCACTGGGGCTCCCCTAGGTGATGAGCTTGTAGAATATAACCTTTCTCTAATAACTCCTTAATCTGCTTCTTAATTTCCTCCAGATCATTGGCGGGTATCTGATACGGTCTCTTGGATATTGGTCTGGTGCCTGGCAATAACTCGATTAGAAAATCTATATCTCGGTCTAGTGGCATGCCTGGTAATTCCTCCGGAAATACATCAGGATAATCCTTCACAACTGGTACTTCCTCCTGAACAACTCCCAAAAGGGAATTCACCTGAGTCCTCCTTGGTGCATGCCTAGACACATACTTGATCTGTTTTCCCTCTAGGGTGATGAGAAGAATCTACTTACTGGCACAATCGATGTTTCCCTCAAACTTGGATAACCAATCCATTCCTAGGATAACATCCAATCCTTGTGATTCCAGAATAATGAGGTCTGTGGGAAAAATGTGTCTACCTATGGTTAGTGGAAACTGATAACATCCCCGACTAGCCATATACTCTGCTCCTGGGGAACTCACTAACATAGGTGACTTAAGGGCTACGGTTGGCAAGTCCACAAATCCCCTTGATATGAATGAATGAGATGCACCAGTGTCAAAAAGAACAAGGGCTGTAAATGCATTTATCAAAAACTTACCGACAACTGCGTTGTGCTGCTCCTCATTTTCCTCCATACTGACGTGATTCACTTGACCTCTGGTGAAAGGGTTGGGCTTCTTTCCAGAGCTTCCATTGCCATTCCCATTCTTTGCCTCAGTACATTCAGTGGCGTAGTGTCCGGTCTTCCCGCACTTGAAATAGGTAATGTGACTCAGATCTTTCTTGGCGAGTGTCGCAGGGTTGGAACGGTTCTGATTGTTGCTGCCTCCATTCACATTACCATTCTTAGGGCCACTATGGTTGTGTGAACTTCCTCCATCGTGCGAATGTCCTCCATGGTTATAATGAGTGTGTCCTCCCGAGTATGGGGAATAGCGAGGCTTTTGCTGAGCTCCAGAATTATACTTTCCATGTCCATATTTCCTCTTGCTGTTATCTATCTACTGTTGCTTGCCTTCAATCATGAGGGCCCTGTCTACCAGATCCTGGTAGTTGTTAAAGGTTGCCACCATCAACTGCATACTTAGCTCATCATTGAGTCCCTCAAGAAATTTCTCATGCTTCGCGGCATCTATGGCCACATCATCTGGGGCATAGCGTGCTAGCTTGTTGAACTCATCCACATACTTCTCCACTGTACGACTCCCCTGGCATAAGTTATGGAACTCACGCTTCTTCAAACTTATGGCTCCATCTGAGACATGTGCGGTGCGGAAGGCCTGCTGAAACTGATCCCATGTAACTGTAGGAATGGGGTAAGTTGTGGTGAAATTCTCCCACCAAGAGGCTCTGGGTCCATCCAGCTGATGTGCGGCAAAACACACTCTCTCCGCATCCATGCATCCAGCAGTGGTCAGCTCCCTCCCGATCTTGTGGAGCCAATCATCTGCAACAATCGGCTCGATGCTGCTAGAGAACACCGACGGATTCAGCCCTAGAAAACGGGCTAGGTTGTCAACTAGGGGTGGTCACTATGGGTTGTTGTTGTTGTTGCCTTGGTTCTGGATCATCATCTGCATCACACATTCTGCTATTGGATCAACTAGGTGAGCTCTGGCGGGAAAGTGAATCCCGGGTCACGTCTCGGAGGCATCTGATGGGTTAGAGGGGTGAGAAAATAGAATAGAATAAGGTCTATGAGAGATTTCACTACCCATATGCATATGAGGCAAATACATTGAATTCACACCACTCAACATCAAACAAGATTCACACAAATGATCTAATCTACTACTACAAAACTTACGAATGATTCTAACTACTTGGAAGAATACTAATAGTAGTAGGGTGGTCGTCTAGAAATTTTGATCGGTGAAAGACTCCATGGGCTCATAATCATGATTTCTAGCATCATCATCACTGTCTTCATCCTCGCCACTGTCTTCATCTCCATCATTGTCCTTGTCTGTGCCATCTAGTATGATGTAGTCATCTTCATGAATATGCACTTCACGTTGTTGTTTCACCTCGGGTATTCCTAGCCTCTTCTTCAGGTCTTCATTCTTCTCCAGTAGTACATCAATTTCCTCTTCACATCCATCACGGGTTGACTTGAGTTCCTCTTCTAGCTCGATATTCCTAGTCATTGATATGTCTCCAACGTATCTACTTTTCCAAACACTTTTGCCCTTGTTTTGGACTCTAACTTGCATGATTTGAATAAGACTAGCCCGGACTGAGGCTGTTTTCAGCAGAACTGCCATGATGTTGTTTTATGTGTAGAAAAGAAAAGTTCTCGGAATGACCTGGAAATCCACGGAGGCACTTTTTGGAATTAATAAGAATTTCTGGGCGAAAGAAATACACCAGGGGGCCCAGGGCCTGTCCACGAGATAGGGGGCGCGCCCCCTGTAGGGCACGCCCCCTATCTCGTGGGCCCCCTGGACCTCCACCGACCTCAACTCCAACTCCATATATTCACGTTCGGGGAGAAAAAAATCAGAGAAAAAGTTTCATCACGTTTTACGACACGGAGCCGCCGCCAAGCCCTAATCTCTCTCGGGAGGGCTGATCTCGAGTCCGTTCGGGGCTATGGAGAGGGGGATTCGTCGCCGTCGTCATTGTCGGTGTCAAAACCGGCGGATCTCGGGTAGGGGGTCCCGAACTGTGCGTCTAGGCGGATGGTAACAGGAGACAAGGGACACGATGTTTTACCTAGGTTCGGGCCCTCTTGATGGAGGTAAAACCCTATGTCCTGCTTGATTAATATTGATGATGTGTATTACAAGAGTGGATCTACCACGAGATCAAGGAGGCTAAACCCTAGAAGCTAGCCTATGGTATGATTGTTGTAATGGAGGTTATGTCCTACGGACTAAAGCCCTCTGGTTAATATAGGCACCGGAGAGGGCTAGGGTTACACAGAGTCGGTTACAATGGTAGGAGATCTACATATCCGTATTGCCAAGCTTGCCTTCCACGCGAAGGAAAGTCCCATCCGGACACGGGACGGAGTCTTCAATCTTGTATCTTCGTAGTCTTGGAGTCCGGCGAACGATGATAGTCCGGCTGTCCAGACACCCCCTAGTCCAGGACTCCCTCAGTAGCCCCTGAACCTGGCTTCAATGACGATGAGTCCGGCGCGCATAATGTCCGGCATTGCAAGGCGGGTTCCTCCCTTAAATAATCTAGAGAAGATCATGAACACCAGGATAGTGTCCGACTCTGCAAAATAAATTCCACATTCCACCGTAGAGAGAATAAAATGTACACACGCTCAATCTGCTGACGTATTTTGCGGCATGACGTCACACCACTACCAAGCCTTTACTTGAATCATTTTTTATTATACCGCCTTAGAGCGTTTAGCGAAGCGGTTTCCTTGGCACGTCTTGTCAAAGCAGAGATCGTGTTCCCCCTTATTCCGGGATTCTCATCAATACGATCGTGGGTAACCCAACCGTGCCCGTCGCCACGCCTCCTCTATCGAAGGCAAATCCCGAACGGTCATGGAGACGGCTCTTGGTATTCTCCCTCTTTATAACAGGACCAAGGCTCGTTTCTTTTCTTCAATCTTCCATCGAATCCTTCCCTTGCTCCAAGTTCCATCACACAGAGCCCCAGATTCGAGTGCTTCGGACCTTCAACAATGTCCGGCTCCGACCTTCAGGGCCGGTGGATGCCCTCCTCCGTCATGGAGGAGGACATGCTAAAGCTGCGTGAGGCCAAGTACCTGTCTTACGAGGTTTCGGACAGGCTGCCCACCCAAGGGCAGGCCATACCCACTCCCGAGCCCGGTGAGTACGTCGTCTTCGTACCCCACCTCCGTCGAGGTTTAGGATTCTTGACGGATCCCTTCGTGCGAGGGCTCATGTTCTACTACGGGCTGGATTTTCACGACTTGGCTCCGGAGTCCATCCTCCATATTTCCGCATTTATCGTCGTCTGCGAAGCCTTCCTCCGCGTCCCCCCCCACTTCGGCCTGTGGCTGAAGACCTTCAATGTGAAGCCGAAGATGATTGGGGGGCATCACGCAGAATGCGGCGGGGCGGCCATAAGCAGGAGGGACGATGCCCCATGGCTCGCGGGCTCCTTCCAAGAGGAGCTCGGCTTGTGGCAGCAGGAGTGGTTTTATATCACCGCTCCGAAGGGCAGCAGGCAAAAGCTGCCGCCTTCATTCCGCCCAGGACCTCCACAACGGTTGATGTCGTGGGTCAACCAAGGGCTCAATTGGGGGCCGTCGAAAGACGTGCCCCTGTTGCAGGGCCGGATTCGGGACCTCCAAGAGAGGGAGATCGATCTGGTGGTGGTGATGCAGGTCATGCTAATCAGGCGTCTTCTGCCCTGCAAACGCCGTCCTCTCCGGTTATGGGAGTTCAATCTGGAGGGACCACGGATTCTCCAACACTTCATGGGTGCGACACCCATGGAGGTGTACAAGTTGTTCTTCGGACCGCAGGTGGCGTGTCCGGAATTGACCGAGGATGCAGGCCTAAGCTGCAATCGCCCGGATACTCAGGTAAGCAGCTCAGTGTCCGGACATACCGTTTGTTTGCTTTTCTATAATTTGCCCTTTTAACCCGTTATCCTTTAACAGGAGTGGGTTGCACAAGCAAAGCTGATAAGGTGTCCGGCCCCCCTCCCAGAGACCGCACCGGAGCCCGTGCTGGTCAGAATGTTGGAGGTTGTGCCTTTAGAAGAAGGCGAAGGGGAAAATAGAGGAGCTATCACCTCGCCCAAGGGGGCGCTTGAAGAAGGGGGGATCGAGAATCCCTCCCTCCAGTGGGAGAAGAGGACCACCTCCGAAGACCCGGAGGCCCAAGCTCCTAAGCGGGGGAAGAAATCTTCACCGGAGGGTCCTGCGTCCGGGGAGGCCCCGGCCGCGCAGTCTTCTCTAAAGAATCAGCCCTCTAGCGAGCCGTGAGTAGTAAAAGGGGAATTCATTAATGAAAAACATCCCTATTTGTGCTTCTGAGGATAACCGAAATTTTTACCTTGTAGTTCGGATCTGCAACCTTCTCAGATGAGCTCGTCTTCGGGGGATCTTCGTCCGGAGATGATGGAGAGCGAAACGCCTCCGTCTACTGCGCCGTCGGATAGGGCGGACGAGCCTGAGGTGTCGTCCCGGAGGGCATCCCCGAGCCCGGCAGGGCCGAAGAGTTCGGCGCCGACTAGTGTTCGGCCGGGGGAGCTAAAGGATCTGCTTGAGAGGGCGTCCGTCTCAGAAGATCACCGTGCGTTGATGAGCATGGTGATCGGAAGGATTTCGTCCGCCGAAAGCGGATTGCACAATGCCGTCAGGAGTTTGCTGGCGGGGTTTGAGGTATGTAAAAACGACGTGCCTTTTTGACAGTTTTGCACATGAAAGTGCGCCCTGTATAGATAGTAGCCCCTGAGACTCGGTAGGTTGTCGAAAGCGACAGCGTGCCGAGGATCAAAATCGCAGGTATTGGGTGTCGCCTTTATGCAGGTGGCGGATAGTCCGGCGGCTAGCCGGACTGATGGAGTTGCCGAATTAATGCGGCAACTTGATGTAGCGGATGCGGACATCGCGCTAGTCAACAAGCGACTTGACGAGTCGCAAGGTAAATTGATTCTCCGCAGTCACCTATTAAGGGAGCTAAAGCTCACCTCTTACAATATTTATGCTTGACGCAGATGGTGCTGCTGCTGTGGAGAGCCTTCGGGCAGAACTTGCTCAAGCCAAGGAGCAGGCCAGAAGAGGAGACGCGGCTGCCTCGAGGGCGGCCGAGGAGTTAGAAGCCGAAAGGGCTGCACACTGCCGAAGCAGGGAAGAGGTGGCCGAATTGGCCGCTAAATTGAAGGATGCTGCCGACCGCAATGAGGCTCTTGAAAAGGAGCGCCTATCGGAGCGAGAAGACCTGGTGAAGGCCACCGCCGAAGCCAAGGATGCCCGTTCTACGATGCGGGCTATGAAGGAGGAGCTGCGCCAGGCCAGAGACATTGTGGCTGGCAATCCCTTTCTGCTGCGTCGCAGGTTTACGGATTCAAAGTATGCTCAGCTTGGCCAGTTGTGGGGTCCGGAGGATCCATATATGGACTTAGCGGCAAGTGCGGCGGATGCCGTTGTGCACTTCTGGAGCCAGAAGGATCACAAGACGGAAGAGCTGTTTTGGTCTCAATTCCATAGTCCGGATCGTTCACTTCCAGTGACCGATTGGTTGGCCGAATGGGCTGAGCTGAACAAGCTGTCCGGACTTGCCATGACAGATATTGTGGCTCATGTCTGGCTAGAGAGGCCCAAGGCGACGAGCTATTTTGGCTTATTGCCGCAATTTCTTGGGGCGGTGCCGCATATCAAGGAGATGAAGCGGTCGGCCTGCATAGAGGGTGCACGGATGGGCCTTGCCCGTGTGAAGACACATTGGACAGAGATGGATGCCGCCGCTGTAGCAACCCAAGGTTCGGACGAAAGCCGGTTACCCACCGAGCACTATTTTGGTGAAGTTATACGTGGTGCTCGTGTAATAGAGTCGCAGTGCTCGAAAAATGTCACGTTCAAATGAACATTTGTAAAACAATGGTTATGATGTAATCGCTTTTTATACTTGTGCGTTCCAAGTATTGAAATATCTCCTATGCGGCCGTTGATGTATACATGTGTATAACCTGAAAGATGGCAGTCTTCGGCTTCAGCCCCCACGCACAAGGTGCGGGGGTGTTCGCAAAAATAGCGCATTTTCACACTTAATCCGACATCTCGGTCCTGTTGAGGAGGTGGTAGCGTAGCAAACGAGGCAATCTGGACTATGATGCTTTATCACTTTCACTTAGCCATTGGAGTTCGAGGGTGGGGCTACGATATAGCCCCTGGGGGCACCGCGCTCTCCGAATTCGGGGCGTGTATGTGCCTGATCAGGAAACGGCCCTTCGTCAAAGCGGAGGAATTCTAAACATTCCGGTGGTCGATCGAGTGGTTGACCAGTCTCTCGCTGTATCATGACAGTCAGTTTTTGGCTTTCTCTACTGAGGTGCTTCGCCCAGCCGAACTGGGGCACAATCACAGTAGTTCTCCTGGTGCCGCGTTAGCCGATGACAGCAAAACACAGGAGCCGGGCAAACCCAACATTTGACCAAAGACATGATTCGGAGCTGATGCATATAAGGCCTAACTCGAGACGCCGAACACTCCCTAAGGTGTTCGGTCTTTATAGTAATGGGCAGAACAATGCCCTAAGCCCCTAGTGTCCAGGGTCATCTGACGCGGCCGATGCCAAAACGTCAGGCTCCACTCTGGTTATAATGAGAAACCAGGGGATTATAGCAACAAGAGACAGTAAAAAAGGTTTACGCAGGGTCTTAATCTGAAAAGAATCCTTGCAATGGGTCCCTACTGCACGTCTGCGCCTGCGTCTCCGTTGTGCCGTTATCCTGGACGGGTGTGCACGTTGTTCATCTGTAAAAAGAGAGGAACTTAGTTTGAAAGGAAATCGTGCGAAAAAAGGTATATATGAAAAATATTAATAAGTAAAGCAGAGTCTGTATTAGCTCGTTGTTGCTTATATGCTCAGCCCCTTGTAAAGGGGCGTGCGGCTAGGGAGCCCCTAGCTTATTTGAGCCGGACTCGTCTAGCCGTGTCCGGGGTCTTTACATGACCCTCGCAATGAAATGATGCCACGTGGACCGGGCATTTTAAGTGTAAGAGACGCGTAATGTGGTATGGCGTTGAAGCGGACGAAAGCTTCACGTCCCAATAGTGCTTGATAGCCACTTTTGAATGGGGCGACATGAAAGATTAGTTTTTCGCGACGGAAGTTGTTCGGTGACCGGAGAACAACTTCTAGTAATAAGGAGCCCGTGCACTTGGCGCAAGGGCCTGGCGTTACTCCTTTAAAGGAGGTGCGGCTATGCCGAATTTTAGTAAGGTCTATCCCCATCTTGCGGATTGTGTTTGGATATAGCAGGTTTAAATCGCTGCCTCCGTCCATCAGGACTTGTGTAAATTGTAGTTCATCGATTATGGGATCCAGTATCAGAGCAGTCCAGCCTGCATTCCGAATACTTCTAGAGTAATCCAGGTTGTCGAAAGTGATTGGTTTTGACATCCAATCTCGAGGTTCCGCTGGGGTGGACCGTGCGGGACCCATCTTAGCGGGTGCCGCATTGTTTTTCCGTATCATCACATGAAGTGAGTTTACTGCTTTGACTTCTTGTGGGAAAGTCTTTTGTTTTCCGGTGCTCTGCTTGTGGGGTTTGTCATCATCCTCGCTTGATGCGTCGAGCCCCTTGTGTTCGGCATTTAATCGGCCGGACTGTTTGAAAACCCAACAATCTCGGTGGGTGTGGTTTGCAGGCCTTCCGGGGGTACTGTGGATTTGACATATCCGACCCAAAATTTTGCCTAAGTTGGATAGCTCATCACTGTTATCCTTAAGAGGTAGTGTTTTGTTGTTTGGCCGCGAGCTTTTGAATCCGGCGTTGACCGCCGTATTCTTTGGGCTTTTTCCCTTATTCCGGCGCTGATCCTTTCTGCGCCGTGATTTTCCGTTTCCATCTCTAATCTCGGACGTACTCGGGTCGCTGGTGTTGCACCTTGCTAGCCAGCTGTCTTCTCTCGCGCAAAAGCGGGTCATGAGGCTTGTTAGCGCGGACATTGTCCTCGGCTTCTCTTGGCCGAGGTGTCTGGCAAGCCATTCGTGTGGGACGTTGTGTTTAAAAGCTGCTAAGGCTTTGGCGTCCGGACAGTCGACTATTTGGTTCTTTTTAGTAAGGAACCTGTTCCAGAATTTGCGCGCTGACTCTCCGGGATGTTGAGTTATATGACTTAGATCATCTTCATCCGGAGGGCGTACATAAGTCCCTTGAAAATTTGCTCTAAACGCGTCCTCAAGCTCTCCCCAACTTCCAATAGTGTTTTCTGGGAGGCTTTTGAGCCAATGACGGGCTAGCCCTTTGAGCTTGAGGGGTAAATATTTTATGGCGTGGAGATCATCTCCTCTAGCCATGTGTATGTGTAGTATATAATCCTCTATCCAGACTCCAGGGTCTGTTGTTCCGTCGTAAGCCTCTATGTTTATGGGTTTAAACCCTGCTGGGAATTCATGATCCAGCACCTCATTGGTGAAACATAGTGGGTGTGCGGCGCCCCTGTATTTGGGTCTGCCGTTGTCTTCGAACACTTGACGTGTTGTGCTCTTTCCTGGGGCCCTCTTTTTTGGCCCGTAAATGGACCTGGCTGGGCCATCCGTTTTCCCGGGGTCATGAATCGGCTTATGTGCGGCGCCGCTTGTAGATTTGGGCCTATCATCTGGCCGTCTATCCGGCCAGGTGGCCTCTTTGTTTTTTGACTGTGGGGGCTCTATGGCTTCCTCGTCAAATTCTGGTAGCAGCTTGCACTTCGGATAGCTCTTTGATTGATGGCCATTGCTGTATTTGTCTGCAGTTTTGAGCACTTTGCTCCATCTCTTTCTGAGTATGTCTTCCGCTGTTTTGAGCTTCTGTTTTTCCTTCTTCAGGCTTCTTGCGGTGGCAACGAGTCTTCCGTGAAGGTTTTTGTGTTCCGGTAGTATGTCCAGTGTGAGGTCGTCCGGACTGTTTGTTTCGTCGGGATTGGATTGATTATCTGGTCCGCCCTGTTCGGACGGCTGCTTGGTTGCATGTTCGTTGTCCACTGGTTTGCCCTGATCTAACGCTGGGTCATTAGGAGTGCTGTCTTTGTCGAGGCGGGGCTTAGGGCGGCGCTTGCGTTGCCGCTTTGGTTGTTTATCGGCGGGATTATCCTTGGCCGCACCCCGTTGTTCCTCGTCGTCACTTCCTTTTGGGGTATCCACCATATATACGTCATGTGTCGAGGTGGTCTTCCAGTGCCTTGTAGGCGCTGGTTCTTGATCGTCTCCGGCATCGGCGTCCATATCGTCGATGTCTTCGGAGTCGTAGTCTAGCATGTCTGTTAGATCGTCGACAGTGGCTACAAAGTGGGTGGTGGGAGGGCTTTGAATTTCTTCGTCGTCCGCATCCCAACCATCCTGGCCATAATCTGGCCAGGGTTCTCTGGATAGCGAGAGATGCTTTAGCGAATTTAGGATGTCGCTAAAGGGTGACTGTTGGAAGGTGTCCGTGGCCGTGAACTCCATGATCAGTGCCCAATCAGATTCGATTGGCAGGGGTGCAGGAGGTTCGGAGTCTGGCAAGGAGTCCGGCACCTCAGAGTCACGAGATTTATGGGGGACAAGGTCAGAGTTCGGCTCCATCGCCGCGGAAGTTGCAGCCCCCGAGGCGGTGTCCAGCCACCGGTCCTCGATCTGGGCGATCGGCTCCGGACTGAAGGTCGGAGCGGATTCGTGTGCGGCCACCAAGGCACTATCCGGCGGCAGAGCTAAATCATGCCCATCGTGACAGCGCGGCACGCTCGGCTGTGGCTCGAGTCCGTCGAAGATCAAGTCCCCGCGGATGTCGGCCGTGAAGTTTAGGCTTCCGAACCTGACCTGATGGCCAGGGGCGTTGCTTTCGATCTGCTCCAGATGGCCAAGTGAGTTGGCCCGCAGTGCGAAGCCGCCGAATACGAAGATCTATCCGGGGAGAAAAGTCTCGCCCTGAACGGTGTTGTTGGTTTTAGAAGCCATCGAGCCTATCGGTGACGACACAGAGGAACTCTCAATGAAAGCACCAATGTTGGTGTCAAAACCGGCGGATCTCGGGTAGGGGGTCCCGAACTGTGCGTCTAGGCGGATGGTAACAGGAGACAAGGGACACGATGTTTTACCCAGGTTCGGGCCCTCTTGATGGAGGTAAAACCCTACGTCCTGCTTGATTAATATTGATGATGTGTATTACAAGAGTGGATCTACCACGAGATCAAGGAGGCTAAACCCTAGAAGCTATCCTATGGTATGATTGTTGTAATGGAGGTTATGTCCTACGGACTAAAGCCCTCCGGTTTATATAGGCACCGGAGAGGGTAGGGTTACACAGAGTCGGTTACAATGGTAGGAGATCTACATATCCGTATCGCCAAGCTTGCCTTCCACGCCAAGGAAAGTCCCATCCGGACACGTGACGGAGTCTTCAATCTTGTATCTTCGTAGTCTTGGAGTCTGGCGGACATTGATAGTCCGGCTGTCCGAACACCCCCTAGTCCAGGACTCCCTCAGTCATCATCAACCATCCTCCATCACCAATTTCATGATGCTCACCGCCATGCGTGAGTAATTCCATCGTAGGCTTGCTGGACGGTGATGGGTTGGATGAGATTTACCATGTAATCAAGTTAGTTTTGTTAGGGTTTTATCCCTAGTATCCACTATGTTCTGAGATTGATGTTGCTATGACTTTGCTATGCATAATGCTTGTCACTAGGGCCCAAGTGCCATGATTTTAGATCTGAACCTATTATGTTTTCATGAATATATGTGTGTTCTTGATCCTATCTTGCAAGTCTATAGTCACCTATTATGTGTTATGATCCGACAACCCCGAAGTGACAATAATAGGGATACTTCTCGGTGATGACCGTAGTTTGAGGAGTTCATGTATTCACTATGTGCTAATGCTTTGTTCCGGTTCTCTATTAAAAGGAGGCCTAAATATCCCTTAGTTTCCTCTAGGACCCCGCTGCCACGGGAGGGTAGGACAAAAGATGTCATGCAAGTTCTTTTCCATAAGCACGTATGACTATTTACGGAATACATGCCTACATTACATTGATGAAATGGAGCTAGTTCTGTGTCGCCCTATCTTATAGCTATTACATGAGGAATCGCATCCGGCATAATTATCCATCACTGATCCATTGCCTACGAGCTTTTCATATATTGTTCTTCGCTAATTTACTTTTCCGTTGCTACTGTTACAACTACTACAAAAACCCAAAAACTATTATCTTTACTTTTGCCACCGTTACCTTTATTATCATACCACTTTTGCTACTAAATACTTTGTTGCAGATTCTAAGTTATCCAGGTGTGGTTGAATTGACAACTCAACTACTAATGCTCAAGAATACTCTTTGGCTCACCTTGTGTCGAATCAATAAATTTGGGTTGAATACTTTACCCTCGAAAGCTGTTGCGATCCCCTACACTTTTGGGTTCTCAAGACTAATTTCTGGCGCCATTGCCGGGGAGCATAGCTCTATTCTCTGAGTCACTTGGGATTTATATCTGTTGATCACTATGAAGAACTTGAAAGATGCAAAAACTACGATCTATCCCTCAACTACGAGGGGAGGTAAGGAACTGCCATCTAGCTCTGCACTAGATTCTCCTTCTGTTTTGAGTAAGCTTGCGACACCTAAACCTGCTACTGCTATGAATTCTGATATGTTGCATGTTGTTGATGATGCCACTTCTGCTATGCATGATACTTATGATGAAACTACTTCTGTGCATGATACTACTTTGCCATTAGGTGAATTTCTTGATGAACAACTTGCTAGAGTTAGGGAGAATGAAATTATTGAAGATGCTATTATTGATGATAGTGATGATGAAGGTTCTCCCAATGATTATGTATTGCCTGTTGTTCCTAAGGGTTATGTTATGAACGAAGAAGCTGCAAGGGAAATCATTGCTTGCAATGATAGATATGATCTTAAGAAATTATTAGCTAAATGGAAGCAGCAGACTCTTAATGCTAGAATGAAACTTGACCCTGCTTTTGCTACTTCTCCTATTTGTGTTACTGATAAGGATTATGAATTCTCTGTTGATCCTGAAATTATTACTTTAGTTGAATCTGATCCTTTTTATGGTCTTGAATCTGAAACTGTTGTGGCACATCTTACCAAGCTGAATGATATAGCCACCCTATTTACTCATGATGAGAAGTCTCGATATTTTTATATCCTTAAGATATTTACGTTCTCATTAAAGGGTGATGCTAAGACTTGGTATAATTCTCTTGCTCATGGTTGTGTGCGTAGTCCCCAGGATATGATTTATTACTTCTCTGCTAAATATTCCCTGCTCATAAGAAACAAGCTGCCTTGCGGGAAATATATAATTTTGTGCAAATCAAAGAAGAGAGTCTCCCACAAGCTTGGGGGAGGCTTCTCCGATTACTTATTGCTTTGCCTGATCATCCTCTCAAGAAAAATGAAATACTTGATATCTTTTATAATGGACTAACCGATGCTTCCAAGGACTACTTGGATAGTTGTGCTGGTTGTATTTTCAGGGAAGAACAGTCGATGAAGCTGAAATACTATTGAATAATATGTTGACTAATGAAAATAATTGGACTCCTCCTGAGCCAATTCCTGAAGTAATTCCTGAACCAATTGAGCCGACTCCTGAGCCTACTCCTAAACCCACTCCGAAGAAGAGGGGTGTTTTATTTCTCAGTCCTGAAGATATGCAAGAGGCAAAGAAATCAATGAAAGAAAATGGGATTAAAGCTGAAGATGTTAAGAATTTACCCCCTATTGAAGAAATACATGGTCTTAATATACCGCCTGTTGAAGAACCGCATTGTCTTGATAACCCGACACAGGTAGTAAAGGTAAATTCTCTCTATAAATATGATAAAGTTGAAATCCCCTCTACTAAATTTCATAGCCCATGCTTAGATGAATTTGATGACTTTATGGCTAGACAAGAAAGTTTTAATGCTTATGTTGGTAGAGAATTAAAGAATAATGCTTTCGAGATAGGACACGTAGGCGATAATATAGCTAGAGTTAAAGATGAACTCAAACTCACTAGCAAATATGCTTCTATGGTTGCTACTCAATCTGAGCAAGTACTTAAAGCTCAAAATGATTTGCTTGATTAATTAAATAATAAAAATGAATTTGCTGTTAGAGTGGCTACTAGAACTAGTAGAATGACTACGGAACCTTTGTATCCTGAAGGCCACCCTAAGAGAATCGAGCAAGATTCTCAGAGAAATAATTTAGAGGCACCTAGTTCTTCTAAACAGAAGAAAAAGAAAGACGATAGAACTTTGCATGCTTCTAGTGAACCTACTGTAGACACACCTGAGAATCCCAATGATATTTCTATTTCTGATGCTGAAACACAATTAGGTGATGAACATGAACCTAGTGATAATGTTAATGATAATGTTCATGTTGATGCTCAACCTAGCAAAAATGATGATGTAGAGATTGAACCTGCTGTTGATCTTGATAACCCACAATCAAAGAATCGATGTTATGATAAGAGAGATTTTGTTGCTAGGAAGCACGGTAAAGAAAGAGAACCATGGGTTCAGAAACCCATGCCCTTTCCTCCTAGACCATCCAAGTCAAAGGATGATGAGGACTTTGAGCGCTTTGCTGAAATGATTAGACCTATTTTCTTACGTATGCGCTTAACTGATATGCTGAAAGTAAATCCTTATGCTAAGTATATGAAGGATATCATTACAAATAAAAGAAAGATGCCGAAAGCTGAAATTTCCACCATGCTTGCTAATTACACTTTAAGTGTGGAATATCAAAGAAACTTGGAGACCTGGGGGTACCAACTATACCATGCTCTATTTAAAGAAATTATGTTAGAACTGCTTTATGTGATCTTGGAGCCGGTGTTACTGTTATGCCTCTCTCTTTATATCATAGACTTGAATTGAATAAGTTGACACCTACTGAAATATCTTTGCAAATGGCTGATAAATCAACTGCTATACTTGTTGGCATTTGTGAGGATGTGCCTGTTGTGGTTGCAAATGTCACTATCTTAACAGACTTTGTTATTCTTTATATTCCTGAGGATGATAGTATGTCTATTATCCTTGGTAGACCTTTTCTTAATACTGCAGGGGTTGTTATTGATTGCAACAAAGGCAATGTCACTTTTCATGTTAATGGTAATGAGCATATGGTACACTTTCCGAGGAAACAATCTCAAGTTCATAGCATCAATTCTATTGGGAAAGTTCCAACTATTATTATTGGAGGTTTTGAATTTCCTCTCCCTACTGTCAAGAAAAAGTATGATATTCTTATTATTGGGGATTTTCATATCCCCGTTGAGGTAACTTAGTGTTATTCGAAATTTCTCCGGTTCCGTGTTATTCGTAATGAGTTTGTTAATAAGACTTGATCAACCTTGTTAGTGGATTCATTTTGATGATCATGAGATGGATGAAACTAGAAGGCACAACCTTCTGTACCCTCTTTTTACTTTCTGTTATCTAGAACAAATAAAGCAAAAATAGTATTATCCGTCTATTTTCTGAAATCACTGCAGGAGGGGCGCGCCCCCCTGTAGGGCGCGCCCCCTATCTCGTGGGCCCCCTGGACCTCTACTGACCTCAACTCCAACTCCATATATTCACGTTCGAGGAGAAAAAATCATAGAGAAAGTTTCATCACGTTTTATGACACGGAGTCGCCGCCAAGCCCTAATCTCTCTCGGGAGGGCTGATCTCGAGTCTGTTCGGGGCTCCGGAGAGGGGGATTCATTGCCGTCGTCATCATCAACCATCCTCCATCATCAATTTCATGATGCTCACCGCCGTGCGTGAGTAATTCCATCATAGGCTTGCTGGACGGTGATGGGTTGGATGAGATTTACCATGTAATCAAGTTAGTTTTGTTAGGGTTTGATTCCTAGTATCCACTATGTTCTGAGATTGATGTTGCTATGACTTTGCTATGCTTAATGCTTGTTAGTAGGGCCCGAGTGCCACGATTTCAGATCTGAACCTATTATGTTTTCATGAATATATGTGTGTTCTTGATCCTATCTTGCAATTCTATAGTCACCTATTATGTGTTATGATCCGACAACCCCGAAGTGACCATAATCGGGATACTTCTCAGTGATAACCGTAGTTTGAGGAGTTCATGTATTCACTATGTGCTAATGCTTTGTTCCGGTTCTCTGTTAAAAGGAGTCCTTAATATCCCTTAGTTTCCACTAGGACCCCGCTGCCACGGGAGGGTAGGACAAAAGATGTCATGCAAGTTCTTTTCCATAAGCACGTATGACTATTTACGGAATACATGCCTACTTTACATTGATGAACTGGAGCTAGTTCTTTGTCACCCTATGTTATAGCTATTACATGGGGAATCGCATCCGGCATAATTATCCATCACTGATCCATTGCCTACGAGCTTTTCATATATTGTTCTTCGCTAATTTACTTTTCCGTTGCTACTGTTACAACTACTACAAAAACCCAAAAACTATTATCTTTACTTTTGCCACCGTTACCTTTATTATCATACCACTTTTGCTACTAAATACTTTGCTGCAGATACTAAGTTATCCAGGTGTGGTTGAATTGACAACTCAACTGCTCATACTCAAGAATATTCTTTGGCTCCCCTTGTGTCGAATCAATAAATTTGGGTTGAATACTTTACCCTCGAAAGCTGTTGCGATCCCCTGCACTTGTGGGTTATCAGTCATCACCTTCTTGATCTTCTTCATGATAGCGCACATCTGGTTCTCGTATCGACGAATGTGTTGATACATCTCCTGTATGTACGCTGCAATAGATCTATCCTTCCTGGTGTGAATCATCTCCCATTGCTCGTCCCCGCGTCCACATATCTAATAGACGGTCTCTTCAAGATCCTTGTGGTAAACCTCACAAATGCATCCAAAGGTAATGTGGGCTGCCATGCTCTTTCCTAAGATCCAAGTTGGTGCATCCAAGGTAAACTCAATGGGCTCGGTAGTTGGTCCAAATGTCCTTCCAGGTACACGAACTTTGATCCTCCAGGGCTTCTCTTTTGGTAAAGTTTTTGTGAAGGTTCTGGTGAAGCTTGGTAGTCCGATGTTCAGGTACTTCGTGACTTCCTTCAAGTGTCGTCCGAAAGGGGTGTCGTCATCCGGCTGAGTGAACTTGTTCCTAGGGTCCGACATCTTTAGAGTAGAAATATAGGAGGATTAGAAATGGATAGAGAAGAGTATCATGTGGCTTTTCCTGGTGGTCGCGTTCTACAGTCAGTGTGTGCTCTGATACCATCTTGTAGCGACCTGATCCCAATGGATTGAAGTCTCTGTGCTTAAGTGTCATCCCTGCATATGCTGACACACACAGTACTCGAGGAATTATAGCAGAGTTCAATCACACACTTATTACATCAAGGTCCTCATAAAGAGTATTTTTTTAAAAAATAATATGGCTGAAGGCCATCTAAATAGAGTAACTGCATAAGCTTCAAAGATAAATGGGTCCATCAACTCCATGGCATAACTGAGTGCATGACAACAACCTAGCGCACCTTATTCTTTGTCCGAAAACTATGCAACATAAGAAGTTGTAGCCGCGTAGGTCAGCACATGGAATATGCTGGCAGAGTCACACTGTAGAGCAAATGAATGAAAGATACTATTTCTACATGCATATTTGGCTGGTGGAGGCTCTAAGTTTAATTTTGCATAAAGCTAATTTTTTCCTAGAACAAAGGAATAAATTTTATTTACTACAAAGTTTAAGCCATTATTGAGAAGGTTCCTCCAATTCAATCCGAAAATTAACCAAGTATAATCAATAAACCCAATACATTGGTTAAATATAGTGATGAGATCAACAGAATATTCACTTCCAGATACTGAAATTGTCCATAACCGGGGACATAGCTAACCATGAGTAGTTTGTACATTCTATAGAGGTTGCGCACTTTTCCCCACAAGACTCAACCGCACCATGATCGGAAGATCGAGACATAGTCTTGCTGAAGCATTAACTCTTTACTCTGGATAGACCGGTACACCTACTTTCCCCTACATCTGCTAGTCTACCACTGAAAGAGGTCACACAACTTACTCAACTATGCCAGGGACCATAATGGCTTGTGGCTGCACACGGAAGTTTCCAGGCATGAAATATCATATGATCCATTTGAGCCTGGGTGGCAGACTAAGGGTAATGACACGAGTACTCCAAGATTCCCATGGGCAAGCACTGGTTTCTCCAGGTGCCCCAAACAATCCACCCAGATGTGTATTAAAGTTGCCACCTTAATGTTTTCCAAAAATTATTATCTCTCTCAACTTGCATGAATCTCACATACCAATTCCTATCTACGAGCATGGCTAAGCAATAAATGACCATAACGTATATTCCCGGGGTGATCAACGGTAATAGGTTCCTACCTCATGCACTACAACCAAACCACATGTTCTCAATCCTACTCATGCAAATCTTTGAGGGGTAAAACTAATGCATAGTAAAACTGGATATTGAAAACTATGATCAAAGTGTAACATGCCTTGCTGACGATCAAAAAACTCTAGGGATTCGTATTAACAAGCTTCTCACTCCACAAAATCTAGCGTAAACAAAAAATAGCATACATAAGCACTCAAGCAAAAGATGCAAAGGGAAACCGAAGAAAAGATCCGAAAAACTAAACAAGCAAATGAATAATCTAAACAGAAAACAAATTTTAACAGCACTATAATTATGTGGATTAGATCTTAACAGAAGGTACATGTGATTAGCTACGATTTGCAAAAAGAATCAACTAGAACGGAGCTACGAAACTCAAGATACGAACAAAAGAAGATCAAATTCAAATATGAACTAATCTCAAATTTTCAATTTTCAAAAACTTGTTCAAGTTAGATTACTGGATAGATGAGATCGCTCTGAAGATTTTGGCATTGGTTTCGTCGGATTTGGAAAACAAGTGAAAAGTTGTGCTTGTTTGAAATGTAGGGACTAATCTGTAGTTAAAAACTACGAATAGGTCCCTGGTAGAAAACTAAAATAAAAAGAAAAATCTATCGAACGAACATTTGCTACAGAACCTAACAGAACGAAAACCGATCGCTACAGAAGCTTAAGCGATGAACATTCACTAAATAAACTAAAACGAAAAAAATACCAAACAAGATCTAACCCGTCGGATCGAGATCCGATGGTCGAGATGAGATCGAGGGCTACCGGCGGCGGCGACGGTCGACGGTGATGAATCAGACGGCGGCGACGGCTTCAGTTCGGGCGGGGAGGTGGCGGCGGGGCTCCGACGGCAACGGCGGCGGAGTGCGGCATGACCGCGACGGCCACTTGCGGTGCGGCAGCGGCAGCTTGCGGGCGGCGACGGCGGCAGCGGCGGAATAGGGAGGAGGAGGGGGCCGGGGTGGACGGTATTTAAGGAGGGGAGGGACGGCGGCTTCTTGGGGGAGGGGCAAGGCGGCGTGGAGGTGGAGCCTGAGCCAGACTCCCACCGCGACGGCGAGGTGTCGGGCGGCCGGAGTCGGTCGTAGGCGAGGCGGGCTGGCTAGGCCCCGGCCTGGCGGATGCTGGGCCGGCCCGGTCGGCGAGGAAGTTTTTTTTTAAATAATTTTTCAGAGAGACAAAAACACGCTAAAACCAAAATAAATAAAAATATAAAAATACCAGAAAAATTCACATATGGCCTTATTAATGACCTAGTGAACATTATTCCGGGCCTAAATGCCTAAACTTAAAACAAACATTATTGTACTAATTACTCTGCAAACAAATAAATGAACTAGCAAATAAAATCCAATAAAATATCCATAAATCTAAAATTCAATTTCCAATATTTTTTGCCGAATTTGAAGAAGTCCTTTTATCTTTTCTCTTTACTTTAAAATAATATGAAATGAATTTTGAAAAACAATTTGATCCAATTTTCCAAGTTTTAATAAATCAAATTTGGACTTTTGTGAAACCCCCAACTCTCACAGATTGGTCCTTGAGTTGCTTAACGTCTCTTGGATCAAAATGCAACTAAAACAAATGCAACAAAAAATGCATAAATCATGGATGCATATGAATGATCTATAAATAACATCCAAATTGAAAATTGGGATGTTACAACCCTGGAAAAACAAGTTAGACGTCCTCTACTTTGTTGTTGCAAGTATTACGTGGCTGCTACGGGCTTCTAGCAAGGACCGTTCTTATCTACGCATCCAAACCACAACGATTTTTCATGAAGTGTGTTGTTTTAACCTTTAACAATGACTAGTTGTAGTCAAACTCGATTCAACTAAAGTTGGAGAAACAGACACCCGCCAGCCACCTGTGTGCAAAGCACGTCGGTAGAACCAATCTCATGAATGCGGTCATGTAATGTCGGTCCGGGCCACTTCATCCAACAATACGGGCGAATCAAAGTAAGATGTTGGTGGTAAGCAGTATGACTATTATCGCCCACAACTCTTTGTGTTCTACTCGTGCATATCATCTACGCATAGACCTGGCTCTGATACTACTGTTGGGGAATGCATCATACAATTTCAAAATTTTCCTACGATCACGCAAGATCTATCTAGGAGATGCATAGCAACGAGAGGGGGAGAGTGTGTCCATGTACCCTCGTAGACCGGAAGCGGAAGTGTTAGCTAACGCGGTTGATGTTGTCGAACGTCTTCACAATCCAACCGATCCAAGTACCGAACGTATGGCACCTCCGTGTTCAGCACACATTCAGCTCGATGATGTCCCTCGAGCTCTTGATCTAGCAGAGGGTCGAGGGAGATTTTCGTCAGCACGACGGCGTGGTGACGGTGTTGATGATGTGATCCGCGCATAGCTTCGCCTAAGCACTACGATGATACTATCGGAGGAGTAAATGGTGGAGGGGGGCACCGCATACCGCTAAGACAATTTTATGCCTTTGGGGTGCCCCCTGCCCCCGTATATAAAGGAGGGACGAGGAGGCCGACCACTGCTACCTCTTGAGCATGTGTTGGTTTTCCCTTCAAGAGGAAAGGGTGATGCAGCAAAGTAGCGTAAGTATTTCCCTCAGTTTTTGAGAACCAAGGTATCAATCCAGTAGGAGGCTACACGCAAATCCCTCGTACCTACACAAACAAATAAGAACCTTGGAACCAATGCGATAAAGGGGTTGTCAATCCCTTCGCGTCCACTTGCAAAAGTGAGATCTGATAGAGATAATAAGATAAATATTTTTTGTATTTTTATTATATAGATTGGAAAGTAAAGATTGTGAACAAATTACTGTCGAGCAATTGATAGAAAAGTGCATAGTTATGAGAATATCTAGGCATGATCATGTATATAGGCATCGCGTCTGCGACAAGTAGATCGAAATGATTCTACATCTACTACTATTACTCCACACATCGACCGCTATCCAGCATGCATCTAGAGTACTAAGTTCATTAGAACAGAGTAACGCATTAGGCAAGATGACATGATGTAGAGGGATAAACTCAAGCAATATGATATAAACCCTAGCTTTTTACCCTTGATGGCAACACTACAATACATGCCTTGTTGCCCCTGCTATCATTGGGAAAGCACACCACAAGATTGAACCCAAAGCTAAGCACTTCTCCCATTGCAAGAAAGATCAATCTAGTAGGCCAAACCAAACTGATAATTCGAAGTTGCAAAGATAACAAATCATACATAAAAGAATTCAGAGGAGATTCAAATATTGTTCATACATAATCTTGATCATAAACCCACAATTCATCGGATCTCGACAAACACACCGCAAAAAGTATTACATCGAATAGATCTCCAAGAAGATCGAGGAGAACTTTGTATTGAGATCCAAAGAGAGAGAAGAAGACATCTAGCTAATAACTATGGACCCAAAGGTCTGTGGTAAACTACTCACACTTCATTGGAGAGGCTATGGTGTTGATGTAGAAGCCCTCCATGATCGATTCCCCCACCGGCGGAGCGCCGGAAAAGGCCCCAAGATGGGATCTCATGGGTACAGAAGGTTGCGGCGGTGGAAATAGGTTTTTGTGGTGCTCCTGGATGTTCTCAGGGTATATGAGTATATATAGGTGAAGGAAGTCGGTCAGGGGAGCCACGAGGGGCCCACGAGGGTGGGGGCGCGCCTACCTGCCTCGTGGCCGCCTTATTTCTTTCTTGACGTCCACTCTAGTTCTCCTGGATTGAGTTTGTTCCAAAAATAACTCTCATGAAGGTTTCATTCCATTTGGACTCTATTTGATATTCCTTTTCTGAGAAACACTGAAATAGGCAAAAAAATAGCAATTTGGACTGGGCCTCCGGTTAATAGGTTAGTCCCAAAAATAATGCAAAAGTGTACAATAAAGCCCATTAAACATCCAAAACAGATAATATAATAGCATGGAATAATAAAAAAATTATAGATACGTTGGAGACGTATCAAGCATCCCCAAGCTTAAATCCTGCTCGTCCTCGAGTAGGTAAATGATAAAAACAGAACTTTTGATGTGGAATGCTACCTACCATAACTCTCAATGTAATTTTCTTTATGTTTAGATCCAAAAGATTCAAGATAAAAGTTTAATATTGACATAAAAATAGTAATACTTCAAGCATACTAACAAAGTAATCATGTCTTATCAAACATAGCCAAAGAAAGCTTATCCCTACAAAATCATATAGCTTGGCCATGCTTCACTTTCGTCATGCAAAATGCTCCCATCATGCACAACCCCGGTTTAAGCCAAGAAATTGGTTCATACTTTTTAACGCGCTTCAGCATTTTCAATCCTCACGCAATACTTGAGCGGAAGCCATGGATATAGCACTATGGGTGGAGTAGAGTATGATGATAGGGATTATGTGAGAAAACAAAAAAGGAGAAAGTCTCATATTGACGCCGCTAATCAATGGGAGGTAAGTTTAACATCACCATCAGGCAAGTTCTGGCATGAGTGTTAGTAGTGTTTTCTGGGGCCGGGCAAGTTCATGCCAACCATCAGGCAACTTATGGCACTGGTGTTATTAGTATTTCCTGGGACCACGCAAGTTCATGCCAACCCTCAGGCAACTTCTGGCACATGTGTTATTAGTGTTTCCTGGGACCATGCAAGTTCAGGCCAACCCTCAGACAACTTCTGGCACGGGTTTTTGGGTGGAATAGTGTTTTGCTTTTTTGCTAATGCTAGAGTGTTATTAGGTACCACGCAAGTACATGCTCGATATCAGGCAAGCTCTGGGAATGATTTGTTGTAGTCGCGAGTTTTATCAGTAGTTGGCACGCACATCCATGATTCAACATATGTATTATCATTGGTGTAGCCATGATGTGTGCCATGAACAATGTTCGATTGCTCGGCGATCTACTTATGGATCTCCTTTTTTGCATGGGTAGAAATGAATGTTGATAATCAAGGGATTTCATGCTGATATTCAGCAAATTGCTACATAACCAGGCAATTTCGTCCTGATAATCATGCAATTTGCATGCTGATAATCAGGAATTTTTGCATGACATTTTTCATGTTGATAATCTTTTGGTAGGAATTTCTTGCGTTGTATGTAACTTCTTTTTTAAACTGCTTTTTTACACGTAAAGATGACTAGACCAAGCAAAAAGGTGATCAACCGCAGTCAGCAGAGTCACTGCTTGGCTCAGTTCCACCTCCCACTTCTGAAGCTGAACTATGGGTATTCCTTCTGATTTTTGATACGTACATAGCACTTGCTTGGTCCCTACATTTTTTGTAAATAAAATGGTGATTTCATTGCAGGCACCTAAATCAGAGGAGCATGGTGTTCTAACAAGACTTGTTTACAAACAAAAGCGCCAGAAGCTGCTCATAAACCGGTGGAAGCGGCCTGCGGATACTGAAAGTAACGAAGAAGAACCAGTAGGAGATGACGATGAAGCTGATGTTACACAACATGAACAACCAAAGAAAAAACAACGGAAAGTGATTGAAAATGAGGTATCCCTCCCCCTACCCCCCTCATCCCGTGACCATATGAACTACAAACTCTTTTTGTTTTCTCATCAGCATTTAGCTGTGTTTTTTAGCTACTAGCAACTAGCAAACAATGCCATGAAAGAAAAATGTGGAGATGCAATTCATGTGCTACATTCACACATAAGATGCCTAATTTTTCCCATGTAGCATGCAACTCATGTAGTACATGCATCTCAAATCCCATTTTTTGCAAGCTAGGTGGGAGGCAACTTTTGTGGTGATGTGCTGGCAACTCATGCTGCATGCACACATAAGTTGCTCCATGAACATCTTCCCAAAATCCCATTTTAGCAGGTGTAGGTGGTATGCAACTTATGTGCTCCATGCATACATAATCTGCTTTTCCATGTGCCATATGGTACGCATAAGCTTTTATGTATATGTAACTTATGCTTTTGAAATATTTTTCCCATGTTTTTTGCGCATGCAGCAGAACTAACTTTATGTTTTTCCAATTTTTAGGGTCCTAGAAATAGGTCATCACCTGCGAGGCTTTTCAAGTTGAACAAGGATCTTGTTGAAGACCAAAAAACTCTGATCAGAGGCATAGAGTTTTGGGGCTTGTTGGATATCACAGCTACAAGCATGCCTTGGGATCTTAGTCGGTGGATCATGAAACACTACGACCCAGAAAAGTCTCAAGTAGTTATACCAGATAGAGGAAAAAATACTAGTAGATGAAAAAAGTGTTAGGAGGATATGGGGATTACCTAACTGTAGCAGGAAAGTATGTTTTGAAATGAACCCAGATGTTATAAGGGAATTCGACAATATTTTCAAGATCGAGGGAAAAAATGTCCCTATGTTGACTTCATGGTGTAAAATGATTGTGAAGATGAATGGGGCATGCAACGACAATTTCCTTCGTACTTGGTTGGCTGTTGCATTCTCCTTCTTCCTTGCCCCAACCACAAGCTTGAGCATCTCACCAAGGTGCTACACTGCTATTCTGCACACAAGTGCTATAAAAGACACCACAATATGCGACTTTGTTGTTGATCAACTCAGATTGCATTCATGGGTTTTGGTGAGAAGAAGAAGGTTGTTTGCTGTTGCATTTTGCACCTAGTTGTAAGTACAATATTTATTATGAGGAAACTCATTCTTATGCGTTTTCTTTTCCATGGTTTTTCTTTTCAATGCAAGCCTGGAAAGCCATGTGTTCCTAATTGTTTTGCAATTCAGAACATTTACAGATTTTGTATCTGGATTCATTAGATGTTGATGAGCCAATACCTGCTACACTTCCAAGGGCACCCATTTGGAATGATGATCTAATAGCCAAAGTCATGAAGAAAGACAATAAGGGTCCAGGAGTGTACGACAAGCTGCGAGTAAGTTCGTTTAGTTCAAGAATTATTTAATGTCGAAACTCACATTAATTTACAAAAAGTAACTTAGGTTAAAAATAGTAACAGATTTTATGCTTTTTCTGTGCTATTCTGTTCTTAGCAGTTTTTTCCTGCTGCACTACCCTGACCTATACGGCATTCATTATACGGTGTTCATTCATTTTTTCTCCATGTTTTGGTTTTGATGAAAACAACTGAAGACTGAATTTTCACAGTGGGCAAACAAGAGTGTGTTTGGAAACTTAGACCACGTACCAAAATTTGTTGCAGCTAGGTTGCCCGAAAGTTATGACAGTTATGTAAGTTCCAATAGCTAGAAAGTCCTTTCTTTGTTTTTTCACTGCAATTTTGGTTTCTCATCCCAATGAGTTTACTATCTAACGCACATTTTGTTTTTTGTTTTTGCTGTGCATAAGCAAAAGTGTGACGCCCCGAAACTATCCCAGCAAGGCCCAACATTGGTTTTACATTTGTCATAATAATACTTAAACTAAATAATTAATTGGTATAGGGCGTCATGAACCCGAGGATTTTTCTACATAGCAGGGGGGCCAGCGCTGATGGTGTTGGTACCAAACTAGAGCAGCATGCGGCGCCGCCCCTTGGCAACTTGTGTTATTTTGGTCGTTGTAACCATAGATCATTCGTCGTGGCGTGAGCCGATATACGCGCGGCTACTATAAGTGTGTCGGCACGTCGGGAGGTCTTGCTGGACTTGTTTTACCATTGTTGAAATGTCTTGTGCACCGGGATCCCGCGATGGAGGATTGTCTCCACGGATCGTGAGCATATAATGGGCTAAGTTTGGACACCCCTGCAGGGTTTAATCTTTCGAAAGCCATCCCGCGGTTATGTGGCAGATGGGAATTTTTAATGTCCGGTTGTAGAAAACTTGACACCAGATTCGAATTAAAATACACCAACTTTGTGTGTAACCGTGATGGTCTCTTTTCGAGTGGGTCGAGATGGGGTTATGTTTGAACGTAAGTAGTTCAGGATCACTTCTTGATCATTACTAGTTTGCGAACGTTTGCGTAGCTTGTCATCTTATTCTTGTACTCGTAAGTTTAGCCACCATATCATGCTTAGTCGCTTGCTGCAACCTCACCACTTATCCATTCCATACCCATTAAGCTTTGCTAGTCTTGATACCCATGGTTATGGGATTTCTGAGTCCTCGTGGCTCACAGATTACTACAACAACAGTTGCAAGTACAGGTAATGCGATGATCATGATGTGAGAGCGATGTTTGCTTGCTTTGAGTTCTTCTTCTGCTTCTTCTTCGATCAAGGGATAGGTTCCAGGTCGGCAACCTGGGCTAGCAGGGTGGATGTCATTTGAATTTCTGTTTGTGTTTCATCCATAGTTGGATGTTGTTCTCATGTATGATGCTTGATGTATTCATGTGGCATTCGTATGCCTTTTGTATGTATCCCCAACTATTATGTAATGGGACAATGTAATGATATCCACCTTGCAAAAGCGTCTCCAATATGCGCTTCTATCCTTGGTGGGACCTTCGAGTTCCTTTAGGATAGGATCGCATATTGGGCGTGACAAGTTGGTATCAGAGCCTCGACCGACCATAGGAGCCCCCTTGATTGTTCATAGTTTGGTCGTTGTCGAGTCTAGAAGAAAACTGTTTTTGGAGTCTAGTTATATTGGAGAGTAGGAATTCTTTTTACTCCTTAGCCCTTCGTCGCTCTGGTGAGGGATCTTGACGTAGGTGTTTTGATATGCTCCTCTTCCCCTTCAAATTTTATTTAGGATGACGCGGTTAGATTTCTGATCCTTGGTTCTCAGCTCTTTTGATCCAGTGCATTTCTTGTCAAGTTAACTCGAGCCTCTTCATCTTTGCCAAGTTCAATCCTCAGTTGTTTTCTTTTCCCACCCGCCCGCCCTTTTTCTTCTCGGAGCCGGAGTCCGTAATCGAGTATCCATCCTACTCGTGCGAAGCCTTTGCATTCTTTCCTCGATTATTTCAACTGGTGTTTTCTCCGCAAGCTATTTGTCAGTTCTCCCTTCCAAGTTACCTTTGTTTTTTCCGCCCTCCCACCCCTTCTTCTTCCCGGAGCCTGAGTCTCTTTCGAGCATAAATTTCATTCATGCGAAGCCTTTTCAGTCTTTCCTCGATCATTTCAACCGGTGAATTCTCGTTTTGTTTGACATTCTTCATCTCTTTTCTTCTCCGGTGGACTCAATTCAAGTTTTTTGGGTTGATCATATTGTTTTCCTTGGATCAAGTGTTCCCCTTGCTCGTTCACCTCTCGCTATTTAATCGTTCCAGAGTGCGGAAGTCATCTCAGAAGATTCGTATTTGCATTCAATTGATTCGAGGTTATCACCTCATTCAAGTATTTCAATTGTTCCGGTGCATCATCTATCTCTTCAACAATCCTTTTTCAACGGCTTTTTCTTTTTAGTGGGCCCTAACCCATAGGTATTTTCGCAGGATTGACTCTTCCAATTATTCTAGAGCTATTCCTAATTCTTTTCAAAGTGTGATGTAAGAATGGATTCCATCAGTCACATGCCTTCCCCAAGATCGCTTTCAAATCATTTCATTGTTGGCTCAACCTCTTCGCTTCCCATTCTACCGGAGTATCTCAGTAATTTTGGTGGTGTTCCTTGTCGTCATGCTCAACATTTGAAGATCGAAGAAGAGTTTCTCTTAAATCTTGCCCGTTCTCTCGAAGATTTGTGGTTCTAGCATCATCTTATCCTCTCGAATTATTCCATTTGTCAGATATTCTTTCTTACCCATCCGGAGTATGTCAGGAGTTGTTTTCCGTTTCTTTTCACCGGAGGCCATCATTCCAAAAGAATTCTTTGTCCTCACATTCCAGCTATCGTTCTCTTTTATCCCAGCACTTCGTTCAAGTGTTATTTAATCAACTCGAGTTCTTCCCGTTCTCTTCTATCTAAATCCACTCAGAGCATATTTGTTCTTCTAATTCTTCCCGGTGATTCATTCTCTTTCATCGATCATTTTCAAATTCTTACGGTGGTTCTTTCATATTCCTTTTCCTTTGTTATTATATTAATTCATTCGTTCTTTCCAATCCTAACGTTGGCTCGTTGAAGATTTTCCCAAGCATGTGCTATATCTTTGCTCAATCTTTATCAACAATAATAAGTAGTATGCAAATCCGTTTGTCATCAATTAAAGTTGATGCGGATAAGCATAACGTAATTCTTATTCTTATTTCATCGTGGTTAAGTAATTCCTTCCTTCGGAAATTGTTCATAATGAATAATCTCTCGGTTCTAAGTTGTTCATCTTTTCTTTTCCGGAGTTCCAAGTTTTCTCGCTTGTCTCATCACGAAGCTCCATCTAAATCACCGCAAGGCTTTAGTCTTATTATTTTCCTCCTCGAATTCTATCTCATCATCCTTTTGTCACCGGAGTTCTTCATGGTGGTTCATAAGGATTTAATTCATTCTTCAAGTGTTCATCAAGATTCTTGTTGGAGGAGTTCAAGTATCTTTTCCTCTTGCGTCCACCTTGTGAAGTTCATGTTCCATTCCTTCCATCTTCAGCCGGAGTGATGCCGAAATTCTTTCGTTCTTTTCCCTTTCCTATCTTGTTCTAACCGGAGTGGTTTCAGAGTCTATCTTGTTTTTGGAGCTTTTCATTATCGTCATATTTGTCGTTCCTCTTTTCTACCCGAGTGCTCTTGAGCTTGTTCATCTTCTCTCTTGCGGTTTTGTTTCACCTCTTTCTTTTTCTCTTCTATCTCATTCCTAAGATCTCGGCACAAGATCTCTTGTTAGTGGAGGAGAGTTGTAACACCCCGAATCCGATGCGCCATGTGTCTTCTAGTTATTCGCCGCCGTTGCCATGTCATTCGCTTGTATGTTCCACTTTGCCATGTCTTCATCTGCATTTCATATGCATGTTTTTCAAAACTTGCATCCGTTTGGGTTTCCCGGTTCTCTCCGTTGTCCGTTCCGAGCCCCAACCACTCCCACATTCACCCGTCGCCCCTCTTAGACCTTGTTTCGTGAGCGGGGGAAAAACATTCTCGGAATGGGTCGACATTTGCCGAGTGGCCTTGGTATATCACTGGTAGACCGCCCGTCAAATTTCGTTCCATTTGGACGTCGTTTGATGCCCCAACAGTTAACCAGGTAGCCACAAAAGCCCCTCTCTCTTTGCAGCTCAACACCCTTAAAAACAGCCTGCTAGCCCATCTAACTCCCCTCCATGCTCTCCACCGTTCGATCATGATCGTGTGGGCAAAAACCGCACCCTATTTGGACTCTCCTAGCTCCCTCTACATATAAATTAGTCCCCTCCCCCAAAATTTCAGGCAAACCCTAGATTAAACCTCCCTCTCGCCCGCCAGACATGTCCGCCCGCCGCCGGACTTGTCCACCGCCGCCTCCACGTCGCCCGATCCAATTAGGCGCCGCCACCTCATCCCTATCGCCGCTCCTGGCCATTCTCAGGCCGCCACGTGTCCACCGCCGGCTCCCCGTAGCCACCGGGCCCGCGAGCCCAGATCGGCCTACCGGGCCCGAACCAGTGCCCGCAGCCACCCGTGGCTTTGTCCTCGCCGTCGGCGCGCCTTCGCCTTGCCGCCGGCGTGCTCCGCTGCTGCCCGCCGGTGTGCCTCCCCGCCGAGCTTCCTTCGCCGCCAGCGCTCGCCGCTCCTCCCGATCTGCCCCGCCGCCGCTCCCAGCGACCCGCAGGACCCGGCCGCCTCCGCGCGCGCCTCCCACCGCCGCCTCGACGCCAGTTCCGCCCGGAGCTGCCCTGCAGCTCGCCGACACCGCCCATCGCCGGAACCCGCCGCCGGAGCCCTTCGCCGGCGAGCTCCATGTCGCCTCGCCGGAGCACCATCTTCCCCGAACCCGAGCCGCGCCCCGACCTCCTCGTCGCCGGATCCGAGGCCCCACCCCCGAATCCACCTCTCCTCGCCGTCCGCCGGTCGCCGGAGTCTCGCCGGAGCTCCTCCGGCCGGATCCACCGCGGGTGGATGAGATCCACCCGCTCTTCCAACCAAACGCTCTCCGAGCCTTCCTGGATCCCTCCGTCCCGCTCCTCTCCATCCCGTTTCGCGCTAGGTAATTTCTTCCAAGTCCCTAAAAAATGAATACATGTGTTCATGTTCATCACATAATATCTTCATGCATAGTGCTCCGTTTGGCGTGTATGATATGTCAAAATATTAATCTCAGAGTGCTCTAACGATGCAGTAGTTTGCATGCATGCTAGGATTCATCTTGATGCCTTAATGTTCTTTGCAAAACTGCTAAGTAATATAAACTGATGAAATTTGCTGGTTGTTAACATTATGTATGCCTCTTGTGAGTGCCACGACATTGTTTCTTTTGACCCTATGGTGATGATCTTGATATTCACATGTTTTGCTTTTTATGCTCTACATGTTGGTGTGCTTTGAATTCATATTAGGGTGCATATTGACCTATTAATCCCTGTTGCAAAAGTGCATGTTGTTGTTATCTACTGAAAACTGCTGTAACTTGTTGATTTGTCACTTTTGTTGCATTTTGTGTGTGCATCCTATGAGCGTGATGTCTACATGTTTTAGGAGCATTTTCATGCCATATTTACAGTGGTGCCATCCATGTATTTTTATATGCCCTGTAGTGAGTGCATCAATCTTGTGAAGTTGACTACATGCTCTTAACTTTCTGTCAAGTCTGTTTCTGCCATATCATGATGCCATGTTTGCTTGATGCTACCAATTAATCCATGCATATTTTGGAGATGCTTAGTTGACATGTTTTGATGTATGTGTTATTCTCTATCATGCCATTTCTTTTGATGCCTTATATATGTCATGTCTCATATGTTTTCGTTGCCATGAACATACTTATATAATGTTCCAGATTTCTGTTAACTTCATGATGCATTGTTGTGATCTTGTTATTGAGTGATCCATGCCTATTATGGAGATTCTCCAATTACATGTTTTGTAATATGCTATGAGTACTACGTTACCATGCCATGCTTGTTAATTTTGGATGTCATATGCATCTATTCCCTGCTTGCAAACATGCTATCATAATGTTGCTGTTTTACACTTGCTGAAACTGTTTCAACATTTAATCTTGTCTTCTTGGTTCCTACTAATCCATGAGCCATATGTATATGATGACATCATGTTATTTGCTATTTGTTATGTGTACTTTGATGCTATGCCCTTGGTTGTCATATAAACTTTCTATAGGTTGTCTCTTTCTTGCTCTCAAGTTGTCATCATATTAACACTACTCATGCATATGCTCCTGTGTTATAAAGATGCTTTTTGCATTGATCATATTGGTTTAATATCGATGCCTATGAACCTGATCCTTAATGATATTTGAATTATATTATCTGTACATGAAGTGTATGTCAAGATTGTGCTCATAGGTTTCCTGTAGCATGTTGTTTTGATGGTTACAAAGTGCCACTTGCTGTTTTTGGGCAGATTGTTGTATCTTGTTTGGAGTGTATGTGTTGCACCGTTGCTCCGTTTTGAGCATGTTCTATATGAAACTTGCTTAGAATTGCATGTAGTTTCATATTATCAAGTTGCATCCTTGTTTTGAGGTGTTCGCTTGAGGTTTGGATGCATTTTGCATCAATGCGATGTTTAACTTGTGTTGCTCATATCTTCTAGGCCGTAGCTCCGAATTAAATGAACTTTATATGTAACTTGACTAGAATTTCGTGTAGATCATCATGGTGCTCTTTAAATTGCTTTTTACCAACTTCAATTTAATGTTTGTTCAGAACTGGACCAATTTCTAAATTTGCATATGAGGACTTACCGAAATAGTTATATGTTGTTTACGGCCTCATTTAAACTTGCTTTGATGTGATGTTCTTGTATGCATCATCTCTTGCCATGAGTAGCATCATATAGCCTTATCATGCATCAAACTTGCTTGAGCATCATGTCATGGTTATGTGTTATGTGTTTACCATGTTGTTTGCTTCTTTTCGGTTGTGCTTCTTCTCGATAGTTCCTATTTCGTAACGGCTGTGAGGATTCGTTTGACTACGCTTGGTTCGTCTATGCCCGTTCGTCTTCATCATGGACCCGTCCTTCTTCCTACCGGGATTTCAGGCAAGATGACTGTCACCTTGGATCTCACTACTATCATTGCTATGCTAGTTGCTTCATTCTATCGCTATGTTGCGCTACCTATCACTTGCTTATCAAGCCTCCCAAATTGCCATGTCAGCCTCTAACCTTTTCACCCTAACTAGCAAACCGTTATTTGGCTATGTTACTGCTTTGCTCAGCCTCTCTTATAGCGTTGTTAGTTGCAGGTGAGGTTGAAGACTGCTCCATGTTGGAACGATTATGTTGGGGTATCACAACATCTCTTATTTAATTAATGCATCTATATACTTGGTAAAGGGTGGAAGGCTCGGCCTTATGCCAGGTGTTCCATTCCACTCTTAACGCCCTAGTTTCCGTCATACCGGTGTTATGTTCCTTGATTTTGCGTCCCTAACACGGTGCGGGTTTATGGGCCCCTCTTGACAGTTCGCTTTGAATAAAACTCTTCCAGCAAGGCCCAACATTGGTTTTACATTTGTCATAATAATACTTAAACTAAATAATTAATTGGCATAGGGCGTCATGAACACGAGGATTTTTCTACATAGCGGGGGGGGGGGGCAGCGCTGATGGTGTTTGGTCCCAAACTAGAGCAGCTTGCGGCGCCGCCCCTTGGCAACTTGGGTTATTTTGGTTGCTGTAACCATAGCTCATCTGTCGTGGCCTGAGATGACATACGCGCGGCTACTATCAGGGTGTCGGCACGTCGGGAGGTCTTGCTGGACTTGTTTTACCATTATCGAAATGTCTTGCACCGGGATCCCGAGTCTGATCGGATGTCCCACGATGGAGGATTGTCTCCGCGAATCATGAGCTTATAATGGGCTAAGTTGGGACACCCCTGCAGGATTTAAACTTTCGAAAGCCGTGCCCGCGGTTATGTGGCAGATGGGAAGTTTTAATGTCCGGTTGTAGAAAACTTGACACCAGATTCGAATTAAAATACACCAACCGCATGTGTAACCGTGATGGTCTCTTTTCGAGTAGGTCGAGAAGAGAACATGGTGGGGTTACGTTTGAACATAAGTAGTTCAGGATCACTTCTTGATCATTACTAGTTTGTGAACGTTTGCGTAGCTTCTCATCTTATTCTTGTACTCGTAAGTTTAGCCACCATATAATGCTTAGTCGCTTGCTGCAGCCTCACCACTTATCCATTCCATACCCATTAAGCTTTGCTAGTCTTGATGCCCATGGTTATGGGATTGATGAGTCCTCGTGGCTCACAGGTTACTACAACAACAGTTGTAGGTACACGTAATGCGATGATCATGACGTGAGAGAGATGTTTGCTTGCTTTGAGTTCTTCTTCTTCTTCTTCGATCAGGGGATAGGTTTCAGGTCGGCAGCCTGGGCTAGCAGGGTGGATGTCGTTTGAGTTTCTGTTTGTGGTTCATCCATAGTTGGACGTTGTTCTCATGTATGATGCTTGATGTATTCATGTGGCATTTGTATGCATTTTGTATGTATCCCCAACTATTATGTAATGGTATGATGTAATGATATCCACCTTGGAAAAGCGTCTCCAATATGCGCTTCTATCCTTGGTGGGACCTTCGAGTTCCTTTAGGATAGGGTCGCATATTGGGAGTGACAAAAAGATGATAACATGAATGGTTCATGAGATGTGCACTGAAATGTCACATGCTGGACATAAGGAAGCTTTACGAGGGGCAACCTGGCCCAAGCAAGAACGTAGACAATAACACAGAGGCAAGTGAACATTATAGTTCTCGGAGGAAGCGAGCAACACCTAGAGTTACTGGACACAGCTCAAGTGAGGATGAGGAGTCATTCAAGTCAGATGAAGAGAGCGAGGAGGACGACCATGAAGAGAATGAATTGGAACCAGACAGTGGTAACTCAGGGGATGGCAACAAAGATGACAATCCAGATGATGATGATGACAACATTAGTCATGGAGGCAATGTCAGAAGCAACTCTGCGAAGGATACGGTCGATGAGGATAGTGAGGAGACACATGAATCAACAAAAAACAAGGATGACCGTGGCAAGGATGGCAACAACGTGCAAGGTGGGAACGACAGTGGCCCCCAAGTTGAAGAGGAATAGGTAAACAAGGTCGATGCGCGGGAAGTGAGGCAGTTGAAGATGATGAGACGGAGAAAGATGCTGAAGATGAGAACAGTGAGGACCAAGTCAAGAAGGAAAGTGTCAAGGGAAATGATGATGGAAATGGAGATGACGAGGGCCATGGCGTAGGAGCCAATGCAGGAGGATGCAATGGGACCAACAATTTTGATGGAGATGAAGGAGGAGCAAGCTCAAGCGGCAGCAAGGACGGCGACTCTGAACCAAATTTCTTTATCAAGCTGAATGACAACAAACAACAAGGAGGAGATGCTGCAGAAACATTTTCCCCTTATAGATATGGTCAGGATGGATTTAAAGAAGCAGTGGGACCCCTTTCAAAAGGAACTTGAAGTGCCACGAGTGTTTGATGGGTGGAAACTTCAGTCATATGCCAGCACATTATTCGAACATATGTTGTTTGGAGAGGAGGAAAAAGAAGTAGGCATCAAATTCAATCCTAAGGAGTTATGCGCCCCCCCCCCCAAGACAGAATGAACTCATGCAAGCAATTTGTGGAATAAAACTGCCAGAAGCAACTTCTAGAGAATCTTGTAAGAAAGATTTCCCCCAATTGCACCAAGGAAGCAAAAGAGAGTCTCATTCAACCTAAATCTATACCCTGTTGCAGCTGCAGAAAGGATGCAACCCAAGGCACTGACATCATCACTCAAACTTAGTGGGAAAACTCAAAAACTAGAGCAGGCAACTGGGTTGGCTAGTAAGGCAAGTCAAGCAAAAGGTCAGGCAACTTGTAGTGCTTAGCAGGCAGTTCAGCAAGCATACAAAGCAAGAAGTAATCATTTCGACAAGATTACCAAATCATCTCAGCCATTGACTTTGGCAGAGAATAGCAAGCAAGCAAGTTCAATGGGGAAGTTGCCCACCACATGAGTCTAAGTTGCTTGATGGGAACCCTCAGCTTGCCAATTTACCTATGATGGCTGGGAACAAATAGTGCCAAACCAGAATTTGCCAAATACTATTGTTGACTTGCCTACAAGGAACCACCAACTTGCCACTTCAGTTATGACCGGTGGAAAAAAACATTGCCAGAGGACAAATTGCATAACACTAAAGAGAGGATGCTTGCAGGGACTATTGTAAGACATGTAGGACCAGTAGCAAACGAAGACTAATCTGAGTTTTCCTCCGACACACTCCAAGGTGATGCAAACAAGGACAACTGGCCACCGGTGCCACACAAGTAGCAACTTATTGATATAGCCAAGATAAATGAAGTTTAGACAAGTGTATTGCTCCTACAAATGCTCCCATACACATCCCATCAGTGATAATAGTTGAAGAGCCATTCAAGGAACTCAGGAGTAGAAGGGTGTCCGGGATGTGCGATGACTACTGCCCATCTCCATGTTCTAGAGTGATCTTGGATGAGTTGGAACCTGGCCTTGAAGAAGGAAATGAGGATATCAACCATTTGCATGAAGTTCTTAACATGCAAACAGAGGATATTTCAACAACAAGCACAACAGAAGTAATAAACCTTGAAGATGATGTATGGGAACTAGAGGAAGTAGAGGCAGCATGTGCTAAAGCAGAGTGAAGGTCAAAAGAATCTATTACTTGTGCTATCTTCAGTATGCCAGAGAGAGTAATCAATGAAACACATGTGGGATCTGGTGGTAAGTTTTCAAGCATAGCAGTTCAGGGGAGGTAATTACCAACCAATTTGAGAGGAGGCTCATCAAGCCATCAGCATGTTTGAGATCACCTTTCATGGACCTTGACAACAAAAAGGAATTCTATTACAAAATCGAAGTCAACCGTTTGTATGCATCTGTTATTTTGGATGCAAGGCTCGGTGCAGAAGAATCACCAAAAACAGATATCAGGTATGTACTGTCACGTTTTCATCTTTGTTTTTTTAGGCAACTACAATACTCATGTATAGGTAAGTTCATTTTTCATGCTTATATGTCCCGTGCAAATTTATTGTATAGCCCAACACTCATCGAGTTTGATGGCTACTTTGTAACTGTGAGGGAGCTCGTGGAGTGCATGAAGTGTGGTGGATTCGTCCTTTCGCATGTTTTCCAAGTTGGCATACATTCTATAATTCACAACTTGCGAGCAGAGTCAAAGAAGGTTATCATGCCAGTTAGATTCTCAGTAAGAGATGCATCCAACAATGTCTTTTGCCCTTTCCTTTTGATGGTGATTTGTACTACAGCAAATGGAAATTTCATCATTCGTTCTGTTGTCTATCTGCTTTTACAGATCAGGTTACAATAGATGATTTAGAATACAAAATAGATTACTTCCAGGTTCAACAAGTCAAATCACTTGGACCAAAAAGACATGGTGAGTACACTAATTTACTGGAATTTGTCAAAAGTTGCAACCTTGTTATTCAAACTGCTTGCTTCAACAAAAGTTAACAAGTTTCCTGCAAGTTGCGACTATTTTTAATTTATTCAAGATTAGTTGGTTTAGTTTTCGCATTTTTTTTGCCTCGTTGAATTCATGTTTTGCCATGTTAGAGAAACCAGCAACCATGCCTGTAATTACATAAACCACTAGTTGCCTCGTCATTTGCAAGTACTTGCCCCCTCATCTTGCAAGTTCTTGTCTCAAGTCTACTTGCCAAGTTGTTTATCTTTTTTTTGTAGAACCACAAGTTTACCTCAATTTTTTATTCAAACTACTTGCTTCCAACTATAATTGTAAATTTTGACTATGTTAGAGAGTCACAAACTTTGACCTTCTATTCGAAGCACCTTGCTTCAGAAAAAAATTGCCAAGTTACCTGAACTTAGGACAACAACAATTTGCCTGCTATCAAGCATGTAGTTGCGTCAATTCTAGTTGTCCCTTTTATAGGACCACAAGTTGCATCCCTTTTCACAATTACTCGCTGTAACCGTAGGTACCAAGTTGTCAAACCACTAGAACCGTAAGTTGGACCCCTTTTCCCAAGTTTTTTTGCTCAACCTATATTTTAGAAACGATGCCTACATGTTTTTTGTAAAACACAAGTAGCCTCCTTTTTCTAGTGGTTATTACTAGTACTAGTTACTAATGTGTGTGGGGCACACTTGACATGTTGCCTATATTCAGAGGATCACAAGATGCCCAGTTTAATCCAAACTACTTGCTTCAACTGAAATTGCCTAGTTGCGTATACAAACAAAAGTGGCCACCCTCTTTCTTCCAAGTACTTTCTTGACAAATGGCCTCATCTATTTCAGAATCTCATCTTCTTTTTCTGAAAAAAAATCTCTCCAGATTATGTTTCCTATCTTAGATAACCTTGATCCAGCAAAACAAAAAACAGGGAATCATTATTGGGTCTTCAATCTGAACATAAGAGACAAGAGGTTTGAAGTCCTTGATTCATTGAGGACACTAGATAATCATGTCTTGGACAAGAATGCCAGGTTGATAGTAGCAACTATTCGTGTTTGTGGGAGCACCATTATGGCCACTCACATGTTGTGCTGCATAAGTACTCCCTAGTCAATATCGATGTCCCGAGGCAGAACAATGAGTAAGCAACTTTTTCCAATATCAACTATTCGAAAATTAGTTTTTACTTATGTTCATTTTCTTAAACAAGCTTTCCTTTTTCTGTGTTTACAACAACACTGAGTGTGGCATTTACGGGCTGGAGAATACAAACAAATGCGTTACTAGAGCTGTTCCAAATTACGAACTAGGTGATATACCAAACATCAGGAAGGAGTTGACTAACATCTGGGTTTCATCTATTCACAACAAAGCCCGTTGGAAGGAAATCCTATAACTACCGTAGGTATGTTCACCACACCTCCTTTTCTCATTCATTCCCTGAATTTTGCTTTTGAATAGCAAGTACCTAGGAACATAGCTCATGAACTTGGCCAAAGTTGGAAGGCAAGAAATAGTTTGAAACTAGGCAAGTAATTAAAGAAGAGCGGGCAAGTATTTCTAGAAATGCTGGCAAATAGCGCCTCCCTTTGCGCAAATGTACCTAACTACTTCTTGTCTAAGCAAGGGAAATAAACCTCATGCACAACTAAGAAGATGCCGAGAGAAACCTATATATGCTCGCAACAATAATCCACACCAAGTGTCAACCACATCACAAATTAGTCCTAAGTTGCCCACATTTTTTTAGTCTGAAAACAATTGTACGATACAGTTCATGATTTTTTTTCATTGAAGAATGACAAAAAAAGTTCAGATTGTTTTTCGCTCCATCGTTTTGGCTCCCATTGTCCAGTATTCCGCCATTTTTTCACTTCCTTATTTGGCCTTCACACCAACCTTGCCTCGTAGCTCTCTGCATTATGGTCAAAAGAACCACAAAAACTACATTTGGTCTTCCTTTTGGGGTGTAGTTCCGGCGCTGATTCAATTCATTTAGACTTCGCTCTCCCTTTCGTGCTGGACTCCGGTGGGTCCCTTGGAATAGGTGGAGTAGGTGCAGAACCACCAGGGGTGTCAGGCTGCAGTGGAATAGGAGCACTTGAATCTCCAACACCCCCTGGCAGCGATGGCGGAGGAGCACCAGCAGTTGTTTGCGCATGCCCACTAGGAGCTGGAGCAGGTGCACACACCAAAAACGGTGGTGGCTGAGGAGCAGTAGCAGGAGTTGTTTCAGGATGAGCGCGTCTGGCACGCGTAGCCACCGGAGGTTTCTTTTTCTTGGACAATTTTAGGCGCCCAAGCTCAGTGCGAGCTGCACGCATATGCTTCTTTGGAACTTCTGCATCAACATCGGATGCACAGGCAACTTTGGCCAAGCTTGCAAAATCCATATGCAGGTTTGTATGTCGCAATTGCGTCTTTGAGAAAGGGGGCATTTCATTTGCTTGTTTTTGGACAGCAGGGGCTGCATCAGGAACTGCCAGGGGAGTCCACCTCCAAGGTGGTTAGATACCTTCAAGATATGGCCGCAGAGGATACCATCTCTGTCCGTCTTGCAGCACTCACAAGTGTTGTTACCTGCATCACTTTCCACCAACACGAAGTAGTGCCTGTCCCCATATTTAGCAACCCAATCCCGATTAGGTTCAAGCTCATACAAATGTGCACCCTGGGGGCGTAATTGTACCTCCCAATCATTTCAAACTCACCATCAAACTTCTTGTACAAGTCTCTAGTGTATGATTTATACGCCTGCTTCTCAATGGGAAAAGGTGACCTGATACGTCTCCAACGTATCTATAATTTATGAAGCATTCATGCTATTTTATTATCTGTTTTGAATGATTACGGGCTTTATTATGCACTTTTATATTACTTTTGGGACTAACCTACTAACCGGAAGCCCAGACCATATTGCTGTTTTATTGCCTGTTTCAGTATTTCGAAGAAAAGGAATATCAAACGGAGTCCAAACGGAATGAAACCTTTGGGAGCGTGATTTTTGGAAAGGATATGATCCAGGAGACTTGGAGTTCAAGCCAAGGAAGGTTCGAGGAAGCCAGGAGATAGGAGGGCGCGCCCACCCCCCTGGGCGCGCCCCTGTCTCCTGGGCCCCTCGAGGCTCCCCCGACCGACTTCTTTCGCCCATATAGGTCCACGTACCCTAAAAACATCAGAGACGAAGATAGATCGGGAGTTCCGCCGCCGCAAGCCTCTGTTGCCACCAAAAACCTCTCGGGAGCCCGTTCCGGCACCCTGCCGGAGGGGGATCCCTCACCGGTGGCCATCTTCATCATCCCGGCGCTCTCCATGACGAGGAGGGAGTAGTTCACCCTCGGGGCTGAGGGTATGTACCAGTAGCTATGTGTTTGATCTCTCTCTCTCTCTCTCTCTCGTGTTCTCTCTTTGGGACGATCTTGATGTATCGCGAGCTTTGCTATTATAGTTGGATCTTATGATGTTTCTCCCCCTCTACTCTCTTGTGATGAATTGAGTTTTCCTCTTGAAGTTATCTTATCGGATTGAGTCTTTAAGGATTTCAGAACACTTGATGTATGTCTTGCCATGCTTATCTGTGGTGACAATGGGATAATGACGTGATCCACTTGATGTATGTTTTGGTGATCAACTTGCGGGTTCCGCCGATGAACCTATGCATAAGGGTTGGCACACGTTTTTGTCTTCACTCTACGGTAGAAACTTTGGGGCACTCTTTGAAGTACTTTGTGTTGGTTGGATAGATGAATCTGATATTGTGTGATGCATATCGTATAATCATGCCCACGGATACTTGAGGTGACAATGGAGTATCCAGGTGACATTAGGGTTTTGGTTGATTTGTGTCTTAAGGTGTTATTCTAGTACGGACTCTTGAATAGATCGATCCGAAAGAATAACTTTGAGGTGGTTTCGTACCCTACCATAATCTCTTCGTTTGTTCTCCGCTATTAGTGGCTTTGGAGTGACTCTTTGTTGCATGTTGAGGGATTGTTATATGATCTATCTATGTTATTATTGTTGAGAGAACTTGCACTAGTGAAAGTATGAACCCTATGCCTTGTTTCCTAGCATTGCAATACCGTTTGTGCTCACTTTTATCATTAGTTACCTTGCTGTTTTTATAATTTCAGATTACAAAAAGCTTTATCTACCATTCATATTGCACTTGTATCACCATCTCTTCGCAAAACTAGTGCACCTATACAATTTACCATTGTATTGGGTGTGTTGGGGACACAAGAGACTCTTTGTTATTTGGTTGCAGGGTTGCTTGAGAGAGACCGTCTTCATCCTACGCCTCCCACGAGTTGATAAACCTTAGGTCATCCACTTGAGGGAAATTTGCTACTGTCCTACAAACCTATGCACTTGCAGGCCCAACAACGTCTACAAGAAGAAGGTTGTGTAGTAGACTTCAAGCTCTTTTCTGGCACCGTTGCCGGGGAGGTGAGTGCTTGAAGGTATATCTTTAGATCTTGCAATCGAATCTTTTTGTTTCTTGTTTTATCACTAGTTTAGTTTATAAAAGAAAACTACAAAAAAATGGAGTTAAGTTTGTCTCATACGCTTCATCTTTTTAATATCTTTCGTGAGTTTGATGAAAAGGAAAATTGTGCTCAAGTGCTAGAAGAAGAAATCTATAGAATATTTGATACTAAATCTTTCAATGATGAGCATGATTGCAATGTTGTTAGTATGAACTCTTTGAATATCCATAGTACTAATGATGATTGCACTAGTTATGATGAAAATATCTCTTATAAGCATGTCGATTTTTGTGGAGTAGATTGGGTTTGCAAGTACACACCAAATAGGGAAAATAGATATTGCAAGAGTGCTACCTCTTGAGCACTGCGTTGGATTTCCCCGAAGAGGAGAGGATGATGCAGCAAAGTAGCGTAAGTATTTCCCTCAGTTTTTGAGAACCAAGGTATCAATCTAGTAGGAGACCACGCACAAGTCCCTCGTACCTACACAAAATGATAGATCCTCGCAACCAACGCGATAAGGGGTTGTCAATCCCTTCACGGTCACTTACGAGAGTGAGATCTGATAGAGATGACAAATAATATTTTTTTGGTATTTTTGATAGATAGATGCAAAGTGAAAAGTAAAAGGCAAAGTAAAAACAAAGCAAGTAATAAAGTAATGGAGATTGATATGATGAGAATAGGCCCGAGGGCCAGAGTTTTCACTATGGCTTCTCTCAAGAGCATAGATATTCTATGGTGGGTGAACAAATTACTGTTGAGCAATTGACAGAATTGAGCATAGTTATGAGTATATCTAGGTATGATCATGTATGTAGGCATCACGTCCGAGACAGGTAGATCGAAACGATTCTGCATCTACTACTATTACTCCACTCATCGACCGCTATCCAACATGCATCTAGAATATTAAGTTAAAAACAGAGTAACGCCTTATTATTTCTTATGATGAATCAGGTAAAGAGGAGGAGCTTTCTATTCAACCAATCACATCTATAAGGAGATCAAAAAAGAAGGTTGAACCCACACATAATGTGAAGAAGAAAAAGAAAATAAGGATCAACAAAGGTAAAAAGGTATCCCTCCCAAATGATGTCACACCTACTACTCATTGTGATGATGATAATTGCTATACTATTGGTGCTATCCATACTATTAATGATGAGAGTGATTATGCTTATGATATGAAAAGGCCCAAGCTTGGGGAAGCTATGTTTGATGAGGATGAATTTTTTGAGAATATATTTGCTGTAATTAATGTTGGTCCCGAGCTTGGGGATGCTATGTTTAATGAAGATGATATTTTTAGCATCCCAAGTTTTGATATGCAAAGTTGTTATTATGATAGCATGCCTCCTACCTATGATGATTATATTGATGAAAGTGGGTTTGGAAGAGTGTCAACTTTAGGAAGTAGTGATCCCACTATTTTGGAGGATGTTGAATTTTAGTGTGATGAATACGAAAGTGGATTTGGAAGAGTGTCAACATTATTTAGTGATTCCACTATCTTGGGAGAGGTTTCAATCGATTATGATGAGAACGAAGTTGCTACTTATGATGATTATTGTGATGAAACTTATGCTATAAAAAGTAGTGATAATTATATTTATAAAACTTGTCATGATTATGATTACCCTTTTCTGAACACTACTCTATTAATGTGGAAACAACTTTTAGTGTTCAAGTCTCTTATGATACTCCCACTATTCCGAATGAGAAGAATTTTGCTTATGTGAAGAGTAGTAAATTTTCTATACAAGTAGATCATGAAAAGAATGCTTTAGGTGCTGGTTATATTGTTGAATTCATTCATGATGCTACTGAAAATTATTATGAGGGAGGAACATATGCTTGTAGGAATTGCAATAATGTCAAGTTTCCTCTCTATGTGCTTAAAATCTTGAAGTTATGCTTGTTTTTCCTTCCTATGCTAGTTGATTATTGTTCCCATAAGTTGTTTTCTCACAAAATCCCTATGCATAGGAAGTGGGTTAGGCTTAAAATTTCTAGTCATGTGCTTCATGATGCTCCCGTTATGTTTCAATTCTTATCTTTTATGCGAGCATCATTGTCATCATCATGCCTAGCTAGAAAGGCATTAATGAAAAGAGCTTGTTGGGAGACAACCTAATATTTAACTTTACTGTTGTTGTGTGTCCACATGATTATGCTACTGTATTAATCATGTTTTATAGCTTTTGTTTCAATAAAGTGCCAAGTAAGACCTTTAGGATAGCTTACGGTGATAGTTGTGTTGATCCTGCTGAGAATCAGAAACTTTTGCACCCAGTAAATTAGTTTTGTTAATTCACAGAAACGTGCTTCTGATCTGATTCTTTTGCCTCTGAATTGGTACACAAATTCTTAGGACTTCCTAATTTGGTAGGATTTTTGGAGTTCCAGAAGTATGCGTTTGATACAGATTACTACAGACTGTTCTGTTTTTGCCAGATTCTTTTTTCTATGTGTTGTTTGCTTATTTTGATGAATCTATGAGTAGTATCGAAGGGTATGAACCATAGATAAGTTGGAGTACAGTAGATATTACACCAATATGAATTTAGAATGAGTTCATTACAGTACCTAAGTGGTGGTTCTATTTTCTTATTGTAACGGAGCTTACGAGTTTTCTGTTGAGTTTTGTGTTGTGAACTTTTCAAGTTTTGGGTAAAGATTCGATGGACTATGGAATAAGGAGTGGCAAGATCCTAAGCTTGGGGATACCCAAGGCACCCCAAGGTAATATTCAATGACAACCAAGAGCCTAAGCTTGGGGATGCCCCGGATGGCATCCCCTCTTTCGTCTTCGTTCATCGGTAACTTTACTTGGAGCTATATTTTTATTCACCACATGATATGTGTTTTGCTTGGAGCGTCATTTTCTTTTGTTAGTTTTTCTTGCTGTTATTTAGAATAATGTTTTGCTATTTTCAATAAAAATGTCAAGGATAGCCTTTACCGTGCTTATTTTGCTAGTATACATGTTGCTGTTTGAAAACAGAAAGTTTACCGCTGTTACAAAAATTCCCTAGAAAAGTGAGAGAATGGTATACTATTGAAACTTTTTGCATATTGATCTATGATAAATCTTCTACAGCTTAGCATTTTTCTCATAATTTTTGGTGTTAGGGAAGTATTGATACTCTTGCATTCTTTACAGACTATACTGTTTTGGCAGATTGCTGTTATGGTTGCATTGTTTGCATATGTTTGCTTGTTTAATGATTCTATTTGAGGATAGGAGTATTAAATATGCAGAGGCATTTAGTATGCAATGTTGAATAATAATTTTAGTGATTTGTTACAGTAGAAAATGATAAGGTTTTGCATTGGTTTATACTAACCTATCTCACGAGTTCTTGTTGAGTTTGGTGTGGATGAAGCTTTTGATAAAAAGAGAAACCATGATATGAGAGGAATTAAGGAGACACAAAAGTTCAAGATTGGGGATGCCGAAGGCACCCCAAGATAATATTTCAATAAGTCTCAAGCATCTAAGATTGGGGATGCCCCGTAGGCATCCCACCTTTCTTCTTCAACAACTATCGGTTAGTATCGGTTGAGCCTAAGTTTTTTCTTCTTCACATGAGTTGTGCCATCCTTGCAATGTCATATTATTTTGTTTTGCTTGCTGAATACAATAAATTCTTTAATGAGAGAGAGTATTCACATAGTTACATAATTATTTAGCTACTCATTGATCTTCACTTATATCTTTTTGGAGTAGTTTGTCATTTACTCGTGTGCTTCACTTATATCCTATGAGTAAACGGTTGAATGAGTTGAATGTCATAAATCTGAAATTATATATTTCTCATTTGCTTATCCCATGGGGAGTAATGACTTGACATCTAAGAAGTAAAGGTTGTAAATTTATTGAAGGTTAGCAAGCATTTGTATTGGTCATTTGAACAATTCATGAAAGAATATTGAAGGAAGAGAGATTTCACATATAAATATACTATCCTAGACATCTTTTATAATTGTGAGCACTCATTAAGTATGACATGCTAAAGAGTTGATGTTGGACAAGGAAGACAACGTAATGGGTTATGTTTTCTCACATCTCAGTTAAAGTATATTGCAATGGATCATTCAAACATGTTGAGCTTGCCTTTCCCCCTCATGCTAGCCAAAATTCCTTGCACCAAGTAGAGATACTACTTGTGCTTCCAAATATCCTTAAACCCAGTTTTGCCATGAGAGTCCACCATACCTACCTATGGATTGAGTAAGATCATTCAAGTAAGTTGTCATCGGTGCAAGCAATAAAAATTGCTCTCTAAATATGTATGATTTATTAGTGTAAAGAAAATAAGCTTTATACGATCTTGTTATGGAAGCAATAGAAGTGACGGACTGCATAATAAAGGTCCATATACAAATGGCAATATAAAGTGACGTTCTTTCGCATTAATATTTTGTGCATCCAACCCTAAAAGCGCATGACAACGTCTGCTTCCCTCTGCGAAGGGCCTATCTTTTACTTTATGTCTTTTACTTTATGCAAGAGTCAAGGTGATATTCACCTTTCCCTTTTTCATTTTATCCTTTGGCAAGAACCTCGTGTTGGAAAGATCCTAACATATATATCCAATTGGATGTAAGTTAGCATGAACTATTATTGTTGACATCACCCAAAGGTGAATACGTTGGGAGGCAACACTATAAGCCCCTATCTTTCTCAGTGTCCGATTAAAACTCCATAACCATTAGTATTGCGTGAGTGTTAGCAATTGTGGAAGACTATATGATAGATGAGTATGTGAAGTTTGCTAAATCAAAGCTCTGGCATAGACTCTTCCTGAAAATAAGATGAATTGCAATTGTTTGATGACAGAGAACATAGTTTGCTAGTTTTCAAGAAAGTTTATGGTCTATGCTTTAACATGTGAATTGCTTGTTACTTGTTCGTGAGAAGTTTTACGAGATGAACCACTATTATGACATATAATCATGCTAGAAAAAGTGAATGAAATTAACATTGATCAAACTTGTGCACCTGCTAGCATTCACACTTCATAAATTTTTTTCTTTTATCATTTACCTACTCGAGGACGAGTAGGAATTAAGCTTGGGGTTGCTGATACGTCTCCAACGTATCTATAATTTATGAAGCATTCATGCTATTTTATTATCTGTTTTTAATGATTACGGGCTTTATTATACACTTTTATATTACTTTTGGGACTAACCTACTAACCGGAGGCCAAGCCCATATTGCTGTTTTATTGCCTGTTTTAGTATTTCAAAGAAAAGGAATATCAAACGGAGTCCAAACGGAATGAAACCTTCGGGAGTGTGATTTTTGGAAAGGATATGATCCGGGAGACTTGGAGTTCAAGCCAAGGAAGGTTCGAGGAAGCCGGGAGATAGGAGGGAGCGCCCACCCCCTGGGCGCGCCCCCTGTCTCCTGGGCCCCTTGAGGCTCCCCCGACCGACTTCTTTCGCCCATATAAGTCCATGTACCCTAAAAACATCAGAGACGAAGATAGATCGGAAGATCCGCCGCCGCAAGCCTCTGTAGCCACCAAAAACCTCTCGGGAGCCCGTTCCGGCACCCTGCCGGAGGGGGATCCCTTACCGGCGGCCATCTTCATCATTCCGGCGCTCTCCATGACAAGGAGGGAGTAGTTCACCCTCGGGGCTGAGGGTATGTACCAGTAGCTATGTGTTTGATCTCTCTATCTCTCGTGTTCTCTCTATGGCACGATCTTGATGTATCGCGAGCTTTGCTATTATAGTTGCATCTTATGATGTTTCTTCCCCTCTACTCTCTTGTGATGAATTGAGTTTTCCTCTTGAAGTTATCTTATCGGATTGAGTCTTTAAGGATTTTAGAACACTTGATGTATGTCTTGCCATGCTTATTTGGGGTGACAATGGGATAATGACGTGATCCACTTGATGTATGTTTTGGTGATCAACTTGCGAGTTTCGCCCATGAACCTATGCATAAGGGTTGGCACACGTTTTCGTCTTCACTCTCCGGTAGAAACTTTGGGGCACTCTTTGAAGTACTTTGTGTTGGTTGGATAGATGAATCTGAGATTATGTGATGCATATCGTATAATCATGCCCATGGATACTTGAGGTGACAATGGAGTATCTAGGTGACATTAGGGTTTGGTTGATTTGTGTCTTAAGATGCTATTCTAGTACGAACTCTTGAATAGATCGATCCGAAAGAATAACTTTGAGGTGGTTTCATACCCTACCATAATCTCTTCGTTTGTTCTCCGCTATTAGTGGCTTTGGAGTGACTCTTTGTTGCATGTTCAGGGATTGTTATATGATCTATCTATGTTATTATTGTTGAGAGAACTTGCACTAGTGAAAGTATGAACCCTATGTCTTGTTTCCTAGCATTGCAATACCGTTTGTGCTCACTTTTATCATTAGTTACCATGCTGTTTTTATAGTTTCAGATTACAAAAACCTTTATCTACCATCCATATTGCACTTGTATCACCATCTCTTCGTTGAACTAGTGCACCTATACAATTTAACATTGTATTGGGTGTATTGGGGACACAAGAGACTCTTTGTTATTTGGTTGCAAGGTTGCTTGAGAGAGACCATCTTCATCCTACGCCTCCCACGGATTGATAAACCTTAGGTCATCCACTACTAAAACTACTTTGAGAAACCTACCAATTCGAGAAACAATACAAGCCTACCAAAAAACTAATTATTTACCCGCGAGTGCGCAATGATATTCCGGATATCTTGGGGTTCCAAGATCTCGACAGGCTAATTAAGTCCTTCAATTTCAGAAAGGAGTCTTTTCTTACTTCCTTACACAAAACTGTTATGTTATTATGCTGCTCGTGCAATCAAAACTTAGAATAGAAGAAAAATAGTTCCCTCGGGACCCATCCTCTTATCCTTTGCAGCATTGCGTATTGCTCTCACTAGGAAAGGGGGACATAACCCCTACTATAGAGCAGGAATGGAAGGGAATGAGCTCGGCTGCTTCTCCCCCACACTTCTTTATTTCTCCGTGCCCCTATTTAGTTAGTACTTTCGAGGGAAACTTGCTACTGTCCTACAAACCTATGCACTTGCAGGCCCAACAATGTCTACAAGAAGAAGGTTGTGTGGTAGACTTCAAGCTCTTTTCTGGCGCCATTGCCGGGGAGGTGAGTGCTTGAAGGTATCTTTAGATCTTGCAATCAAATCTTTTTGTTTCTTGTTTTATCACTACTTTAGTTTATAAAAGAAAACTACAAAAAAATGGAGTTAAGTTTGTCTCATATGCTTCATCTTTTTAATATCTTTCATGAGTTTGATGAAAAGGAAAATTGTTCTCAAGTGCTAGAAGAAGAAATCTATAGAATGTTTGATACTAAATCTTTGAATGATGAGCATGATTGCAATGTTGTTAGTATGAACTCTTTGAATATCCATAGTACTAATGATGATTGCACTAATTATGATGAAAATATCTCTTATAAGCATGTAGATTTTTGTGGAGTAGATTGGGTTTGCATGTACACACCAAATAGGGAAAATAGATATTGCAAGAGGCATAAGTATTTAGAAACTAAAGGTTTGCAAGAAAGTCTTGATGATTTTGCTGAAAGATTCAATATTTTTCGTGCTCCTTGTGAACTTTGGAATGAACGTGGTCATTTAAATCTCCAATGCAAATTGTTTCATGATCGAATCGTGTCCAAAAATTGAGATAACTTGATTACCCTTGAGAATCATAAAGAGCCTAGTCTTCTTTTGGGGTATGAAGAAATGAAACGTATAACTAAGGGTATTCCAAAATTTAATCTTGATAGATGTCTTGATTTTGATCTAGAGAAGATTTATATGTATTGTGCGGTGAATTGCATTGAAAATCCTTATATTGCCAATTACATAAAGAAAAGAAAGCAAATAGAAGATGATGAGAATACTAATGAAAGGGAAGAGACTTCCCAATCTGCTCCTATTATTTTTTATGATGAATCAGGTAACGAGGAGGAGCTTTATATTCAACCAATCTCATCTATAAGGAGCTCAAAGAAGAAGGTTGAACCCACACATAATCCCGTAGCCGGACGTGTCCACCCCGCCGCCGGACGCGTCCATCGTTGCCTCCACGTCGCCCGGGCCAATTTGGTGCCTCCACGTCAGCCCCGCCGCCTCCTGGACCAACCCCGCACCGCCAAGTGTCACCCGTCGCCTCCTCCGCGCCCGCGGACATTGCGGCCCGCCCGAGCCCATCGCGGGCCCGCGTAGGCCCGGCCGCCCCGCGCCTCCGCCCCGACCCCGCCGCCGACGACCTTCGCGTCTCCCCTAATCTCCTTGTTGCAGCCCCGCAAGGCGCCGCTCCGCCGCCACCCAGCGCTGCGGTGCCAGTGCCTCCGCCGCCGCGCTCCGCCGGGCGCCCGTCACTGCCTCCCGGCCCCTCGCCGGACCCCGCCGCCTCACCCACGACTCCGGCGACCTCGCCCCGAGCGCATCCCCTCGCCGGTGGCTCGCTTCCTCGCCCACGCAGCCTCACCGGAATTGCAGCTCCGGCGACCTCGCCCGCGCCCCACGCGCTCGTCCCTGTCCGTGCCGCTCGCCGGAGTTGCCCCGCCGCCGCCGGAAGATTGCCGGAGTTGCCCCGCCTTGGATCTGGTCGGGTGGACCAGATTCACCAAGCCATCCATCCAAACGCGTGCCCCGCCTGGATCCGCTCCGTCCCGGAATCACTCCGTCCCGATTCCGCGAGGTCAAATTTTTGCCAAGTCCCCAGTTTTCAACTTCAAGTGTGCATGTTTGACCTATGATATCTTCATGCATATAGCTCCGTTTTGTACATATGATATCTCAAAATGTTCATCTCAGAGTGGTCTTTATGATGGAGTAGTTTGCATTTATGTTACTATTCATATTGATGCATTTACCTTCGTTGCAAAACTGCTAAATGATAGAAACTGTTGTAATCTGCTGATTGTCAACATCATTTGTGCAATTTGTGAGTGCCACAACTTTGTCTCCGTTGACCCTATGATGATGATCTTTATATGCACGTGTTCTGCTCTTCATGATCTTCATGCTGGTGTGCTTTGCATTCATGTTAGGGTTCATCTTGACATATTAATCCCTGTTGCAAAAGTGCATGCTGCTGTTAACTGATGTAACTTGTTGATTTGTCATTTTTGTTGCATTTTGTGTGTGCATCCTATGAGCATGATGTCTACATGTTTTAGGAGCATAATTATTCCTTCTTTACAGGGGTGCAATACATGTATTTTTATATGCCCTGTAGTAAGTGCATCAAGCTTGTGAAGTGGGCTACTTGCTGTTAACTTTCTGTCAATGCTGAAACTGCTATATCATGTTGCCATGTTTGCTTGATGCTACCAATTAATCCATGCATAATCTGGAGATGCTTAGTTGACATGTTTTGTTGTCCTTATTATGATATATTATGCCATGCCTTTGGATGCCTCATATATTCCATGTAGCATATGTTTTCGTTGCCATGAACATGCTTATATAATGTTCCAGATTTCTGTTAACTTCATAATACGTTGTTGTGAGCTTGTTATTGAGTGAGACATGCCTCTTATGGAGATGATACAGTTACATGATTTGAAATATGCTACGGTTACTTTGTTCACATGCCATGTTTGTTAATTTTGGATGTCATATGCCTATGTTCCATGCTTGCAAACATGCTATCATAATGTTGCTGTTTTACACTTGCTGAAACTGTTTCAATATTCAATCTTGTCAGGTTGGTTCCTACTAATCCATGAGGCATATGTATATGATGCCATGATGTTATTTCCTCTTTGTTATGTGTACTTTAATTCCATGCCCTTGGTTGCTATGTTTACTTGCTGTAGCTTGTCTCTTTCTTGCTGTCAAGTTGCCATCATATTAACTCTGCTCACGCATATGCTGCTGTGCTATAGTGTTGCATCTTGCATTGCTCATATTGGTTTAATCTTGGTGCCGATGAACCTGAACCTTAATGATATTTGAATTATGTTATCTATACATGAAGTGCATGTCAAGTTTATGCTCATATGTTTCCCGTAGCATGTTGTTTTGATGATTGCAAAGTGCCTACTTGCTGTTTTGGGCAGATTGTTGTTATAACTTGTTTGGAGTGTATGTGTTGCACCGTTGCGCCGTTTTGAGCATGCTCTATATGAAACTTGCTTGCTTTTGCATGTAATTTCATCTTATCATGGTGCATCCTTGTTTTGAGAGTGTTTTCTTGATGTTTGAATGTGTTTTGTATCAATGCCATGTTTAACTAGTTTTGCTCATATCTTCTAGGCCGTAGCTCCGAATTAAATGAACTTTATATGGAACTTGACTAGAATTTCGTGTAGATCATCTTGGTGCATCTTAACCTGCTGTTTAACAACTTGAACATAAGGTTTATTCAGTTCTGGACTAATTTCGAAATTTGCATATGAGGACTTACCAAATTTGTTATATGTTGTTCCGGCCTCATTTAAACTTGCTTTGATGTGTTGTTCTTGTATGTGTCATCTCTTGCCATGAGTAGCATCATATAGCTTTTTTCATGCATCATACTTGGTTGAGCATCATGTCATGTTTAAGTGTTGTGTGTTTACCATGGTGTTTGCCTCTTTCCGGTTGTGCTTCTTCTCGATAGTTCATGTTTCGTTGCGATCGTGAGGATTCGTTCGACTATGCTTGGTTCGTCTACGCTCGTTCGTCTTCTTCATGGACTCGTTCTTATTCCTAGTGGGATTTCAGGCAAGATGACTGTTATCCTGGATCTCACTACTATCATTGCTATGCTAGTTGCTTCGTTCTATCGCTACGCTGCGCTACCTATCACTTGTTGATCAAGCCTCCCAAATTGCCATGTCAGCCTCTAACCTTTTCACCCTTCCTAGCAAACCGTTGCTTGGCTATGTTACCGCTTTGCTCAGCCCCTCTTGTAGCGTTGTTAGAGCAACTCTAGCAGACCCCGCATCCGCCCCCGTCCCACAAAATAACCGCCAAAATGTGGGTACGGGCCGGAAAGCCTGACCGACCAGACCCCGCATTCCGCCCCGGCCCGCAAAATATTTTGGGGGGCGCGGAAAATTCTCCGCCCCAACCAGGAAAACGCGGGTTTCCCCCTCGCGGCTGCGATGCCCTACATCGGAGAGAAGCAGTTGGCGTGAGGGACATTTCAGCCCGCGCGCTTTCCCCCTCCTTCCGCCACCGCCCGCCCTTTGCTTCCGCCCTCCCGCCGCCGGTGATTCCGGCCATATCTATGGGCGTAATCGCGCCCCGGGGCCACCCCACACCCTCCCGCGCCGAGCCGCTGCACCGCCCCTCCGGATCCGGCGAGAAGAGCCTCCCCCTGTTGCCGCCGCCCCCGAGGATCGACCACCATCGAGCGCACCCCCTCGTCGCTGCCCAGGATCAGCCGCCACTGGTTAGTCCTTTTTTTGTAATTTTTGCGAGCTGCGTAGTAGATTGACGCATCGGTGTGCATTTAGATGGAGTTCACCCCGTGCGAGAAGTTCTTGCTATCCGATTCGTCCGATTCGGACGACTCGGATGTTGAGAGCATGCTTGTGAACTTCCAGCAGCAAATATTGGTCATGGCGCCTGCCATGAAGGAGCATGAAGACGAGCACCAGAAGAGGAGGTGAGGATCGACTGTCGGTCGTTTGTGCATTCCTCGGAATTGCCATCTTTGGAACGAGATGTTGATGCAAGACTATTTCTCGGAGAATCCTACATATCCTCCGCACCTCTTCCGGAGAAGGTACCGAATGTGTCGATCCCTCTTTGTGAAAATTGTTGAAGCTTGCGAGGCAAATTGCCGGTATTTTACTCCAAGAAGAAACGCCGCGGGCTTAAAGGAATTTAGTGCATATCAAAAAATCTCCGCAGCTATGCGGGTGATTGCATTTGGTGTTCCGGCTGACTATGCCGATGAGTATCTTCGCATTGGTGAAGATAGCACAATTGAGTCTATGCGTAGATTTGCGGAAGTGATCATTCGTGTCTTCAGTCCTGAGTATCTTCGGGCACCCAATGAAGATGACACAAACAAATTGATGGCATCAAATGAGAGGAGAGGTTGGCCTGGCATGCTAGGTAGCATTGATTGTATGCATTGGAATTGGAAAAATTGCCCCAAGGCTTGGCAAGGAATGTATTGTGGCAAGTCTCGTGATGCAACAATTGTGCTAGAGGCCGTAGCATCTGAGGATTTATGGATTTGGGATTGCTTTTTTGGTATGTCGGGCACTCTCAGTGATATCAATGTGTTGCAACAGTCTCATTTGTTTTCTAGGCTTGCTAGTGGTGCTGCTCCTGCTTGCAACTACACTATCAATGGGCATGAATACACAAAGGGGTACTATCTTTCAGATGGTATATACCCTCCTTGGTGGACATTTGTCAAGAGCATCAAAGAACCCAAAACAAAAAACGATGTGAATTTGCAAGGGTGCAAAGAGTCAGCCCGAAAAGACATTGAAAGAGCAATCAGTGTTTTGCAATCTAGGTTTGCCATTGTCCCTGGTCCTGCTCATTTTTGGGATAAAAAACCTTGAAAAACATAATGACATGCTGTGTTATCCTGCACAATATGATTCTTCAAGATGAGAGAGGATTGAACTTAGAATTCTTTTACGACAATGTGGGTAGCCGTGTCAACCAGCAAGAGACCCAAACTACATTAGAGCTTTTCTTCAAACATACAAAGAGATTGAAAATGCAGACACCCACTTTCAACTTCAAGAAGATCTCATTGAGCACTATTGGCAAAGGGCTGGACAGTGACTTATTTTTGTATTCATTTGTATTTGTATTCATGACAAATTTTGTATTGCACTATTTAAGTTTTCTATGGTTATTTGAATAATTATTTGTAATGCGGATGATTATTGTATTGTGTTTGATTGGAATAATTCAGTTTGTTTTTATTGGTGAATTATGTTGTATTTGATATTTGCGGGCTGACGATACGCGGGATGCAGCAGCGCAAAGAGCACCCCGCAAAGCCGACCCGTAAAAAAGTATATTCCATGAATATACTTTTTTACGGATCCGTTTGGGGGGTCTGCATCTGTGCCAGCCCAAGCCGACCCGCAAAAACTATTTTGCGCGACCTGCAAATGCGTTTTACGGGCCGGCGGGATGCGGGGTCTGCTAGAGTTGCTCTTAGTTGCAGGTGAAGTTGAAGATTGCTCCATGATGGATTGGATTATTTTTGATATCACAATATCTCTTATTTTAATTAATGCATCTATATACTTGGTAAAGGGTGGAAGGCTCGGCCTTATGCCTGGTGTTTTGTTCCACTCTTGTTGCCTTAGTTTCCATCATACCGGTGTTATGTTCCTTGATTTTGCATTCCTTACGCGGCCGGGTGTATGGGAACCCCTTGACAGTTTGCCTTGAATAAAACTCCTCCAGCAAGGACCAACCTTGGCTTTACATTTGCCTAACAACCTATAACCTTTCCCTTGGGAGTAAAATTAACACGAGGGTCATCTTTATTTTAAACCCCCCTTGGGCCAGTGTTTCTCTAAGTGTTCGTTCGACCTAGAGCCACTTGCAGCGCCACCTCGGGGAAATTTGAGGGTTGGTTTTAGTTGTATGTAGTGTTCATCCGGTGTGCCCTGAGAACGAGATATGTGCAGCTCCTATCGGGATTTGTCGGCACATTCGGGCGGTCTTGCTGGTCTTGTTTTACCATTGCCGAAATGTCTTGTAAACGGGATTTCGAGACTGATCGGGTCTTCCCGGGTGAAGGAATATCCTTCATTGGTCGTGAGAGCTTATAATGGGCTAAGTTGGGACATCCCTACAGGGTTTAAACTTTCGAAAGTCATGCACGCGGTTATGTGGCAGATGTGAGTTTTCAATATACGGTTGTAGAGAACATGACACTTGACTTAATTAAAAATGCATCAACCGCGTGTGTAGCCGTGATGGTCTATTCTCGGCGGAGTCCGGGAAGTGAACAAGGTTTGGGTTATGTATGAACGTAAGTAGTTTCAGGATCACTTCTTGATCACTTCTAGATTCTCGACCGTTGCGTTGCTTCTCTTCTCGCTCTTATTTGCGTATTTTAGCCACCATATATGCTTAGTCGCTCCTGCAACCTCACCACTTATCCTTTCCATACCCAGTAAGCTTTGCTAGTCTTGATACCCATGGTAATGGGATTGTTGAGTCCTCGTGGCTCACAGATTACTACAACAACAGCTCCAGGTACAGGTTATGCGATGATCATGACGCGAGAGCGATGCTTGCTTGTTTTGAGTTCTTCTTCTACTTCGTCGTTCAGGGGATAGGTTCCTGGTCGGCAGCTTGGGCTAGCAGGGTGGATGTTATTTGAGTTTCTGTTTGTGTTTCATCCATAGTCGAATGTTGCTCTTATGTGTGGTGATGTTTTATTCGTGTGGCATTGTATGCATCTTGTATGTATCCCCAACTATCATGTAATGGTACGATGTAATGATATCCACCTTGCAAAAGCATCTCCAATATGCGCTTCTATCCTTGGTGGGACCTTTGAGTTCCTTTAGGATAGGGTCGCATATTGAGCGTGACAAGTTGGTATCAGAGCCTCGACCGACCATTGAAGCCTTCTTGATTGTTCATAGTTGATCATTGTTGAGTCTAGAAGAAAACTGTTCTCGGAGTCTAGTTATATCGGGGAGTAGGAATTCTTTTTACTTCTCAGCCCCTTCGTTGCTCTAGTGAGGAATCTTGACGTAGGTGTTTTGAATTACTCCTATTTCCCTTCAAACTTTCTTTAGGATCACGCGGTTAGTTTTTCATTCGTTAGTTCTCAGCTCTTTTCATCTGGTGCATTTCTCATCAAGTCGATTCGACCTCCTTGTTTTCGCAAGATCAATCCTCAGTTCGCTCTCGACGAAGTTGTTTCTCTGCCCTCAGTTGTCTTCTTTTCCCACCCGCCCACCCTTTTTTCTTCTCAGAGCCGGAGTCCTTAATCGAGTATCCATCCTACTCGTGCGAAGTCGTTGCATTCCTTCCTCAATTATTTCAACCGGTGTTTTCTTTTTAAGTTATTCTTTGATTCCCCTTCCAAGTTGACTTTGTTTTTCCCGCCCTCCCACCCTCTTCTTCCCAGAGCCTAAGTCTGTTTTGAGCATCAATTTCATCTGTATGGATCCTCTTCAGTCTTCCCTCAATTATTTCAATTGGTGAATTCTCGTCTTTGTTGACATTCTTCATCTCTTTTTATTTTCGGTGGACTCAATTCAAGTTTTTTGGGTTGATCATATTCTTTTCCTTGGATCAAGTGTTTTCCCTGCTCGTTCGTCTCTAGCCAGTTTATCCTTCCGGAGTGCTCAAGACATCTCAGGAGATTCGTCTGTGTTCGAATTAATTCGAGGTTGTCAGCTCATTCAAATATTTCAAATGTTTCGATGCATCATCTATCTCTTCAACAATCCTTTTTGAACGGTGTTTTATTTTTAGTGGGCCCTAACCCACAGGTCTTTACCCAGGATCTTACCTGACTCTTCTAATTATTCCAGAGCTATTCTCCAATTCTTTTCGGAGTTTGACGTAAGAATGAATTTCATCAGTCAGATGCCTTTCCAAGATCGATTTCAAATCATTTCATTGTTGGCTCAACCTCTTCACTTCCCTTTCTACCGGAGTATCTCAGTAATTTTGGTGGTGTTTCTCGTCGTCATTTGAAGATCGAAGAAGAGTTCCTTCTAAATCTTGCCCGTTCTCTCGAAGATTCGTGGTTCTAGCCTCATGTTATCCTCTCGATTTTTTCCGTTTGTCAGTTATTCTTTCTTACTCATCCGGAGTATGTCAGGAGTTGTTTTCCATTTCTTTTGACCGGAGGCCATCATTCCAGAAGAATTTTTCGTCCTCACATTTCAGCCACCGTTATCCAATTATCCCGGCGCTTCATTCAATTGTTCTTTAGTCAGCTCATGTTCTCTTTGTTCTTTTGCATCTAAATCCCCTCAAGCATATTGGTTATTCGAATTCTTCCCGGTGATTCATTCTCTTTCATCAGTCATTTTCGAATTCTTACGATGGTTGCTTCAACATTCCTCTCCCTTTTTCGTCATATCAATTCATTCGTTCTTTCCAATCCTACTGGTGGTTCATTGAAGACTTTCTCAAGTTTGCGCTATGTCACCCCTCAATCATTTTCAAGAGGAATAAGTTGCATGCCAGATCTGGTTATCATCAATTAAATTTGATGAAGAATAAGCATACAATAAATCTTATTCTTATTTCCTCCAAGTGACGAATCCTTTCCTTCGGAGTTTGTTCTTGATGAATAAATTCTAGTTCCAAGTGTTATCATCTTTTCTTTTCCGGAGTTCAAAATTTCCTCGGCCATTTCGTCGGAACCTCCATCTAAATCACCGCAAGGCTCTAATCTTATTCTTTCATCCTTCATTCTATCTCATCATTCTTTTTGTCACCGGAGTTCTTCATGGTGGTTCTTCATGATTTATTTCATTCCTAAAGTGTTCATCAAGATTTTGTTGGAGGAGTTCAAGTATCTTTTCTTCTCGCATCTCGAAGTGCAAATAATTCTCCGTATTCTTTTGAAGTGGAGTTTTGCATTTCTTCGTTCTTCTAAACTATTCAGACATTGGTTGTGGTATAATTTCACCTCAAGTTTTGAATTGTTTTTGATAAGTCCACAACAAGCTTGTTCTTTCGTTGTTGATTTTCTCAACAACTCCGTTCAATCTTCCTTCTAAGTTCTTTTCATTCCATTCTTTCAATTCTTCCGGAGGCATTGCATTGTTCATCTCGTCAAGTGGCATCCCATTGAGTGAAGTTCAGGTCTCCATTCCTTCCATTCTTAGTTGGAGTGCTGCCCAAATTCTTTTCTTCATTCATTTTCTATCTTGTTCTAACCGGAGTGGTTTCAGAGTCTATCTTGTTTCTTGAGCTTTTCATTCTCGTCATATCCACCGTTCCTTTTTTCTACCCGAGCGCTCTCGGACTTTGTTCATCTTCTCTCTTGCATTCTTACTTCACCCCTTCCTCTTTCTCTTCTGCCTCATTCCTAAGATCTCGGGACGAGATCTCTTGTTAGTGGAGGAGAGTTGTAACGCCCCGAGTCCGATGCGCCAGGTGTCTTCCAGTTATTCGCCATCGTTGCCATGTCGTTTGCTTGCGTGTTGCACTTTGCCATGTCATTATCTGCATTTCATCTGCATGTTTTTCAAAACTTGCATCATTTGGGTTCCCCCGGTTCTCTCTGTAGTACGTTCTAGGCCCAACCACACTCGCACGCGCACCGGCACCTCCAAAATATTATTTTATAAGGGGCATAAAAATATTCTCGAAATGAGTTGAAACTTGGTGTGCGGTCTTATTATAGTGTAGGTAGACCACCTGTCAAGTTTCGCCGCATTCGGAGTTCGTTTGATTGTCCAACCGTTAAACTTGTAACCGCAATATAGTCCGTATATTCGTCGGGTGATTTCGGTCTCCGAAAACCCATGTCAGGCTGCACTCTTTCCCTCTCATCTCAGCCCTACTCCCCTTCACACAGCCCACCTAGCCCATCTAACCCGCCTCCATGCTCTCCGTCGTTGGATCACGATCGTGTGGGCGAAAACCGCACCTCATTTGGACTCTCCTAGCTCCCTCTAGCTATATAAACACCCCCTCCCCCGAAATTTCGGGTAAATCCTACCCCTAACCCTAGCCATCTTCCTCCTCCCGCAGCCAGACGTGTCCACCCCGCCGCCGGATGCGTCCACCGCCGCCTCCACGTCGCCCGGGCCAATCCGGTGCCTCCACGTCAGCCCCGCTGCCTCCTTGACCAACCCCGCGCCGCCAAGTGTTACCCGCCGCCTCCTCCGCGCCTCCTCCCCGACCCCGCCGCCGGTCGCCTCCCTCGCGCCGCTGGCGACCTCGGCGTCTCCCTCGATCTCCTCGCTGCCGCCCCGCAAGGCGCCGCTCCGTCGGGCGCCCGTCGCCGCCTCCCGGCCCGTCGCCGGACCCCGCCGCCTCACCCTCAATTCCGGTGACCTCACCCTGACCGCCTCCCCTCGCCGGTGGCTCGCCTCCTCGCTCGCGCCGCCTCGCTGGAATTGCAGCTCCGGCGACCTCGCTCGCGCCCCGCGCGCTCGTCCCTGTCTGTGCTGCTCGCCGGAGTTGCCCCGTCGCCGCCGGAAGTTCGCCGGAGTTGCCCCGCCTTGGATCTGATCGGGGACCAGATCCACCAAACCATCCATCCAAACGCGCGCCTCGCCTGGATCCTCTCCATCCCGGAATATCTCCGTCCCGATTCCACGAGGTCAAATTTTTGCTGTCCCCAGTTTTTGAACTTCAAGTGTGCATGTTTGACCTGTCCTATCTTCATCCATATAGCTCCGTTTTGTGCATATGATATGTCAAAATATTCATCTTAGAGTGCTCTTCATGACGAAGTAGTTTGCATTCATGTTACTGTTCATATTGATGCCTTTATCTTTGTTGCAAAACTGCTAAATGATATAAACTGCTGTAATCTGCTGATTGTCAACATCATTTGTGCATTTTGTGAGTGCCACAACTTTGTCTCTGTTGACCCTATGATGATGATCTTGATATGCACGTGTTCTGCTCTTCATTATCTTCATGTTGATATGCTTTTAATTCATGTTAGGGTGAATCTTGACATATTAATCCCAGCTGCAAAAGTGCATGTTGCTGTTAACTGCCGTAACTTGCTGATTTGTCATTTTTGTTGCATTTTGTGTGTGCATCCTATGAGCATGACGTCTACATATTTTAGGAGCATCATTATACCATATTTACAGGGGTGCAATCCATGTATTTGTATATGCCCTTTAGTGAGTGCATCAAGCTTGTGAAGTGGGCTACTTGTTGTTAACTTTGTGTCAATGCTGAAATTGCTATATCATGTTGCCATGTTTGCTTGATGCTACCAATTAATCCCTGCATAATCTGGAGATTCTTAATTGACATGTTTTGTTGTCCTTGTTATGCTCTATCATGCCGTGCCTTTGTATGCCTCATATATGCCCTGTAGCGTATGTTATCATTGCCATGAACGTGCTTATATAATGTTCAAGATTTCTGTTAACTTCATTATACCTTGTTGTGAGCTTGTTATTGAGTGATACATGCCTCTTCTGGATATGCTCCAATTACATGTTTTGGAGTATGATATGGTTAATTTGTTCACATGCCATGTTTTCTAACTTTGGATGTCATATGCCTCTGTTCCATGCTTGCAAACATGCTATCATAATGTTGTTGTTTTACACTTACTGAAACTGTTTCAACATTCAATCTTGTCATGTTGGTTCCTACTAATCCATGAGCCATATGTATATGATGACATGATGTTATTTGCTCTTTGTTATGTTTACTTTGATTCCATGCCCTTGGTTGGTATATTTACTTGCTGTAGCTTGTCTCTTTCTTACTCTTAAGATGCCATCATATTAACTCTGCTCATGCATATGCTGTTGTGTTATAAAGTTGCATTTGTCATTGCTCATATTGGTTTAGTATTGGTGCCTATGAACCTGAACCTTAATGATATTTGAAGTTTGTTATCTGTACATGGAGTGAATGTCAAGTTTATGCTCATATGTTTCCCGTAGCATGTTGTTTCAATGATTGCAAAGTGCCTACTTGCTGTTTTGGGCAGATTGTTGTTATAACTTATTCGGAGTGTATGTGTTGCACCATTGCTCCGTTTTGAGCATGCTCTATATGAAACTTTCTTGATTTTGCATGTAGTTTCATCTTATCATGTTGCATCCTTGTTTTGAGAGTGTTTTCTTGATGTTTGAATGCATTTTCATCAATGCCATGTTTAACTTGTTGTGCTCATATCTTCTAGGCCGTAACTCCGAATTAAATGAATTTTATATGGAACTTGACTAGAATTTTGTGTAGATCATCTTGGTGCCTCTTAAACCTGCTATTTAATAACTTGAACATAAGGTTTATTCAGTTCTGTACCAATTTCGAAATTTGCATATGAGGACTTACCGGATTTGTTATATGTTGTTTCGGCCTCATTTAAACTTGCTTTGATGTGTTGTTCTTGTATGTGTCATCACTTGCCATGCATAGCATCATATAGCCTTTGTCAGGCATCACACTTGGTTGAGCATCATGTCATGTTTATGTGTTGTGTGTTTACCGTGGTGTTTGCTTCTTTCAGGTTGTGCTTCTTCTCGATAGTTCATGTTTCGTTGCGATCGTGAGGATTCGTTCGACTACTCTTGGTTTGTCTACGCTCGTTCATCTTCTTCATGGACTCGTTCTTCTTCCTAGCGGGATTTCAGGTAAGATACCCTGGATCTCACTACTATCATTGCTATGCTACTTGCTTCGTTCTATCGCTATGCTGCGCTACCTATCACTTGTTGATCAAGCCTCCCAAATTGCCATGTCAGCCTCTAGCCTTTTCACCCTTCCTAACAAACCGTTGCTTGGCTATGTTACCGCTTTGCTCAGCCCCTCTTATAGCGTTGTTAGTTTCAGGTGAAGTTGAAGATTGCTCCATGATGGACCGGATTATTTTGGGATATCACAATATCTCTTATTTTAATTAATGCATCTATATACTTGGTAAAGGGTGGAAGGCTCATCCTTATACCTGGTGTTTTGTTCCACTCTTGCCGCCTTAGTTTCTGTCATACCGGTGTTATGTACCTTGATTTTGCGTTCCTTACGCGGTCGGGTGTATGGGAACCCCTTGACAGTTCTCCTTGAATAAAACTCCTCCAGCAAGGCCCAACCTTGGTTTTACATTTGCCTAACAACCTATAACCTTTCCCTTGGTCCGAACTAGAGCCACTTGCAGCGCCACCTCGGGGAAACTTGAGGGTTGGTTTTAGTTGTACGTAGTGTTCATCTGGTGTGCCCTGCGAACGAGATATGAGCAGCTCATATCGGGATTTGTCAGCACATTCGGGCGGTCTTGCTGTTCTTGTTTTACCATAGCTGAAATGTCTTGTAACCGTGATTCCAAGACTGATCGGTCTTCCCTGGGAAGGAATATCCTTCGTTGGTCGGGAGAGCTTATAATGGGATAAGTTGGGACACCCCTGTAGGGTTCAATGTTTTGAAAGTTGTGCCCGCGGTTATGTGGCAGATGGGAGTTTTTAATATCCGGTTGTAGAGAACTTGACACTTGACTTAATTATAATGCATCAACCGCGTGTGTAGCCGTGATAGTCTCTTCTCGGAGGAGTCCGGGAAGTGAACATGGTTTGGGTTATGTATGAACGTAAGTAGTTTCAGGATCACTTCTTGATCACTTCTAGATTCTCGACCGTTTTGCTTCTCTTCTCACTCTTATTTGCGTATGTTAGCCACCATATATGCTTAGTCGCTGCTGGAACCTCACCAATTATCCTTTCCATACCTAGTAAGCTTTGCTAGTCTTGATACCCATGGTAAAGGGATTGTTGAGTCCTCGTGGCTCATAGATTACTACAACAATAGTTGCAGGTACAGGTAATGCGATGATCATGACGCGACAGCGATGCTTGCTTGTTTTGAGTTCTTCTTCTGCTTCGTCGTTCAGGGGATAGGTTCCTGGTCGGCAGCCTAGGCTAGCAGGTGGATGTCGTTTGAGTTTATGTTTGTGTTTCATCCGTAGTCGGATGTTGCTCTTATGTGTGGTGATGTTGTATTTGTGTGGCATTGTATGCCTCTTGTATGTATCCCCAACTATCATGTAATGGTACAATGTAATGATATCCACCTTGCAAAAGCGTCTCCAATATGCGCTTCTATGCTTGGTGGGACCTTTGAGTTCCTTTAGGATAGGGTCGCATATTGGGCGTGACAACACATCACTTGAGAACGGCATTGAACCCCTTGCTTCTTTGTGTCAATTGCAGGAATGGGAAGAACTAGTACTCGAAATAGCATGACACCCATGTTGCACAGTACTCGTTGAGTTTGTCAAAGTGTGTGCCTATAACAGCCTAATAGTTCATCATTAGAGCAGCCCAATTTGCCTCAGATTATTCCGGTGTGAAGCTAAAGTCTATACATTTGTTGAAATCCTTTGAATATCGAGGGTTCCTACCCAACATTGACCCAAGCTTCTCTTGAGATTTTTTCGTGATGTGCCAACGACATTGCCGATGCACACTTCTAGGGAAAATGTTCTTAATTGATTCAGCCATTGCAATATCTTGGTCAGTTCTGATGTTGTCAGGTGCTCGACCATTCATTGCTTCAAGAATGCCCCAAACAACCAATCTAAGCTTGTTTCCAACTCTTGCCTAACAAACCCACTCCCCAACATGATCAACTGTCCATGGCAATTGATGCCAATGAACGGCGCAAATGGCATATTATACATGTTTGTCATGTATGTTGTGTCGAAAGAGACACAATCATGATAAGTGTCGGTGTCAAAACCGGCGGATCTCGGGTAGGGGGTCCCGAACTGTGCGTCTAGGCGGATGGTAACAGGAGACAAGGGACACGATGTTTTACCTAGGTTTGGGCCCTCTCGATGGAGGTAAAACCCTACTCCTGCTTGATTGATAGTGATGATATGGGTAGTACAAGAGTGGATCTACCACGAGATCAAGGAAGCTAAACCCTAGAAGCTAGCCTATGGTATGATTGTTGTTCTGTCCTATGGACTAAAACCCTCCGGTTTATATAGACACCGGAGAGGGCTAGGGTTACACAGAGTCGGTTACAATGGTAGGAGATCTACATATCCGTATCGCCAGGCTTGCCTTCCACGCCAAGGAAAGTCCCATCCGGACACGGGACGAAGTCTTCAATCTTGTATCATCATAGTCTTGGAGTCCGGCCGATGATGATAGTTCGGCTATCCGGACACCCCCTAGTCCAGGACTCCCTCAGTAGCCCTTGAACCAGGCTTCAATGACGATGAGTCCTGCGCGCATATTGTCTTCGGCATTGCAAGGTGGGTTCCTCCTCCGAATAATTTATAGAAGATTGTGAACACCAGGATAGTGTCCGCCTCTGCAAAATAAATTCCACATACCACCGTAGAGAGAATAATATTTACACAAGTTCAATCTGCCGACGTATTTTGTGGCGTGACGTCACACCACAACCAAGGTTTTACTCGAATCGTTTCTCTTATACCACCTCAGCGCGTTTAGCGAAGCGGTTTCCTTGGCACGTCTTGTCGAAGCAGAGATCGTGTTCCCCTTATTCCGGGATTCTCATCAATACGGACGTGGGTAACCCAACCGCGCCCGTTGCCACGCCCCCTCCATCGAAGGCGAGTTACAAACAGTCACGGGGACGGCTCTTGGTATTCTCCCTCTTTATAATGAGACCAAGGCCCGTTCCTTTTCTTCAATCCTAAATCGAATCCGCCCCTCGCCCCGAGTTCCAACACCCAGGGCTCCAGATTCGGGCACTTCGGACCTTCGACAATGTCCGGCTCCGACCTACACGGCCGGTGGATGCCCTCCTCCATCACGGAAGAGGACGTGCTAAAGCTGAGAGACGCCAGGTACTTAACCTACGAGATTTCGCATAGGTTGCCTGCCCAAGGGCAAGTCATTCCTACTCCCGAGCCTGGCGAGAGTGTCGTGTTCGTGTCTCACCTCCGTCGGAGTTTAGGCTTCCCGATGGATCCCTTCGTGAGGGGGCTCATGTTTTACTATGGGCTGGAATTCCACGACTTGGCTCCGGAGTCCATCCTCCACATCTCATCATTTATTGTCGTCTGTGAAGCCTTCCTCCGCACTACCCCTCACTTCGGTTTGTGGCTCAAAACCTTCAACGTGGAGCCGAAGACGATTGAGGGGCGTCAGGCAGAGTGTGGCGGGGCGGTTATAAGCAAGAGGGCCGATCCTCCATGGCCCGACGGCTCTTTTCAGGAGGAGCTCGGCTTGTGGCAACAGGAGTGGTTCTATATCACCGCTCCCAGGGGCAGTAGGCAGAGGCCGCCGCCCGCCTTTCGCTCGGGCCCACCACAACGGCTGACGTCATGGGTCAACAAAGGGCTTGACTGGGGGCCGTCCAAGGACGTACCCCTATTGCAGGGCCGGATTCGAGACTTCCAAGAAAGGGAGATCAATCTGATCGTAGTGACGCAGGTTATGCTGATTCGGCGCCTTCTGCCCTGCAAACGTCGCCCCCTCCGCCTGTGGGAATTCAATCCGGAGGGACCACAAGCTCTCCAACACTTCATGGGTATGACACCCGTGGAGATGTACAAACTGTTCTTCGGATCACAAGAGATGTGTCCGGACTTGACCGAGGATGCTGGCTTAAGCTGCAATCGCCCGGATACTCAAGTAAGTAGCCCTGTGTCCGGACATATCGTCCACTTATTTATCATGGATTTGCCTTTTAACCAGCTATCCCTTGGACAGGAGTGGATAGCGCAAGCAAAACTGATACGGTGTCCGGCCCCCCTCCCTGAGACCATGCCGGATCCCGTGTTAATCAAAATGTTGGAGGTAGCGCCTTCGGAGGAGGGCAAAGGGGGGAATAGGGAAACTACCACCTCTGCTAAGGAGGCTCTCAGCAAGGGGGGAATCAAGAATCCCTCCCTCCAGGGGGAGAAGAGGACCGCTTCCAAAGACCCGGAGGCCAAGGCCTCAAAGCGGGGAAAGAAATCTGCACCGGAAGGTCCTGTGCCGGGAGGAGTCCCGGCCGCACAGTCTCCCCAAAGGAATCAGCCCTCCAGCGAGCCGTAAGTAGAAAAAGTGGAGTTTTGTAATAAGGGACATCCCTATTTTATTTCTAAGGATAACCGAAGTTTTTACCTTGTAGTTCGGATCTCAGCCCATCTCAGCAGAGCTCATCCTCGGGGGACCTTCGTCCGGAGATGATGGAGAGCGAAACGCCTCCATCTGCCGCCCCGTCAGGCGGGGTGGACGACCCTGAGGTGTCATCACGGAGGATCTCCCCGAGTCCGGCGGGGCCGGGGAGCTCGGCACCCAGTGGAGTACGGCCGGTGGAGCTGCAGGATCTTCTCGAGAGGGCGTCTATCTCAGAAGATCACCGCACATAATGTGTACGGTGATTGAAAGGATCTCATCCGCCGAGAGCGGGTTGCATGAGGCCGTCGGAAGTTTACTGACGGGGTTTGAGGTACGCAAAAAATGACATACATTTTGACAGTTTTGCACATAGAGTGCGCCCTGTATAGATAGTAGCCCCTGAGACTCGGTATGTTGTCGAAAGCGACAGCGTGCCGAGGATCATAATCTCAGTTATAAAATGTCGCCTTTCCTATGCAGGTGGCGGAACGTTCGGTGGCCAGCCGGACTGATAGAGTTGCCGAGCTGAGGCGGCAACTCGACGTTGCGGATGCGGAAATCGCGCTGGTCAATAAACGACTTGACGAGTCACAAGGTAGGTGGTTTCTCCGTGGTCACCTGGTAAGGGAGCTGATGCCCACTCCTTACAACATGTATGCTTGACGAAGATGGTGCCGCTGCTGTGGAAGACCTTCGGGTAGAGCTTGCGCGAGCCAAGGAGCAAGCCAGAAAAAGTGATGCGGCTGCCTCGAAGGCAGCGGAGGAGATAAAAGCCGAAAAGGCTGCTCACTGCCGAAGCAGGGAGGAGATGGCCGGAATGGCCGTGAAACTAAAAGATGCTACGGACCGCTATGAGGTTCTTGAAAGAGAACACCAAGTGGAGCAAGAGGACCTGAAGAAGGCCACCGCCGAAGCCAAGGATGCCCGTTCTGCAATGCGGGCTATAAAGGAGGAACTGCGTTAGGCCTGAGACATTGCGGCTGGAAAGCCCTTTCTGCTGCGTAGGAAGTTCACGGGTCTGAAGTATGCTCAGTTGGGCCAATTGTGGGGTGCGGGGGATCCTTATCTGAATTTGGCGGTGAGTGCGGCGGACGCAGTCGTGCACTTCTGAAGCCAGAAGGATCACGAAATGGAAGAGCTTTTTTGGTCTCCATTCCATAGTCCGGAGCGTCCACTTCCGTTGACCGATCGGTTGGCTGAGTGGGCTGAGCTGAATAGATTGTCCAGATTTGCCATGACGGATGTGGTGGCTCATTTGTGGCCGGAAAGGCCCAAGCCGAAGAGTTATTTTGGCTTATTGCAGCAATTCCTTGGGGCGGTGCCGCATATCAAGGCGATGAAGCGGTCGGCAAGCATAGAGGGTGCACGGATGGCTCTCGCCCATGTTAAGACATACTGGGCGGAGATGGATGCCACCGATGTTGCATCCCGGGGTTCGGAAAAAAGTCGATTACCCGCCGAGCACTATTTTGAGGAAGTCCTGCAGGGCGCTCATTTAATAGAGTCGCAGTGCTCGAAAAATGTTATGTTCAAATGACATGTATGATTTGTGAAACCATATTTATAATGTAACGGCTTTTTATACTTGTGCGTTCAAGTATTGAAATATCTCCTGTGCGGCCGTTAATGTATATGTATGTATAACCTGAAAGATGGCAGTCTTTGGCTTCAGCCCCCACGCACATGGTGCGGGGGTGTTTGCAAAAAAAGCGCATTTTCACACTTAATCCAACGTCTTGGTCCTTTGAAGGAGGTGATAGCATAGCAAACTAGGCAACCGGACTATAATGCTTTATCACTTTCACTTAGCCATAGGAGCTCGATGGTGGGGCTACTATATATCCCCTAGAGGCACTGCGCTCTCCGAACTCGGGGCGCGTGTGTGCCTGACCGGGAAGCGATCCTTCGTCAAAGCGGAGGAATTCTAAACATTCCAGTAGTCGATCGAGTGGTTAACCAGTCTCCCGCTATATCATGACAGTCAGTTTTCGACTTTCTCTACTGAGGTGCTCGCCCGGCCGAACTGGGGCACAATCGCAGTAGTTCTCCTGGTGCCGCATTAGCCGATGGAGCGGAACGTAAGGCAGCAAAACACAGGAGCCGGGCAAACCCAACATTTGACCAAAGACATGATTCAAAGCTGATGCATATAAGGCCTAACTCGAGACGCCGAACACTCCCTGAGGTATTCGGTCTTTATGATAACGGGCAGATCAATGCCCTAAGCCCCTAGTGTCCAGGTACGAGTGAGAACTTCTAACGCAGCCGATGCCAAAACGACAGCCTCCTCCTCGGTTATGGTAGGAAACCAGGGGATGTGTATCAACAAGAGACAGTAAGAAAGGTTTACGCAGGGTCTTAATCTGGAAAGAATCCTTGCAACGGGTCCCTGCTGCACGTTTGCGCCTGTGTCTCCGTTGTGCTGTATCCTGGACGGGTGTGGCACGTGGTTCATCTGTAAAAGAGAAGAACTTAGTTTGGAAAAAATATCGTGCAAAAAATGTATTTAAAACAAAGTATGATTTGGAAGATGAATAAATTTGAGCTTTATTTGCTCTCATTGTTCATACGTGCAGCCCCTTGTAAAGAGGTATGCGGCTGGGAAGCCCCTTGTTTATTTATACCGGACTCTCCTGACCGTGTCCGAGGTCTGAATGACCTGTTTTTAGGGGCTTTGATCAGCAAGGCCGGATTAGTGTGTGGCTGTCAAGGCAGTCTCACGTTTTCCGTGGTCGAGGAACACTCGGAGTTACCCTTTAATGAGATTATGTCGCGTGGACTGGGCATTTTAGGTGTAAGAGACGTGTAATGCGGTATTGCGTTAAAGCGGGCGAAAGCTTCGCGTCCCAGTAGGGCTTGATGGCTACTTTTGAATGGGGCGATATGGAAGATTAGCTTTTCGTGACGGAAGTTGTCGGATGAACCGAACACAACCTCTAGTAGTACAGAGCCTGTACAATTGGCATAGAGGCCTGGCGTCACTCCTTTGAAGGAAGTGCTGCTATGGCGAATTTTGGTAGGGTCTATCCCCCATTCTGCGGATGGTGTCCTGGTATAGCAGGTTTATATCACTGTCGCCATCCATTAGGACTTGTGTGAATTGTAGTCCGTCGATTATGGGATCCATTATCAAAGCAGTCCCTCCTGTGTTTCGAATACTTCTGGAGTAATCCTGATGGTCGAAAGTAATTGGTTTTGACATCCAATTTCGGGACTCCGCTGGGGTGGACCGTGCGGCCCGTGCTTTAGCAGGTGCCGCACTATTTTTCCTTGTTATCACATGAAGTGAGTTCACTGTTTTGACTTCTAGTGGGAAAGTCTTCTGTTTTCCGGTGTGCTGCTTGTGGGGTTCGTCATCGTCTTCGCTTGGTGTGTCGAGCCCCTTGTGTTCGGCGTTAAGTCGGCCGGACTGCTTGAAGACCCAACAATCTCTGTGGGTATAGTTTGCAGGCTTCCCGGGGGTACTGTGGATTTTACATATCCTATCCAGGATTTTGTTTAGGTTAGATAGCTCGTCACTGTTGTCCTTAAGAGGCAGTGTTTTGTTGTTCGGCTCAGAGCTTTTGAACCCGGCGTTGACCGCCGTGCTATTTGGGCCATTTTCCTTATTCCGGCGCTGATCTTTTCTGCGTCGTGATTTCCCATTTCCATCCCTGACCTCGGATGTACTCGGGTTGCTGGTGCTGCATCTTGCCAGCCAGCTATCTTCCCCCGCGCAAAAGCGGGTCATGAGGCTTGTTAGCGCGGCCATTGTTCTTGGTTTTTCTTGGCCGAGGTGTCTGGCGAGCCATTCGTCTCGGACGTTATGTTTAAAGGCTGCTAAGGCTTTGGCGTCCGGACAGTCGACTATTTGGTTCTTTTTGGTGAGGAACCTGTTCCAGAATTTGCGTGCTGACTCTCTGGGCTGTTGAGTTATGTGACTTAAATCGTCTGCATCCGGAGGGCGGACATAAGTTCCCTGAAACTTTGCTCGAAACGCATCCTCGAGCTCCTCCCAACTTCCGATGGTGTTTTCTGGGAGGCTTTTGAGCCAATGCCGAGCTGGCCCTTTGAGATTGAGGGGTAGGTATTTTATGGCGTGGAGATCGTCTCCTCTAGCCATATGTATGTGTAGGATATAATCCTCAATCCAGACTCCGGGGTCTATTGTTCTGTCGTATGCCTCTATGTTTACGGGTTTGAATCCCGCTGGAAATTCATGATCCAGTACCTCATCGGTGAAACATAGTGGGTGTGCGGCGCCCCAGTATTTAGGTGTGCCGTTATCTTCGAACACTCGGCGTGTTGTGTTGCTTCCTGGAGCCTTCTTTTTTGGCCCATAGACGGACCTGGCCGGGCCATCCTTTTTGCGAGGATCCTTATGTGGATCGTGTGTTGGGTTGTGTGCAGCGCCGCTTGCCGCTCTTAGCCTGCCATCTGGTCATCTATCCGGCCAGGCGGCCTCTTTGTTCTTTGACTGTGGGGGCTCTACGGCCTCCTCGTCAAATTCGGGCAACAACTTGCGCTTCGGGTAGCTCTTTGCTTGGTGACTATCGCCGTATTTATCTGCGGTCTTGAGTACTTTGCTCCATCTCATCTGAGTACGTCTTCCGCTGTTTTGAGCTTCCGCTTCTGCTTCTTCAAACTTCTTGCAGTGGCGACAAGCCTTTTGTGAAGGTTCTTATGCTCCGGTGATGTGTCCGGCGTGAGATCGTCTGGACTGTTGTTTTCGCCGGGGATGGGTTGCTCGTCCAATTCATCCTGTTCGGATGGTTGCTTGGTGGCATGTTCGTCGTCCACTGGTTCGCCCTGCTCTACGGCTGGGTCGGTATGGGTGCTATTGTTATCGAGGCGGGACTTCGGGCGGCGCTTGCGTCGCCGTTTTGGTTGTTTTTTGGGGGAATTATCCTTCGCCGCGTCCCGTTGTTCCTCGTTATCGCTTCCTTTTGGTGTATCCACCATGTATACATCGTGAGTTGAGGTGGCGTTCCAGTGCCCAGTAGGCGCTGGTTCTTGGTCGTCTCCGGCATCGTCGTCCATACCGTCGATGTCTTCGGAGTCGAAGTCTAGCACGTCGGTTAGGTCATCGACAGTGGCTACGAAGTGGGTGGTGGGTGGGTTTTGAATTTCTTCATCGTCCGCATCCCAACCGTCCTGACCGTGATCCGGCCAGGGCTCTCCTGATAACGACAGATACTTTAGCGAATTCAGGATGTCGCCAAAAGGTGAGTGTTGAAAGATGTCCGCAGTGGTGAACTCCATGATCGGCGCCCAACCGGATTCGATTGGAGGGGGCGCGGGAGGTTCGGAGTCCGGCGAGGAGTCCGGCACCTCGGAGTCACGAGCTTCACAAGGGACAAGGTCGGTATTCGGCTCCATCGCCGTAGAGATAGCAGCCCCCGAGGCGGTGTCTAGCCACCCGTCCTCGATCTACACAGCCGACTCCGAATTAAGGGTCGGAGCGGACTCATGTGCGGCCTCCAGGGCACTGTCCGGCAGCAGAGCTAAATCATGCCCATCGTGACAATGCGGCGCGCTCGGCTGTGGCTCGAATCCGTCGAAGATCAAGTCTCCGCGGATGTCAGCCGTGAAGTTCAGACTTCCAAATCTGACCTAACGTCCAGGGGCGTAGCTTTCGATCTGCTCCAGATGGCCAAGCGAATTGGCCCGCAGTGCAAAGCCGCCGAATACGAAGATCTGTCCGGGGAGAAAAGTCTCACCCTGGACTGCGTTGTTGTTGTTGATGATCGAAGGAGCCATCGAGCCTATCGGTGACGACACAGAGGAACTCTCAATGAAAGCACCAATGTCGGTGTCAAAACCGGCGGATCTCGGGTAGGGGGTCCCGAGCTGTGTGTCTAGGCGGATGGTAACAGGAGACAAGGGACACGATGTTTTTACCCAGGTTCGGGCCCTCTCGATGGAGGTAAAACCCTACTCCTGCTTGATTGATATTGATGATATGGGTAGTACAAGAGTGGATCTACCACGAGATCAAGGAGGCTAAACCCTAGAAGCTAGCCTATGGTATGATTGTTGTAATGGTTGTTTTCCTACGGACTAAAACCCTCCGGTTAATATAGACACCGGGGAGGGCTAGGGTTACACAGAGTCGGTTACAATGGTAGGAGATCTACATATCCGTATCTCCAAGCTTGCCTTCCACGCCAAGGAAAGTCCCATCCGGACACGGGACGAAGTCTTCAATCTTGTATCTTCATAGTCTTGGAGTCCGGCCGATGATGATAGTTCGGCTATCCGGACACCCCCTAGTCCGGGACTCCCTCAGTAAGCCTCAGCATACGCCCTACGTGCTGCTCCATCAACCTAGAACATGTTGACAACCCTATCCTCCTTATCATATTTGACCTTGTAGAAAAAATCAGGGTCATTTTGCTGTTGATCCTTGAAGTAGGCAACTGTCTCAATCATACCTCCCTCCCTCGTGTCAAACATATTCAAGCCTGAATTCATATTTGATATCGCTTTGGTTGTGTAAGGCACAATTAGCTCTGAACCATAAACGACCTACAAGAAAATGCATCAACAAAAAATCAGGCTTGAATGCACAAATCAGAAGCTAGCGATTCAAACAAGTTGCTTCAAACAGAAGTTGTCAAGTTGACGATGTTAGATAAGCACAAGTTGCCTCCTTATTTTAAAGGCACTTGTCTGAAACTCTACTTTTTGCTAAGATGCTTGTTTTTTAATACGGAACCACAACTTTTGCCCCCCTATTTGCTACTACTTACTGCAGCTGTAGTTGCCAAGTTGCATATCTAATAGAACCACAAGTTGGTAAATCCACATAATGTTCGTGCTCACAGTCATTTGCTTTTTTTAACTCTACTTGACAATGTTGCTTTTTTCAATACAACCACAAGTGGCCTCCCTCGTTACAAATACTCGTTGCAGTTGTACTTGCCATGTTGTATATCTAGTAGAACCACATGTTTCCTAGAATTTCTTGCTTGACATGTAGTTGTCAGGTTGCCTACATTTTTTGTTTGCAACTAGTCGCTACAGTTGTACTTGCCATGTTGTCTATCTAGTAGAACCACAAGTTGATCAAGTTTCCTACATTTCTTGCTTGACCTATAGTTGTCGGGTTTGCCTACATTCTTGTTTGCAACTAGTCGCACCAGATGTACTTGCCTTGCTGTCTATATAGTAGAACCACAAGTTGCTCAAGTTGTCTACATATCTTGCTTGACCTATAGTTGTCAATTTGCCTACATTTTTTATGTAAACTACAGGTGGTCTTTCTTGTTTACTAGTACCAAAATACAACCATAAATTACCAAGTTGCGAGTTGACTATGTTGGATCACTAAAAACAAATTTAGTAATGCAGAGTTTACTTTTGCATGAAAAGTAAACGTGAATATGGAAGATTTTGACTGTGCACACACCTGTGGTCAAATTACAGTTATGAAGATTTTTCAGGAATAGTTGTTCTTCCGGAGGGATCCCTTGGTGTGATTGAAAGTACTTAGCCAGTGATGGCTTGTCAACCAATGCATGGTTGTGTTCAGCAATAAAGAAAATCACCTCCCACCGACCATCCTTTAGCTTCACAACCATCCTTGCTCTGCACCCTATCTACATTATTGTATCTTGCTTTCTTTTCTTGGACTTCTTCTTTTTTCTGCACTCATCATTAAGGAAGACAATCTCATTATCCACACCATCTTCTGCATCTCCATTAATATCTTCAGTCACATCTAGGGCAGGGGCAGTTTCTGCACCTCCATCATCAACTTTGGGGTTTTAGAACTTGTTGCAAACAAATTGTTGGTTTTCCGATAGACTAGTAATATTGGATTAACTAGAAGTGTTCATCTTGATTGAAAACCCAAGTCGGAGAGCATAGGCATTCTAGTGTTCTTGAGCACACTCGAGAGTATACCTCATGCCTACGAAGGGCTCTCATGGTTGGGACCAAGCTTCATCGTCATTATCATTTCCCACAACCCCTTATCCAATAGTCCCACCTGTTTCAACAAACGTTGTGTCATCAAAAGTGTCGCCTTCTGTCTGCATAGCTTCTTCATGTGTAGCAGGAGCATTTTGGGTACTCATGGGATTAGGTGATTCCCCTACAACCTCATTGTAGTCTCCACCAGGTTGTGGGGCATTAGGCTGCATGCAATACATGGGGTCTTCAACTCCAACACCACCCGTAAAATGCACTTCTGAGTCACCATCATCAGCCAATTCGTTTAAGTCAATCATTGCCAACTGATACGTCTCCAACGTATCTATAATTTTTTATTGTTCCATGCTATTATATTACCCCTTTTGGATGTTTATGGGCTTTATTTTACACATTTATATCATTTTTGGGACTAACCTACTAACCGGAGGCCCAACCCGTATTGCTGTTTTTTCTTTGCCAATTTCAGTATTTCGAAGAAAAGGAATATCAAACGGAGTCCAAACGGAATGAAACCTTCGGGAGCGTGTTTTTTGGAACGAACGTGATCCAGAGGACTTGGAGTGCAAGTCAAGAAGCAGCCGAGGCTCCCACGAGATAGGAGGGCGCCCCCCCCCCCATAGGGCGTGCCCCCTGTCTCGTGGGCCCCTCGGGCATCCACCGACGTACTTCTTCCTCCTATATAAGCCTACGTACCCCAAAAACATCCAGGGAGCAGACGAAACACAATTTCCACCACCGTAACCTTCTGTATCCGCGAGATCCCATCTTGGAGCCTTCGCCGGCGTTCTGCCGGAGGGGGAATCGACCATGGAGGGCTTCTGCATCAACATCCTTGCCCCTCCGATGAGTTGTGAGTAGTTTACCACAGACCTACGGGTCCATAGTTATTAGCTAGATGGCTTCTTCTCTCTTTTTGGATCTCAATACAATGTTCTCCCCCTCTCTTGTGGAGATCTATTCGATGTAAACTCTTTTTGCGGTGTGTTTGTCGAGATCCGATGAATTGTGGGTTTATGATCAACTTTATCTATGAATAATATTTGAATCTTCTCTGAATTCTTTTATGTATGATGGAGTTATCTTTGCAAGTCTCTTCGAATTATCAGTTTGGTTTGGCCTACTAGATTGATCATTCTTGCCATGGGAGAAGTGCTTAGCTTTGGGTTCAATCTTGCGGTGTCCTTACCTAGTGACAGAAAGGGTTGCAAGGCACATATTGTATTGTTGCCATCGAGGATAACAAGATGGGTTTTACATCATATTGCTTGAGTTTATCCCTCTACATCATGTCATCTTGCTTAATGCGTTACTCTGTTCTTATGAACTTAATACTCTAGATGCATGCTGGATAGCAGTCAATGTGTGGAGTAATTGTAGTAGATGCAGGCAGGAGTCGGTCTAGTTGTCACAGGCGTGATGCCTATATACATGATCATGCCTAGATAATCTCATAATTATTCCTTTTCTATCAATTGCTCGACAGTAATTTGTTCACCCACCGTAATACTTATGCTATCTTGAGAGAAGCCACTAGTGAAATCTATGGCCCCTGGGTCTATCTCTTATCATATTTGCTTTCAATCTACTTTTATTTGCATCTATACTTTTTGCATCTATATTACAAAATACCAAAAATATATTTATCTTATCATACTATCTCTATTAGATCTCACTTTCGCAAGTGGCCGTGAAGGGATTGACAACCCCTTTATTGCGTTGGTTGTGAGTTCTTAGTTTGTTTGTGTAGGTGCGTGGGACTTTTGAGGAGCCTCCTACTGGATTGATACCTTGGTTCTCAAAAACTGAGGAAAATACTTACGCTACTATTGTTGCATCACCCTCTCCTCTTTGAGGAAAACCAACGCAAGCTCAAGACGTTGCAAGAAGGATTTCTGGCGCCGTTGCCAGGGAGGTCTTCGCTCAAGTCAAGACATAACAAGTACCCATCACAAACCCATCTCCCTCGCATTTACATGATTTTCCATTTGCCTCTCGTTTTCCTCTCCCCCACTTCACCTTTGCCGTTTTATTTGCCCTCTCTTTCCTAATCTCCTCCTCTCTTTTTCGCTTGCCTTTTTCTGTTTGCTTGTGTGTTGGATTTCTTGTTGCCATGGCGCAAGAAAATACCAAATTGTGTGATTTCTCGAATACCAATAATAATTATTTCCTTAGTACTCTGATTGCTCCTCTTAATGATGTTGAGTCTTGTGAAATCAATACTGCTTTGCTGAATCTTGTTATGAAAGATCAATTCGCCGGCCTTCCTAGTGAAGATGCCACTACTCATCTAAACAACTTTGTTGATTTGTGTGATGTGCAAAAGAAGAAAGATATGGAAAACAATATTGTCAATTTGAAGTTATTTCCGTTTTCACTTAGAGATTGTGCTAAAGTTTGGTTTTCGTCTTTGCCTAAAAATAGTATTGATTCTTGGAACAAGTGCAAAGATGCTTTTATCTCTAAGTATTTTTCTCCCATTAAGATTATCACTCTTAGGAACGATATTATGAATTTTAAACAACTTGATCATGAGCATGTTTCCCAATCTTGGGAAAGAATGAAATTAATACTTCGCAATTGCCCTACTCATGGTTTGAATTTATGGATGATCATACAAAAAATTTATGCCAGTTTGAACTTTGCTTCTAGAAATCTCTTAGATTCGGCCGCGGGAAGCACATTTATGGAAATCGCGTTAGGAGATGCTACAAAACTTCTTGATAATATTATGGCTAATTATTCTCAATGGCACACCGAAAGATCTTCTTGTAAAAAAGTGCATGCTATAGAAGAAATCAATGTTTTGAGTGGAAAGATGGATGAACTTATGAAATTGTTTGCTACTAAAAATACTCCTCTTGATCCCAATGATATGCCTTTGTCTTCCTTGATTGAAAATAATAATGAATCTATGGATGTGAATTTTGTTGGTAGGAATAGTTTTGGAAATAATGCTTATAGAGAAAACTTTAATGCTAGACCATTCCCTAGTAATTCCTCTAATAATTATGGAAATTCCTACCATAATTCTTATGGTAATTTTAATAAGATGCCCTCTGATTTTGAGAATAGTGTGAAAGAATTTATGATTTCTCAAAAGAATTTTAATGCTTTGCTTGAAGAAAAATTGCTCAAAGTTGATGATTTGGCTAGGAACGTTGATAGACTTTCGCTTGATGTTGATTCTCTTAAACTTAGATCTTCTCCTCCTAAGCATGATATCAATGAGTCTCTCAAAGCAATGAGAATTTCTATTGATGAGTGCAAGGAAAGAACCGCTAGATTGCGTGCTAAGAAAGATTGCTTTATAAAAGCGTGTTCTTCTAGTTTCCATGAAAATAATGATGAGGATCTTAAAGTTATTGATGTGTCTCCTATTAGATCTATGTTTTGCAATATGAATTTTGATGATTATGGGACTGATGATGAATCAACTTTGCCTAGAAGGCGTCCCAAGAATTCGAAGTTTTTAGATCTTGATGCTAAATTTGGAAAAAGTGGGATTGGAGAGGTCACAACTTTAAATAGCGTTGAACCCACTATCTCGGATTTCAAGGAATTTGATTATGATAATTGTTCTTTAGAAGGTTGTATTTCCTTGTTGCAATCCGTTGTTAATTCTCCTCACGCTTATTGTCAAAATAAAGCTTTTACCAAACATATTGTTGATGCCTTGATGCAATCCTATGATGAAAAACTTAATTTGGAAGTTTCTGTACCTAGAAAACTTAATGATGAGTGGGAACCTACTATAAAGATTATAATTAAAGATCATGAGTGTTTTTCTTTGTGTGATTTGGGTGCTAGTGTTTCCACGATTCCGAAAACTTTATGTGATATTCTAGGTTTCCATGATCTTGATGATTGCTCTTTAAATTTGCACCTTACGGATTCCACCATTCAAAAGCCTATGGGAAGGATCAATGATGTTATTATTGTTGCAAATAGAAATTTGGTGCCCGTAGATTTTATCGTTCTTGATATAGATTGCAATCTTTCTTGCCCTATTATTCTTGGTAGACCTTTCCTTAGAACGATTGGTGCGATTATTGATATGAAGGAAGGGAATATTAGATTCCAATTTCCATTAAAGAAAGGCATGGAGCACTTTCCAAGAAAGAAAGTCAAATTACCTTATGAATCTATCATGCGAGCTACTTATGAATTTAGTGCCAAAGATGGCACTCGTTAGATCTATCTTCGCTTTTATGCCTAGCTAGGGGCGTTAAACGATAGCGCTAGTTGGGAGGCAACCCAATTTTCTTTATGTTTTCTGTTTTTTCTCATGTTTAGTAATAAATCTTGCATCTACCTTTTGTTTAGATGTGTTTTTATCTTTTAATTAGTGTTTGTGCCAAGTAGAACCTATAGGATAACCTACGATGATAGTTGATTTGATTCTGCTGAAAAACAGAAACATTGCGCACACGGATATAATTTTGTTAAATCACAGAAACGTACTTTTGCGTTGATTCTTTTTGATTCTGTTCAATAAGCAAATTTTCCAGGACTTCCTATTTTGGTAGGATTTTTAGAGTTCCAGAAGTTTGCGTTAGTTACAGATTGCTACAGACTGTTCTGTTTTTGACAGATTTTGTTTTTCGTGTGTTGTTTGCTTATTTTGATGCATCTATGGCTAGTAAAATAGTTTATAAACCATAGAGAAGTTGGAATACAGTAGGTTTAACACCAAAATAAATAAAGAATGAGTTCATTACAGTACCTTATGTGGTGGTTTTCCTTTCTTTCACTAACGAAGCTTATAAGATTTCCTGTTGAGTTTTGTGTTGTGAAGTTTTCAAGTTTTGGGTAAAGCTTTTAAGGACTATGGAATAAGGAGTGGCAAGAGCCTAAGCTTGGGGATGCCCATGGCACCCCAAGATATTCAAGGATAGCCAAAAGCCTAAGCTTGGGGATGCCCCGGGAAGGCATCCCCTCTTTCGTCTTCGTTCATTGGTAACTTTACTTGGAGCTATATTTTTATTCGCCACATGATATGTGTTTTGCTTGGAGCATCCTGTATTATATTAGTCTTTGATTTTTAGTTTACCACAATCATCCTTGCTATACACACCTTTTGGGAGAATCCTATTTGGTTAGAATTTGCTAGAATACTCTATGTGCTTCACTTATATCTTTTGAGCTTAATAGTTTTTGCTCTAGTGCTTCACTTATATCTTTTAGAGCACGGCGGTGGCTTATTTTTGAAGAAATTGCTAGTCTCTCATGCTTCACTTATATCTTTTTGAGAGTCTTTTAGAACAGCATGGTATTTGCTATGGTTTTAAAGTTGGTCCTAGAATGATGAGCATCCAAGTTGGGTATAATAAAGACTATCATAGAAAAGTGAATTGGATGCTACGATCAACATGATGCTTGATGATAATTGTTTTTGCGATATAAAGGTAGTAATGTTAGGGTCATGCTAGTGGGTAATTATGAAATTGAGAAATACTTTTGTTGAAGTTGGCAAGTCCTGTAGCATGCACGTATGGTAAAAGTTGTGTGACAAATTTGTTGCATGAGGTGCTCTTTTGATTGTCTTCCTTATGAGTGGCAGTCGGGGACGAGCGATGGTCTTTTCCTACCAATCTATCCCTCTTGGGGCATGCGTAGTAGTACTTTGCTTCGAGGGCTAAGTAGACTTTTGCAATAAGTATATGAGTTCTTTTTGACTAATGTGAGTCCATGGATATACGCACACTCATCCATCCACTTTGCTAGCCTTTATTATTACCGCGCAACATTCGACGGTATCATGAACCCTTTATTTACCTTCCTCAAAATAGCCACCATACCTACCTATTATGGCATTTCTATATCCATTCCGAGATATATTGCCATGCAACTTTCCACCGTTCCGTTTATTATGACACGTTCCATCATTGCCATATTTCTCTTTGCATGATCATGTAGTTGACATCGTATTTGTGGCAAGGCCACCTTCATAATTTTCATACATGTCGCTCTTGATTCATTGCATATCCCGGTACACCGCCGGAGGCATTCATAGAGACGCATATCTTGTTCTAGCTTTGAGTTGTAATTCTTGAGTTGTAAATCAATAGAAGTGTGATGATCTTCATTATTAGAGCATTGTCTCAGTGAGGAAAGGATGATGAAGACTATGATTCCCCCACAAGTCGGGATGAGACTTCGGACTTTACAAAAACAAAAACAAACAAAACAGGGGGGAGAAAGGCCAAAAAGAAAAAAAAGAAAGGCCAAAGAAAAAAAGGGAAGAAAAAAAAAGAAAAAAAAAGAAAATGAGAGAAAAAGAGAGAAAAAGAGAGAAGGGACAATGCTACTATCTCTTTTTCCACACTTGTGCTTCAAAGTAGCACCATGATCTTCATGATAGAGAGTCTCCTATGTTGCCACTTTCATATACTAAGTGGGAATTTTTCATTATAGAACTTGGCTTGTATATTCCAATGATGGGCTTCCTCAAAATGCCCTAGGTCTTCGTGAGCAAGCGAGTTGGATGCACACCCACTTAGTTTATTTTGTTGAGCTTTCATATATTTATAGCTATAGTGCATCCGTTGCATGGCAATCCCTACTCACTCACATTGATATCTATTAATGGGCATCTCCATATAGCCCGTTAATACGCCTAGTTGATGTGAGACTATCTTCTCCCTTTTTTGTCCTCACAACCACCACCATATACCACCATAGTGCTATGTCCATGGCTTGCGCTCATGTATTGCGTAAGAGTTGAAAAGGCTGAAGCGCGTTAAAAAGTATGAAACAATTGCTCGGCTCGTCATCGGGGTTATGCATGATGGGAGTATTTTGTGTAATGAAAATGAAGCATGGCCTAACTATATGATTTTGTAGGGATAAGCTTTCTTTGGGTTCAATCTTGCGGTGTCCTTACCCAGTGACAGAAAGGGTTGCAAGGCACGTATTGTATTGTTGCCATCGAGGATAACAAGATGGGGTTTATATCATATTGCTTGAGTTTATCCCTCTACATCATGTCATCTTGCTTAATGCATTACTCTGTTCTTATGAACTTAATACTCTAGATGCATGCTGGATAGCGGTCGATGTGTGGAGTAATAGTAGTAGATGCAGGCAGGAGTCGGTCTACTTGTCACGGACGTGATGCCTATATACATGATCATGCCTAGATAATCTCATAATTATTCGCTTTTCTATCAATTGCTCGGCAGTAATTTGTTCACCCATCCTAATACTTATGCTATCTTGAGAGAAGCCACTAGTGAAATCTATGGCCCCCTCTATCTCTTATCATATTTGCTTTCAATCTACTTTTATTTGCATCTTTACTTTTTGCATCTATATTATAAAATACCAAAAATATATTTATCTTATCATACTATCTCTATTAGATCTCACTTTCGCAAGTGGATGTGAAGGGATTGACAACCCCTTTATTGTGTTGGTTGCGAGTTCTCAGTTTGTTTGTGTAGGTGCGTGGGACTTTTGAGGAGCCTCCTACTCGATTGATACCTTGGTTCTCAAAAACTGAGGGAAATACTTACGCTACTATTGCTGCATCACCCTCCCCTCTTCGAGGAAAACCAACGCAAGCTCAAGACGTAGCACCAACCTTAGGGGAAAAAACAAGTAATGATTTCCAGGCAACTATAGAATGCAAATGTGCAACACAAATCTAAAAAAACAATCAATGTTCATTTTCTATCTTGCATTAATATCCTTCAATGTCCTTTATTCCCCAACACTATTTCATTTAATTATTTTTTTTTGTTTTTATCCTTGTTTTTCATCAGGAATTGTGAAAAGCGAAGGCATGGCTTATGATTCTTCATTTTCTTCATTTCTGCTAAAGTTACAGCTACAAATAGATCTTCACTTTCAAATGTACAATATGAAGAAGGCAGAAGAATACATTGTAGCTGAACTATGTAGTTTTCTTTTTGTTAGCATTTTGTGTGGCGTGGACAATATGTGATATGGGATTCGAACATGTGTGCTTGGACATGACACCCTTTGTATCACTCTTTTGTAAAGACATCATGTACTACTATGTTGTTCACTTGCCTAATGTCTCCTTGCTTTTTGCTTCTTTTTTGCCAAAGTACTATCAGGTTTTGCCACGGGATTTGTATAATCTCAAGAAGCAAACCTCCTTTTAACAGGTTTTGTATACATGTTTTACAAGGCCCAAGTAGCATTTTTTTGGTAGTAGGGATATGAAGCTGGGAAGGAAGTCCAAAAGAAGGCATCTTATAAGGTACTTCTTCTACCTATCTCTTTTTCTACCTATCTTTCTACATTACTAAATAAAGAAGTTTTATATTTACAACACTTGCCGGCAGTAGAACACGACTTGCCTGCATTATATTACAGTACTTGCCCACATTTTATATTATAGTACTTGCCTGCAAATAGAACATGACTTGCCTACATTATACTACACTACTTGCACACATCACAATTTTTTTATGCTTACAGATATGAAATTTGAAACTTTATGACTACAATCTATAGGAAACTTGCTTCTATACAATTGCTTTTTTTCCTAGGGTGTACATCCAATCGATCTTGCTTACAATTTGTAGGAAATTTGCTTCTCTACAGTTTCTTCTACTTGCCTTCTACATAGCAAAGAAACTACCTAGAACCTAGCTTCTCTACAGTTATGTATTTTTCATACATTCTAACCAATCATGTGTGGTTGAGGCCAAACAAAAACCTGCTTACTGATCTAATCAAGTTGCCTACCCCCTGTCGGTGTCAAAATCGGCGGATCTCGGGAAGGGGGTCCCGGACTGTGCGTCTAAGGCTAATGGTAACAAGAGGCGGGGGACACGATGTATACCCAGGTTCGGGCCCTCTCGATGGAGGTAATGCCCTACTTCCTGCTTGATTGATCTTGATGATATGAGTATTACAAGAGTTGATCTACCATGAGATCGTTGAGGCTAAACCCTAGGAGCTAGCCTATGATTATAATTGTTCTTGTCCTACGGACTAAACCCTCCGGTTTATATAGACACCGGAGGGGTCTAGGGTTACACAGTCGGTTACAGAGAAAGGAATCTTCACATCCGAATCGCCAAGCTTGCCTTCCACGCAAAGGAGAGTCCCATCCGGACATGGGACGAAGTCTTCTATCTTGTATCTTCATAGTCCAACAGTTCGGTGTACGCATACGGTCCGGCTATCCGAGGACCCCTAAATCCAGGACTCCCTCAGTAGCCCCTGAACCAGGCTTCAGTGACGATGAGTCTCGCACGCAGATTGTCTTCGGCATTGCAAGGCGGGTTCCTTCTCCGAATAGTCCAAAGTAGATCTTGAACATAAGAATCATGTCCGGCTCTGCAAAACAAATTCCACATACCACGGTAGAGAGTATAATATCCCACGAGTCCAACCTGTTGACAAATCATAGTCTGACATCATGCCACGGCCCGGTCTTTATTCGCACCGTTTTTATCCCGCCCCTCCATATTTCGAGGCGCGGTTTCATTGGCACGTCTTGTCGAAGCAGAGACCATGTCCCCTTATCACGGGATTCTCATCAATGCGGGCATGGATAACCTAACTGTGCCATCAACACGGCGCTTGGGAAATAAGCGAGTTTTAGGGCGAGCGGGGAGGCGCATGATTTTTACTGCCTTTATAAAGGGATAAGGATTCCCCTCTTTCACCCACACCCTCTTCTTCCTCTACTCATTCATTCTCGAGCTCCAGCGCCCAAGCTCCCCTCTCTTTCGCCCAAAAAGCACTCCAATCATGTCTGGATCCGGAGCGCAAGGCAAGTGGATGGCCTCCTCCGTCAAGGAGAAGGATATCAAGAAACTCCGGGAGGCCGGATACCTAACCAAGAAGATCGCACACCGCCTCCCGGAGGTGGGACATATCGTCCCTACTCCGGAACCTCGAGAGGGTCGTATTCCTCCCTCACTTCGTCTGCGGGCTGGGGTTTCCCCTCCACCCATTTGTTCACGGCCTTATGTACTATTATGGGATAGATTTTCATGACCTATCCCCCCAATTCCTTCCTCAACGTCTCGACATTTATCATCGTGTGCGAGGCCTTCCTCCGCATCCCGCCACACTTCGGGCTGTGGCTAAAGATTTTCAACGTGAAGCCAAAGGTGCTTGGCGGTGAACACGCCGAGTGCGGAGGAGCCATGATGAGCAAGATGACCAACTTCAAATGGCCATCAGGTAAATTCAACGAGTCCGTCAAAGGTTGGCAACAACAGTGGTTCTATATTACCGAGCCACGCGGCACCAACTGGGCCGCCACCCCCGAGTTCCGATCCGGAGCTCCACTGTGGCTCATGTCCTGGCCCGAAAAGGGCGTAGACTGGCCTTCGTCCTACGGGCTGACGTTGCTCCAAGCGCGTATCAAGAGCATGGAGGGCAAGAATATCAAACTTGTCGATGTGGTCCAGGTGATGCTAGTTCGCCGGATCATTCCCTGCCAACGCCGAACTTGCCATCTATAGGAGTTTGATCCGGCCAAGCACCAAACCTTGCTGGAGTTCTTCGGCACGATGCATGAAGACATTTGGAAGGTGCTATTCAAGCCCGGCAAGTCGTGGCCGGACACCGCCGAGGATCGTGGGCACAAACTGACCCGACCCGCAAGTTCGGTAAGTCTTTACGTGTTTTCAAGGTGTATCCTCTATTTGTATGCCCTGGGGAAAACACCTAATATTTCTCTAACGATTCTCCCAGGACTGGACAAAGAAGGCGGAGCAGATCTACTGTCTAGCTCTGTTGCCTGAAGAACAAGCTGTACCACTTCTGATGAAGATGCTAGTCCCGGCACCATATAAGGCACTGAAGAAGAAGGCCAAGAAGGAGGCCAAGGAGACCAGGGGCAGGCTCCATCGCAAGGGTACTTCAGATGTGGTGTCCGAGGACACCGAGGCCCACTCCTCCGCCGAAAAAGACGAGGAAGAGGAGGAGGAAGAAGAGGAAAGGCAGTCCCCCCCTCCCCGCGAGGGGGAGAAAGAAAAAGACGGCCTCCACACGTTTTGAGGCCGAAACTTCTAAGAAGGGGAAAGCCTCCCTTCCAGACGAATCCACCGCAGCCACCGATAGCAGCCCGGAGTGGGAACCCAGGGTCAAGCCCCTGGCCAAATCGTGAGTACAAAGAAAACCCGGACACCTTCATATATCCAGTCTCACTGCATAGTATTAATGTATCGAGTCACATATTCTGCAGTCCGGCCGGGTCCGACTTCGAGCGATCTTCGTCAGAAGATTCGTTGGACCCGGATGCGATGAACAGTGATACCCTCCCGACGGCCTCTTCCCCCAAAGGCATGGATAATACCGAGGTGTCGTCCCAAAGGGGCCTAGGCGAAGCTCGGGAGACCGTCGAGGCAGCGCCAGAGGGCCAAACCCCGGCAACCGGACACATGGGGGAGCAGACCCCCATGGATGCTGAAGGCGGGGGCCGTCCTGAATTCAGCCCCCAGTCAGAGACAACTCTGGAGACCAATACGGCTCCGAAATCAGGCTATCAACCTTCTTCAACCGGAGGTGGTGCGCCTATTTTGCCGTCAACCTCAGTCCACCCGGAGGTGCCGGATACTTTACTGGCGGCGCTGCAAAGCGCTTCCATCATTGAAGAGCACCGTACCCTTATGGGTGTGGTGATTGAGAAGGTTCAGTCCGCCAAAAGCGGGCTGACCAAAGCTTGCACCAGCCTTCTAACAGGCTTTGAGGTAAGTAATGAAGTTTAAAAGAATGTCCTAATATAGATAGTAGCCCCTGATGCATTGTTCAGTGTTTCAAAAAGAAAGCCGGACAGAGGATCAAATATATTTCGCAGGAGACTAAGTAGGAAATACCTATGTGAATGATCAGGCATCGTTATTGACTGTAACCGCTCATACTGCAGAGGTCTCCGGACTGAGGCAGAGACTGGAGCGGGCCGAAAAGGAACTAGGCCAAGCAAAAAAGCAATTGGAGGATAACCAAGGTATGGTATAACTTTGGTCGTATTTAAATACAAGTGAATAGTTATTTTGACTGAAAAATGTCATGTTATATAATACGAGCGACGATCGAAGTTGAGGATCTTAAGAAGGCGGTAGCCGAGGCCGAGAAAAAGGCGGCCAAGGAGCATGCCACTCGTGAAAACCACGAGGCCCGGGTCATTGAAGTTCAACAAGAGCTTCAAGAAGCCATAGGGAAGTGCGAGACCTTGGAGCGGAGTATAAAGGATCAAGAGTCTGAACTCACCAAGGCTCGCCAATCCGCACACGATGCTGGGGCTGAAGCCCAAGGCGCCCTCCAGGAAATCCAGGAGGCCCGAAAGATCGCAGCGGGTAAGCCTTTATTATGCAGAGCAAATGCGCGAAGGAGAGATTTTGTTTACTGACCCGGATTCGGAGGGGTATTTGCGGATCTGCCATGCAGCGTGTCTGACACCGCAAAGTTCTACCGAGCCAAAGAGGGGAGCTCTACAGAGAAGCTGTACTGGTCACAATATCTTTCACCGGAATACCCAGTACCCTTTACTGATCAGCTGAAGCAGCTGGTCGAGCTGCATAGGGCGGCCGAACTAGCCCTCAAGGATTTGATTATCCGGCTATGGCCTGCTGAAGCGATTCCCAGCAGCTACTTTGGACTCGTGAAGTGGCTGGTTAATGCCTGCCCTCGGCTTGACGCCATCAAGCGGTCGGTCTGCATGGAAGGTGCGCGAATGGCCTTTGCCCGCGCCAAGGTGCGTTGGGCGAAGATGGATGTTGTGAAGCTGATGACCGAAGGACCGCCCGAAGGGAAAGAGCACCGCAAGCCCAAGTTGTATTATGACAGTGTCCTGGAGGGATCCCGCCTTATGGCGGAGCAATGTGCCAAGGATATTATATTCCCATGAATGTATGCATGGTATCTTGTGCTGTAGTATGAAACAAGGTCGTTATGTAAAATAATGCTTGTTATTTGTATTATTACCTCCTGTGCGGCCATTTTTAAATTAATTCTGAGAGTTGGCCAGTCGTCGGCTTCTGCCCCCACATAGGAAGTACGGGGGTGTTCGGGATAAATCAAAACACTCTTTACTCTAGATTTTTGGTCCTTAAAGGAGGTGTTTAGCGCGACGAACCAGGCAATCAGACTATAAGGCTTTATCACCATCACTTAGCCATAGGAGTTTGACAAAAGGAAGGTAGGCGCAGCCCCTAGTGTTCGGAAGACCGAACTTGGGGTATTGTGAAACACCTGAACGGATAAAAACCTGTCACGCCCAATATGCGATACTATCCTAAAGAGACTCGAAGGTCCCACCAAGGATAGAACCGCATATTGAAACGCTTTTGCAAGGTGGATATCATTACATCAACATTACATAAATAGATGGGGATACATACATAAGGCATACAATGCCACACGAATACAACATCATCTTACATAAGATCAACATCTGACTACGGATGAAACACAAACAGAAACTCAAATAACATCCACCCTGCTAGCCCAGGCTGCCGACCTGGAACCTATCCCCTGATTGAAGAAGAAGCAGAAGAAGAACTCCAAAACAAGTAAACATCGCTCTCGCATCATGGTCATCGCATAACCGGTACCTGCAACTGTTGTTGTAGTAATCTGTGAGCCACGAGGACTCAGCAATCCCATTACCATGGGTATCAAGACTAGCAAAGCTTAATGGGAAAGGAAGGGGTAAAGTGGTGAGGTTGCAGCAGCGACTAAGCATAATATGGTGGCTAACATACGCAAATAAGAGCGAGAAGAGAAGCAAAGGAATGGTCGTCAACTAGTAATGATCAAGAAGTGATCCTAAGCTCCTACTTACGTCAATCATAACACAGAAACCGTGTTCACTTCCCGGACTCTGCCGAGAAGAGACCATCACAGCTACACACGCGGTTGATGCGTTTTAATTTGGATCTGGTGTCAAGTTATCTACAACTGGACATTAACAAATTCCCATCTGCCACATAACCGCGGGCACGGCTCTCAAAAGTTTATAACCCTGTAGGGGTGTCCCAACTTAGCCCATGATAAGCTCTCGCGATCAACGAAGGATATACCTTCTCCCAGGAAGACCCGATCAGTCTCGGAATCCCGGTTTACAAGACATTTCGACAATGGTAAAACAAGACCAGCAAAGCCACCCGATGCGCCGACAATCCCGATAGGAGCTGCACATATCTCGTTCTCAGGGCAACACCGGATAAGACAACCTACAAGTAAAACCAGACCTCGAGTTTCCCCGAGGGGGCCCCGCAGTTTACTCGGTTCGGACCAACACTTAGACAAGCATTGGCCCGGGGGGGGGGCTAAAATAAAGATGACCCTTGGGTTAATTACTCCCAAGGGAAAGGTAGGTGGTGGTGAGGAAAATTGTAAAACCAAGGTTGGGCCTTGCTGGAGGAGTTTTATTCAAAGCGAACTGTCAAGGGGGTCCCATAAATCACCTGACCGCGTAAGGAACGCAAAATCCGGGAACATAACACCGGTATGATGGAAACTAGGGCGGCAAGAGTGGAACAAAACACCAGGCATAAGGCCGAGCCTTCCACCCTTTACCAAATATATAGATGCATTAATTAAATAAGAGATATTGTGATATCCCAACAAAAAACTGTCCACCATGGAGTAATCTTCAACTTCACCTGCAGCTAGCAACGCTATAAGAGGGGCTGAGCAAAGCGGTAACAAAGCCAAGCAATGGTTTGCTAGGAAGGGTGACAAGGTTAGAGGCTGACATGGCAATTTGGGGAGGCTTGAAGAACAGGTGATAGGAAGCGCAGCATAGCGATAGAACAAAACAACTAGCATAGCAATGATAGTAGTGAGATCCAGGGTAGCGGTCATCTTGCCTGAAATCCCGCTAGGAAGAAGAACGAGTCCATGAAGAAGATGAAGCCACGAAGACGAACCAAGCGTAGACGAACGAATCCTCACGATCGCAACGAAACGGGAACTATCGAGAAGAAGCACACAACATGGTAAACACACCACACATAGACAAGGCATGATGCTCAACCAAGCATGATGCATGACAAAGCTGCAAGAGCTATTCATGGTAAGAGATGATGCATACAAAAGCAACACATCAAAGCAAGTTTAAATGAGGCCGGAAACAACATATAACAATTCCGGTAAGTCCTCATATGCAAACTTAGAAATTGGTCCAGAACTGAATAAACCTTATGTTCAAGTTGTTAAACAGCAAGTTAAGATGCACCAAGATGATCTACACGAAATTCTAGTCAAGTTACATATAAAGTTCATTTAGTTCGGAGCTACGGCCTAGAAGATATGAGCAAAACAAGTTAAGCATGTCATTGATGCAAAATGCATACCAACATCAAGCAAAAACCTCAAAACAAGGATGCAACATGATAATATGAAACTTCATGCAAAATCAAGCAAGTTTCATATAGAGCACACTCAAAAAGGAGCAACGGTTCAACACATACACTCTATACAAGTTATAGCAACAATCTGTCCAAAATAGCAACTAGGCATATTGCAAGCACCAAAACAACATGCTACAGCACCTCAACATAATAAAAAAAGGCATGGGCATGAAGTACAGGTAAAGCATGACAAAACATGAACACTGAACTATCTCCAGAAATCAATAGAATATGCTCAAAAGGACATGGGAAGATTGCAAATTATAACAGTTTCAGGCTTAGCAGAAAATAACATCAGGTTGCAATATTTATAGCTATCAAACAATATGTTACAGGAGCTTAACATGGCAAACAAAGGCATGGCAAGAATCTACTAGTTGCATAGAACAAAAGTCCCTTACTGACCATGAGCCAAAAAGGATCAGAAAATATGATGGCACCCATGTAAACATGGCAAAAGATATGACAGATTCATAAATGGCAGGAACAACAATAAGTAGGCATGTTGGTGAGCTTGAACCACTCACCACAGAGCAAAACATGGAATGGCAAGGTAACCAACAGTAAGAAGACATGTTTAAGAAGCTAAGCATGGCAAGAACAAGTTCATAGGGTGCATGGATCACTAACAACAAACATGGCAACATTGAACTTAATGTTAACAGGATGACAGCAACATTATTTAGCAGTTTTGAGAGCAAGATAACAACAAGCTACAGCAAGCTATAAATGAACCCAGGGGCATGAATGGATAGAGCATGACATTTATAGCAAATCATCCTTAATGAACATCTCCAGATTATGCATAGAATGTCTTATAGCAGCAGGTTTACATAGCATCATATTATAACAGAATCAGTCAGGAAAACAGCAACAGCAAGTACCCTACTTAACAAGCTCGATGCACTCAGTACAAGAATCACAAAAACACATGGATAGCACCACTGTGAAGATGGCATGACATACTTCAAAACACATGTAGAGCTCATGCTCATAGGATGCACACATCAAACATGGCAAAAATGACAAATGAGCATGTTCTGTTAACAGACAGCAGATAACATCACATAGCACTATTGCAATGATGATTCAGGCATCAAGATGGTCTCAAATGAACATGATGCAATGGAATGAAATGAAGTACTCGTCGAGGCGAATAGTTTGACATATTACATGCACGAAACGGAGCCACGGATGCAGAGTTATGATGCGATGAACAGGGCAACATAATGTCAAAATATCTCGGGACTTAGACGAATTGTCACCTCCGAAAAGTCAACCCGGGACGGGACGGTTCCGGGACGGAGCGGATCAGGACGGGGCACCGTGTTTGGTTGGTGGTGGTGGTGGATCTGGTCCATCTTCTCCGGATCCGATCGGAGAAGAACTCCGGCGAGCGGCGGGCGGCTCCGGCGAGGTTGGTGGGCGGTGGAGGCGACGGGGTCGATGGGCGGCGCGGCGGAGGCGGTGGGCCGGCGATGAGGCGTGGGCGGCGCGGAGCATGGGCATCGGAGGCGGCGACGGCCGGGGACGGCGGGGCGGCGTCGGGCGCCGGCCGGTGCGCGCGGGGAGCGGCGACCGGGCGGCGGCGCTAGGCGCCCGGGGCGGCGCGGACGGGGAGGCGCCGGCGGGCGGATGGCGGCGAGGGCGCGGGGGCACGGGCCCGAGGCTGGCGGCGCGGGGTCCGGCGGCCGAGGACACCGGCGGCGTTGCTAGGGCGGTGAGGCGGCGGCGGGAGCCCGGGCGGCGGCGGACAAAGCCGCGGGCGGCGGCGCGCGCGTCGGGCGCGGGGCGGCGCCGGACCGGCTCGAGGGGCCCGCGATGGGCTCACGCGGGCCAGCGGCGGGGCGCGGTGGCTGGGGCCACGCGGCGGCTGCAGAGTGGACAGGGGAGCCGGGCGGACGAGTCCGGCCGTCACGGACGTGTCCGGTGGCGGCGGGAGGAAGAGGACTAGGGTTTGCACCGAAATTTCGGGGAGGGCACATATATATAGGTAGAGGGAGCTAGGAGACTCCAAATGGGGTGCGGTTTTCGCCCTCCCGATCGTGATCGAACGACCAAGAGCATGGAGGGGGTTTGGATGGGTTTTGGGCCACTTTGGAAGGGGTGTTGGGCTGCAAACAAAAGAGGCTTTTACGGTACCCCGGTTAACCGTTGGAGTATCAAACGACCTCCAAATGGCACGAAACTTGACAAGCAGTCTACCGGTGATATACCTAGGACGCTTGACAAACCTCGGTCCATTCCGAGAACGTTTAACACCCGCACACGAAAAGAGGCAAAAGGGGGACGCCGGAGGACATAGGAGTGTCGGATTGCAAAACGGACAACGGGGAAAATGCTCGGATGCAAGAAACGAACACGTATGCCAATGCGATGCACATGATGACATGATATGAAATGCAGATGATGACATGGCAAATGCAACACGCAAGCAATGACATGGCAACAACGGCGAATAACTGGCAGATACCTGGCGCAACGAATCCGGGGCATTACAAAACCGACCCGTCGCATGATGCATTAGTTATCGCATAATTCATAAGAAATCGTTAAAGATTTTGAGACCTCTCGAACAGCTGACCAGCTCTCGCTGCATCATGACAGTCAGTTTTTGGCTTTCTCTACTGAGGTGCTCGTCCGGAAGAACCGGGACACAATCGCAGTAGTTCTCCCTTTACTGCCCTAGCCGATATAGCGGAACGTAAGGTTGTAAGCATAGGAGCCGGGCAACCCAACTGTTGACCAAAGACATGATTCGGAGCCAATGCATATAATGTTATACGTTCGGGGTGCCGAACTCTACTGTAAAAGTGTTCGGACTTTCTTGCCGTGTTATGGGGTACAATGAAGCCCCTGGCGAATTAAGGTGTACCAGAATGTACGGGTGCAATTGATAATAAATAAATAGACAAGGGTAAAATTAAGTGATGAGCTGACGCTTCAAATTATTTTTCGTTGTAACTTAATTAATACGTCAAGGCGTATGTGCACAAGTAGTGCAATAAGCAAATAAGGCTATTTAACATGCCACGACCAAGAGCGAGCTGCATGCGGGTATTTAGAACAGGTATGATGATCGTTAGCAGAGACCACCTGGGTATTCCCTTGTGTGTCCGAGCCCCTAGCTTTCTTGGTGTGTCTGTCCCGCTATGGGCCCGATGAGCAGGTTTATCAGAAAAGGCCTCAGGAGGAGGAATACCCTAAAAGAAAGAGAAAAAAGAGAATGTATACGGATCTAGGAGCGGTTGAGCCGCTTTGTGGACCGAGGTCTAGTTGTGCCTCTGTCCATGCCCATGGTATTTTAAGTGCATAGTTGTGTACGCGTGGCACGAATTTCACCGCTTTATTGGGGCTGGGACGAGGGCCGAACTACTAGCTGAGCTCTGGACGAGCCGAACCGTCCTGTTGCAGAGTAGCCCGGACTCGCTTGGCGGTGTCCGTGGGCTTTATTGCTAGATTGAGGTTTTGCCTGAGAAGGCTATTTTGTACTTCTACTGCGAGGGCCGCGGTGTGCTCCTCAGTACGGAGGGAGCGCTCCGTATTTCCAGTGACTATTATAACACCGTGAGGTCCGGGCATCTTGAGCTTAAGGTGTGCATAGTGCGGCACCGCGTTGAAACAAGCAAATGCGGTTTGTCAGAGCAGTGCGTGATAACCACTGTGAAAGGGGACTATGTCAAAGATTAATTCTTCGCTTCGAAAATTGTCCAGGGATCCGAAGACCACTTCCAGTGTGATTGATCCCGTACAGCAGGCCTCTACACCTGGTATGACACCTTTGAAGGTGGTTTTTCTGGGCTTGATCCTTGAGGGATCAATACCCATTTTGCGCACTGTATCCTGATAGAGCAGGTTCAGGCTGCTACCACCGTCCATGAGGACGCGTGTGAGGTGGAATCTGTCAATGATAGGGTCGAGCACCAGTGCAGCTGAACCGTCATGACGGATACTGGTCGAATGGTCCCTTCGATCGAAGGTAATCGGACAAGAGGACCATGGGTTGTATTTTGGGGCGACTGGCTCCATCGCGTAGATGTCCCTTAGTGTGTGCTTCTGTTCCCTTTTGGGGATATGGGTAGCATATATCATATTCACCGTTTTAAATTGGGGGGGGGGGGCTTCTTCTGTCCCCCTGTTCTCGGTGGCTGGGGTTCCTCATCGTCATTGTTTTGCGATACCTTTTCTCTGTTCTCGTCGTTTAACTTTCCGGCCTGTTTGAAGACCCAACATTCTCTGTTGGTATGTTGGCTGGTTTGTCGGCGGTGCCATGGATTTGGCATGGACGATCGAGTATGCGGTCCAGACTGGACGGGCCCGGATTGTTTCTATTAAATGGCTTTTTCCGCTGACTGGACTTGGAGCCACTAAATCCGGCGTTGACGGCCGTGTCTTCAGAGTTATCGCCATTATTTCGACGCTTGTGTCTAATGCGTTGAGGCTTGCCGTTACTGTCTCTGTCTTCGGAAGTGCCAGGCTTACTTGAGGTGTTGTTGCTACAAGCTAGCCAGCTATCCTTGCCCGCGCAAAAGCGGGTCATGAGCGTCGTGAGGGCTGCCGTGGATTTTGGCTTTTCTTGGCCGAGGTGTCGGGCAAGCCACTCGTCACGGATGTTGTGCTTAAAGGCCGCTAGGGCTTCAGCACCCGGACAGTCGATGATTTGGTTCTTTTTAGTTAAGAACCGAGTCCAAAATTTCCTGGCTGACTCTTCGGGCTGTTGAATTATATGAATTAATTCATCGGCATCCGGAGGCCGGACATAAGTACCCTGGAAGTTGTCAAAGAATGCATCTTCCAGGTTCTCCCAACTGCCAATGGAGTTTTCGGGCAGATTGTTCAACCACTGCCGAGCTAGTCCCTTGAATTTTAGCGGGAGATACTTGATGGCATGGAGATCATCACCACAGGCCATATGTATATGGAGAAGGAAGTCCTCGATCCATACCGCGGGATCTGTTGTTCCATCATATGATTCAATGTTTATGGGTTTGAACCCTTCTGGGAATTCATGTTCCATTAATTCATCAGTGAAGCATAGGGGGTGTGCAGCGCCTCCGTGTCGGGCTACGTCGCGACGCAGCTCAGATGGAGCCGGTCTGCGGTATTCGGCCCGGACAGGTGTGTATTTGTGATATCCGGCATGGTGGCCACCGTCGTGCATTGGGGCGTGCCCCCGCGATCCATAGATCGATCTGGTCTGGCCTGCTCTATTCTCCAAGTCGTACCATAGGTCATGTGTGTATCCTCGAGCTGTTGTGTTTCTATTTGTTCGGCGGCGTGGTGCCGGCTGGTGTTCGGGCTGAATTGTTGTTTTGTCTCGGCCACGCGGTGGTCGGTCAGCCGCATTATGTGCTGGTAGTACTGGCTCCAACGCCTCGTCATCGAATTTAGGTAGCAATTTGCACTTCGGGTAACTTTTGGGTGGGCATTCGAGTCTGTATTCCTCGGCTGCCAGTACCTCAGTCCATCTATCAGTGAGCAAATCTTGATCAGCTTGAAGCTGCTGCTGCTTCTTCTTCAGGCTCTTTGCCGTGGCTATAAGCCGGCGCTTAAAACGCTCCTGCTCAATGGGATCCTCAGGCACGATAAATTCTTTGTCGTCGAGGTTCACCTCGTCCCCAGAGAGGGGAATGTAATTGATGTCCTCCGAGTCGTCTTTCACGGCCTGTTCGTCGGGGCTGGCTCGCCCGTCTTCCCGTTCAGCCTGTTCGAAACTTGGCTTGGTGGGGTCTTTGTTGTTTTCGGGATCGTCCGGAGCACTATTCTCTCTTGTGTCGGTATCGCTATTTTTACCATGGCGTGGTTTAGAGCAGCGCCGCTGACGTCGGCGCTTAGACTGCTTCTCAGGAAGTTTATCCTCAACTAGATCTTTTATGTCATCGCCATTGTCTTCTTTGGGTGTATCCACCATGTATATGTCGTATGAAGAGGTGGTTGTCCAGTGCCCTGTGGGCGGTGGTTCCTGTTCTTCTCCGGCATCGTCGTCCATACCGTCGATGTCTTCGGAGTCGAAATCAAGCATGTCGGTCAAATCGTCGACAGTGGCTATCAAGTTGGTGGTGGGTGGGTAACGAAGTTCTTCGTCGTCCGCTTCCCACTCAAGCCGGACATAGTTCGGCCAAGAGTCTCCTGACAAGGAGAGAGACTTTAATGAGTTTAACACATTGCCTAAGGGTGCAGTGTTGGAAGATGTTCGCGGAGCAGAACACTAAGATCGGCGCCCAGTCAGATTCGATGGGTGCGGATACACACGGTTCGGAGCCAATGGCCGGAGATGAGTCCGAGGTTTCGATGACATAGGCCTCGTTGGATGTCAGATCTGTGTTTGGCTCTAGCGCCGTTGAGTCCGCGGCTTCCGTGGCGAGGTTGAGCCTCCCGCCCTCAGATGGCGCGCTGTGCTCTGGATCTAGGGTCTGTGCGGTTATAGGCGCAATCTCCTGCACATAGCCCGATGACAGATTTAGGTCATGTTCATCGTGGCGGCAGGGCGCGGCTGTCATGGGCTCGAATCCGTCGAAGATCAAGTCCTCGCGGATATCGGCGGTGTAGTTCAAGCTTCCAAACCTGACCTGACAGCCAGGGGCGTAGCTGTCGATCTGCTCCAGATGGTCAAGCGAGTTGGCCCACAGTGCGAAGCCACCGAATATGAAGATTTGTCCGAGGAGAAAAACTTCACCCTGGACGACGTTGTTGTGGATGTTTGAAGGAGCCATCAAGCCTTATAGTGACGACAGAGTGGAACTCTCAATTAAAGCACCAATGTCGGTGTCAAAACCAGCGGATCTCGGGTAGGGGGTCCCGAACTGTGCGTCTAAGGCTAATGGTAACTGGAGGCGGGGGACACGATGTTTACCCAGGTTCATGCCCTCTTGATTGAGGTAATACCCTACTTCGTGCTTGATTGATCTGATGATATGAGTATTACAAGAGTTGATCTACCACGAGATCGTAGAGGCTAAACCCTAGGAGCTAGCCTATGATTATGATTGTTCTTATCCTACGGACTAAACCCTCCAGTTTATATAGACACCGGAGGGGGCTAGGATTACACAGAGTCGGTTATAGAGAAAGGAATGTTCACATCCTAATCTCCAAGCTTGCCTTCCATGCAAAGGAGAGTCCCATCCGAACACGGGATGAAGTCTTCTATCTTGTATCTTCATAGTCCAACAGTCCGGCGTACGCATACAGCCTGGCTATCCGAGGACCCCTAAATCTAGGACTTCCTCGCAGCCTATAGATGAAACTTGGCATGAGATCTTCAAAATGACACAATGTTATTACTTAAACACATTTTCTGCCCGAAAATAGCAAACCTCCTTTCAACAGGTTTTGTATACAGGTTTTACAAGGCCCAAGTAGCATTTTTTTGGTAGTAGAGTTATGAAGCTGGGAAAGAAGTCCAAAAGAAGGCATCTTATTCGGTACTTCTTCTACCTATCTTTCTGCATTACTGAATAAAGAAGTTTTATATTTACAGCACTTGCCTGCAGTAGAACACGACTTGCCTGCATTATATTACAGTACTTGCCCACATTTTATATTAGAGTACTTGCCTACAAATAGAACATGACTTGCCTACATTATAGGTCACTACATGCATACAACACAATTTTTTATGCTTACAGATATGAATTTTGAAACTTTTGTCTGCAATCTGTAGAAAACTTGCTTCTATACATTTTGCTTTTTTGCCTAGGGTGTACATCCAATCGAACTTTCTTACAATCTGTGGGAAATTTGCTTCTCTACAGTTTATTCTACTTGCCTTCTACATAGCAAAAAACCTGCATAGAACCGCTCCTCTACAGTTATGTATTTTCCATACACTTTAACCAATCCTGTGATGTTGAGGGCAAACAGAACCTACTTGCCGATCTAATCAAGTTGCCTACCCCCTATAGATGAAACTTGCCATGACATCTTCAAAATGTCACAATGTTATTACTTAAACACATTTTCTGCCCGAAAATAACAGATTTGCAACATCAACTTGCTTTTTTAACACAACACACCTGATAATCGATGGGAATGTTGCCTGCAATTTTTCCACACAAATCTCATGTTGTTGAGGCCAAAACAGAATCTGCTTTTCCTATCTGATTAACTTGCTAACCCTATGGATGAAAGTGGCATACTATTCTATGCATCTTTCTGTCCTTTTTGGCATATGAATGACAATTTTTTCCATTCTTTCTCTTTTCATGCAGCAACGAGGGAGCCCATGAGGGGAAGGAGGAGGATTTTACATACCAGAAGGAGGGCAAGGGCAGAGTTGTGGGAGCAGATTTTGGGGCTGGGTCAAACTTCAGCTATAGCCGTGTAGTTCTGGATCCAGCAACAATGGCATTTTTGGGGCAGAGCAGAGGGAACAAGGAGGAGAAGCAAGGAGAAGGGTCCAGATATTTGTATGAAGTGGGAGCACGGATGGAAGCATGGGGAGGGAGCAGGCAAGCCGGATCCATGATGTAGGAGGGGTAGCGTAGAGTGGACGATGTGTTTGGGGAGCGGCGTGATGTTGTTTTTGATTCGGTCCTTGATTTGGCGGGGGACCGAGAGCTAGTTTGGTTCGTATCCTCATGATGTCCTGCCTGGCCTGGAGTGCGCCTGAAAAAATCTTGAAGTCGTTTGGTTGCTGTCCTCATGATGCCTGGGCCGTCCTGGCCTCACATAGCATGGGAAGTGATTAGCCTCGTTGGAAAAGCCAGGGAAGCGTTTAGCCTGGTCCAGGCGTAAGATGAGAAAAGCCTAGCGGCTGCCTGGGTTGCTTAAGTACCAAACTGTACGTCCGATGTGACCTTATAGGGTAATATTTTAATCATAATAACTCTCCCAAGCCAGGCCAAGAACCAAACAACCTTTAGCCCAGGCTGCCTCACCAGGCAATAATTTTTCAAACATCAATGCGACGCCAGGCAGCGGTTGTGCCCAGGCATGGAGCCGTGGACACAAACCAAACTAGCCCCGAATCTTTTTTTCTGTCGTTGGGCATGTGCGGGAGATACCCCTTTTCTTTTATATATGACGGCCGGCAAGGGGTGGTTTCCTTTTTCAGGTGTGTGCCCTGATCGACAATCTGGGCCAACGGTGCCAGCGAGTCGCGTCCTTATTTACGTAGGCAAGACTTGACTTTGTTAGTAAAATGTTACGTAATGGATGTAAACTTTTGATTATTATAGTTCGTTGTACGCGATGCACACTGATTATGATGTCACTGTTGCATTTAAAATCGATGGCCTTCGTCGGTGTCTAGCGCGAGCCAAAAAAAAAAAACTGATTTCAGCGTTTCTTAGCTTTCCTCTGGATCCCGTTTCACACACCGCGGGTGGCGTTCCTTTTGCGCGGGTGCGGCCGCCGGGGTCACCACGACCCCGCGGGGCGAGCACGCGTGCGCTCGGTGCCTGATGCCGCGTGTAATCCGTAGTGGAGGAGGCCAGACTACCAACGTCGGCATGTGTGATCCGTCCCCACGACAGCTATGGCGTCGCACCATGGTTACCGGAGAAAAAGGGCAATCTTTTCCCTAATGGCGAGAGACGGCTGCCGCTCTCAAACGGCTCCACACTCATCGGCGGCGCCACGTAATGGTGGATGGACGGCCGAGGCCGTGTTGCCCCAACCCCAGCACCAGTTCCTGCAGCTCCACGCACGCCACATTCTGTGGGCCAGCTCCACAGCTCCAGCACTCACATGTGGGGGCTATGTATAGCACTGGCCCGTGTGCTCTCCTATTTGGACACTAGTGCTCGTCTCAGAGTCTTCCTCCACCCGGACCTCTCTGTTCACCGCACACGAATAACAGGGGCAGCGGCGAGGAAGATGACGACGACGACGACGAGGAGGCCCTTCAAGGTTCCTGAGATGGCGCTGAGGGTGTGCGTGATCCCCCTCGCCTTGGCCTCCCTGTGGGAGATGGCCACCAACAAGCAAGCTGATGACACCTACGGGGAGATCAGCTTCTCCAACCTCTCCGGCTTCAAGTCAGCCTGCATAACCTTGTCCCCTTTTTTGTTTCTGAATCCTGCTCCTGTTATGCGCAATTTCCTTGTTTAATTTCCTAAGCCATATATAACTTCGGATGTGCTCTAAACAAACAAGTGTGTCAAGTCGCACCAAGACCCAGTTATCGCCAATGGATTAGGCTATTGATTACTTAGGCTAATTTTTGCTTTCTCCCAGGTATTTAGTTTTCATTAACGCTGTCACTGCCGCCTATTCCGTGGCCTCCATCCTGATGTCATCCTGCAAGTCCCTCGCTCGCTACGATTGGCTCATTTTCCTCATGGATCAGGTCCGATCATCACCATCTCCTTTCTCTTTTGCCCTTCTACATTCATCTTCACTCCGCGCGTAAAAACCACTAGTACTACAGTGCTAAGTTGCTAACGAAAGCTTGACCTCGCGCGCGCGACCGGTGCAGGCGGCGGCCTATCTGCTGGTGACATCGTGCTCGGCGGCGGCGGAGCTGGTGTACCTGGCGAGCGAGGGCGGCCGGGAGGTGTCGTGGGGCGAGGTGTGCTCCTACTTCGGTCGGTTCTGCGGCAGGGCCACCGTGTCCGTGGCGCTGCAGGCCGCCGCGCTGCTCTGCTTCGTCGCGCTCTCCCTCGTCTCCGCCTTCCGGGTCTTCCGCGAGTTCGACGCCCCTGGTGCTCATGTTGATTGCTCGGGGGACTCTGACCCCAAGCAGGCGCAAGAGCAAGGAGGAAGGTAGAGGATGATCCATGATGAACAATCGCTGATATTTGGACCATCGTTCGTTTATGTGTCAATGGTTGGCGATGGTGATGCGTCCTTGGTTTTCTTTAGAATGCTGATTTCGTGAGGAGAAATGTTGTGAAATAAACTATATTGTTGTTAGAAAAAGTTGAGGTTGTGTGCCACACACTTGATTGATCATGTGCAAGTGCACATATACAGATACAAGGGTGCACCACCTCGGCTTGTCTCCCGAGCAATATACTATACAGAGGAGAAAGGAAGCGTGTGAGAATACATAACCCTAATCTATGCGTACATACACGTTCAACACCCCCACCCCACCCCAGTGTAGTCGAAACGTCGCCGGTGACGCAGAAACTGGACCAAAATTCCGCGAAGGTGGATGTCGGAAGCCCCTTAGTCATGACATCGGCGAACTGTTGAGCGGTAGGAACATGCACAATTCGTATCCGGTCAAGCGTGACCTGTTCATGAAAGAAGTGAATATTGAACTCGGTGTGCTTCGTCCGGCGATGATGAATAGGGTTAGCGGAGAAGTTGTCGCAGTAAACGACCGTGGCCTTATGGACATCGCAAAGCAACTCGTGAAGGAGTTGCTGAAGCCAAGAGCACTCGGCAACAGCATTGGCCACTGTCCGGTATTCCGCCTCAGCACTCAAGGAGGAAACTATGGGTTGTCGTTTGGACAACCACGAGATCAGTGAAGGCCTGAGATAGACGCAATAGCCTGATGTAGCACCAGTCCAGTCAGCTTCCGAGTATGCCACGAGGTCGGTGGAGGAGGACGCCATCAGTGTGAGCCCAAGAGCCATGGTGCCGTGAATATAACAAAGAATCCGCTTCACTAGGGCCCAATAGGAGTTACACGGAGCATGCATATGAAGACACACTCGATGGACGACATACTGTAGGTCCGGGCAAGTGAGCGTCAAGTACTGCAGGGCACCGATGCAGCGAGAAAACGTTGCATCTGGTGCAGGCGAGCCGTCAAGTGCAGAGAACTTGGCTTTTGTATTAACAGGCGTGGCGGCAGGCTTGCAGTTAAGCATGTCTGCGTGCTCGAGAAGCTCATGAGCACATCGTTGCTGATGAAGAAAGAACCCGTTAGCATGCCGTACCACCTTGATGTCGAGGAAGTAGTGCAGAGGCCCAGATCCTTGAGGGCGAACTCATCTCGGAGACGAGCAGTGACCTGCTGAAGGAGCTCAGTGGTGGACGCCATCAGGATGATGTCGTTGACATAGAGCAGGAGGTAGGCGGTAGCAGCGCCTTGATGGTAGGCGAACAACGATGCTTCGAAGCGGGTTGATCGTAAACGAGCCGCTGGAGGAGGGCGGCGATGCATTGGTAACACACACGTGGTGCCTGCTTGAGCCCGTAGAGGGATCGAGAAAGCAAACACACGTGATCCGGATGAGTGGCGTTGGTGAATCCGATGGACTGCTGGCAGAACACCTACTCGGCGAGATGACCATGAAGAAATGCGTTGGAAACATCCAACTGATGCATGGGCCATGCACGAGAAACCGTGAGTTCTGGAACAACGCGGATCATGCCCGGTTTAACAATCGTGGCAAAGGTGTCAGTGCAGTCAACTCCGACGCATTGTCAAAAATCATAGACCACGCAACGTGCTTTGCACCGCTCAAGAGAACTGTCGGGCAGGTCTTGTGGCGGAACACCTATTTTCCACTGATGATGTTGGCATGGGGAGGCCGCGGTACAAGTTGTCACGTGTGGTTGCGCTGTAACGCGTCAAACTCCTCTTGCATCGCGGCGAGCCGATGAGGGTCGCGAAGAGTAGCGTGAGCTGAAGAGGGAACCGGTGATGGTGACGAAGTTGATGCGATACACACGTACTCATCATAAGAATAGCGCTTGCAGGGACACCGCACACCGGCGCGAGCACAAGTTGTCATGTGGTGAGGTGCCACCGGAGGGGCGGGTGAGGTGACGGGCGAGGGTGATGGCGAGCCCATCACGGAGCCAGAACCCCGCGGGCAGCGAGCTGGAGGCGCTCGGAGAGGAGCCAGCCGGCAAGTTCATTGTCGTGGCAGCCGAACCTAAATCGCTACCACGGCACGAAACCGGTGAAGTAAGCGAAGATGGTGCCGTCGTAGCATCATCCAAAGCCACGCCCGAAGAGGCCAGTGAGGCGGCCGCACTTGAAGAGGTTGTCGTGGCAGCCGCGCCCAAAGAGGTCGGCAAGGCGGTCGCACCCGAAGAGGCCCCCGTGGCAGCCGCGCCCGAGGGGGCCGTCGTGGCCTGGACCGGCAGCGGGGACGGCCCGCCATGGGCGGGAGCATGGGCAGCTTGCGACCGGTTGGGGCACCATGAATGGGGCGCGTCGAGGAGAGCTGGCAAAGATGACGCTACTGGTGGTACCTTGTGAAAGGGAAAACGTTTTCTCATCAAAGGAAACGTGTCGCGAAGTGAATATGTGGTGTGATACAGGATCGTAGCATCGGTAACCTTTGTTGTTGCAGGGTAACTGAGGAAGATGCAAGTGAGGGAGCATAGAGCGAGCTTTTGAGGGGTGGTGGAGGCGATGCTAGGGTAACAAAGATACCTAAAGAAACGAAGTTCATCATACGAGGGAGGGGTGCCGAAGAGAAGCTGGTGGGGTGCATAGTTCCAACGAGGATGGCATGGATGTATGTTAAGGAGAAGAGATGTGATGGCAAGTGCGTCGGGCCAAAACCGAGGAGGCGCATTGACATGAAAAGAAGGGTGCGTACACCATCATTGAGAGTTCGTAGCACACGTTCAACGTGGCCATTTTGTTGCCATGTATAAGGGCATGTGAGGCGAACGATGGTGCCATGTGATGCCAGACGTGTGCGAACGAGAAGATTGTCAAATTATTTCCCGTTATCAGTTTGGTGTGTGTGTGTATAGGATGACCAAAGTGTGTGGAAACATAGGCATAGAAAGCCGTAAGAGTGGCTACTGCATTAGATTTGTGACGTGGAGGAGAAGTCACACATAATGCAAAAAATCGTCTAAGATCACAAGGTAATAAAGATAGCTAGTGTTACTTGCGACCAGAGATGTCCATACATCACTATGAAGTAATTTAAACGAAAAATAATATAAGGTCGTGGATGCATTAAAAGGAAAACGAACATGCTTTCTGACATGGCAAGCATCACAAGTATGATCATCAATCTTATTACATGTGAATGAAAAACTCTGAAGAATATGACGAAGAGCGGCGGAATTGTGCTGACCCAAATGAGGATGCCAAAGGTCTACACCGACGGAGAGGGCTACTGGGGAGGCAGTGGCAATGGAGGATGAGTGTACCAGGTAGTGCTTTGTTGGGACATCACATTGGTGAAGAACCATCCGGGTACGGGAGTCCTTAACAGGAAAACCGATTTCGTCAAATTCAACAGTAACTGGATTTTCATGAGTAGAAGAACGAACAGAAACAATATTTTTGATTAGTGCAAATGAGACAAGAATGTTAGACAAAGATAATGGAATGGATGTAGAAGGAAAAGAACTATGACTGCTATGTGCAATAGGTAAAGAAGAACCATCGCCTATAATGATCCGAGTGGATGTGTTAACCAGATAAGAAGAGATGATGTTACCGGGATGTGATGACATTGTCGGGCCCATGGGAGGGGTACCTAGAGCCGTCTTCCTTCCGCCCAGGGCGCGGCACGCACCAAGGAGATCAAGGACTGGCCCACTAGCAAGCTTCACGAGCATGACGCCCCGTGAGGCCCCCGCCTCGCGAGGCATACATCAGCAAGTGACCTAGGCAGGATTGACGAGACGTCAGGAGCCTCGTGAGGCCCTCTCACGAGGCGGTCTCTCGATGCCCCCGCGGAGGCGAACGGGTCAAGGGCTGCCGTCCGGCCGCATGGCCCTATGTCTTCATGTGGGTGACACGCGCGACGACGAATGATGCCAGAGGTTGCGCCAGTAGGCGCGGAGGAGGAGGCTTTCTTCTTACATTCTAAGGAAGCAAGGCCAGCCGCCAGTTCCCAAAGCAATCCCCAAAGGTTTCCTGTTCGGTGCAAGAGGACCAAGACGATGGGCGCGCTAGGGCGGAGGTCATCACCGAGCCCTCTAGGGCGTCATGGAAGATGGCTTTAATAGGGAAGACCACCTTTTGTCAGGATACACTACGCCCTTGCCCCCCTTCAAACTGCTGTTGTGTGGCAACCCTTCCCGCCAATGTTTTTGGGGGAAGAGGACCAAGGCAAGTATAAAAGGGGCAGCGTGCGGCTGTAGAGGGGATCGGCTCCTAGGTCGACCATTTTCTTCCCCGAAGCACTTGTACTCTCTTTCTCCCTCACGAGTGCAATCCAACCACCAAGCAGGAGTAGGGTTTTACACCGCAAGGTCGCCCGAACCTAGGTAACTGTTGTCTCCCCGGCCGTCCACGCTCGCTCGCTCACGCCGTAGCCTCCCCGTGCTTGTTGCAGGAAGGAGTAGGGCGGTAAGAATGAGCGCACCCAAGAGTTCGAACCTCTTGGGTCTCCGAAGCCCCGATTCCGACATTTGTCACGCCAGGTTGGGGTGCACCGCCGCTCTATCGCTTCACTTCAACTTACGCTTCACCAACTCGATGGCTGATGCTCGCCGTATAAGTGCCGAGCGCCGGGTGGGTCGCCTCGCCCACACGACGCTTGTGGGCCATGACGATCGCCGCCACTCTGCCGGAGCCACAGCTGCCGCTCCCAACGGCCCTTCCCCCGCGAGCAGAAGGACTCCCCCGACACCATGTCTTAGGTGGGGGAGCGGGCGGCCGCACAACCGCGGCCTCCTCGTCCTCCTCTTCTTCTGGCTCCTCCGTCGTGGCCTGAGGCCCATCGGACGGTGATGGTTGGTGCGACACTACCTGTGCAAGTGGCGCTTGCCAATGTGCCATGGGTTGCCGAGCTTTCACCAATGATCTATGCCGGGTGGATTGGCCGGCGAGGTTCAGGCTGGAGTTGCCCCCGCGCTACGACGGCATCCATGGTCCTACAGAATTCCTCTAGCTCTACACCCAGAGCATTTTGATGGTGGGCGGCGACGATAAGGCCATGGCGAACTGGTTCCCCATGGCCCTCACGGGCGTACCGCGCTCCTGGCTCTTCAGCCTCCCTGGGGCTTCAGTCTCTTATTGCGGCATGCTCCGTGACCGGTTCATCGCGCGTTTCACGCCCCTTGGTGCTGGTGCTGGGGGCTTCCAGGGCCCCCATGCGGTCGCGTGCATCCTTGGCGGAGCTTAGGCCCCTGCGTCCAGCCGCCACTCCAAGCAGTTTTTTCGCGGGGCAAACGCCGCCCAGCCAAAACCAGAGGCCTTGCGGCCCCTCAGGTGGTCTCGGTACACCATCACCTTCGACTCCAGGGACCACCCCAAGTATGCGGCTGCTGCCGGCACGCTCCCCATGTTGTGCACCCCCACCATCAGTAACGTCACGGTCACGAAGACCCTCATCGACGAAGGCGCCGGCCTCAACATGATCTCCATCGAGACCTTCGAGACACTTCAAGTACCCTATGACCAGCCGGCCGACCCGACCCTTCTCCTGGGTGGCCGATGGGTCTACCGTTCCCCTAGAGCAAGTACTACGCAGCCCCAATGCCGCCGACCGACAAGTATAGGGGATCTATCGTAGTCCTTTTGATAAGTAAGAGTGTCGAACCCAACGAGGAGCAGAAGGAAATGATAAGCGGTTTTCAGCAAGGTATTCTCTGTAAGTACTGAAATAAGTGGTAACAGATAGTTTTGTGATAAGATAAATTGTAACGAGCAACAAGTAACAAAAGGAAATAAAGTGCAGCAGGGTGGCCCAATCCTTTTTGTAGCAAAGGACAAGCCTGGACAAACTCTTATAATAGGAAAAGCGCTCCCGAGGACACATGGGAATTTCGTCAAGCTAGTTTTCATCACGCTCATATGATTCGCGTTCGGTACTTTGATGATTTGATATGTGGGTGGACCGGTGCTTGGGTGTTGTTATTACTTGAACAAGCATACCACTTATGATTAACCTCTATTGCAAGCATCGGCAACTACAACAAAAGTATTAAGGTAAACCTAACCATAGCAGGAAACATATGGATCCAAATCAGCCCCTTACGAAGCAACGCATAAACTAGGGTTTAAGCTTCTGTCACTCTAGCAACCCATCATCTACTTATTACTTCCCAATGCCTTCCTCTAGGCCCAAATAATGGTGAAGTGTTATGTAGTCGACGTTCACATAACACCGCTAGAGGTTAGACAACATACATCTTATCATAATATCGAACGAATACCAAATTCACATGACTACTGATAGCAAGACTTCTCCCTTGTCCTCAGGAACAAACGTAATTACTCACAAAGCATATTCATGTTCATAATCAGAGGGGTAATAATATGCATAAAGGATCTGAACATATGATCTTCCACCAAATAAACCAACTAGCATCAACTACAAGGAGTAATCAACACTACTAGCAACCTACTAGAACCAATCCCGGACTTGGAGACAAGAATTGGATACAAGGGATGAACTAGGGTTTGGAGATGAGATGGTGCTGGTGAAGATGTTGATGGAGATTGCCCTCTCCCGATGAGAGGAGCGTTGGTGATGACGATGGTGATGATTTCCCCCTCACGGAGGGAAGTGTCCCCGGCAGAATAGCTCTGCCGGAGCCCTAGATTGGTTCCGCCAAGGTTCCGCCTCGTGGCGGCGGAGTCTCATCCCGAAAGGTTTCCTTCTATTTATTTCTCATCGAAAGACTTCATATAGGAGCAGATGGGCGTCGGAGAGCCACCAGGGGGCCCACGAGGTAGGGGGCGCGCCCAGGGGGGCGCCCCCCACCCTCGTGAGCAGGGTGTGGGCCCCCTGGCCTTCATCTTTGGCGACGATTTTTCTTTATTTCTTTTAAGGTGTTCCGTGGAGTTTCAAGACTTTTGGAGTTGCGCAGAATAGGCCTCCAATATTTGCTCCTTTTCCAGCCCAGAATTCCGACTGCCGGCATTCTCTCTCTTCATGTAAACCTTGTAAAATAAGAGAGAATAGCCATAAGTATTGTGACATAACGTGAAATAACAGCCCATAATGCAATAAATATTGATATAAAAGCATGATGCAAAATGGACGTATCAGTTGCTAAGTGGAACATTGAGCTCCAGACCTTCCAGCTGGAGTTTCGTACTAGCAGGGTCATTAAGGGGGCGGCCCTCACTGATTATGTGGCAGAATGGACGGACACACACGAGGAAGAGCCTCGTGAGAGAAAGTCCCTCCTACCTGGAGATGAGGCGCCTAACGGCTGGGTCATGCACTTTGACGGCACCTTCTCCAGGTAGGGTGTGGGGGCTGGGGTCATGCTCATGTCTCCTATCAAAGACAAGCTCTACTACGTCGTCCAGCTCTACTTCAAGCACAACTTAAAGGTTTCCAACAACATCGCAGAGTACAAGGGCCACATTACCGACCTCAAGGCCGCCTCTGCCTTGGGTATCAGGCGCCTCACTATCAAGGGCGATTCTTAGCTGCTCGTCAACTTCTCCAATAATAAGTACACTTGAGAAGCGTTTCCTAGGCTTAGAGCTGCAGCACTCCCACACAGAGAAAGATAGGGGCTTATAGTTTTGCCCCACAACTTTTTACCTCAAGGGTAATGGCAACAATAATAATTCATTCTCCCCCACATCCAATTAGATATATATATCATGTTCTTTTCAACATGCTGAGCTTGCCAAAGGATAAAATAAAAAGGGAAAGGTGAAGATCACCGTGACTCTTGCATAAGGTAGAGGATAATAATAAAAGATAGGCCCTTCACAGAGGGAAGCAGAGGTTGCCATGCGCGTTTAGGGTTGATGCACAAAATCTTAATGTAAAAGAACGTCACTTTATATTGCCCCTTGTATGTGAACCTTTATTATGCAGTCCGTCGCTTTTATTGCGTCCACAACAAGTTCGTACAAAGTTTATTTTCTCCGCACTAATAAGTCATGCATATTTAGAGAGCAATTTTTATTGCTTGCACCGATGACGACTTACTTGAAGGATCTTACTCAATCCATAGGTAGATATGGTGGACTCTCATGGCAAAACTGGTTTAAGGGTATTTGGAAGCACAAGTAGTATTTCTACTTAGTGCTGAGAATTTGGCTAGCATGAGGGGGAAAGGCAGGCTCAACATGGTAGAGGATCCATGACAACATACTTTATCTCAGACGTAAGAAAACATAACTCATTAGGAGTGTGATGGTGATACGATACCGGGGCACCTCCATGACAAGGGGCAATATACTTTATCAAAACTTTATCTCGAAAGTACTTGATATCATACTTTATCTCGAAAGTACTTGATATCAAAACTTCAATCTACTAGATCAAGATACAACTAAAATGATCGAACTAAATAAAATGGTAAAGATAGGAGTGTGATGGTGATACGATACCGGGGCACCTCCCCCAAGCTTGGCAGTTGCCAAGGGGAGTGCCCATACCCATGTGATTATTTCTCCTTCTTTGTTGTTGGTGTAATATTCTTGGCGATGATTCCCCTTAAGATACGGTTCTCCTCCTCGAGCTTATTGGCTTGCTGCTTGAGGTCCATTATTTCTTTGTGAAGCTTTCCTGTAACGGCTAAAGCTCCTTGCACCCAAGGGTGTTGCATAGCTGCGGGAGAACCAGAGACACTCCTCCTCATATTTTCATAGGAAAGAAATTTAACATTAGAAGGGATAACCGAGTTTGGAATAGCTGAGCTGTGTAGTTCCCCCATCGTAAACCCAGCTTGGAGGTGAGAGGTGACTTCTTGATCTTCCATGGCATCTACCCTCATTAGGTCAGCCTCCATCTCTTCCTCCGTTGCTGGCCCAAAGTGGTCAGCGTCGCTGATTGCCCTTGGTTCCGGTGCCGGGTTAGATACCCGGCTCTCCCCTACTGACTCTTGAGAAGACATCTTGCTCTAATCTGCAGCAGCAACAGCCCGAAACAAAAACAGAGGAGATTTGCGTGATACGAGAGTCAAAACCTTCGGGAGTATATATAATGAATTTTTACCGATCAAAATACGTATCGTGCAAGGAAACGGGGTCCGGAGGGCACACGAGGTGCTTACGAGGTAGGGGGCGCGTCCAGGGGGTAGGGCGCGCCCTCCACCCTCGTGGAGGCCTCGTGTCCTCCCCGGACTGCTACTTATTTTTCTACTTTTCTAAATATTCCAAAACGGAGAAATATTGCCTTAAAAATTGTTTTGGAGTCGGTTTACTTACCGTACCACATACCTATTCCTTTTTGGAGTCTAGAACGTTCTGGAAAGTGTCCCTTATGTATTCCTCCGGGGTTACAGTTTCAATAATATTAGTTTCAACATTTATAGGATTACCTGAGATATAGTGTTTGATCCTTTGACCATTTACCACCTTCGGATTTGTGCCTGTGAAGTTGTTGATTTTTATGGCACCGGAACGATAGACCTCCTCGATAATGTAAGGACCTTCCCATTTGGAGAGAAGTTTTCCTGCAAAAAATCTTAAACGAGAGTTGTATAGCAATACATAATCACCTACATTAAACTCACGCTGTATCCTTTTGTCATGCCATCTTTTAACCTTTTCTTTAAACAACTTGGAATTTTCATAAGCTTGGGTTCTCCATTCATCAAGTGAGCTAATATCAAATAACCTCTTCTCACCGGCAAGTTTGAAATCATAGTTGAGCTCTTTAATAGCCCAATATGACTTATGTTCTAGTTCGAGAGGTAAGTGACAAGCTTTTCCGTAAACCATTTTATACAGAGACATACCCATAGGATTTTTATATGCAGTTCTATAGGCCCACAATGCATCATCAAGTTTCTTGGATCAATTCTTTCTAGACCTATTGACAGTCTTTTGCAAAATTAATTTGAGCTCTCTATTGCTCAATTCTACCTGACCACTAGACTGCGGGTGATATGGAGATGCAATTCTATGATTAACGTCATATTTAGCAAGCATCTTACGGAAAGCACCATGAATAAAGTGTGAACCACCATCAGTCATTAAGTATCTAGGGACTCCAAACCTCGGAAAAATAACTTCCTTAAGCATTTTAATAGAAGTGTTATGATCAACACTACTAGTTGGAATAGCTTCTACCCACTTAGTAATGTAATCAACAGCAACTAAAATATGTGTATATCCATTAGAGGCAGGAAAAGGTCCCATATAATCAAAGCCCCAAACATCAAATGGTTCAATAACAAGTGAATAATTCATAGGCATTTCTTGACATCTACTAATAATACCAATTCTTTGACATTCATCGCAAGACAAAACAAACTAACGGGCATCCTTGAAGAGAGTAGGCCAATAAAAACCAGATTGCAATACCTTATGTGTAGTTCTATCTCCAGCGTGGTGTCCTCCATAAGCTTCAGAGTGACATTTGCATAGGATCTGTTCCTATTCATGCTCAGGTACACAACATCTAATAACACCATCTACTCCTTTATAAAGATGTGGGTCATCCCAAAAGTAATGTCGCAAGTCATAGAAAAACTTTTTCTTTTGTTGGTATGTGAAACTAGGTGGTATAAATTTAGCAACAATATAATTAGCATAATCAGCATACCATGGAGTGCTATGAGATGTGCTTATGACATTTAATTGTTCATCGGGAAAGCTATCATCAATAGGTAGTGGGTCATCAAGAACATTCTCTAACCTAGACAAGTTGTCTGCAACGGGGTTCTCAGCTCCTTTTCTATCAACAATATGTAAATCAAATTCTTGCAGCAGGAGAACCCATCTAATGAGTCTAGGTTTTGCATCTTTCTTTTCCATAAGATATTTAATAGTAGCATGATCTGTGTGAATAGTTACTTTAGAATCAACAATATAGGGTCTGAATTTATCACAAGAAAATACAACTGCTAAAAGTTCCTTTTTGGTAGTAGCATAATTTCTTTGAGCATTGTCTAGAGTCTTACTAGCATAATGGATAACATTTAATTTCTTATCAACTCTTTGCCCTAGAACAGCACCTACAGCATAATCGCTAGCATCACACATAATTTCAAAGGGTAAATTCCAATCAGGTGGATGAACAACAAGTGCGGAGACTAATGCTTTCTTAAGTATTTCAAATGCTTCTACACAATCATCATCAAAGACAAATGGTACATCTTTTTGTAATAAATTAGTCAGAGACCGAGAGATTTTTGAGAAGTCCTTAATGAACCTCCTATAAAATCCGGCGTGACCAAGGAAACTTCTTATACCTTTGATGTCCTTGGGACATGGCATGTTTTCAATAGCATCAACCTTGGCTTTCTCAACTTCAATACCTCTTTCAGAAACATTGTGCCCCAAGACAATACCTTCATTCACCATAAAGTGGCACTTTTCCCAATTCAAGACAAGATTAGTTTCTTCACATCTTTGCAAAACTCGAGCAAGATTGCTCAAGCAATCATCAAAAGAGGAACCATAGACGGAAAAGTCATCCATGAAAACCTCACAAATCTTTTTGCAAAAGTCAGAGAATATAGCCATCATGCATCTTTGAAAGGTAGCAGGTGCATTACATAAACCGAAAGGCATACGTCTATAAGCAAAAGTACCAAAAGGGCATGTAAAAGTAGTCTTTGATTGATCTTTAGCCGACACAGGTATTTGAGAAAAACCAGAATAACCATCTAGAAAGCAATAATGTGTATGTTTGCATAATCTTTCTAGCATTTGATCAATAAAAGGTAAGGGGTAATGATCTTTCTTAGTAGCCTTATTTAATTTGCGGAAATCAATTACCATCCTATAACCTATGATAATTCTTTGCGGAATCAATTCATCTTTATCATTAGGGACAACAGTAATTCCTCCCTTCTTAGGGACACAATGGACAGGACTTACCCACTGACTATCAGCAACGGGATAAATTATACCTGCCTCCAGAAGCTTGAGTATCTCCTTTCTTACCATTTTTTCATTTTAGGATTCAAACGTCGTTGAGGATCACAAACTGGTTTGGCATCAGCTTCCAAATTTATTTTATGTTGACATAGAGTGGGACTGATGCCCTTAAGATCATCCAGAGTATATCCAATAGCGGCACGGTGCTTCTTCAGAGTTTTCAATAATATTTATTCTTCATGCTCTGAAAGGTTAGCGCTAATAATAACAGGATATATTTTCTTTTCATCAAGATAAGCATATTTAAGATTATCAGGCAATGGTTTAAGCTCAAACACGGGATCACCCTTGGGTGGAGGAGGATCCCCTAGGATGTCAACAGGCAATTTGTGATGCAGAATAGGTTCCTGTTTAAAGAATACTTCATCTATTTCCCTTCTTTCATTCATGAACATATCATTTTCATGGTCTAGCAAATAGTGTTCTAAAGGATCACTAGGAGGTACTGCAATATAAGCAAGACCAATAATTTCATCCTTACTAGGCAATTCTTCCTCATGATGTTGTTTACTAAGTTTAGAGAAATTAAACTCATGAACCATATCATCCAAGACAACAGTAACAACATTCTGTTTGCAGTCTATCATAGCATTAACAGTATTCAAGAAGGGTCTACCAAATATAATGGGACAAAAGCTATCTTGTGGAGAACCAAGAACAAGAAAATCAGCGGGATATTTGGTTTTCCCGCACAAGACTTCAACATCTCTAACAATTCCTATTGGAGATATAGTATCTCTATTGGCAAGTTTAATTGTAACATCAATATCCTCTAACTCAGCAGGTGCAATTTCACGCATAATTTCTTTGTATAAGTCAATGGGTATAACACTAGCGCTAGCACCCATATCACATAAGCTATGATAACAATGATCTCCTATTTTAACAGAAATAATAGGCACGCATACCACAGGTCTATGTTTATCTCTATCACAAGGTTTAGCAATTCTAGCAGTTTCACCAGAGAATTGAATAACATGCCCATCAATATTATCAGACAAGAGATCTTTAACAATAGCAATATTAGGTTCTACTTTGACTTGCTCAGGAGGTGTATAAGTTCTAGTTTTGCTTTTACGAACAACAGTTGAAGCTTTAACATGATCCTTCATTCTAACAGGGAAAGGTGGTTTCTCAACATAAGAATTAGGAACAATAGGATCATTGTAAGTGACAGTCTTTTCTTCAACTTTAATAGGTGCAGCTACTTTTACTTCTATGGGAGGATGATATTTAAACCATTTCTCCTTGGGGAGATCAACATAAGTAGCAAAAGATTCACAGAAAGAAGCTACTATCTCAGAGTCAAGTCCATATTTAGTGCTAAACTTACGGAAAATATCGGTATCCATAAAAGATTTAACACAATCAAACTTAGGTGTCATACCTGACTCCTTACCTTCGTCGAGGTCCCAATCTTCAGAGTTGCGTTTAATTCTATCCAACAAATTCCATCTAAATTCAATAGGCTTCATCATAAAAGAGCCAGCACAAGAAGTATCGAGCATGGTGCGATTGTTATCAGAAAGCCGAGCATAATTTTTTTTGCATAATCACTTCTCTTGCGAGCTCATGATTGGGGCATGAATATAACATTGATTTAAGCCTCCCCCAAGCTTGAGGGATGCTTTCTCCTTCGCGAGGCCAAAAACTATATATATAATTGCGATCACGATGAACAAGATGCATATGGTAATACTTTTGATGAAATTCCAATTTCAATCTTTTATAGTTCCATGATCTCATATCATGACATAGCCTATACCATGTCAATGCGTCTCCCTTCAAAGATAAAGGGAAATCCTTCTTCTTAACAACATCATCGGGTACACCTACAAGCTTAAATAGTCCACAAACATCATCCACATACCGTAGATGTTCATTAGGATGCTTTGTTCCATCTCCTGTAAAAGTGTTAGCTAGCAGTTTTTCCATCATACCCGAAGGAATCTGAAAAGGAGTTTCATTTTCAGTAGGTTCAGTAGGTTGAGGAGCAACTCTTTGCTCAACTGGATGGGGTGAAGATACCCCGAACAAGCCCCTCAGACAATTACTTTCCATAGTAACAAGTGACAGAAAATTTCAGCACACTAAATAAATTTTTCCTTACCAAATTCCACCTACCAAAGGCGCTTCACTCCCCGGCAACGGCGCCAGAAAAGAGTCTTGATGACCCACAAGTATAGGGGATCTATCGTAGTCCTTTCGATAAGTAAGAGTGTCGAACCCACCAAGGAGCAGAAGGAAATGATAAGCGGTTTTCAGCAAGGTATTCTCTGCAAGTACTGAAATAAGTGGTAACAGATAGTTTTGTGATAAGATAAATTGTAACGAGCAACAAGTAACAAAAGTAAATAAAGTGCAACAAGGTGGCCCAATCCTTTTTGTAGCAAAGGACAAGCCTGGACAAACTCCTATAATAGGAAAAGCGCTCCCGAGGACACATGGGAATATCGTCAAGCTAGTTTTCATCACGCTCATATAATTCACGTTCAGTACTTTGATAATTTGATATGTCAGTGGACCGGTGCTTGGGCGCTGTTCTTACTTGAACAAGCATCCCACTTATGATTAACCTCTATTGCAAGCATCGGCAACTACAACAAAAGTATTAAGGTAAACCTAAACATAGCATGAAACATATGGATCCAAATCAGCCCCTTACGAAGCAATGCATAAACTAGGGTTTAAGCTTCTGTCACTCTAGCAACCCATCATCTACTTATTACTTCCAATGCCTTCCTCTAGGCCCAAATAATGGTGAAGTGTTATGTAGTCGACGTTCACATAACACCACTAGAGGTTAGACAACATACATCTTATCAAAATATCGAACGAATACCAAATTCACATGACTACTGATAGCAAGACTTCTCCCTTGTCCTTAGGAACAAACATAATTACTCACAAAGCATATTCATGTTCATAATCAGAGGGGTAATAATATGCATAAAGGATCTGAACATATGATCTTCCACCAAATAAACCAACTAGCATCAACTACAAGGAGTAATCAACACTACTAGCAACCTACTAGCACCAATCCCGGACTTGGAGACAAGAATTGGATACAAGAGATGAACTAGGGTTTGGAGATGAGATGGTGTTGGTGAAGATGTTGATGGAGATTGCCCTCTCCCGATGAGAGGAGCGTTGGTATGACGATGGTGATGATTTCCCCCTCCCGGAGGAAGTGTCCCCGGCAGAACAGCTCTGCCGGAGCCCTAGATTGGTTCCGCCAAGGTTCCGCCTCGTGGCGGCGGAGTCTCGTCCCGAAAGGTTGCCTTCTATTTTTTTCTCATTGAAAGACTTCATATAGGAGAAGATGGGCGTCGGAGAGCCACCAGGGGGCCCACGAGGTAGGGGGGTGCGCCCAGGGGGGCGCCCCCCACCCTCGTGAGCAGGGTGTGGGACCCCTGGCCTTCATCTTTGGTGACGATTTTTCTTTATTTATTTTAAGGTATTCCGTGGAGTTTCAGGAATTTTCGAGTTGCGCAGAATAGGCCTCCAATATTTGCTCCTTTTCCAGCCCAGAATTCCAGCTGCCGGCATTCTCCCTCTTCATGTAAACCTTGTAAAATAAGAGAGAATAGCCATAAGTATTGTGACATAACGTGAAATAACAGCCCATAATGCAATAAATATTGATATAAAAGCATGATGCAAAATGGACGTATTAGTTGCTAAGTGGAACATTGAGCTCCAGACCTTCCAGCTGGAGTTTCGTACTAGCAGGGTCATTAAGGGGGCGGCCCTCACTGATTATGTGGCAGAATGGACGGACACACACGAGAAAGAGCCTTGTGAGAGAAAGTCCCTCCTACCTGGAGATGAGGCGCCTAACGGCTGGGTCATGCACTTTGGCGGCACCTTCTCCAGGTAGGGTGTGGGGGCTGGGGTCATGCTCATGTCTCCTATTAAAGACAAGCTCTACTACGTCGTCCAGCTCTACTTCAAGCACAATGAAAAGGTTTCCAGCAACATCGCAGAGTACAAGGGCCACATTACCGACCTCAAGGCCGCCTCTGCCTTGGGTATCAGGCGCCTCACTATCAAGGGCGATTCTTAGCTGCTCGTCAACTTCTCCAATAAAAAGTACACTTGAGAAGCGTTTCCTAGGCTTAGAGCTGCAGCACTCCCGCGCGGCGTCAACAAGGAAGCCGACGAGATTGCTAAGCAAGCATCTCGCCGTGAGCCCTAGAGCCCTGGTGTCTTCTAAGAAAGACTTCTCAAGCCATCGGCCACCACTACAAAAAAAAGACACATCTGTGACATTTTGGGCCGAACGAAAAAAATTATGTCATGCTTATGACACTTCTATGACGATAATTATGACAAAAGCATGTATCATCATAGATGTGGTGGGCTCCTACATCTATGACAAAAAATCATGAGAGAAAATGAGCTTTTCATCCTGGGCGAGCCGGGGACGCACATGCTTGACATTCTTTGGGTCGTCCATGACGGAAACAATCGTGGTAGAAGCGAGGCGAGGAAAATTTCGGGGAGTTCCCGTTTATGGTGGGTGGCCGGGGCCGAGCGATGCACGGAGAGATTGCGCGTTTCTCTTGTATATGTATGCGCGTGTGTGTGTGACGCGTTGGGCTCTAACTGAACCCGAGCGAGGTGTTCGCTCACTGAACCCGAGCGATCGATTGATCCCTGGCTGTTAACTGAACCCGATCGAGCGATTCCTTCGCTACTGCTGCTAACTGAAGCCGATCAAACCTGCTGCCTCTTGATGAATAGTGAGCGTTGTTGGGGGTTGGATGAACAGTTCCCGGTGGGGGTTGGATGAACAAGACCCCGTGGTAGTATTGCTGCTGGATGAATAGGACCCAGATCGAGAGGCCACACACCCGAGCAGGTTGGGGGTGGATGAGCAGGACCCCGTGGAGGGCTGGTTGAACAGGACCCCGTGTTGAGGGATGGTTGAACAGTGGCCGGTCGAGGCTGGATGAACACAACCCCGTGGTGAATAGTAGCAGGTGGAGGTTGGAGGAAGTCGAAGGTGGATAAACAGTAGCAGGTGGAGGCTAGAGGAAGTCGACGGTGGATGAACAGTAGCCCGTGGAGGCTGGAGAGAGGCAGTAGATGGTGGATGAATAGTAGACCATGGAGTCCCATTTTGCGGTACGCCACAACCCTCCCGATGAATAGGACCCCATTTTGACCATAGGCGCTCCAACACAAGTCTGTTTCCTCCTTTTTGCGATACGCCACACCCCTCCCGATCAACAACACCCTGTTTCGGCCGTAGGCATTCAAACAGAAGGTCATTTCCTCTGTTCTGCGGTACGCCGAACCCTTCTTGATGAACAGGACCCCATTTCGATCGTACGCGGTTGAATAGAAGGCCGTTTTCCTCCGTTTTGCGGTATGCCAGACCCCGTTTCGGCTGTTCCATCCAAGATGGTTGGCTCCCGATGAACAGGATGTGTTCCAACTTAGTGGCTTGGCTCCCAATGAACAGGACGTGTTTCGACCCATTGGCTTCGCTCATGATGAACAGGACGTGTTCTGACCTAGTCACTTGGCTCAACACAACGCTCTTTCCTCCTTTCTGACCTAGCAGGCTAGCTGTCGATGAACAGGATGTCGTCGCTGCCGTTCGTTGCCTCTCCATGTACACGATCCCTGGCCGTAAGTATGCACGAGTACGCGTTCGAGACCCCGCCCTTATGTATCTACGTAGCCGTATTTACTTTCTTACAGCGTGGTTGTACGTATGTGTACATGTTATAGACGGGACTACCTGAACAGCTACCGCTCCTTACTGGGCCACGGTCCATCATCGCAGAAAGACCGATGGACAAGTATGTACGTACACGTTTGCGACCAGAATGACAACGTTACATACGCTTCGACCGGGTGGGTCCCGGCTGTCAGGGAGGATAAGGAGGCACTTCCTTGCATGCGAAGATATTGATGGTGTGTCGGAGCTGACAGGGGGAGCATTCTTTTTTGTGCGTAATAAGGAGGCACTTCCTTGCATGCAAAGATGTAGTTGGTGGGTCCATCTATCAGCCTCACCGTGTACAATCCTCTTCCAATGGTTGTCGTTCATTGACCATGTTGACCACGCCGCGCGGACAACACCAGGCGGTGGATGATGGTGAGGCAAGGAACGACGCGGAGCCTGGGAACACGTGGAGGGTAGTATGAGGGTTGACTGGTTCGGCTGCGGTGTGAAGCTGCCCTCGCCGCAGAATAACAAGGGGTGTGGGTGAGTAGAGGGATGGCCTGGCCAGCGCTGGGAGTAGTAGGGGGTGGTGAGGCCTACGCGGCAGCACAACTGGCCACGGGAGGCAAGAGCACGCGGTGGTTTGGACAGCTGGAGCAAGAAAATCAAAGGTTGAAGAAGCAGGACGACCGTTGGATGTTAACAATCCAATGTTCACTGGTGATAGAATCGTTTGTTGACTAAGTTGACAACACCCTGCGTACGCGTCAACTTAGTAGGGCCACAAGCCAGCCTCCAAATCTGATGGGCCCCAATTTTCATGGTGAGCACTTGTTATTTTTTCCTTGATAAGGAGGCACTTCCTTCCGTGCCAAGATATAGCTGGTGGGTCCTAGCTGTCATTGGGAGGATCCATTATTTTTGGCGTAATAAGGAGGTACTTGCTTGCGTACGGCCACGAACCATGTGGGTCCCAACTGTCAGCCTCTCCATGTACATCCCATGTGGATCGAGCCGACTGAAGAAAAGTTGCTCGTTATCAACAAAGAAGATCTTAATCCAGAACGATGCATAGCCAGTATGCAAAAATCAATCGGAAACAGCATCAACTCCTTCCTCATTCAAGCCTCAATCCATTCGGGGGCTAATGATGGATTCATGTACCTAGGGTAGGGTCATAGGCCTGACCTAGATGTCCTACCCAAGGTCACCCTAGGAAGAGATCACCTTCCAGTCGACCAACAAGGAACCCACTCGACTGACCAGAAAGACTCGACCATGAAGACTCACTCGACCATGAAGATACACTCGACCACCAGAAGGTCAGAAGGCACTCTGCACTGCAACGGCCTGTAATTGAATAGACTTAATGATAGTTAAGGCACTTTATGTGGGGCGTTACCAGTAACGCCCCAGACTTAATATACTTTAAACCCTCCATTACGTGGGCTGGCAGGGGTCCTGGCGTACTCTATATAAGCCACCCCCCTCCACAGGCAGAGGGGTTCGCACTCTTGTAACACCTATACACATAATCCACTTGACCGCCACCGGGCTCCGAGACGTAGGGCTTTTACTTCCTCAGAGAAGGGCCTGAACTCGTACATCGCTTGTGTTTACAACCTCTCCATAGCTAGGACCTTGCCTCTCCATACCTACCCCCACTCTACTGTCAGACTTAGAACCACGACAGTTGGCGCCCACCGTGGGGCAGGTGTTTTAGCGATTTTGTGGAGAAGTTGCAGTATTTCCGAGTACTTTCATGATGATGACTGCTGGAGTTTTGGTCGAGGGGCGCGAGATCCGTCTTGGCGCTCTCACCTTTGTTGCCGACGACTCCGCGTGGCTCCAGGAGGCTCCACTCGACGTTGATGCGCTCCCCGTCCGTGGTGCGATGCATTTCCGCGCATGTGTCCGTGGCGTTCTGCTGCAGCAACCGTCGGCCCCCTATCGGTCGACTCCTTTATCGGTCGCCCGTCCGGTCTCCCACCAGCGCAAGCGCTCTGGTCGGTCGAGGCTTCAGCGGTGGGTGAAGGACGCGGTGGCTCGCCAGACGGCCATCGCACAAGTTGCGGCAATCGAGCCCGACGAATCTCTCTACGGCCTGTTCGATCTGTCGACTGGCTCCGTAGAGACTGCATCCGAATGCGATAGCAGTGATCCAGCGGCGGAAATTCTCATGGTCGACGGGCCCCACAGTCCTCCCGGCTTCGCCCATGGTGGCGGAGCGGGCAGTGGGGGTGACCCCGCACAGGACCACGAAGAGTACCAGCCCGAGACACTCGACTCTCTGCAGAGAGAAGAGCTTCGCCGCGGGAACATGGATGCCCTGCATACTCCCATTATGGGAGAAACCCCCGAGGCTCGCACCTTGGAGGAGGCACGTTTGGCCAACGTGGCTGAACGCGCTCGTCTGGAGAACCTTCAGCGAGCACTCGACAAGCGCGCGCGGCGACGAGTTCCCGAAGCCAGTCGACGTCGACTCTTCCCGCCGACTCAGGTATACCGCACACCAATTCAGAATTTAGCAGCAGCAACCCGTATAGCAGAGTCCATCCAGCCTTCACAGTCGGAAGCTGGGAGAGGCTTGATGCAGATCAGAGATTTGCTCCGAGCAGCAGGGGATCAGAACTCAGCCGTGTTGCAGTCGTGCAACAGAATTCATAGTCGATCCGTCGCTGCGAATACGGTTCAGTCGGCTCACAGTCCCAGATCGCCTTCACGGCGAGAAGGGCGCGACAACCAGTGAGATCAGTATGGAGACCGAATCGACCGAGATGACAGGCGTCGAGTGCCCGTTTCCCCTCCGAGGGAAGGGTCTTACGCTCCTCGGCGATGGCATGACAGGCGTCAGTTCAGTGCAGGGCGAAGAGTTCCAGTCGACCCCAGGGAACCAGGCTTCGATGCGCGATCCATTATCGTGCAAGGCTTGGTCGACCGGAACAGAGCCCATCGAGGTGGACCCGAGAGAGATGCACCTACGAGCAGTCGAGTGCATGTTTCTGGTCCAGAGTGCTTTAGCAGGGCTATCAGAGCCGCGGTGATTCCCCCCAATTTCAGGGAAAGTTCAAAGGGAAGCCAAAAGGATCCTGGAATCCTAAGAAAGTAAAAGATAAAGAAGGAAACGACGTGATGGATATGCCATGCCACATCCACACGAAGAAAGATGAAGAGGGCAACATCATTTACCCAAAGCACACCACTCGCCAGTGTCGACTCCTGATACAGCAGTTTCAGGGAAAACAGTCTAAGGACAAGGAGAAGGAGTCAGACAAGGCTGAAGACAAAGAGGACAGTGAGGAAGAATATCCACATATCAACTCCACTCTGATGATCTTCGCGGATGTGGAAAGCAAGAGTCGACTGAAAGTCATTAACCGTGAGGAGAATATGGTTGCCCCAGCAAAACCAAGTTATCTGAAATGGTCCCAAACACCCATCACATTCGACCAATCTGATCACCCGACTCATATTGCCACTCCTGGGAGGCAAGCTTTGGTGGTCGATCCAGTTGTCGAAGGCACTCGACTGACGAAAGTGCTGATGGACGGTGGTAGTGGGTTGAACGTGTTGTATGAAGACACACTGAAAGGAATGGGCATCCCGATGTCCCGACTGAGCACCAGCAACATGAGTTTCCACGGAGTCATACCAGGGGAGAAAGCCAACTCACTCGGCCAAATAGCTCTCGACGTGGTTTTTGGCGACTCAAAGCATTTTCGCAAGGAAAAGTTGACCTTTGAGGTTGTGGATTTTCAGAGTGCGTACCACGCCATTTTGGGGAGGCCCGCCTATGCACGGTTCATGGCTCGACCATGTTACGTGTACCTCAAACTGAAAATGCCAGGTCCCAAAGGAGTGATCACTGTCACTGGCGATCGGAAAGAGGCAGAAGAGTGCTTTCAGAAGGGCTCGAAGATTGCCGATTCCCAGGTGACAGCGGTCGAGTTCGAAGAATACAAGAAAAACGCAGATCCGAGTGATTTGTTGCGATCCAAGAAACCAGCCACAGAGTCTGCATTTCAGTCGTCTGGTGAGACGAAGCCTGTTCACATTCACCCGACCGACCCCAATGCAGCCCCGACCCACATCTCCACGACACTCGACCCGAAATAGGAAGAAGCGCTCATCCAGTTCCTCCATGAGAACTGGGACATTTTTGCATGGAAGCCAGCTGACATGCCAGGTGTTCCCAGGGGACTGGCTGAGCATCGCCTCAGAGTCGACAAATCAGCAAAACCAGTCAAAGAGCATCTCCGGCGGTCCGCCGTCCAGAAGAGAAAAGCTATTGGTGAGGAAGTGGCTCGACTGTTGGCGGCAGAATTTATCCGAGAGATATACCACTCCGAGTGGCTCGCTAACATCGTCATGGTTCCCAAGAAGGACAACTCACTCCGCATGTGCATTGACTTCAAGCACATCAATCGGGCCTGCCCGAAAGATCATTTTCCTCTCCCTCGCATAGATCAAATTGTTGACTCGACCGCGGGATGTGAGAGATTGTCTTTTCTAGACGCATATTCCGGGTATCATCAGATCCGTCTGTATGGACCCGACGAAATAAAAACAGCTTTCATCACTCCATTCGGGTGCTTCTGCTATATCACCATGCCATTCGGCCTCAAGAATGCCGGTGCCACATTTATGCGAATGATTCAGAAGTGCCTTCTCACTCAAATCAGTCGGAATGTGGAAGCGTATATGGATGATATCGTCGTTAAGTCGCGAAAAGGTTCCGACCTGCTTGCTGACCTCGCCGAAACATTTGCCAACCTCAGAAGGTATGATATCAAGCTCAATCCATCGAAGTGCACATTCGGAGTTCCTGGTGGAAAGTTACTCGGTTTTCTCGTTTCCGAGCGAGGGATCGACGCTAATCCAGAGAAGATCGGCACTATTCTCCGAATGAAACGCCCTGTGCGAGTGCACGATGTCCAGAAGCTTACTGGATGCTTGGCCGCATTAAGTCGATTCATCTCACGACTCGGTGAAAAGGCATTGCCGCTTTACCGACTGATGAAGAAGGTAGACAAGTTCGAGTGGACTCCAGAAACTGATGCAGCGTTTGCTGAGCTAAAAGCTCTGCTCTCCACCCAGCCGGTGCATGCTGCTCCAATCAGCAAAGAGCCTTTGTTGCTTTATATTGCAGCCACAGGACAAGTCGTCGGTACAGTACTTACGGTCGAGCGGGAAGAAGAAGGAAAAGCCTTCAAAGTTCAGCGCCCGGTGTATTATTTGTCTGAAGTCTTGACTCCATCCAAGCAGAGATATCCTCATTATCAGAAGCTTGTGTATGGAATATACATGACCACGAAGAAGGTTACTCATTATTTCTCTGATCATTCTATCACAGTCGTCAGCGACGCCCCACTATCAGAGATTCTGCACAATAGAGATGCAACTGGTCAAGTGGCGAAATGGGCGATTGAACTTCTTCCCCTTGATATCAAGTTTGAGGCAAAGAAAGCCATTAAGTCCCAGGCAATAGCAGATTTCCTCGCCGAGTGGATTGAACAACAGCAGCCGACTGAAGTTCACTCGGAGCATTGGACCATGTTCTTCGATGGCTCTAAGATGCTGAATGGTTCTGGTGCTGGGGTTGTTCTGGTTTACCCCAGAGGAGATAAGCTTAGGTATGTGCTCCAGATTCACTTTGATTCCTCCAACAATGAGGCAGAGTATGAGGCCCTTTTATATGGATTGCGCATGGCCATCTCACTCGGCGTCCATCGCCTGATGGTTTATGGCGATTCAGATTTAGTGGTCAACCAGGTGATGAAAGAGTGGGACATGAGAAGCCCAGCCATGACTGGATACTGCAATGCAGTGAGGAAGCTGGAAAAGAAGTTCGAGGGGTTGGAGCTCCATCACATCCCCCGACTGAAAAATCAAGCAGCAGATGATCTGGCAAAGATAGGTTCCAAAAGAGAAGCCATTCCGAGTGGTGTGTTTTTGGAGCATATACACACTCCGTCAGTTAAAGAGGATCCCTTCACAGAGGAAGCTCCACAGCCCAAGAGTGCCACAGATCCGACTGAGGTTGAGGTCCCAGCAGTGGTCGACTTGGTCATGGAGGTTTTGGTGGTCACTCCCGACTGGACAATTCCCTATATCGCGTATATCCTGAGAAAAGAGCTCCCAGAGGATGAGGAAGAGGCTCGGCAGATCGTCCGTTGATCCAAAGCCTTTACCGTTATCAAAGGACAGCTGTACAGAGAAAGTCCGACTGGGGTTGGTCAAAAATGCATAACGCCAGAAGAAGGTCGAATCATTCTCAATGACATCGACTCGGGGACCTGTGGTCACCATGTGTCCTCTCGGACCATTGTAGCCAAAGCATACCGAGCTGGATTTTACTGGCCAAGGGCGAATGAGATGGCAAAAGAAATAGTGGACAAGTGCGAAGGATGTCAGTTCTACTCCAATATGTCACACAAGCCCGCGTCAGCTCTGAAGACCATTCCACTCGTCTGGCCGTTCGCAGTATGGGGGTTGGACATGGTCGGTCCCTTGAGAACAGGTCGAAGTGGTTTCACGCACGTACTGGTCGCAGTCGACAAGTTCACAAAGTGGATCGAGGCTAAACCAATCAAGAATCTTGACGCCGGTACTGCGGTTACCTTCATCAGGGAGCTGACGTTCAGATATGGAGTCCCGCATAGCATCATTACGGATAATGGGTCAAACTTTGACTCGGAAGAATTCAAGGATTTCTGCAACACTCAAGGCACACGAGTCGACTATGCTTCGGTCGCTCATCCGCAGTCGAATGGACAAGCAGAGCGAGCCAATGGCTTAATCCTCAAGGGTTTGAAACCCCGACTGATGTGTGATCTCAAGCACGCGGCTAGAGCATGGGTCGACGAACTCCCTTCGGTGCTTTGGGGTTTGCGGACCACACCCAATCGGTCGACCGGAAGAACTCCATTCTTTTTGGTCTATGGAGCTGAAGCAGTCTTGCCGAGTGATCTTCTTCACAATGCTCCTCGAGTTGAACTCTACAACGAAGCAGAAGCTGAGCAAGCACGTCAAGACGCAGTCGACCTCCTAGAGGAAGAAAGGGAGATGGCTCTGATCCGATCGACCATCTATCAACAGGACTTGCGTCACTTTCACGCCAGGAATGTGAGGGGTCGAGCCTTCCAGGAAGGAGATCTAGTTCTCCGAGTGGATCAGCAGAAACAGCATAAGCTCGCTCCTTCTTGGGAAGGACCCTTCATCGTCACCAAAGTTCTCCACAACGGGGCATACCGTCTCTACAACGTCGAACACAATATCGAAGAGCCCCGAGCCTGGAATGCGGATCTGCTCCGCCCGTTTTACACTTAAAGTTTTTCACTCGGATGAGTTGTAATAAAATACTTCTGTAGTTCATGGATTTCGAAATAATAAGTGCCATAATTCCTTCATAATTTTTGTCACTTTTTCCCCCAGTGGGTGGCTTAGTCGCGAATCCGTTTCGCCTAAGTTTGTACAAATCCTACCGAGTGGTAAGCCAGACTTCCACTCGGAGGCTTAGCCGCGAATCCGTTTCGCCTAAGTTATAAAAAATCCTACCGAGTGGTAAGCCAGACTTCCACTCGGGGGCTTAGCTGCAGCCCAGTGCTCGCCTAAGTTATAAAAATCCTACCGAGTGGTAAGCCAGACTTCCACTCGGGGGCTTAGCTGCAGCCCAGTGCTTGCCTAAGTTATAAAAATCCTACCGAGTGAAGAGCAAACCTCTCACTCGGGGGCTTAGCTGCAGCCTAGTGCTCGCCTAAGTTATAAAAATCCTACCGAGTGAAGAGCAAACCTCTCACTCGGGGGCTTAGCTGCAGTCCAAGTACTCGTCTAAGTTATAAAAAATCCTACCGAGTGATAAGCCAGACTTCCACTCGGAGGCTTAGCTGCAGTCCAAGTACTCGCCTAAGTACAACATACGCTTGCAAGGAGGACGAGGTGCAGGTCGACTGCGACCCTCTCCTCTGAGCTACGTCATAAGTATAATGTGGACTCGCAAGGAGGACGAGGTGCAGATAGACTGCGACTCTCTCCTCCGAGCTTCGCCACAAATACAACGTGAAAATCCTACCGAGTGAAGAGCAAACCTCTCACTCGGGGGCTTAGCTGCAGCCCAGCGCTCGCCTAAGTTATAAAAAATCCTACCGAGTGAAGAGCAAACCTCTCACTCGGGGGCTTAGCTGCAGCCCAGCGCTCGCCTAAGTTATAAAAAATCCTACCGAGTGAAGAGCAAACCTCTCACTCGGGGGCTTAGCTGCAGCCCAGCGCTCGCCTAAGTTATAAAAAATCCTACCGAGTGAAGAGCAAACCTCTCACTCGGGGGCTTAGCTGCAGCCCAGCGCTCGCCTAAGTTATAAAAAATCCTACCGAGTGAAGAGCAAACCTCTCACTCGGGGGCTTAGCTGCAGCCCAGCGCTCGCCTAAGTTATAAAAAATCCTACCGAGTGAAGAGCAAACCTCTCACTCGGGGGCTTAGCTGCAGCCCAGCGCTCGCCTAAGTTATAAAAAATCCTACCGAGTGAAGAGCAAACCTCTCACTCGGAGGCTTGGCTACAGCCCAGTGCTCGCCTAAGGAATAAGTCGACTGCAATGGGCATCTTGCTGTGAACCTGCAAAGGACAATTCGAACCAAGAGCAATCATATCCAAACATCAAATCCAGGTTTAGGTCGATACCTAAAGGAACCGAGAGTGCTCAGGCACTAAGCCTGTTAAGGTTTATCGGTTACAGTTTCACTCGGCATACCGAGGCAAATTTAAAGTGTCGGGCTTAAAAAAAGTTTTTTACCCCTCCTGTGGAGGGCTGGAAGGAGCAACGAACTCGTCGAGGTCAATCCCGTCTGCGATCCGGGTAGCAGCAGCGATGAAAGTTTCCATGAAGGACCTGAAGTCGTGTTTCTTGGTGTTGGCCACTCGGAGAGCCGCCAGCTTCTCTTCTCGCGCGTCCTTGCAGTGGACTCGGGCCAGACACAGGGCAACATCTGCGCCACACCGAGCCAAGGACTTCTTCTACTCTTGCACACGGTCGGGGACCGCGTTTAGTCGAGCCATCAACGACTCGAGGTCATTTTGAAGTGTCGCCCCGGGCCAAAGCGTCGAGTCGATGCGAGAAGTGGCGGCCTTCAGCCTTGCAAGATAGTCCACGACAGCTGCAACGCGGGACTCCAGCCGGAAGACATTCATGGCAACTTCATCATTCACTGGAGAATTGACAGGGTCAAGGTTCGGCTCCAACTGGCTAGTCTCGTCTTCAAAGTTCTGACAGAATTCTGCAAGGACAAAACGCCGAATCAAGACAATGGTCGAATGGAAGCATCAAGTTGAAAATGTTGGTCGAGTGTAAAGGATTACCTTCGAGCATAAGGAACAGTTTCTTGGCAAGACCACCCAGGAAGCCTTCCAGGTCATTCTTCTTCCCAATCAACTGGTTGATCTTCTCGGTCAAGGTAGTCTTGTCAGTTTTCAGTCGGTCAACATCCTTGGAGGCAATCGCCAGAGCAGCTTTCAGATTGGAATTTTCCTGTTCAAGCTTGGTGACTGAAGCTAACTTCTCATCAGCAAGCTTGGTCTTCTCAGCTAGCTCAAGGTCCTTCTTCTTCTGGGCCTCCCTCACCTTGTCTGCAAGTTACAGCAAAGTCAGATTTTGAAACAAATGGAAGGAAAAAGGAGTCGTCGAGGTCTCACCAAACATACCTTTGGTCTCCTCCTTCGCCTTCGTCAGATTCTCCTGCACCAGCTTCAGATCCAGCTCGAGCTGAATGTGCTTCTGCTCCAGTTCCGTATAGCGAGCCGCAAGGTCACAGGAATTCTATGAAGAACCAATCGACAAAATATCAAAGATGATTCACTTCCGAGTGGATAGGGAAAAATCATATGTTTCTAAGACTACAGTCGAATGCAAGCATTCGACCGTAGTCTCGGGGACTACACCCAGTGGGTGCACTCAGCGTGCCCCCACTAATTCTGTTCAAGACAGAGTCGACTAGTCGACCAAAAAAAAGAGATGTGCTCTTCAGACTGTACTCGACTGCAAGCAATCGACCACAGTCTCGGGGACTACACCCAGTGGGTGCACTCAGCGTGCCCCCACTAATTCTGTTCAAGACAGAGTCGACCAGTCGACCAAAAAAACCCATTCGATCCAGTCGAATGATGAACAACCTTTACTTATAAAGCCTAAGGCCGACTGCCAGCAGTCGACCTTAGCCTTGGGGACTACACCCAGCGGGTGCACTCAGCGTGCCCCCGCTAACACGGAGTTTTTCATCGACACACCCACTGGGTGATTGCTATGGATTTCAGAAAGAAAAAGTTTTGATAGCATATCCTAACAGAACAGCCGGTGGTCGACTGACCTGAACATTGCTTTGAAGGGCGGAGCTAGCGTCATAAGCTGCTTGGCTTGCATCCCGGATGAGCTTCACCTGCTCCATCATAATCCCCGCTTGGCGTATCGCCTCCTTAGCAGCGCTGGCCTGGTCTTCTGGGACGTGATGTGTTGTGAAGAGCGAGGGTTGAGCGGCACTCGACGAAGTGGGATGAGCACTCGTCAACGGCACCGCGAAAGACACGGTGTGTCGAGTGGGGTTCTCCTCCTCCGTGACCACAGTCTCGGGCGCCGTCGCACCCTGAGTTGCCTTACCGGTAGACGCCTTCCTGCTCATCCTGTGCCTCAGCGGTTCTTCATCCTCATCATCATCATCTTCAGGAAGGGTGATAATGTCATGGGGTGGAGCTTCAGAAAAAGAATCAAAGTTAGAAATCATGAGTCAGTCGACTAAGGACAGAATTGAGAGTATAGTACCAAGATTTGAGGTTGCTGCGTCCTCCATCTCATGGTCGTCAGCCTTGCCTGAGGTCTCAGAAGTTGCAGCACTGAAGTTCCAAAGAATCAGTCGACTAACTCAAGTATCAACCAGAGACAAAGCTTGTACAAAACAAGCAGACTCAAGTAACATGTTTACCCGGATATGGTGGGGATGGACACCTTCATCTTCGGCAGGAGCTTGGTGGGTTTCGACGGAGCCACCTTCGACTGCTTTGGCGCCTTTTCACTCGGCACCGGAGAAGCGGTCCGAGGGCGTTTGGTCGACTGCGGGGCAGTCGCAACCCCCTTACCGCGTTCAGTCGCGGGGTCATGGACAAGTTTCGACCGCCTTTCCAAGCGCGGTGGTGCAACCTCCTCCACCTCCTCTTCTTCGTCCTCATCATCGTCGTCGTCATCATCGTCATCTTCGGCAGCATCGGAATCCCACTCATCCTGGCTCTCGCCCCCGCTGGCTTCTCCCTCCTTAGTCGGAGTCTGAGCTCCATTGGGCATCGAATACAGCTCGGTAAGGGCCTGGAAGGCGTCAAGACAGAGATCAATCGACCAAGTTGCAGAACATACAGAAACAAATTCGACAAATATACAATAGAAGGCAAAGCAAATGTACCTTGTCTGGGACGCTGTGATGGTTGAGTGGAGGAACCCTCCTGGATCCACGGGGATTATCCTTGTTCCCAGTGACCGTGGCCATCCATCTTTCCACCGTGGCGTCGTCGACTGCTTCCGGGTGGACTCGAGTCTCGTCTTCGGTTCCACAGTACAACCACATGCAATGGCTCCGGAACTGAAGAGGTTGGGTACGCCGCCGAAGGAAAACCTCCAGAAGGTCCATGCCAGTCACGCCGTCCCGAACCAACTGCACCACGCGATCCATCAACATCTTCACATCAGCTCTCTCCTCCGGAACCACCTTCAGAGAGGAGGGCTTGTTCACTCGGCTCATGGTGAATGGAGGGAGTCCACTCGACTGCCCCGGTGTCGGCTCATTCTGGCAGTAGAACCAAGTCGACTGCCAGCCCCTGACCGACTCGGGAAACGTCATAGCTGGGAAGGTGCTCTTATTCCTCACTTGGATTCCCAGGCCCCCGCACATTTGGACAACTTGGGTTTTCTCATCGCCTGGACTCGCCTTCTTCACGGTCTCAGAACGACACGTGAAGATGTGCTTGAACAAGCCCCAGTGCGGTCGGCAGCCCAGGAAGCTCTCGCACATGGATACAAACGCAGCAAGATACGCGATGGAGTTCGGAGTAAAGTGGTGGAGTTGGGCTCCAAAGAAGTTCAAAAAACCACGAAAGAAAACACTCGGTGGAAGAGAAAATCCTCGATCGACATGAGTTGCCAGGAGCACACACTCACCCTCTTCCGGCTGAGGTTGCCACTCTTTCCCTGGAAGTCTTGCGGCGCCGTGGGGGATCAGCCCGTCGTCGGCCATGTCGAGGAGATCCTTCTCCCTGATGGTCGACTGGATCCAATCTCCCTGGACCCAGCCCTTCGGCAGGCGAGATCTCGACGAGGACCCGCTGTGGCTGGTGGATCTTCCCTTCGCCTTCTCCGCCGCCGACGCCTTCTTTGCGCGCTCCAGCACCGCCGTCTTCTCCTTGCCCATGGCTGCCGGCGAGGTGCGCGAAGAAGAACTTTGCAGAGGCGAAAGCGGGTGCGTTGGGCGGAGACGAGGAGAGCAGAGGAGAAAGAATGGAGCACTGTTCAGAAACCCTCGCTAGTCACATTTATAACATCCCTTTCGAGTGGATGACAGGTGGACCCAGGCAACGTAATCATATCCCGAAACAGTTGCATTGGCACGATGCGTGGCGGAAAAAGCGGCGCGGAGATCGAGGCGTCTATGTCCTGTCCCGTCCGAGCGCCGCGGTTCGTTCCGCTTCGCGCGCTTCCCCAAATTTTGTATCCCGTGGAATCCACGAATGGCAGATCAGTCTGTCAGACGCGGGATTTCCTGCGATCCGTCGCTCGGGAACCAGTGAGCTCTGAAAAGTCACTCGACGAAAGACAAGAATGGATCGAGCCGACTGAAGAAAAGTTGCTCGTTATCAACAAAGAAGATCTTAATCCAGAACGACGCATAGCCAGTATGCAAAAATCAATCGGAACCAGCATCAACTCCTTCCTCATTCAAGCCTCAATCCATTCGGGGGCTAATGATGGATTCATGTACCTAGGGTAGGGTCATAGGCCTGACCTAGATGTCCTACCCAAGGTCACCCTTGGAAGAGATCACCTTCCAGTCGACCAACAAGGAACCCACTCGACTGACCAGAAGGACTCGACCATGAAGACTCACTCGACCATGAAGATACACTCGACCACCAGAAGGTCAGAAGGCACTCTGCACTGCAACGGGCTGTAATTGAATAGACTTAATGATAGTTAAGGCACTTTATGTGGGGCGTTACCAGTAACGCCCCAGACTTAATATACTTTAAACCCTCCATTACGTGGGCTGGCAGGGGTCCTGGCGTACTCTATATAAGCCACCCCCCTCCACAGGCAGAGGGGTTCGCACTCTTGTAACACCTATACACATAATCCACTCGACCGCCACCGGGCTCCGAGACGTAGGGCTTTTACTTCCTCCGAGAAGGGCCTGAACTCGTACATCGCTTGTGTTTACAACCTCTCCATAGCTAGGACCTTGCCTCTCCATACCTACCCCCCCCCACTCTACTGTCAGACTTAGAACCACGACAAATAGTAGACCATGGAGTCCCATTTTGCGGTACGCCACAACCCTCCCGATGAATAGGACCCCATTTTGACCATAGGCGCTCCAACACAAGTCTGTTTCCTCCTTTTTGCGATACGCCACACCCCTCCCGATCAACAACACCCTGTTTCGGCCGTAGGCATTCAAACAGAAGGTCGTTTCCTCTGTTCTACGGTACGCCGAACCCTTCTTGATGAACAGGACGCCATTTCGATCATACGCGGTTGAATAGAAGGCCGTTTTCCTCCGTTTTGCGGTATGCCAGACCCCGTTTCGGCTGTTCCATCCAAGATGGTTGGCTCCCGATGAACAGGATGTGTTCCAACTTAGTGGCTTGGCTCCCGATGAACAGGACGTGTTCCGACCCATTGGCTTCGCTCATGATGAACAGGACGTGTTCTGACCTAGTCACTTGGCTCAACACAACGCTCTTTCCTCCTTTCTGACCTAGCAGGCTAGCTGTCGATGAACAGGATGTCGTCGCTGCCGTTCGTTGCCTCTCCATGTACACGATCCATGGCCGTAAGTATGCACGAGTACGCGTTCGAGACCCCACCCTTATGTATCTACGTAGTCGTATTTACTTTCTTACAGCGTGGTTGTACGTATGTGTACATGTTATAGACGGGACTACCTGAACAGCTACCGCTCCTTACTGGGCCACGGTCCATCGTCGCAGAAAGACCGATGGACAAGTATGTACGTACACGTTTGCGACCAGAATGACAACGTTACATACGCTTCGACCGGGTGGGTCCCGGCTGTCAGGGAGGATAAGGAGGCACTTCCTTGCATGCGAAGATATTGATGGTGTGTCGGAGCTGACAGGGGGAGCATTCTTTTTTGCGCGTAATAAGGAGGCACTTCCTTGCATGCAAAGATGTAGTTGGTGGGTCCATCTGTCAGCCTCACCGTGTACAATCCTCTTCCAATGGTTGTCGTTCATTGACCATGTTGACCACGCCGCGCGGACAACACCAGGCGGTGGATGATGGTGAGGCAAGGAACGGTGCGGAGCCTGGGAACACGTGGAGGGTAGTACGAGGGTTGACTGGTTCGGCTGCGGTGTGAAGCTGCCCTCGCCGCAGAATAACAAGGGGTGTGGGTGAGTAGAGGGATGGCCTGGCCAGCGCTGGGAGTAGTAGGGGGTGGTGAGGCCTACGCGGCAGCACAACCGGCCACGGGAGGCAAGAGCACGCGGTGGTTTGGACAGCTGGAGCAAGAAAATCAAAGGTTGAAGAAGCAGGACGACCGTTGGATGTTAACAATCCAATGTTCACTGGTGATAGAATCGTTTGTTGACTAAGTTGACAACACCCTGCGTACGCGTCAACTTAGTAGGGCCACAAGCCAGCCTCCAAATCTGATGGGCCCCAACTTTCATGGTGAGCACTTGTTATTTTTTCCTTGATAAGGAGGCACTTCCTTCCGTGCCAAGATATAGCTGGTGGGTCCCATCTGTCATTGGGAGGATCCATTCTTTTTGGCGTAATAAGGAGGTACTTGCTTGCGTACGGCCACGAACCATGTGGGTCCCAACTGTCAGCCTCTCCATGTACATCCCTCTTTCGATGTTGTCGTTTGTTGACAACGTTGACCACGCCGTGCCAAGAACACCAACACGATGGACGACAACGAGAATCGGGAAGGGAATGACCCGGAGAAGGCGAAGCCACAGTAGTGGAGCAATGTGGGTGAGTAGAGGGATGGCATGGCCAGCGGTGGGAGTAGTAGGGGGCAGTGTGGCCTGCGACGTAGCACAACCGACCACGGGAGGCGGGAGCAGGCGGTCCCGCCGGCGCTGGATTTGGCGGCTGGAGCAAGAAGATCAGACATTGAAGAAGCATGACGGTAGTTGGATTGACATCCAACGGTCACGACTGCTAGAATTGTTTGTTGACGTATATAATAAGTAAAAAATCTTGCATACACATCAACTTAATAGGCCCACAAGCCAGACCATTCCCTATTTTTTTAATAATTTACAGCTCATTGCAACTTCTTATGTAATTTATTGCAGTCCGTTTTTTTGTTGGCCAGGGCCAGGGTTAAAAATTTAAATGAAATTTCGCATATTTCGGTGGGGTATAAACTATTTTTAATACCAAAATGTCGAGCCAGATTTAAAGTTCTTTGAAGATATATTTAAATTAGGTTAAAGCCCAGTGAAATTGGAATTTGGAAGTGTGAAAAAATTAAGAAATTTGAAAGTAATTGCCAATTGGTCATCTGTTTTTTATATTTACAGCCCATTTCATATTACTTTCAAGATTTGCAGCCGTCTTGAAAGAGTCGCAGCCCAGCAGGGCATAGAAAAATAAGTAGGCCTGGATTGGGTATTCTTCAGAAAAAATAAACTGGGCTCATTTTCACAAAGAAAAAATAGCTGGGCTGGTCATGTGGTGAATGTAAAATAGAAGCCTGGGCTAGACGGGCCACAGCCTAGTTGAAACCCTGCTCTATCTCAACAATAACAAAAAATACTGCTCGAGCAGCTACGTCCCAGGTGTCAGCCGATCTTGTGTTGTTCTCTTGTGTATTGACTACTAGCAAGATGCCTGTGCATTGCACGTAACATCAAGATGCATTTGTATGAGTTGTTTATCTTGTGAGAGAAAAGGATGAATGGGGGAAGGCCTTATTTGCAAATGTGGAGAGGGGTGTGGGTATCGTTTTGCAAACTTCCTATCCGTCAGATATAAATTGGACGGCCTATATTGCAGGATGGCAGGCACACCATCATCACCAACTCTGTTTTTTATAAGAGTAGAGATACGCTGAGAATGTCATGGATCTCAAATGTCAGCAAACCACTAGGAGGAAGCATTTTCTTTTCTATACACTGACAATGGAGTATATAAACAAAAAATGAGGAACTTGCTTGCGTATGGCCATGGACATGGTGGGCCCCTACTATCATCCTCTCCACTTACAGCATCTCCCGATTCCTCTTGTTTGTTGACCATGTTGACAACCCAAGAGGGCGGTGCCGCGCGAGCGCACCAAAGCGTGCGGAGGACGACGACAAGGCCTCGGACGTCAACGTTAATGATTTAGGAGACGGTGGGCCGGCGATGCGTGCACTAAGGCGCAGCCAGCCATGGGTGGTTTGGTTTTGGTGGCTGGAGGAAAACAGGACTAAAGAAACAGGTCAGACTATAAAAGCAGCAGAAGTACTTAACAACCTTAACTGAAACCAGCAGGGGCACTTAACAACCATATCTGAAAGTTGTATGAGTATTTATACAGGTTCAACTGTACAAAGCACTCCTCGAACAATGCTAATTTTCCTACAGTTAACCAATGGTCAGGCCACCAAGCCCCAGGACAAGGCCCAGGCACCACCCCGCGCATCCACAACCTTCTGGAAGAGGCTTCATCTCCCAATCTGGTCAATAAACAGGATATTCGCTTTAGAGCCATGGAAAATCATGAGCATAACCTTCCGTCCTGTTCTCCAAGATGGACGGGCCTTCATTATTTGAGACCACTCATGAATAAGTATCTTTTCACCTCCAAGGGAAATAGAGTAGGTCGACATAAACATCATGTCGTTACCAAGCGCAAGTCTGACCCAACCATGGTCGGGCATCTATATAGGAACAATAGAACTGGGCAGTTTCTGTTTCAAGAAGATCACATCTGTAAAACTATGTATAAGCAAGAGTTTATGAACAACATATATAATAGAAAAATCTCGTACCATAAGTTTCTCGACACAGTTGGACCTGTTCAACGCGTGCAGCAGTGGCACACATATCCCACATGGCCTTCCACCATTAAAACGCCCCACAAGGACCTCAAGACGATCAATACAGTGTAGGAGCTGGTGGATGTCGTCCCAGTCAATTTCAGTGCCATCAATAATAGTCGAGTTCTTATAGAATAACAAATGAGTAGCATGCTTAACTTTGAAATAACCTACACGTGCCACCAATTATAAGAAATATTACTTATAAGTAGCATCTTCGTGAGAGAAGGGAATCACAAATCGTTGCTACTTTTAAAGTTAAATTGTGATTAGTTAGACAGAATAGATGGATTAAGAAGTAACCGAGGCAACATGCAAGAACCAGATACAAAACTTACATGGATGAAGTACTGGAACGACATCATGGTGGAAGATCACAGTGAAGATGAGACCAAGTTCTACTATTCCATCAAGATTCGTGCGCCAACTTTCAGTCTGTAACACTTGTGAAAGTTTATCCAAGTTCGGCCATCAAAAAAGCAGCGATCTTCTTGGTTCATGAACCCAACTTGGAACTTCTATCCATGGCTTGTCTTCAATGTGACCATTAAACTGGTGTATTCATTTATTGCAAGGCTGACCATCTTGAGTACATGTGTTCTGGCAGAGCAAGGAATGCACTGCAGGAAAAATAATATGAGAACACAATGTATTCGCTATCCAAATCTAGAAATAATTTCCTCCTTCACATAAGTGTTGACCATGGTACTAGTACCTTTTATCCAAATATAGCAATCCAAATTTCCAAATTAGTCGACATCATGTTCAAAAACCCCCACTCTCCCGGATAGAAAAGAGGATTCTAGGAACATATTGTGCGTGTTTTAAAATCATGTGTTAGGATGAGAAGCAACAAGTGTGGCGTCTCGCCGAGGACGCAGAAACCTGTAGGTTCCTTGCACTTTGGGCACTGGAAATGAAACACACTAGATTCAGTAGGAAGAATGCATCAACGGCGGTGGCTGCCATTCTAGGATTACCCGAGACCAAGGGATTAGGATTTATCGGGGATGGATGAAGAATTCGTACCTAGTTCTCCATGAGAAAACCCTACGCAATCGCCGAGAGGGGGTTTTCTCTGAACAAGCGGATGAGGGAGAAGGGGATTCAGGCCCAGTGAAATAATGCTGCTTCGTCCGTCCAGCTTACTGCTAAAGATGGAAAGGTGGGTTTTTTTGTGATTTGACGGCTCATTGGGCATTATTGCGGCGCTACGACCGGGGTGAGTCTACCGTGAAATTGTGCACTCTAATTTGGTGCATGGCATGTGGACCCCATTGTCGGATGCCTCACATATCGGCGAAAGGAAGTAGAAAGGCATGAGTAACTAGTTACACATAAATATATATTTTACAGAGAGATACTTCCTCTGTAAAGAAATATGAAAATATTTTATATCACAACTTTATACATAAGAAAATTCAAGGGGAATATATATAACGTAATATGGGGGTTCAGCTGAGAAAATAACACTTAGACAGGCTCACGGTTCTTGACTTTGGGCCATAGGCCGGTGGGCCTACATGTTTGGGGGCCCATGTGTTCTAACTCAGCGCATTTCATATTGCAAGCGATCGGTACGGCACTGGTTTTAGATGTTGTCGCAAGGCGAATACAGAAAATTAAATAAAGCACGAGAGCTGTTAGATTGAAATCGAATGACAATTCCTAGCCAGCAATCAAAGTTGCAATTCTTTCACGATATCCTACATGATAAATAATACCGGTGTACGTGAACCAACATGTGGTTGGATGGCTAGAGGGATAGTGGTATCCCCAGCCCACCAGGGTTCAAGTCCTGGTGCTCACATTATTCCTGGATTTATTTTAGGATTTCCGGCGTTGCGCTTCCAGTGGGAGGATACGTTCCCGTCGACGACGAGGCACATACGGTGACTTTGTAAGTTTCAAGATGACATGTCGGCTCAGTCTCTCGAAGGTGCTCATAGGGGTAGAGTGTGCGTGTGTGCGTTCATAGGGGTGAGTGTATGCGCATATGTATGAGGGCTTGTGGCTGTAATAATGTTAAAAAAAATACTGTCATGCTACTTATACACACAGGACACTTGTTTCACCATGCCATATTATTACATCAAAAGCTCTCGGAGGGTAGATCAGTTCGGCAGTTGCATGCTACTACTAAAGAATTTCAAAGTCGATTTTGACCAGCTCTCCTTGCCGAGAAAGTTCGATTTTGACATCATCCCCTACTGCAAGATTTGATAGAGTTTTGAACCTTGACCATCCTTTAGTATAAATCATCATGTGAACATCATTTGTACTTACGGTATATTGAGCAGGTTCATTCACACCAAGGCTGCGCATGATAAGAGAAACTTGGCCACGGTCGCCCGGATTATTGAACGACTCCCTCATTGCTCTAGGAATTCTCTGCTCACAAACAAGAAGACATACACAAACACTTAGATCAACACAGTGAATCATGTGAAACAACATGGAAAGAAAAAGGAATGAAGCACTTGGGCAGCCAATGCTTACCAAGAAGGTGGAGAGGCTGGTTTTTGTAAGGACTTTGGTATATGCAGTACGAACTACAACCCAGTCTGTTGCCGATGCAAGTGCTAGTTCCGTTGCCGCTGCACGGGCCGGAGAAGATGCAAGTGCAACTCCATGTGTTCGTGCAGGTGCCAGAGCTGTTTTGGTGCCCGTGCCGGTGCGACTGGTAGTGTCGTTGCTGCTGCCGGAGATGGTGCTCCTTGTGGAGCTGGTGCTGGTGTCGGAGCAGGTTCCCGTGTCGGTGCCTGATCCTCCAGTAGATCAGCCTGATCCGCTGACGCGGTTGTTGCCCAATCCTCTGCTGGATCAGACGGAGCTGCTGCCGCTGTCAGTGTTAGAGCCAGTGTCGTCTAAGAAGGTGTCTGTGCTCGATCCGATGCTGAAGGTGGTACCGATGTGCGAACAGCAGCAACCGCCTCTGGTCTTCTATGATTTCATACTTCAGCTTTCTAACTTCACTAGGCTCTGTGACCTTGATCCAATCTTTTTCTTCACTTATTTTAAAAGCCAGAAGGACTAATTGTGGCGTGTTTGTTAAACCAAACTGCAGTTCATCATAGGGCTTCAGATTGTACTCAGACAACAGACTGATCCAATTGTGTCTAGTAATATAAGTGATGGACAGTGCCTTTGTTAGTCGTTACTGACATGTCATAATAAGTGAAACCTTCTAAAATAACGATCATAGAGGAAACCAAACGGTTTATTCTGTAACAAATGTGACATGGCAAAACCTGCATTATAAAATTGCAGCAAAAGTAAGAAAACATGACAGTAAATCAATAAGATTTACTTGATGTGACACGAGTGAATCCTTACCAGGAAATCACTATGTTCAAGTTCTAAACAGAAGGTTGATCATCCAATTACGGGTGGCATGTAGGGGCCCCGCTTACTCCCACAAGCAGGACAGTCCAAAGGTCGTGACAAATCGTATGGACCAAACATCCATGGGACTGGAAATCCTAGTGCATGCGATAAACCCTGCAATGCATACAGATATTGGAGTGTAACCATAATTGATAAACTGTCCTCACAAAAAAGATGATCTGGATACTTCAAAATATACAGACTGAATTGAGTGACAGACATTAACATAGATTGTCCTCAAAACTCACCACACAACGAAAGCAGTAGTACTAAAAAAAACAGGGTTCACACACACAAATAAAGTACTAAACAATAGTACTTACTACAGACAAGCAAAGTTGCACTAATTAAACTATGCAGACTGTTTCTTGCCACCGACCTACGGGGTGTACCCCACATAACTGACTAGGCCATGTACTTCGTGAGAGATGTCTACCGGCACCATCGCCATCTCGTCAACCTTGGAGAACCTAACAGAGTGGTCTTTCCACTCATAAACATGATGATGAAGACAGTCCGCATTAGATTTGTCGGGAAGCTTTACAAGAACCACACCCTTCATGATCGAACACACAGCTAGGAAATTGTTGTGGTGAAGTACACCCTCAAGAACACGCCTGACAACAATGCTACAGGAAAACACTAGTTCACGACACGTGGCGACAAGGACACATCAGCTGGATAGTTTAGTAGTAGAACTCATCCTCAGGTCTTCCAGTTCAGACGGCATGACTTTGAGAACTTCATCTCCACCGCGGACCTAGTTCTAATTCAAACAGAAACAAAATATTTTATTACTGCCTCCGTTCAGAAATATAAGATGATTTTCGATATTCTACTCCATATAAGACTACATATACGCACAGAAATGAGTGAACAAAGGCACTAGAACATGTCTTCAAAGACATGAGAGCAGAGGGATTACTTGCAATATCCATAACACAAGTTACTGAGGCTAATATAGTCTCTCCAAAGGCATGAGAGCTAAAATCTTGCATTCACTACAGCTAGCATTGATGTTCATAAAGTAGTTGAAAGTAATCTATAAGAAATCGGTGTTATGTGCAATAATCATATGTATGTCAACCTCTCGCATGTTTTGGTCAAAAGAGCAATTTAGAACTGCCATTTGGCACACAAAAATCACATGCAAGATCACCCAGAAAGTTGTACTACTAGTACTAGTACTACGTGTTAGATGAAAAAACACGATCAAGATAACCAAAAAGATCATCAAGAAGATATATTGCCTGCACTTGCTTAATGAGGGGTCCCAGAGAGGGGGGCTTGGACAGGGCGATGGCCTTGAGCTTGTCTGTGGTAGTCTCGGCGGGGTGCTTGTGCTTCTACGTACCCCGAGCCTTGATGGTTTTGGCCAGAGCCATACACAACACTTTGGCCGGTGCTCCATGGTCCATCGAGAAACTGTCAAATAGAAATAAAAGAAAAGAAACCATAATCACAAACCTATAAGAAGAACAGAGAGGAAGTTATAGGAACAGTCTCAGGGTTGCAAGGCCAGGCCTTGGCCAGAATCAACACCATTGATGCGCTCACCTTTCCTTCTTTGGGAGAGAAGAACAATGGCAGAAGCACGTCGGGGTTTTTCTTGAAGAAATGAGGAACAAGATGAGGGAGAAGTGAGTTGGGGTTTTCTTCAAGAGAGGAAGCTGAGGGAGAAGAGTGAAATGATGGTTTCTTCATCCGTCCAACTTACTGCTGAAAAGGTGGGGGTTTTGTGATTTGCCGGCTCATTGGGCATTACTACAGCGCTTCGACCAGGGTAGTCTACCATGGAGTTGTTCACTCTAATAGGAAGTAATTTAGTGCATGGCAATTTGACCCCGATGTTGGCAGTCCCACACACCAGTGAAAGTGAGTAGCAAGATTCCTGACGACCGTCGAGGATCCGCATGATAGAGCGTGTCCACTATTTCTGAAGAAAAAAATGATTACAACAAGTTTTTCCACTCTTATGGCAGAGGAGTGTGAAACACGGCAGCCACTTGAACTTACACAATACTCCTACCACTAGGCATGTGAAGTGGTTCATATGTCAGTACTACATAATCTTGTTGCTAGTGTAGTAAGATATGACGATAACAAATGATGTTTTGCGCATGTCAACTACATGAACCATCTGAAGCATGAATCAGTGTTAGTCAGGGTGTATGAAGGGTGCATGGGATGGGAGCAAAAGTTCCCTTCTTGACCCACTTTTGGGTGTTTGGCGGAGTGCATGAAGGGTGCATGAGTCCACATTAGTAGGTTAACACAAATACACTAGGAGCATGCATGAAGAGGGGTGCCGAGATAAGCATGCACGAAGAGGGAGCAACTATATTGAGATGAGAATGCAACCAAACACACCCACACAGTTTGTGCTATAGTGACTGATCTACATTGTCTGAGTTTGATCCAACGGTCATGTTGCGCCGGGACATGGACATGTCCATGCAGAGGACGCCTAAACACCACCGAAGTCCCTCTGCTTCTCGAGGCGCACAACGTTGGTGATGCAGGGTGCCATCGCCCGCAGAGCTCGCTCCTAGTTAACGGGAGCCAGCTCGTCAAAGATGGCATCCAATGGCACGAATGGATTCCGGTGACGAAGCCTTGAGAGGATTCGCCCGGCAATGGCGACAACAGCTTGAAACCCCTCCTTGTCCAGCTCCGCCCCCACCATCGCGTGCAGACGGCTCAGCTCCTTAGAGATATAGGAGGAGAAGGAGACCAGGTCAGGAAGTCGCAGCTCGTTGAAGTCGACGGGGTGGTCGAATGGGTTTAGCCCAATGGCCAGCATGGTCATGCTGGCACGGCGGTGGGCATCGCGCAGCTGCAACACGTGCGTGGCAACATGGTCCACCAAGTGGTTGAGGCGATCCTGGACCTCATCACGATCGGCCCGCTCGTGCTCCAGCAGGCTTGCCTGACCGCCTATCGTATCTCCCGCTTTCTGTAGCAACGACGCCGATGCCTCAAGCATCTTTGTGGTGGATGCTTGCCGCTTTTGAAGTTCCGTGAACTCCCGCACATAAAGGAGGAGCATGTCACTCCTCTCCTCCTTGAGCTCACGGATCTACACGTCCTTGGCCCTGAGCTCCGCATCCTTGGCCTGGAGCTCCGTGTCAAGCACCTCACCTCAGACTCTGTGATCTAGTGTGCCGCCATGGAACTAGGTAGACACAATGGGGAGAGGAAGAAAAAGGGGCGAAACGACTGAGAGGCAATGGAATCTACGGGAAGGCGGAGGGAGCCAGTCGAGGAGCGGGGTGAATATATTCTGGTTTTCACCATGGGAAAACACTAGTCGACGAAGGGTACCGAGAAGCTTCCAGAAGGTTTCGGCGGATTCCGGAGGGGTCCGGAAGTCCACAAGTGGGTTCACCATGACCCAATGGATAGCATGGGCCGCGGGGAGGTGCCCTGGCCTTATTGGGCTAGGCACACCAAGTCCTCAAAGTCCCATGTGGCTAGGGAAGGCAAATAAGGAAGGATTCCTAGTAGGAATACGATTGGACTTGGAGTTCAAGTCCTCTCCCCCTTAGCTGCGCCCTAGGGCTTGGAGAGGCTATTTGCCACACCCCTCCACCTATATATAGAGAAGAGGGGGTGCCCAAAGAGGACACACCAAGCCCTTGGCGCTCCTCTCTCTCCTGTTACTTCATAGTTCCATCGCCCGACGACGCTTAGCGAAGCGCTGTCAGTGCTCCACCACCGCCATCACCACCACATTGTCGTGTTGGTTGCGATCCCATCTACTTCTCCTCTCCCGCTTGCTAGATCAAGAAGGAGGAGTTGTCATCGAGCTACACGTGTGCTAAACTCGGAGTTGTCGTCTGTTCGGTTCTAGATCGGTTGGATCGCGATCGGATCGCGAAGAGTACGACTACATCAACCATGTGATAAACGCTTGCGCTTACAGTCTACGAGGGTACATAGACACACTCTCGCCCTCTCATTTCTATGCATCTCCTAGATAGATCTTGTGTGAGCGTAGGAATTTTTTTTGAAATTGCATGCTATACGTTCCCCAACAGTGGCATGAGAGCCAGGTCTATGCGTAGATGATATGCACGAGTAGAACACAAAGATTTATGGGTGGTGATCATCATACCACTTACCACCAATTTCTTATTTTTCATTCGGCGGTATTGTTGGATGAAGCGGCCCGGACCAACCTTACATGACCACGTTCATGATAGCGCTTCCACCGACAAACATGCAACTAGTTTTGCAAAAAGGTGGCTCGCGGGTGTCTATTTCTCCTACTTTAATTGAATCGAATTTGGCTGCGGCCGGTCCTTGTTGAAGGTTAAAACAACAAACTTGGTAAATCACCGTTGTGGTTATTGTGCCGTAGGTAAGAATGGTTCTTGCTATAATCCCGTAGCAGCCACGTAAAACTTGTAACTACAAAGTAGAGGACGTCTAACTTGTTTTTGTAGGGCTTGTAGTGATGTGATATGGTCAAGACATGATGTGATATATGTTGTTATATGAGATGATCATGTTTTGTAAAAGTTATCAGCAACAGGCAGGAGCCTTATGGTTGTCTCTTTATTGTATGAAATACAAACGCCATGTAATTGCTTTACTTTATCACCATGCGGTAGCGATAGTTGTAGAAGCAATAGTTGGAGAGACGACCACGATGCAACGATGAAGATCAAGGTGTCGAGCCGGTGACAGTGCAGATCATGACAATGCTTTGGAGATGGAGATCAAAAGCGTAAGAGGATGATGTCCATATCATGTCACATATTTTGATTGCATGTGATGTTTATCTTTATGGATCTTATTTTGCTTAGTACGACGGTAGCATTATAAGATGATCCCTTGACTAAATTTCAAGGTACAAATGTTCTCCCTGAGTATGCACCGTTGGAGGTTCTTCGTGCTGAGACACCATGCGATGATCGGGTGTGATAGGATCTATGTTCACATACAACGGGTGCAAGAAAATTTTGCACACGCGGAATACTCAGGTTAAACTTGACCATCCTAGCATGTGCAGAAATGGCCTCGGAACACTAGAGACCGAAAGGTCGAACGTGAATCATATATAGTAGATATGCTCAACATAGAGATGTTCACCATTGATGACTACCCCATCTCACGTGATGATCGGACATGGTTTAGTTGATTTGGATCTCGTACCATTTATATGACTTGAGGGATGTCTATCTAAGTGGGAGTTCTTAAGTAATTTGATTAATTGAACTTTAATTTATCATGAACTTAGTCCTAATAGTATTTGCAAATTATGTTGTAGATCAATAGTCGCGATGTAGCTCCCCGTTTATTTTTATATGTTCCTGTAGAAAAATAAGTTGAAAAATGATAGTAGTAATGATGCGGACTGGGTCCATGATCTGAGGATTATCCTCATTGCTGCATAGAAGAATTATGTCCTTGATGCACTGCTAGGTGATAGACCTATTGCAGGAGCAGATGCAGACGTTATAAACGTTTGGCAAGCTCGATATGATGACTGCTTAATAGTTTAGTGCGACATGCTTTACTACTTAGAACCGGGACTTCAAAAATGTTTTGAACGCCACGGAGCATATGAGATGTTCCAAGAGTTGAAATTGGTATTTAAGACTCATGCCTGTCTCGAGAGGTATGAGACCTCTGACAAGTACTTTGCCTACAAGATGGAGGAGAATAGCTCAGCTAGTGAGCATGTGTTCAGAATGTCTGGGCACTACAATCACTTGAATCAAGTGGGAGTTAATCTTCCAGATAAGACAGTGATTGACAGAGTTCAGTGATTCACCAAGCTACTAGAACTTTGTGGTGAACTATAATATGCAAGGGATAACGGAAAGGATTCCTGAGCTCTTCGTGATGCTGAAATCGGCGAAGGTGGAAATCAAGAAAGAGAATCAAGTGTTGATGGTTAACAAGACCACTAGTTTCAAAGAAAAGGGCAAAGGAAAAGAAAGGGAACTTCAATAAGAATGACAAGCAAGTTGCCACTCCCGTGAAGAAGCCCAAAGCTAGACCTAAGTCTGAAACTGAGTGCTTCTACTGCAAAGAAAATGGTCACTGGAAACGGAATTGCCCCAAATACTTGGCGGATAAGAAGGATGGCAAAGTGAACAAAGGTATATTTGATATACATATTATTGATGTGTACTTTACTAGTATTCATAGTAGTCCCTGGGTATTTGATACCGGTTCAGTTGCTAAGATTAGTAACTCAAAACAGGAGTTGCAAAATGAGCAGAGACTAGTTAAAAAGCGAGGTGACGAAGTGTGTTGGAAATGATTCCAAGGTTGATATGATCACAATCGCACACTCCCTCTACCTTCGGGATTAGTGTTGAACCTAAATAAAAGTTATTTGGTGTTTGCGTTGAGTATGAATATGATTAGATCATGTTTATTGAAATACGATTATTCATTTAAGTTAGAGAATAATTTTTGTTCTGTTTAAATGAATAAAACCTTCTATGGTCATACACCCAATGTGAATCTCGATCATAGTGATACACATATTCATAATATTAATGCCAAAAGATGCAAAGTCACTACTGCATGATGCTGCTAACGTGACACTACGATTAGAGACCCTTCGACGAAACTGTGTCAATGCAATAATCGCAAACGGTGGTGTAAAATATCGTCAAAAAAGGTGTAAAACGTTTGCGATGGCGGACACATCAAACATGGTTCATATTTTACTTGCGTGTGCGATGCTAGGCATACAGTTGATCCAGCAGACCTGTTTGTGATGAGGAAGAACAACAGAGACAGGCAGCCATATCAATGTGTCTGCGATATACGGCTTACGGTTCGCTCTAATGAACTGTGTGCTATTAGGGAATGCCACAGAAACGGTCAACCAGATCAAGGTGTGTGTGATATACAGCATACAGTTCACTCGGACAAACTGTTTTGGATTAGGCGAGAGAACGAAAACGTTTCATCTTAACAAGATGTGTGTGATATGCGGCATTTGCGATCAGCCAAAAGAACACAAACGATTCGTGTAAACCAGATGTGTGTGATACGCAGCAAACAGCCCACTCGGATGAACTGTTTGCGATGAGAAATTATAACACAGACGGTTACTATAGTAAGTTCATGTGTGATTCTGTTCATACAAAAAACTTTGAAAATGCAAACTATTTGCTTGCGTATAGACAATTATCAATAAGTAACGAGATAGACCTTCTTCAAGCCAATCAACATGTGTTCAAAAAACAAAAAATGTCAAAAATTACAAAACAAAGACCTCGATAGACCTGGCTGATGTAGATCCCTCTTTGCAACCTTTCTTACGCAACACAATGGAAATGGTTCAACTGAACAAGATGTGTGTGACACGCTGCAAACAGGTCCGTGATCAGAAATGTGTGCGAAGACCAATAATAACACAGACGATTGCTGCTAATAAGTCGTGTGATTTGCTCTGTCTACAGAAGAATAACATGTATGTCTATATATATACATATATATATATAGATAGATAGATATATATATATATATATACATAAACACTATTCTGATCACGGGATCAGAATAATATTCTGATCACAACCTGAACTGCCTGAGTAACGCGCCTGAACTTCTCTCTGTACGAACCCGACCTTTGGGCTATCTTCACAACCGTGCCTTCTACCGCGAGTTTTTCTGGTTAGTCGTGTTCCATGTGATGTAAGTGTAATCTTCAAACGATTTTTAGCAACTAAATACTCGTTTTAGATAGGAATCTCGCTCATAGGCGGATTTTGCACTCGGGTCGTGAAGAACTCGCGTTTTTTGCGATTTTACTGCCTGAGTTGTTCGACCTGAACTTCCCCCCGTGCTAGGTTGAACTTCCCACAACATTGCCCAAATAGGGCTTGCTATATACCATTGGAAAGCTATGGACACGAGTATCATGACCCAAGTTAAATTTTTCGCAAAATTTAAGCGGTTTAAGAGTAGTTTTGAAAACCGTTTTTTCTTCACACAAAAAACGTGAATTATATATGAGATCGCATTTCTAAACCATTTATCTGAATGAGGCAAATAATATGGCTTTGGAAAGCTGCTACAAAACCGCTCCTTCCACATGTTGAAAATTTTCTCTAATTCCCTACGGTTAAAGAGTAATTTAGAAAATCGTAAAATTTCACAAACCGAACAGCCGAGTTCGTATTTTTGATGTCATTTCTAAACGGCTAAACCAATTGAGGCACATGATACGGCGTTGGAAAGCTTATGAAAATGCGCTACTTTTTCATGTAGAAACGTTTTTCTAATTTTGAACGGTTTAAAAGTGATTTAGAAAACGGTACAAGTTTCACCGAGTTCGTATTTTCGATCTATTTTTTTAACCCTATGTATGTCTGAATGCAATAAATGATATGGCGTTGGAAAGCTTGAAGAAATGCGAAACTTTTTGGTATATATTATTTCTCCCAATTCCTTACTGTTTTATGTCAGGTTTCAAAATGGCTAAAAATGTATTTTCGTTGTAATTTCCACACACATTATCGGAATGGGGCAAATAATATAACGTTGAAAAGCTAAGGAAAATGTGAAACTTTTTCATGTTTATGGTTTTCTGTGATTCCGTGCCGTTTTCAAGTAATTTGGAAAATGGCGAGATCATTCGTTCTGCCTTTATCGCGAAACAGATCCTTCAAAAATGCACCACGTGAAGAACCTGCACTTCTCGGCATGTCTACTTGAACTTCACTCTGTTTTTCACGTGCTTTTTTCATGCAACTTTCCCGTGTTGATCGTTTTTTCATACTCGCGACAATTTTAAAAGTTTTTCATCTGAAATTCATTCACTGTAGTAGTTGAACTTCCTGCTATTTCCATGTTGAACTTCTGTGACGTATTTTCTTTTGTAGTTTTCTCATCCATTCGTTAGTGCTACACAAATGATATTTTTTTTGTACAAACCTCTCTCACAATAATTTTTTTTGACTTTCTTCGACGAAGGACTTGTTTTTTTGTTCTTTTTTAATACAAAATGCACGCCGTGTAGTACGTGAACTTCTGGCAGTTATCAATCTGAATTTCTCTTGGTTGCATGAAAATATCTGAGTTTTGTTATGAATTTTAATCGGATTTTCTTAATCCCCTTTTATGAATTTTGAAGCGCTCTATTTTAAAAGTTGAACTTCTTGTTATTCTATTTTTGAACTTCTTGTTTCCATTCTTTAATAACGAGGAAAATCTGAGTTTTCTACAATCATCGAACTTCTCCATCTTTTTAATATAGACTTCCTGGTTTTATTTCTCAATCCTTTTACGAAATTTTGAAGAATTCTATTTTTAAAACTTGAACTTCTTGTTATTTTATTTTTGAACTTCTTGTTTCCATCCTTTAATAACGAGGAAAATCTGAGTTTTCTATAATCATCGAACTTCTCCATCTTTTTAATATGGACTTCCTGGCTTATTTCTTAATCCTTTTTTGTGAAATGTTCAAGCGTTATATTTTTAAAAGTTGAACTTCTAGTTTTTTATTTTTGAACTTCTTGTTTCCATTCTTTAATTACGAGGAAAATCTGAGTTTTCTATAATCATCGAACTTCTCCATCTTTTTAATATGGACTTCCTGGTTTATTTCTTATTCCTTTTTTATGAAATTTTGAAGCGTTATATTTTTAAAAGTTGAACTTCTTGTTTTTTATTTTTGAACTTCTTGTTTCCATTCTTTAATTACGAGAAAAATTTGAGTTTTCTATAATCATCGAACTTCTCCACCTTTTTAATATGGACTTCCTAATTTTATTTCTTAAATCATTTTTATGAAAGTTTGAAGCGCTCTATTATTAAAAGTTGAACTTCTTGTTTTTTATTTTTGAACTTCTGGTTTCCATTCTTTAATTACGAGGAAAATCTGAGTTTTCTATAATCATCGAACTTCTCCACCTTTTTAATATGGACTTCCTTGTTTTATTGTTTTATCTTGTTTTTCGCTCATACATAAAACTTATTGGATTATACGTAGAACACAAATTTATGAGAAAATTTTGGGGATGGGAAGAATGGAATCGGAGTGTGCACTTTAGAAAGAACTTGCACTCTATATGAACTTGTGTTCTTGTTCTATCCGAACTTCTGAATTTTTTCCTTTTGAACTTGTGTTGGTGTTCCTGACCAAACTTTGTAGTATTTTCATTATATTGTTTTCCTTTTTTCTTGACGGGGTTATCTTTTACTTTCTCATAAACATGAAAAGCCACAATAGCAGATCGAGAAGCTAAGATTATAATCGGAGTGTTGCTCTATTTTTTTAATTTGGTCTTCTTGGGTTATTCTTTATTAATGGGAAAAATCATAATGTAGTAATAAACATTGAATCGCTCTGTTATTTAAATTTGAACTTCTAGTTATATTTTTGAACTACTTGGGTCTTGCTAGAAATGGAGAAAAACTATTTTTATATAAAAAATTGAACTGCTCTATTATTTCAATTCGACCTTCTTGGTTTTATTTTCTTATTGATTTTATAAAACCCTTACACATTATACTTCCACGATTCTGTTTTCCCTCAACTTTTTAAGTTGTAAAACATTAGAGGTTGGGCATATACATATTTTTGCTAAGTAGGCCCGGATGTTCGGAATCAAAAATACACAGGGAGCAACAACAATTCATCACATATTTTTGCCAAAGATACATAGCACAAGATGGGGTCTCTGAACACAAAAGATGATCCACTCATGCCATCTGATGTAGATAAGAGGCAGCTAGCATACAAGAAAATTTAGCAGAGAGTTTTTATCCTTTGAAAGAGAGTCACTAGTGTTGGCTTCAGTGGCAGAATAAGCCACTGACGGTGTTGAACGGGAGAAGCAACTTGTCTCCTCGTCGAACCATGGCAGCCGCATGAAGACAGGAATGGGCATATAATATATACTTGAGCAGGATCTCATCCACTTCACCATGAAACAATTTAATGAGACAGCACGACTGTCTTCTGAACTAACAACACATGTTCTGTACTTTTGTTTTTTGCAACATCCAGTAATTAGCCCCAAATCAAAAGAATTCATGTGACTAGCTCATTGAACTTGTTCATAAAAGAACTAGCATCACAAAAAAATCGGACAGTTCAGGGTTGAAGAGGGAGCAGGTCGGTGTAGCAGCAGCAGGTGTGGGCAGAGGTCGCTGGGAGGATTGACACAAGCCTCATCGGCGGTTCAATTATCCCGTGCACTGCAGTTCAATCTCCCCGGCGATTGGGGGCAACCAGCGATGGCTGTAGAGGAGAGCTGCAAGACTCGGGTTGTTTCATTGGAGAAATCAAGGCTGCGGCCTCCGCTGACAGCAAGGGCTGCTGAGGAAAGGGAGCAGTGCACGCCACGACCTTGGGGTGGATTTTGGAGAAGTGCTCGCAGGCAGTGCAGAAGGGGGCGACGCCGAGCAGTAGCTACAGGACGTGGGGGGCACATGGCGGCGCGGGGAGCCTAGGAGACCGGGGTGGAGGCAGGTGGTCGCGGCACCGCATGGTGGTAGCCGGATCCCGGGCCTCCGGTGTCGGGGAAGCGGGAACCTAGCGGCGACGCACCTGGTCGTGGGGAGGTGGTTGGGGCGGAGGGCGGGGCCCGTTGGGGAGGAAGAACGTCGGTCATGGGGGAGGAGGCCTGCTGGTCATGGGGGAGGAGGCCCGCCGGCGTTGAGGAAGAAGGCGCGCGGCAGCGGCGGTAGCGAGATCCAGGGAGGGTGGCGGTTGCAGCGGCGAGGAGATCCAGGGAGGGTGTCGGCGGTGATGCGATCCAGAGGGTGGTGGCGGCGTTCGGGAGAGGGGATCGGGGGAGGTCAGGGGTGGGGATCGAGTCAACTGATGGGCTGGGTTGGCTTTTTCTGTATCGATGCGGTGGATTTCTCGGATCTCAGGAACATCAAATCGCCCCTATATAGGGTGTTGTGATCCAAATAACTATTCTGATCCAAGGATCAGAATAGTGTTACTATATATATATATAACTGAAATAAACATCCAATTAAATAAGTGACTATACAGATCATTCGCACACACCTCAATAAACAATTGCATGCATTCTAAAGTAGGAGAAACGGTCGTCTAGTCATCTACTTCTTGTGACGCTCCTGCCACTGCTCTGTGGCTTGATCCCTCGTCTAGGGCATGAAGAAGACACTGCCTCATGTCAACGATCCGCCTGTACATCTCGTAGCTTGTGTATGCATCCTTGGCCGCGTACTTGACGTGTTGTTCATCCAGTCTCTCATGCCAAACATTGTGCCAGGCGTTCTTGTCCTTCTTGCACTTAGCCTTCATCTTCATGTACTAGGGGTCGATGACGGCCGAGGCGAGGTCAACCAGGATTTGTTGTTGTCGCTGCCCCAGACCTTGTAGTGGTCCTGGATGTTGACAAGATTACGACAGTTCAAGACCGAAACCTTGAGCGTTTTTAGATCGTTGGTGGTGTCCACCGTAGCGAAATTGTAGTCGGAGCTGTTGATAAACCTCGAGGGACGCTTGCAAGGCCTTGTGGCTAGGTGGTAGTGGTAGACGAGGACGTCATGTCAAACACACAACTGGGCGACGGCAACCTTCTGGTCGTGCCCGACATGACCGATGGTTTACTCGAGGTTGAAGCCGACCAGTTGTGACTTGTCCTTGGCAAGGAACTACTCCATAGTTTGGATGGACCTCTCCACCGACAACGGATCGTTCATGTACATCACTGAGAGGTCCTTCCCCCTCACGTGGGTGTCCACTACGTGATGCATGGTGAACTGCCCGCCGTTGTCGTCGTCGGCCGCTAGGAGCGCCATTGGAGCCACGGGGATCGCCATTGGAACCGCTGGATGTCCTCTTTGTATGTGTCATAGTGGAGGTTCTTATTGTGTCGTGTGATGGGAGAGATGAAGGTAAATGGCCGCAGGAATAAATGGGGGCCGGTCAGCCTGGATTCTCGGCGTGTCTGCATGGCAGTTTTTGCAGCGGGTAACTGCATTGTCGAGCTGTGCCCGACGCAACCGCATGCACACGAACGTGTGTGATCGTGCGCCGGCCCCAAACACTAGCAGCGCACATGGAGGGACGATGGCAGAGCACCTGGAGGGACGCGAGGGTAGAGCATGCGTGGTGGGACGCGAGCAGAGCGCGCCGCGGCCGCCTCGACCGCAAGCAACCACACGCATAGAGCAGTTGAACACGCATGAAATGGTCGCCAACAAGCCGGCCGACACTTGCGTCGCTGTGTAGAGAGCGGCCGTGTGCTACTACCTCTGTCTTGGTCTATAGTCCCCTTTATATTATGTGCCATACTTTGCCCTCAAATTTAACCAACAAAATATTAATGCATGTTATAAAAATTATATAATTGGAAACTATGTTCAAATACGAATCCAACTATATAATATTTGGCGACATGCATTCATATTTTATTAGTTAAATCCTACTTATAAACTAGGACGGGTGTATAGTAGGTAATTCAATCGCAAACATTTTTTTATTAACCATATGTGTACGTGACCTTCCGTCCTCCTCTCGCACGTCTTGTCACCCCGCTGTCGCACACGGCTTACAGCGCAAGCTTGCGCAGCGCGCGGGAGTGTTCTTTTGGCCAAACGATGGGTCCAATGAATTGTCGGTGAGCCTGTTCCCGTGAAACCTCACAGGTTCCCGCGCAAGCTTCCCGCCCGATTGGGTGAAATCCCCCAAAATCCTCATGCTTACCGGCCTGCTATAAAAACCCTCACGGTCGGCGAGTCCTATGTCGCTTTTTTCCCTCCCTCCTTGTAGCTTATCTTGTCTGCTTCTCCCACAATTGCCAATGGCACCGGTCCGTCGTGGTAGCTCAACCACTCCGCCGCCATCAGACGACAGCTCCAGCTGGGAGGCTACACCGCGGCGGCGGCGCAGTCCCCGGCATAGTGTAGTGCGTGTGGCATCCATGTTGGGTTTGCGCGAAACACCCACCACACGCTCCGCTGCCGGTGCCCGTCGGCAGCTGTTGCCGGCCGCCGTTGCCGCCATACCACCGTCGAAAGCCAGGGCCATCTCCCGCTTCGCCGCCGCGGCCCGAAGGCGGGATGTGGCTGTCGTGGCCGCCACCCTACTGCCGGCCACCGTGGCCATCACCTGCTCCGCCACCGCGGCCCGAAGGCAGGAGGTGGTGGTTGTGGCCGCCACCCCATCATCGGTCGCCTTGGTCGCCAGCCCACCGTCGACCGCCAGGGTTATCACCCGCTCCGCCACCGCCGCCCGAAGGAGGGAGGCAGAGGTGGATGCCGGCACGTGCGTTAGCGACCTTGCACGCTAAACCGAGTTCCTATGGGAGGAGGAAGAGCGCCTCGTCGAGCACACAAAGAGCCTTACCGCCGTCGTGGCCGCAGCACACGCTGCCTCAGAGGCGAGGAATCATGAGATCTACGAGGAGAACCACCGCTTCGAGAGGGGGTCTGGAGCGGCAGAGGGTGTTCGAGGTGAGTGTCGCTGAAGTTGCAGCAGCGGCAGGCACCGTATTGCAGTTGTCCAGCTCGTTGGTAGGCTCCTCCTCCTCTGCCTCTTACTGAGCGCGCTCAGCAGAGGAGAGGCTACTGAAAGTAGTACAAAGCCCCTCCATAGTAGTATTTAGGGGCTGTTTTGTTCAGTTCATCTGACTATAGATGTGGTGGAACTGTACAACGTACTTAAAATTAGCTAGTATATAAAGTAGAACTAGCTATATCAATACGTGGTTGGCAACAATTGGGGAAAAGTTTGGTCGATTCAGCTGTCGAGCTGAACTGTTTGTATAAATTAAGCACGACTGCTTAATCTATAAATGAAATCTATGCTTAATTACTGAATTTTAGTTGCAAAAATCAGATACTGCTAGTGATTTTTAGCTGCATATTTTGACAAATCGCAGTGTTACAAGGTTGACAAATGGTAATGTTACTAGATCAACAAATGTCAATCTTTGAAGTTTGAAAAAATGGCAACATACCCAATATGACAGATGCAAATCTTACCAAATTGTTTGTAACTGGTTGCACACGGGTCATCCAAAACAACCATTTGCGTTGAAGAGATGCACAAATCCTGCTCTCGCTTTGCATACGGGTGTTCTATCTAAAACATTTATGATCAAGAGCTACACAAATCCTACTCGGCTCATTTTTCCCTTGGCTTCCTGGGAAGCTGTCGGTTTGCAAACGGGTGTTCTAACTAAAACGTTTGCGATTGAGATACAATATTAAACCCAAGAAAAAAACTATTTCCAGCGGCGCTGTGTCGCGACGTCCTTGTCGTTGTCGTCCTCCTGGATGCCGTTGTTGAAGTCTTCGAGGAAGCACAGAATGTTCTTCACTTGTAAATCAAACATCATCTATTCGCGCGATCGACGGGTGAGGCGCGGGATGACGGCAGCTGGCGACACTGAGAGGTAGCGGTCGACGGCGGCGTCCCATGCCGCTGAGGGGGGGGGGGCGCACGGGCACAGGCGCGACGGGTGCAGCCAAACGCACTGGGACCGGCGCCACGGTGGGTGGAGGGGCATGCACGGGCACGGGCGCTGGCGCTGACATGTACACGAGCTCACGCTGGTCCGCAGAGACCTCGGTGACGCCCGCGGCTTCCAGCTCTACGATAGTGCTCGGCGACCAGCCCGTCAATGCTAAGGGGATGGTCGCTGGCACGGGCGCGGGGATGGGAGCTGGGACGGGAGCGGGGGCAGCAACAGCCGTGGCCAGCTCATTCTAGGCCATGTCCATGAGGCCCCATTCCTCCTTATTTTTTATCTCCTCCGGCTGGGAGTCGACTTCACAAAACTTGAAAACTAGTGGAAGATGATCCTTCTGCGCCATGGCCTTGGTGGAGGTCTGCGGGAGGGAGGGGAAAGGGAGGCAAACAGTAAGGCCACCCGTATTAAGCAGTGGCTCGGGTGCCATTAATGGAGAGGAAGGCGGGCAGTCATGGTAGTCAAAGGGCTCGATTCCCAGTGAGCCTGCGCAGCGTATAGCTCGCATGCTTCCCAGTGAGCTTGCGCATTGGAGGACAGCTTGCACGCCTCTCGGTCAGCCTGCGCACCGGACTGCGCTCGCACGCCTCCCGCTCAGTCAAGCAGTTGTCCGCACGGCACCTCCTATGGCCATTAAAACCAAGACACATGGCATCACGTGAATGGTTAACATAACACACACGATTTGAATTATACAAATGTTTGCGATGTTAGAGTGACAGTTATTTGTTTGAAAATGCCTTTGTTGGCTGTTATTCGAGTGCTTCTTCTCTCAAAATGGACATGAAAAATACTACAGCATGCCGGGTGCCATTCCATGATAGCATGCCAAGTTTCATAAATTTCAGATGAGTTTTGGATTTGCTAGAACTTAAAACAAAGTATCTCAACGTTTTGCCGGCAATCAAAAGTGCCCTGGTGTTTGAAATTCATTCCCATTTCTTGCATGGGACCTAAGCATGCACCCAAGGACAAAGATTTGATTTTTCAACCAATTTATATGCACTGGAGCATGTGCATGTAGGTCAAATTTGAATTATGCACATAAAATGCCTAGAAAATCCAGTTAATGTATAAAAATGTCCAAACGAACCCTGAAAAATTGCAAAATTTAACACAACACTCATGTTGTTCTATATTGACACTAGAATTTTTTTGAAAGCAATAAGAGGTAGAGGATATCATTTCGTCCCCGAAGGTGGGACGGTCCCTACCGAAACCATCAGGCTTGTTGTGAGAAGCTCTGGTTTGTGAGAAGCTTATACCCAAACCAGCCCCAAATGAAACAAAAACTTTACTTCCGCATGTTGATGCCGCTCCATGATAGCATGCCAAGTTTCATCAATTTCATACGAGTTTTGGATTTATTAGAATTTAAAAACCAGGAATCTCAATGTTTGTGGCCCAGTGACGGTGGCAGGGTGTTTGATACTCATTCTCATTTCTTGCATGGGACCTAAGCTTGAAACCAAGGACACAGATATGAATGTTCAGCCAATTTATATGCATTAGAGCTTGTGCATGTAGTTCAAATTTGAGTTATGCACATAAATGCATTGAAAACTCAATTAATGCATAAAAATGTCCAAACGAACCCCAAAAAATCCCAAAATTTGACACAACAACCTTGTGGCACAGTTCCCTTTTGCAGAGGCTTGGGGGCAAGCCTCGGCTCAGGAAGAGGGTGTTGTCAACGCCCCCGACAGGTGTGACCCACGAGGTAGAGACACTACCCAGCACAGTGCTGCCCCATGCGAGGCCCGGCCCAGGAAACCCAGCTGCAGAACCTACGGTCTGGAATGGACCAAGTGAAGCCTTCCACGCTAGGTACTAAGGGAGACGGAGACGCAAGGGATTGGTATCCAGTGGATTAGGCAACGGTGGCACGACTCTTGTTCTTTCCCCTTCCCCTCTCGCGATGAACCCTAGCTACCAAATTCTTGTAATCTCCCCTGTAATCGCCACGAAATCATGTCGTTGTAAGGAACTGCTGCTAGTAATCAAGAGATCCATAGTGTGCCCCTTACATGATGGCGGCTGGAGGTAGCGGCGGCGGTAGGAAGCGGAAGCTAGGTCGCAGGAGAGAAGATGGAAACTAATACCACGTTGTTAGAAAAGATGAGATTGCATGCGACACACTTGATTGATCACGTGCAAATGCGCATATATATATGTACAAGGGTGGATGATCTCAACTTATCTCCCAAGCTATACAGTATAAGAAGGAGAAAGGAGGCGTGACAATACATGGCCCTACCCTATGGTACATACACATTCAATATTTATAATTGGTGTTGTTGTTTTAGGTGTGTCCACTCCAGTTACTAGGGCTGTTGAATATATGAGCAAATTACTACGAGTTTTAATCCGAATAAACAGAAGATAAGTCATGACAGCACTAGCAGAGATTAAACTAATCATGCGAACTATCATAGTAGATGAACACATCACATCTAGGGCACATACTAGAAACATGAATTCTACCACGATCTTGAACAAGAAGGATAGAATTACATACGGTGCAGTGGGAGCAGGACCGCCGGCGTTGATGTTGTCGCCCATGTCGTTGAGGATGAGGTTGCCGAGGTCGGGGAAGAAGTCGTCATTGGCGAAGTCGTCGCTGCTAGCAGTTGCGCGAGCGCGCTCCCCAAAAACCTGATCGCCCCTCTTCCGTACAGGATCACGAGAGGCGGGGTTCCGAAGGTCTGCTGTCCCTTCTTGCGGTGCACGCCTAAAGGAGGGATGGAGAAGACTTGTGCGATGCCGCAATGATCTGGAACGGTGGCACGAAACCATACGAAGTGGCGGCGGCTAGGGTAGACGTCTACCTGACTATATAGTGCGGGCCGGGTAGGTCACGGGAGTAAACCCCACGTCCGAGTCGCGATCCAAAAGAATCGGAAACGGTTTGGTAATTAACGCGTCCGTTAATTACTAATTAATGACTCATTAATTTTCCCGAGCAGCAAAAATATAGACAACGTGCATAGCTCTGTCCTCGGCTCGGCTCAATCCCGCAACCCGCAGCGCGTCGTGACGAGGCGTGGCGTGGCGAGGCGAGCGAGGAGGAGGAGCGCGCGTGTAGGTCTCCTCTTCTCATGCTCATACAAGTGGTAGAAGAGTTCACCTTATAAAGAGGTGCAAGTCTCACTAAACTTCCGTGTTGGGATTAAAATTTAGTCTCACTCACTCCACTCACATGTGTGCATGAATGGGCCAAGAGAATTTCAGAATTTTAGTTGGGCTTTGGGCCAAAGGCCTACTAATAAATTCCAACAATCCCCCACAAAGTCTCATTGGCACATCTCATCATTTAGTTCCAAAACGTTGTTTATATACCGGTGGTTAGTGGAGACTGTGAAGTTGAACTTCCACATAGAGTTTTATGCTACACTAGGTCACAACTTGATAGTGGACTATGCCTTGAACTAGAAGTTTTTTGTGATACTAGTTTCACACAAATTCTTGACCGATACTGGGCTGCCGCAACGCTTCCCCGCGGGTGGAGCGTATACGTCATACTCCAGGGCCTTTCATGAATTTATTAGAGAACACCCAATTCTCATAGACTGTGACGTTAACAGTCAAATTCATATAGGTGTGTTCCTCAAGAGTTGCTTTGCAGGATAACATCTCTGCTTACTCAAATAAGCCACTTGGAACACATTAAGATAAATATCAACCTGCCATGCAGATCAGGAGAGTATTGCATCTTCACAGAGTGGGATAACTAAAATAGGGATACTCTCCTCTCAGCTAACCAACAACTTCTCTCCCACTTCTACTTCACGGGATCTTCGATCACATAGAGTGGGTTACCACTATGGACAACTCATGCGGTGGGTCTAAAACCCATCTCCATCGATGCATTATCTATCACATTACGTGATAGACCCTTTGTGAAGGGATCTGCCAAGTTTTTTGATGTTTGGATATAATCCAACATAATAACTCCGGAGTTCCTCAGTTTTCTGACAGATTTTAATCTCCTGTTCACATGCCTTGAGGACTTCATATTGTCCTTAGAATTGTTTATCTTGACGATCACAGTTTGATTATCACAATTCATCAGGAGAGGGGGTATTGGTTTTTCAACCATAGGTAAGTCCATCAATAGCTCATGAAGCCACTCTGCTTCAACAGTGGCAGCGTCTAATGCTTTGAGTTCTTCTTCCATAGTTGACCTCGTTAAGATGGTCTCCTTGCAAGACTTCCAGGAAACAACGCCACCACCAAGTGTAAAAACATAACTACTTGTGGCCTTAATCTCATCAGCATCAGATGTCCAGTTTGAGTCACTATAACCCTCCAGTACCCTTGGATACCCGGTGTAGTGAATCCCATAGCTCGCAGTGCCTTTTAAGTAGCGCATAACTCTCTCAAGCGCACGCCAATGATGATCTTCCGGTTTTGACACAAACCGACTCAGCTTGCTCATAGAAAAAGAGATGCCAGGCCTCGTGGCACTCGCCAAATACAAAAGCGAGCCAATAATCTGAGAATACCTGAGTCTATCTCTAGCAATCCGTCGATTCTTTCAAAGCAACACACTAGCATCATATGGATTTGGAGAAGGCGTGCAGTCGCTATACCCAAAACGACTAAGACCTTTTCCACATAGTGAGACTGAAGCGGTGTGATCCTACCATTCTCATCTCGCAACAGCTTGATGTTCAAGATAACATCAGCTACTCCTAGATCCTTCATCTCAAAACAGCGAGATAAGAAATCCTTAACCTCCTTGATTAGATCAAGTTCGGTTCCAAAGATCAGTATGTCATCGACATACAGACAAATAATAACTCCTTCGCCCCACCATGGCGATAGTACACACATTTGTCACCATCGTTTACTACAAAGCCGACAGCAGTTAATGTTCTTTCGAACTTCTGATGCCACTCCTTAGGAGCTTGTTTAAGGCCATATTAAGACTTTAATAACTTGCACACCTTTCCTTCCTGACCAAGTACTACAAAACCATCTAGCTGATCCATGTAAATTTCCTCCGTCAACTCTCCGTTGAGGAAAGTCGTCTTAACATCCATTTGATGAACGAGAAGACCATGTGAGGCAGCTAGTAATAGTAGCACCCGAATTGTGGTTAGTCTAGCCACGGGTGAGTAAGTATCAAAGAAGTCTTCACCTTCTTTCTGGGTATAACCCTTAGCCACAAGCCGTGCCTTGTACTTTTCAATCATACCATCAGGTCTAAGCTTCTTCTTGAACACCCACTTACATCCTACATGTTTGCACCCATAAGGACGGTTAGTGATCTCCCAGGTTCCGTTAGCTAAGATAGAATCCATCTCGCTACGAACAACTTCCTTCCAGTAGTCAGCATTAGGAGATGCATAGGCTTCTGAAATAGTCCTGGGTGTGTCATCCACAAGTTACACAATGAAATCATCACCAAAGGACTTTGCAGTCCTCTGTCTCTTACTCCTTACAGGAGTTTCATTGTCACCCTCAATAGGATTCTCAGTGTGTTCCATCGCAATGGTGGGTTCAAGAATTACAGCGAATTCCTCACTAGATGGAGTGGGTATCTCCTGATTTGATGAACTTGACATATCCTTCATAGGAAATATGTCCTCAAAGAAAGTTGCATCATTAGACTCCATAATCGTACCAACATGCATGTCGGATACCTCAGATTTTATTATCAAAAATCTATAGCCAATGCTATGAAAAGCATAGCCCAGAAGAACACAATCCACGGTTTTTGGTCCAAGCTTGCGCTTCTTGGGAATTGGTATATTTACGTAGGTAAGAGAGTTTTGACCTTTTCCTTTCCTATTCCTCAAATGGATTCATGGTCTTATGCTTTGTGGGAACTCGGTTTAGGACATGACATGCAGCCATCAGCGCCTCCCCCACCATTCCTTGGAAAGACCCGATGTGTCTAACATGGTGTTAACCAAATCAGTTAGAGTTCGGTTCTTTCTTTAGGCCACCCCATTATACCGAGGTGAGTAGGGAGGCGTCCTCTCATGGATTATACCATGTTTCGCACAAAACAAATCAAATTCATTGAAAAAATACTCTCCACCACGATCGAACCTTAGCCATTGAATTTTCCGGTCAAGTTGGTTCTCTGCTTCAGCTTTATAGTTTTTGAAGAAAGTTAAAGCCTCATCTTTTGATTTCAGAAGATACACATAACAATATCTAGTGGAGTCGTCAATCAACCTCATGAAATATCTCTTTCCATCTTTTGTCAACACGCCATTCATCTTACAAAGTTCAGAATGTATAAGCTCTAGTGGTGCCAAGTCTCTTGCCTCTGCAGTCTTATGGGACTTGCGAGGTTGCTTAGCTTGCACACATACTTGACACTTGGAGCCTTTGACAGTAAGGATTTTCGGAATTAAATTCAAATTGGCTAGCCGTGTCATACAACCAAAGTTAATATGACAAAGTCGTGAATGCCAAATATCAGACTCATTATTGTGGCAAACATTATTATTAACTTTAGTGCAAATATCTGACAAAGACAGGCGAAACAAGCCTCTGCTCTCATAGCCTTTTTCAACAAATTGTCCATACTTAGAAATTACAAATTTATTGGACTCGAAAACCAACTTAAAACCATCTCGACATAAATGGGAACCGCTAACGAGATTTTTATTGATGGACGACACATGATGAACGTTCTTCAGATGCACGGTCTTCCCTGAAGTAAACTTCAGATTGACCGTACCGACATCTCGAACGATGGCATGTGACCCGTTCCCCATCAGAACGGGAGAAGTCCCTGTGACCTGGTAAGAAGAAAACATGGAGGCGTCAGCACAAACATGTACATTGGCACCGGTGTCAATTAACCTATTAGGAGATTGAAATACTGAAAGTATGGTAGGAAGAATACCGTACCGAGATTCCTTCGTATCAGTATCCCCGATGACAACATTAGCGGACTTGTCGCTCTTCTCATGATAGCGCTCCTCAAAGCGGTTGGGACACTTCGGAGCCCAGTGATTAGGATCACCGCAGACATGGCAAAGTCCCTTTCCCTTCTTGTGAGAATTCTTCTTGAAGTTGGTAGAATATGACGGCTTGTTCTTTGCATCAAACTTGCCTTTGCCCTGAGTTTTGTTCTTGTTATTTTTGAACTTGTTGGGTTGGAAGTTCTTCTTCTGCACCATGTGGGCACTAGAAGCTCCCTCAGCAAGTCGAGCACGTGTGTCTTTTGCTCTCGCCTTCTCTTCAACATCAAGAGTACCAATGAGATCTGCAATGAAAAACTCCTGTCTCTTGTGTTTTAGGGAAGTAGCAAACCTGTTCCACGAAGGTGGAAGCTTGGCAATGATGCCCCCGGCAACAAATTTGTCCGGCAACACACACTTAAAGTACTCAAGTTCCTTGGCGAGTGATTGTATCTCATGAGCCTGATGTACAACAGAGCGCTCATCAGTCATCTTGTAGTCATAGAATTGCTCCATGACGTACAAGTTGCTGTCGGTGTTCGAGGCACCAAACTTGGCCTCGAGTGCAGCCCACATGTGCTTTCCATTGTCAAACGACATATACGAATCCACAATGGAATCATCAAGAACACTCAAAAGAGCGCCTTTAAAGAGAGTATCGATTTTCTCAAAATCTTCCAGCTGTGCTGGATTAAGATCGCCCTCAGGCTTGCCCTTAGTGGCGTCATAGCAGCACATGGTCTGAAACCAGTAGATTGCTCTCGTGCGCCACCACTTATATTGCACCCCCTTAAAGGCAGGCGGCTTCAAATGCGCAGCAAAACCACTCGGAGTAAATTGCCTATAATCAGGTTTTTGGATTGTTGAATATATGAGCAAATTACTACGAGTTTTAATCCGAATAAATAGAAGATAAATCATGACAACACTAGCAGAGATTAAACTAATCATGCGAACTAGCATAGTAGATGAACAGATCACATCTAGGGCACATACTAGAAACATGAATTCTACCACGATCTCGAACAAGAAGGATAGAATCTCATACAGTGCAGCGGGAGCAGCACCGCCGCCGTTGATGTTGCCGCCCATGTCGTTGAGGATGAGGTTGTCGAGGTCGAGGAAGAAGTCGTCGTTGGCAAAGTCGTCGCTGCCAGCAGTCGCGCTAGCGCGCTCCCCAAAAACTTGATCGCCCTCTCCCGTACAGGATCACGAGAGGCGGGGTTTCGGAGGCCTGCTGTCCCTTCTTGCGGTGCACGCTGAAAGGAGGGATGGAGAAGACTTACGTGGCGGCGTAATGATCTGGAACGGTGGTGCGAAACCATACGAAGTGGCGGCGGCTGGGATAGACGTCTATCTGACTATATAGTGCGGGTCGGTAGGTCGTGGGAGTAAACCCCACATCCGAGTCGCGGTCCAAAAGAATCAAAAACGGTTCAGTAATTAACGCGTCTGTTAATTACTAATTAATGACTCATTAATTTTTCCGAGCAGCAAAAATATAGACAACGTGCATAGCCCTGTCCTCGGCTCGGCTCAATGCCGTAACTCGTGGCGCGGTGCGGCGTGACGAGGCGAGCAAGGAGGAGGAGCGTGCGTGTAGGTCTCCTCTTCTCATGCTAATACAAGTGGTAGAAGAGCTTGTTGGAATTGTGTCGAATATAGTGTACAACGTAGGTTACAGTTGGACTATGAGTTGTATTGTGTTTACATAGGATATGGAGTCATGTCCTAGTAGGACACTTGTATCTTAGGCCTCTCATATATAGCGGGGGTAGACACACGATGTAATCCATGCCAACATAATAGCACCGGAACGCAGGGGAAGCCGGCGGCATGTGCCGGTGTCCAGGGCGACCGGGTGCGGTATTGTGACGGTGTCACGGGAAGGAGCGCCCGTAGTCAGGCCCCGGGGATGTAGCCATATCGGTGAACCTCGTTAACAAATCTCGGTGTCGTGTCTCGTGTGATTGCTTGGTCGTCGGATGATCGACGGTATTACCTCGGATTTATTCTAACAAGTGGTATCATGAGCTAGGTTGTTCGGAGGCGGCAAGAGTGGATCTAGAGGAGAAAGAATATCACCAGAAATCTGCATGATGCGGTCTTGATGCAGGACGAAGGACGTTGGTGAGTTGCGATCTAAAAGCAGAGTTGGTTGGGTTGTAATCTTCTGTGAAGCGAGTGCAAGCAGTTGGCTGATTGATCGGAAGTGGTGTCTCAAAGCAAGCGTCGAGTCGACGACCTCGGCGAGATCGCGTTGTGTGGCGACCGCACATGAAGGAGGACACGTGCAGGCAGGTCTAAGGGCCGAGCCAGGCTCTGGCGCGTGGTGCGCTGGTGGCTGCTCCCGAGGCCCAGGTAGGCCTGCAAATAGACGTGGACAAAGGTGCTGGGAAACTTGAGGCGCGTGAGGCAGAGGCCGCAGTTTCGACTCGGACGCAGGATACAGGACACTCGCGCGATAAAGGAGCTAATACGAGATTTGTTTGGAGACCAAAAAGGGACCGAGTCCCGGTAGGAAGTCGTCTCAGGAACGCAGTCTTGCATATGCTCGCTTTAAAGGCTGGTGCAGGCGGCCGTATAAGAGACGCACAGGCAGATCAAATCGCGCAAAGGAAATATCCATCGATGTATCCATGGGAAACTAGCAAGGGGCTTGGACAAGGCAAAAGCTAGCATCGTGGAGTTGAGCCACGGGAGCCACACCACGTGAAGGCCAAGAGTGATTCTTTGGTTGGATTGCTATTAGTACGTGGAGATTCGGCTCGTGTACTTGGGGCATTGTGTGGACAGCTCAGATAATTTTTCACAGGGTTAGTCGTACAAAGAATCATGGCATCATCAGGTACCAGGTTTGAGGTGGAGAAATTCAAGTGAACTAGAAGCTTTAGGTTATGGCAGACAAGGGCGAAAAAATTTGTTGGCACAACAGGGATGCTTGAAGGCGAAGTTGCAAGATGTCAAGCCAGCTAAGATGGAATTATCATGGGATGGATGGAAATTTGCGGAAGATGATTTGGGAGCCTCGAGCGTGTCATACAGTCGAACGAGTTCGGCTAGGTCGGACTAGGCAGTCTGACGGATCGACGCAGGTCGGTTGGTACAGAAGACGGTGGTGGATCGGCGAAGACGGCGTAGGAGCGTGATGCTGATGGTGACCGACTTCTGGGCGTGGAAACACGTGGCGCATGCCTAAGGGCTTGTGTGGCTTCAACAAGACTATGGCGTGGGGTTGATTCAAGACGGTGCGCACATGAGAGCTTGGAGTCAACGGGGCGCGGGGTGGCACGTACAACCACCATGGAGTCATGTTGAAGGTGGAGCTGATTGAGGGGCTACGGCGTAAGTGCACAGAGAGTCGAAGCCTATTCAGCAAAGGGGAAAAGCGAGGGACACGTAGTTCGGACTGGAGCCCAATGGTCTGATGAAAGCGTGAAACTCGTCATCGGTCAGTGATGATCGGTGGTACTCTGAAGTGGGGGTTGAGTGGTGTGGGTTCGCGACCCTTGAGACTCGACCGGGACAGCGGAGGCTCGACATGGTAATAGCGGCGAGGCGTGCGGTATGCACAGGACATGGAGATGGGCCAGGGCTCTGGTGGTCATACATGTAGTGAGACAACTGCGAATTTGACTCGGGATGACAACAAGCAACGGTGAAATTCCTTCAAGTTTCAGACATGCGGTCAAGAAAGGAGCGGTGATGTTGAGTTCAGGTAACTCTTATGTGTGACACCCAATATGTGAATTGTTCACTTTCACACAGGTCAGTGATCAATGTGTGATGGCGTTGGACTGATACTCTGGAAGTTGGGAGCACAAACTAGAGTAATGTGGAACTTAATTTCGTTCGAGTGTTGACTGTGGTCAAGAAAAGAAGGGACTACAAGTTGCAGGTGGAGTCACATGGAGTCTTTGGAGTAGCAGCGGTGCTCATGGGATAAGCTCAAGTCCAATGTACATGGAAGTTTGACGCATTGACAAATTCAAGGTGGTGGATAATATTCGCCAAGGTGGAGTTTGTTGGAACTGTGTCGAATATAGTGTACAACATAGGTTACAGTTGGACTATGAGTTGTATTGTGTTTACATAGGATATGGAGTCGTGTCCTAGTAGGACACTTGTATCTTAGGCCTCTCATATATAGCGGGGGTAGACACACGATGTAACCTATGCCAACATAATAGCACCGGAACGCAGGGGAAGCCGGCGGCATGTGCCGGTGTCCAGGACGACCGGGTGCGGTATTGTGACGGTGTCACGAGGAGGAGCGCCCGTAGTCAGGCCCCGGGGATGTAGCCATATCCGGTGAACCTCGTTAACAAATCTCGGTGTCGTGTCTCGTGTGATTGCTTGGTCCTCAGATGATCGACGGTATTGCCTCGGATTTATTCTAACAGAACTCACCTTATAAAAAGGTGCAAATCTCACTCAACTTCCGTGGTAGAACTAAACTTTAGTCTCACTTACTTCATTTACATGTGTGCATGAACGAGCAAAAAGAATTTTAAAATTTTAGTTGGGCTTTGAGGCCTACTAGCAAATTCCAACATGGCCCCTCTCAAACGAACGAGACTGTGACCAGGTAGAGGGCATCGTGAGTCTAGTCACGTGCCATGGTAACATGCATTGTACTCCCTCCGTTTCTAAATATTTGTCTTTCTAGAGATTTCAACAAGTGACTACATACGGAGCAAAATGAGTGAATCTACACTCTAAAATGTGTCTATATACATTCGTATGTGGTAGTCCATTTGAAATTTTAAAAAGACAAATATTTAGGAACGGAGGGAGTAACATGCATTGTGGATCAAACTCCTGTGTACTCTCTCCATTCCTAAATATAAGTCCTTTTAAACATTTCAAATGGACTATAACATACGAATGTTTGTAGACATATTTTAAAACATAGATTCACTCATTTTGCTCCGTATCTAGTCATTTATTGAAATCTCTAAAAAAGACTTATATTTTGAAACGTTATATTCTGAAACGGGGGAGATACATGTCATGACATGACAAGCAATGAACAGTTTAAGAAAGCAAGAACTGTGCTCTCACGAGAAAAGAGATGCTAGTGCAGTGCAGCCACACTCTGACAAAATAGGACCAGCCACACAAATACGAATTAACAGATGAGATTCGTTCCGTCTCAACTGATCACTGTTGCAGTTCTAGAGGTAATCGAGCCACCAGATGAGCAAAACATAATAAAATTCTTAACCATAAATCTGAAGAACATCTCTACTGCATATTACAAACAACATTCACATCAACACCAAGAGCGCATGCATGTCGCTAAAATTCTCCACGATACATGCATGGGCAAACCATGAATCTGAAGTTCCCATCTTCCCCTACTAGCTTACTGCCAGTTACCAAGCTACTAATAATAATACAGTAAAGTATGAAGCAAACATATTACTTGGAGATGGCGGTTGGTTCTTAGTGATGGGATGGGATGGGAAATGGGAATCACCACTTGTAGCGGCGGTAGATGGCCTCGGCGTGCGCGTTCTTGTAGGCGCTGCAGCCGATGAGGTAGAGGAAGACGAGCGAGACGGTGGCGACGACGAGCGCGATGTTGGCCTTGTGCCACTGGCTCCGCAGCGCCGCCAGGAGGCCCGCGCGGCACGACTCGCACTCGTAGCACAGCTGCGCCGGGTCGTTGCTCCACAGGCCGCAGTCCGGGTCCGACGCGGGCCGCGCCGGGTTCGTCCACACCGTCGGGCTCACGTACCCGAACCCGCACACCGACGGGGGCTTACAGCAGCCCGACTGCGTCCACACCACACCACACCAAAAGCTCCGTCAGTAGTCAGAGCCCACGTTTCAGCTTAGTTATTATTATTGTTATGCTGAGAAATTTTTCAGGAATCAGTCATCCTGCGACAGTGGCTGGATCTGAAGCAATTTTCTTTTCTGCTACTCACGTGAGGTGGAGTTTCCTAGAGATGGATGCATGAACGTGTGAGAGACCAAAGCCCCGGAACGCGCGGTGGCAAACAGAGACAGACAAACCCTCCTCAGATGAGGACATCGAGATGCTGCGTGCGGCCACTGCAGAACCGAGCTCAAGTACCCTCGACACGAGAACTAAGATGATGGCAGTAGTAATCAACTCACGACTCTAGAACTAAACACAAGCCCCCACGCACCGACCCATGCGAGTCGCGACCCTTGTCCCCGGCACTGTCCCGTCCGTTTCTTGTTCTTGGGACAGCAACCCTTCCATGGTTTTGTTGCCGATATATACGGCACTTGGTTAAGCTTTCTCTCAGGGGATGAAGTGAAAAGTAGCATTGATACGCCACCAAGTAATTGCCCCCGTTACGTACTCAATTATATTCGCAGTCTAAATCAGTGTCAGATTTGTTCCAGAAAGGGCTTAATTACATGGGCCTACGCGCGGATTCCCCTCAAGACCATTTGGCACTCGGCAGAAACCGAGTGGCCCACATCACAGTGACCGTGAACAATGGCCACCGCTTTCTTTGTGCCCTGTCAGAAAGTTGCCACCGGATGGATTCCCCTCCTCATCGTCTAGTAGCATCTCCGAGAGCCAAGATAACCTGATGCCCGGATCCTTCTTAAGCACACCTCAACGTCTTGTTTCGGCTACAAGTGTCACTACCGATGCGTTTGTTCACATCATCTAGTGGAGTAGTAGTATGGCAACAGTTTCAGTCGAAACAGTATGATTTTGACATGTTCATTTTGTGGAATCCTATGTTTGAGGAGGTGGGAGTATTTGATAAATCTATAGCTAAACAACGATGGTAGGAGTACTAGTAAGTTTCTTGCAGGCTGTAAGAAGCAGTAAATGTGATACTACTGTTACTCCTAGCTAGTTCTAGTAGCACATGGTACTAGCGTCATTCAGCTATCACTCAAATATACTTCCCCGCAAAAATCAACTAAAAATATACAGTACTATTACGTACCTGGAGCGGCGTGAGGTGGGACTGGTAGAACTGGTCGGCGGTGACGTAGCCGGCCTGTCGGGCGAGCTTCTTGCAGGTGTCAGAGACGGCGAGGCAGGACCTGATCCCCTCCCACCGGGCGGGGTCGTCGGAGACGTACCCGCGCAGCCACATGGAGAAGCCGTCGAGGCGGTACTCGTCGTACTCGCGGCCGAGCACCGGGTAGGCGCCGGAGCCGCGGGTGACCGCGAAGGCGAAGACGAGGAGCGCGATGAGGAGGGCGATGAGCGCCGCCATGGCGAAGAGGTAGAAGGCGAGGAGGCGGCGGCGGTTCCAGTAGGCGCCGACGAAGCCCGCCAGCGCCGCCAGCAGGATGAGGCCGCCCAGGATGGCCACGGGCCAGCGCGCCAGCCGCGCGCACTCCTCCCCCTGCGCCGACGCGAACCACACCCCCGACGCGATGACGGGGACCGCGCAGATGAGCGCCATCAGCGTCACGCACGCCGTGATGTTGTTGCTCACCGCCATGGCTGGAGCCTCGCCGCTGCTGTTGCTCTCGCTCTCCCAGACCGTGCCTGCGCTGTGCTGTGTGTTCTTGACGCGGCGCGGGGCGTCTGCGGTGCAGGCGTCCTTCGTGGGTGGGGGGTGGCATAAAAGGTTTTGCGGAAAGGTGGCGGGGTTTGCTGGGGCTGGCACGCTGGCCCGGGGAGAACATGTGTGATCCTGATCCCTACTGCCGACGCATCGTGCGCCGAGCGGCTTGTCAGCCAGCGCGTTCAGCGTGTGTGGGAGACCGGGATTGTTTGGACGAGTATGGCATGGGCGTGGTTGTTTTGCTTTCACATGCCACGTCCATCCACTAGCTTATAGCCTTATAGGAAACGAAAAAGAGATGAATTTTGGTGAAAGTTGAGAGGAAAAAGGATAAAAGGAGAAAAGACTAGCAGTTGTATATGTACAAGTGTGCCAACGAGGATGGTGTTTAGCAGTTGTATAATGGCCGGATGAGGAACGACAACCTGATGGATCGATGCAGAAGAAAGCCATGAAATCCTTTCCTTCTTTTCTTTTCAAAACTAACTGCACGGTGTCCAAGATCAGCCGGGTCATTATCTCGCTTTTGTGGTTGACACGATGTATGAACATCAGTCCGGCAGTCCATGCATTTCTGCTCGGACCGGACATTTCAACAAGATGCTTCTCGATCGAGTAGGTGCCGTCGTCATCGCGTCCGCCTCCGCGTCGCGTCCACTTCCGCCTTCTTCACGTCCTCATTTTTAAATATGTGTTGCGTGTATATGTGTATTTCCTGGCCCACCTTCTAGTTGTGTATAGTTGAGATTGAGGCCTACTTATACACTATACATATGTGCACCTGCAACCAATCAATACAACGAATATTGCATTGTCAAACCGTCTTTCTACATGGTGCCATCTCTTACCCTAGGGTAAGCCGCCGCCGCGCGCGCCGCCGCCAATGCCTCTGCCGCCGCCCCATGCCGCTGCCGCTTCCGCTTCCACCTCCCGCGCTGACCCGCAGCCGCCACCGTCGCGCCTCTTCCTTGCCGCACCACCGCTACTGCCCTGTCGCACCACCATCCCTCCCCGCCGCCGCTGCCACCTCTCCCCACGCAGCCGCCGCTGCCCATTTTCCTCCAACCCTAACCCTAGCCGCATCATGGACTCCCGGGCTCCTCCACCACCCGCTCATCGAACCCCTTCGTCGGCCCCGAGCCCTCCGTCGCTGCCATCCGCGACCTCAACATCGAGGCCCGGGTCCCCATCCGCCTCGACAGCTCCAGCACCTCGTACTATGCATGGAGGACCTACTTCAACCTTGTCTTCCACGAGTACTATCTCATCGAGCACATCGATGGCTCCGTGGACGGCGACTACATAAAGGCAATCCAGAGTGGTCCGCCATTGAGGCCACGCTCATCCGATGGTTCTATTAAAGTGTCTCGAAGGACATCTTCCACACGGTTGTCGCTAAGGACGACGACGCTTGCGCCGTGTGGACCAAGATCAACGCGCTCTTCACCGACAGCAAACTTCAGCGCCTTGTTTTCTTGCAGTAGGAGTTCTTCGGTTGTCACAAGGACAACTCCACCATTGATGAGTATTGCATGAGGCTCAAGATGCTCGCCGATGAGCTTCGCGACATCGGCGCCAAAGTCTCCGACGACCTAATGCTGAGCACCCTCACCGCCGGCCTCAACAAGGATTTCGGCAACGCGGCTTCTAACCTCACTTTGCTGCCGCAGCCCACTATTCAGCGCGTCGTTGCGTACCTCAAGCTTGAGGAGCGCCGGATGACGAAGGTGAAACAGCGGGTCTAGCACACTGCCCTCGCCGACGGCACCACTCGGGACGGCCCCACTCCATCGATCGCGCCTCCCCAGCGCGCACCCTTCTGCGCCAGTTGGGTATTAACCACTGCTACCCACACAACCCGCGCCCCTCGCGCAGCGGAGGGGGCCGGCGCAACCGGTGAGCGGCGGGGGTCGCCGCCAGCAGCAGCAGCAGCCGGCTCAGGGTGTAGGGGGTGCCACGCTACCAGCAGCCCCCTCCGCCGTGGGTAGCCAGGCAGAACCCGTGGACGGGCGTCGTGCATGCCTATCATATGTTGGGGAACGTAGTAATTTCAAAAAATTTCCTACGCACATGCAAGATCATGGTGATGCATAGCAACGAGAGGGGAGAGTGTTGTCCACGTACCCTCGTAGACCGTAAGTGGAAGCGTTATGACAACGCGGTTGATGTAGTCGTACGTCTTCATGATCCGACCGATCCAAGTACAGAACATACGGCACCTCCGAGTTCAGCACACGTTCAGCTCGATGACGATCCCCGGACTCCGATCCAGCAAAGTGTCGGGGATGAGTTCCGTCAGCATGACGGCGTGGTGACGATGATGATGTTCTACCGGCGCAGGGCTTCGCCTAAACTCCGCGACGATATGACCGAGGTGGAATATGGTGGAGGGGGCACCGCACACGGCTAAGGAACGATCTTGAAGATCAACTTGTGTGTTCTAGGGTGCCCCCTGCCCCCGTATATAAAGGAGCCAAGGGGGAGGGGGCGGCCGGCCAAGGAGGGCGCGCCAAGGGGGGGTCCTACTCCACCGGGAGTAGGACTCCCTTCTTTCCTAGTTGGAGAAGGAGGAGGAAGAGGGGAAGGAAGGGGGGTGCCCCCCTCTCCTTGTCCTATTCGGACTAGGGAGGGGAGGGGGCGCAGCCCACCTCTTGCCTCCTCTCCTCTTCTCCCTTAGGGCCCATGAAGGCCCAATAACCCCCGGGAGGGCTCCGGTAACCCCCCGGTGCTCCGGTAAAATCCCGATTTCACCCGGAACCATTCCGATATCCAAATATAGGCTTCCAATATATCAATCTTTATGTCTCGACCATTTCGAGACTCCTCGTCATGTCCGTGATCACATCCGGGACTCCGAACAAACTTCGGTACTTCAAATCTTATAAACTCATAATAAAACTGTCATCGTAACGTTAAGCGTGCGGACCCTACGGGTTCGAGAACTATGTAGACATGACCTAGAACTATTCTCGGTCAATAACCAATAGCGGAACCTGGATCCTCATATTGGCTCCTACATATTCTACGAAGATCTTTATCGGTCAAACCGCATAACAACATACGTTGTTCCCTTTGTCATCGGTATGTTACTTGCACGAGATTCGATCGTCGGTATCCAATACCTAGTTCAATCTCGTTACCGGCAAGTCTCTTTACTCGTTACGTAATGCATCGTTCCGTAACTAACTCATTAGCTACATTGCTTGCAAGGCTTATAGTGATGTGCATTACCGAGAGGGCCCAGAGATACCTCTCCGACAATCGGAGTGACAAAACCTAATCTCGAAATACGCCAACCCAACATGTACCTTTGGAGACACCTGTAGTACTCCTTTATAATCACCCAGTTACGTTGTGACGTTTGGTAGCACCCAAAGTGTTCCTCCGGTAAACGGGAGTTGCATAATCTCATAGTTACAGGAACATGTATAAGTCATGAAGAAAGCAATAGCAACATACTAAACGATCAAGTGCTAGGCTAACGGAATAGGTCATGTCAATCACATCATTCTCCTAATGATGTGATCCCATTAATCAAATGACAACACATGTCTATGGTTAGGAAACATAACCATCTTTGATTAATGAGCTAGTCAAGTAGAGGCATACTAGTGACACTATGTTTGTCTATGTATTCACACATGTATTATGTTTCCGGTTAATACAATTCTAGCATGAATAATAAACATTTATCATGATATAAGGAAATAAATAATAACTTTATCATTGCCTCTAGGGCATATTTCCTTCGGTCTCCCACTTGCACTAGAGTCAATAATCTAGTTCACATCGCCATGTGATTTAACACCAATATTCACATCTGTATGTGATTAATACCCAATAGGTCACATCGTCATATGACCAACACCTGAAGGGTTTACTAGAGTCAATAGTCTAGTTCACATCGCTATGTGATTAACACCCAAAGAGTACAAAGGTATGATCATGTTTTGTTCGTGAGAGAAATTTAGTCAACGGGTCTGTCACATACAGAGCCGTATGTATTTTGCAAATATTCTATGTCTTCAATGCTTTGCATGGAGCTACTCTAGCTAATTGCTCCCACTTTCAATATATATCCAGATTGAGACTTAGAGTCATCTGGATCAGTGTAAAAGTTTGCACCGATGTAACTTTTACAACGAACTCTTTTATCACCTCCATAATAGAGAAACATCTCCTTAGTCCTCACTAAGGATATTCTTGACCGCTGTCCAGTGATCTACTATTAGATCAAAATTGTATTCCTTTGTCAAAACTCAGAGCAAGGTATACAATAGGTCTGGTTCACAGCATAGCATACTTTATAGAACCTATGACTGAGGCATAGGGAATGACTTTTCATTCTCTTTCTATTTTCTGCCATGGTCGGGTCTTGAGTCTTACTCAACTTCACACCTTGCAACACAGGCAAGAACTCCTTCTTTGACTGTTCCATTTTGAACTATTTCAAAAAAATTATCAAGGTATGTACTCATTGAAAAAATCTTATCAAGCGTCTTGATCTATCTATATAGATCTTGATGCTCAATGTGTAAGTAGCTTTGCCAAGGTCTTTCTTTGAAAAAACTCCTTTCAAACACTCCTTTATGCTTTGCAGAATAATTCTATATTATATCCGATCAACAATATGTCATTCACATATACTTATCAGAAATGTTGTAGTGCTCCCACTCACTTTCTTGTAAATACAGGCTTCTCCAAAAGTCTGTACAAAACCAAATGCCTTGATCACACTATCAAAGTGTTTATTCCAACTCCGAGATGCTTGCACCAGTCCATTGATGGATCGCTGGAGCTTGCACATTTTGTTAGCACCTTTATGATTAACAAAACCTTCTGGTTGCATCATATACAACTCTTCTTTAAAAAATCCATTAAGGAATGCAGTTTTGACATTCATTTGCCAAATTTCATAAAATGTGGCAATTGCTAACATGATTCAGACAGGCTTAAGCATCGATACGAGTGACAAAATCTCATCATATTCAACACCTTGAACTTGTTGAAAACCTTTCGCAACAAGTCGAGCTTAGTAGATAGTAACACTACTATCAGTGTCCGTCTTCCTCTTGAAGATCCATTTATTTAACATGGTTTGCTGATCATCGAGAAAGTCAGTCAAAGTCCATACTTTGTTCTCATACATGGATCATATCTCAGATTTTATGGCCTCAAGCCATTTCGCGGAATCTGGGCTCATCATCGCTTCCTCATAGTTCGTAGGTTCATCATGGTCTAGTAACATGACTTTCAGAACATGATTACCGTACCACTCTGGTGCGGACCGTACTCTGGAAGACCTATGAGGTTCTGTAGTAACTTGATCAGAAGTTTCATGATCATCATCATTAGCTTCCTCACTAATTGGTGTAGAAATCACTGGAACTGATTTCAGTGATGAACTATTTTCCAATTCGGGAGAAGGTATAGTTACCTTATCAAGTTCTACTTTCCTCCCACTCACTTCTTTCGAGAGAAACTCCTTCTCTAGAAAGGATCCATTTTTAGCAACGAATATCTTGCCTTCAGATCTGTGATAGAAGGTGTACCCAACAATTTCCTTTGGGCATTCTATGAAGACGCACTTCTCCAATTTGGGTTTGAGCTTATCAGGATGAAACTTTTTCACATAAGCATCGCAGCCCCAAACTTTAAGAAACGACAACTTGGGTTTCTTGCTAAACCACAGTTCATATGGTGTCGTCTCAACGGATTTAGATGGTGCCCTTTTAACGTGAATGCAGCTGTCTCTAATGCATAACCCCAAAACAATAGTGGTAAATCAGTAAGAGACATCATAGATCGCACCATATCCAATAAAGTGAGGTTACGACATTTGGACACACCATAACGTTGTGGTGTTCCAGGTGGCGTGAGCTGTGAAACTATTCCACATTGTTTTAATTGAAGACCAAACTCGTAACTCAAATATTCGTCTATGCGATCAGATCGCAAAAATTTTATTTTCTTGTTACGATTATTTTTCCACTTCACTCTGAAATTCTTTGAACCTTTCAACTATTTCAGACTTATGTTTCATCAAGTAGATATACCCATACCTGCTCAAATCATCTTGTGAAGGTCAGAAAATAACGATACTTGCCACGAGCATCAACACTCATTGGATCGCATATATCGGTATGTATTATTTCTAATAAGTCAGTAGTTTGTTCCATTGTTCCGGAGAACGGAGTTTTAGTCATCTTACCCAAAAGGCACGGTTCGCAAGCATCAAATGATTCATAACCAAGTGATTCCGAAAATCCATCTTTATGGACTTTCTTCATGCGCTTTACACCGATATGACCAAAACGGCAGTGCCACAAATAAGTTGCACTATAATTATTAACTTTGCATCTTTTGGCATCAATATTATGAATATGTGTATCACTACGATCGAGATCCAACAAACTATTTTCATTGGGTGTATAACCATCGAAGGTCTTATTCATGTAAACAGAATAACAATTATTCTTTAACTTCAAATGAATACCCATATCGCAATAAACATGATCAAATCATATTCATGCTCAACGCAAATGCTAAATAACATTTATTTTGGTTTAACACTAATCTCGAAAATATAGGGAGTGAGTGATGATGATCATATCAATCTTGGAACTATTTCCAACACTCATCGTCACTTCCCCTCAACTAGTCTCTATTTATTATGTAACTCCTGTTTCGAGTTACTAATCTTAGTAACCGAACAAGTATCAAATACTCAGGGGCTACTATAAACACTAGTAAGGCACACATCAAACACCTGTATATCAAATATACCCTTGTTCACTTTGCCATCCTTCTTATCTACCAAATATTTAGGGCATTTCTGCTTCCAGTGACCATTTCCTTTGCAGTGTAAGCACTCAATTTTAGGCTTTGGTCCAGCTTTGGTCTTCTTCACGGGAGTGACAACTTGTTTGCCATTCTACTTGAAGTTTCCCTTTCTTTCCCTTTGCCCTTTTTCTTGAAACTAGTGGTCTTGTCAATCATCAACACTTGATGCTCTTTCTTGATTTCTACCTTCGTCAATTTCAACATCACGAAGAGCTCGGGAATCGTTTTCGTCATCCCTTGCATACTATAGTTCATCATGAAGTTCTAGTAACTTAGTGATGGTGACTAGAGAATTCTGTCAATCACTATCTTACCTGGAAGATTAACTCCCACTTGATTCAAGCGATTGAAGTACCCAGACAATCTGAGCACATGCTCACTAGTTGAGCGATTCTCCTCCATCTTTTAGCTATAGAACTTGTTGGAGACTTCATATCTCTCAACTCGGGTATTTGCTTGAAATATTAACTTCAATTCCTAGAACATCTCATATGGTCCATGACGTTCAAAACGTATTTGAAGTCCCGATTCTAAGCCGTTAAGCATGCATGGTGCACTAAACTATCAAGTAGTCATCATATTGAGCTAGCCAAACGTTCATAACGTCTGCATCTGCTCCTGCAATAGGTCTGTCACCTAGTGGTGCATTAAGGACATAATTCTTCTGTGCAGCAATGAGGATAAACCTCAGATCAGGGATCCAATCCGCATCATTGCTACTAACATCTTTCAACACAATTTTCTCTAGGAACATATCAAAATAAACATATGAAAGCAACAACGCAAGCTATTGATCTACAACATAATTTGCAAAATACTACCAGGACTAAGTTTCATGATAAATTTAAGTTCAATTAATCATATTACTTAAGAACTCCCACTTAGATAGACATCCCTCTAATCCTCTAAGTGATTGCATGATCCATATTAACTATACCATGTCCGATCATCACGTGAGATGGAGTAGTTTCAACGGTGAACATCAATATGCTAGGCTCGACCTTTCGGTCTCCGTGTTCCGAGGCCATATCTGTTATATGCTAGGCTCGTCAAGTTTAACCTGAGTATTCCGCGTGTGCAACTGTTTTGCACCCGTTGTATTTGAACGTAGAGCCTATCACACCCGATCATCACGTGGTGTCTCAGCACGAAGAACTTTCGCAATGGTGCATACTCAGGGAGAACACTTCTTGATAATTAGTGAGAGATCATCTTAAAATGATACCGTCAAACTAAGAAAAATAAGATGTATAAAAGATAAACATCATATGCAATCAAAATATGTGACATGATATGGTCATGATCATCTTGCGCCTTTGATCTCCATCTCCAAAGTACTGTCATGATCTCTATCGTCACCGGCACGACACCATGATCTTCATCATCTTGATTTATATCAATGTGTCCTTACATGGTTGTCTCGCCAACTATTGCTCTTGCAACTATTGCTATCGCATAGCGATAAAGTAAAGCAATTATTTGGCACTTGCATCTTATGCAACAAAGAGACAACCATAGAGCTTCTGCCAGTTGCCGATAACTTAAACAAAACATGATCATCTCATACAACAACTTATATCTCATCACGTCTTGACCATATCACATCACAACATGCCCTGCAAAAACAAGTTAGACGTCCTCTACTTTGTTGTTACAAGTTTTATGTGGCTGCTACGGGCTGAGCAAGAACCATTCTTACCTACGCATCAAAAACCACAACGATAGTTCGTCAAGTTGATGCTGTTTTAACCTTCGCAAGGACCGGGCGTAGCCACACTCGGTTCAACTAAAGTTGGAGAAACAGACACCCGCTAGTCACCTGTGTGCAAAGCACGGCGGTAAAACCAGTCTCGCGTAAGCGTACGCGTAATGTCGGTCCGGGCCGCTTCATCCAACAATACCGCTGAACCAAAGTATGACATGCTGGTAAGCAGTATGACTTGTATCGCCCACAACTCACTTGTGTTCTACTCGTGCATATAACATCAACGCATAAAACCTAGGCTCGGATGCCACTGTTGGGGAACGTAGTAATTTCAAAATAATTCCTACGCACACGCAAGATCATGGTGATGCACAGCAACGAGAGGGGAGAGTGTTGTCCATGTTCCCTCGTATACCGTAAGCAGAAGCGTTATGACAACGCGGTTGATGTAGTCGTACGTCTTCACGATCCGACCGATCCAAGTACCGAACGTACGGCACCTCCGAGTTCAGCACACGTTCAGTTTGATGACGATCCCCGGACTCCGATCCAGCAAAGTGTCGGGGATGAGTTCCTTAGCACGATGGCGTGGTGACGATGATGATGTTCTACCGGCGCAGGGCTTTGCCTAAACTCCGCGACGATATGACCGAGGTGGAATATGGTGGAGGGGGGCACCGCACACGGCTAAGGAACGATCTTGAAGATCAACTTGTGTGTTCTAGGGTGCCCCCCTGCCCCCGTATATAAAGGAGCCAAGGGGGAGGGGTCGGCCGGCCAAGGAGGGCGCGCCAGGGGGAGTCCTACTCCCACTGGGAGTAGGACTCCCTTCTTTCCTAGTTGGAGAAGGAGAATGAGGAAGGAGGTGGAAGAGGGGAAGGAAGGGGGGCGCCGCCCCCCTCTCCTTGTCCTATTCGGACTAGGGAGGGGAGGGGGCGCAGCCCACCTCTTGCCTCCTCTCCTCTTCTCCCTTAGGGCCCATGAAGGCCTAATAACCCCCGGGAGGATTCCGGTAACCCCCCGGTGCTCCGGTAAAATCCCGATTTCACTCGGAACCATTCCGATATCCAAATATAGGCTTCCAATATATCAATCTTTATGTCTCGATCATTTCGAGACTCCTCGTCATGTCCGTGATCACATCCGGGACTCCGAACAAACTTCGGTACATCAAAACTTATAAACTCATAATAAAATTGTCATCGTAACGTTAAGCATGCGGACCCTACGGGTTCGAGAACTATGTAGACATGACCTAGAACTATTCTCGGTCAATAACCAATAGCGGAACCTGGATGCTCATATTGGCTCCTACATATTCTACGAAGATCTTTATCGGTTAAACCGCATAACAACATACGTTGTTCCCTTTGTCATCGGTATGTTACTTGCACGAGATTCGATCGTCGGTATCCAATACCTAGTTCAATCTCGTTACCGGCAAGTCTCTTTACTCGTTACGTAATGCATCGTTCTGTAACTAACTCATTAGCTACATTGCTTGCAAGGCTTATTGTGATGTGCACTACCGAGAGGGCCCAGAGATACCTCTCCGACAATCGGAGTGACAAAACCTAATCTCGAAATACACCAACCCAACATGTACCTTTGGAGACACCTGTAGTACTCCTTTATAATCACCCAGTTACGTTGTGACGTTTGGTAGCACCCAAAGTGTTCCTCCGGTAAACGGGAGTTGCATAATCTCATAATTACAGGTACATGTATAAGTCATGAAGAAAGCAATAGCAACATACTAAACGATCAAGTGCTAGGCTAACGGAATGGGTCATGTCAATCACATCGTTCTCCTAATGATGTGATCCCATTAATCAAATGACAACACATGTCTATGGTTAGGAAACATAACCATCTTTGATTAATGAGCTAGTCAAGTAGAGGCATACTAGTGACACTATGTTTGTCTATGTATTCACACATGTATTATGTTTCCGGTTAATACAATTCTAGCATGAATAATAAGCATTTATCATGATATAAGGAAATAAATAATAACTTTATTATTGCCTCTAGGTCATATTTCCTTCATCATATGCCCGTCCCACGGGCTCCTGCGCCGGGTCTTCTCGGCCCTCGCCTCGCGGGCCACCAGGCGTTCCTCGGCGCGCCCTACCAGCCAGCTTTCGTCGGCCACAGCGCCCCCTCGCCCCGCCGCCTCTCGGCAGTTACGGTCTGCCCACCCCGGTGCCGCCCTATGGGGGTCTTCTGCCACCGTCGATCCCTGCGCCATGGGATCCCGCCCTCCTGGCCACCCTGTACTCTGCACCGTCGCCGAGTAACTATGGCGATGGCGGCGACTGGTACACGGACTCCGGTGCTACTGCACATATATATGATAGCTCATCCTGGTAACCTAACCTCCTCCACTCCCGTTCATACGCCCACTCGTATCACTGTTGGCAATGGTTCTTCTTTACTTATCACTCATATCGATAGCGCTGCTTTTCCCTTCACTTCCACACCCATCACTATGTCTAATGTTCTTGTTTCCCCTGAATTAGTCACAAACTTAGTTTCCATTCGTCGTCTTACTCGTGAGAACCCACTTACTACTGTTGAATTTGACGGTGCTGGTTTTTCTGTGAAGGACGCCCGTACCCGGATGGTACTTCACCGATGTGACAACCCCGATGAGCTCTATCCCATGCACGCCGGCGCCTCCACTTCCACACCCGTCGCCTCGCCGTTGGCGTCGACCTTTGGCATGCTCGCTTTTGCGTCAAATTCTTAGGAATTTTTCTTTCTCGTGTAGTAAGCTCGACGAGCATACTTGTGAGGCTTGTCGTTTAGGCAAGCACGTTCCTCTTTCTTTTAGTGTGTCTACAACTGTTTCCACTTTTCCGTTTCAATTACTTCATAGTGATGTTTGGACATTGATAACCCACAAGTATAGGGGATCGCAACAGCTTTCGAGGGTCGAGTATTCAACCCAAATTTATTTATTTGACACAAGGGGAGCCAAGGAATATTCTTGAGTATTAGCAGTTGAGTTGTCAATTCAACCACACCTGGATAACTTAGTATCTGCAGCAAAGTGTTTAGTAGCAAAAGTGGTATGATAATAATAGTAGCGGTAGCAAAAGTAAAAGTAAATGTTTTTTGGTTTTTGTAGTAGTTGTAACAGTAGCAACGGAAAAGTAAATAAGCGAAGAACAATATGTGAAAAGCTCGTAAGCAATGGATCAATGATGGATAATTATGCCGGATGCGATTCCTCATGCAATAGTTATAACACAGGGTGATATAGAACTAGCTCCAGTTCATCAATGTAATGTAGGCATGTATTCCGTAAATAGTCATACGTGCTTATGGAAAAGAACTTTCATGACATCTTTCGTCCTACCCTCCCGTGTTCAGCGGGGTCCTTACGGAAACTAAGGGATATTAAGGCCTCCTTTTAATAGAGAACCGGAACAAAGCATTAGCACATAGTGAATACATGAACTCCTCAAACTACGGTCATCACCGAGAAGTATCCCGATTATTGTCACTTCGGGGTTGTCGGATCATAACACATAATAGGTGACTATAGACTTGCAAGATAGGATCAAGAACACACATATATTCATGAAAACATAATAGGTTCAGATCTGAAATCATGGCACTCGGGCCCTAGTGACAAGCATTAAGCATAGCAAAGTCATATCAACATCAATCTCAGAACATTGTGGATACTAGGGATCAAACCCTAACAAAACTAACTTAATTACATGGTAAATCTCAACCAACCCATCACCGTCCAGCAAGCCTACGATGGAATTATTCACGCATGGCGGTGAGCATCATGAAATTGGTGATGGAGGATGGTTGATGATGACGATGGCGACGAATCCCCCTCTCCGGAGCCCCGAACGGACTCCGGGTCAGTCCTCCCGAGAGAGATTAGGGCTTGGCGGCGGCTCCGTGTCGTGAAACGCGATGAAACTTTCTCCTTGATTTTTTTCTCCCCGAGACGGTATATATGGGGTTGGAGTTGAGGTCGGGAGGTGTCCAGGGGGTCCACGAGATAGGAGGGCGCGCCCTAGGGGGGTGCCCCCCTGTCTCGTGGACAGCCCGTGGGCCCCATGGCCTTCATTCTTTCTCCAAAAATTCTTATTAATTCTGAAAAGTGCCTCCGTGGATTTCCAGGACATTCCGAGAACTTTTCTTTTCTACACATAAAACAACATCATTGCAGTTCTGCTGAAAATAGCGTCAGTCCGGGTTAGTTTCATTCAAATCATGCAAGTTAGAGTCCAAAACAAGGGCAAAAGTGTTTGAAAAAGTAGATACGTTGGAGACGTATCAACTCCCCCAAGCTTAAACCTTTGCTTGTCCTCAAGCAATTTCAGTTGATAAACTGAAAGTGATAAAGAAAAACTTTTACAAACTCTGTTTGCTCTTGTTGTTGTAACATGAAAAGCCAGCATTCAAGTTTCAGCAAATATTATGAACTAACCATGCTAACAATAACACATAGGTCTCACAATACGCATATCAATAACATAATCAGCTAACGAGCTATAATAATAAAACTCAAATGACAACACTTTCTCAAAATAATCATAACATGATATAACAAAATGGTATCTCGCTAGCCCTTTCTGAGACCGCAAAACATAAATGTAGAACACCTTTAAAGATCAAGGACTGACTAAACATTGTAATTCATGGTAAAAGAGATCCAATCAAGTCATACCCAATATAAATCAATAATAATGAATGCAAACGACAGTGTGCTCTCCAGTGGGTGCTTTTAATAAGAAGGGTGATGACTCAACATAAAAGTAAATAGATAGGCCCTTCGCAGAGGGAAGCAGGGATTTGTAGAGGTGCCAGAGCTCGATTTTAAAATAGAGATTGAATAACATTTTGAGCGGCATACTTTTGTTGTCAACACAACAACTATGAGATGGCTGTATCTTCCATACTACATGCATTATAGGCAGTTCCCAAACAGAATGGTAAAGGTTTATACTCCCCCAACCACCAACAAGCATCAATCCTTGGCTTGCTCGAAACAACGAGTGCCTCCAACATACAACAGCCCTGGGGGAGTTTTGTTTAATTATTTCGATTTGCTTTGATCTTTTTGGATCATGGGACTGGGCATCCCGGTTACCGACCCTTTCTCGTGAATGAGGAGCGGAGTCCACTCCTCTTGAGAATAACCCACCTAGAATGGAAGATATAGGCAGCCCTAGTTGAAACATGACACTACAAAAAGAAGACACATCCGTGACATTTTGGGCCGAACGAAATTTTTTTCTGTCATACATATGACACTTCTATGACGATAATTGTGACAAAACCTGGTATCATCATAGATGTGGTGGGCTCCTACTTCTATGACAAAAAATCATGACATAAAATGGGCTTTTCGTCCTGGGCGGGCCGGAGACGCAGCTGCATGACATTCTTTGGGCCGTCCATGACGGAAAAAACCATGGTAGAAGCGAGGGGGAGGAAAATTTCGAGGAGTTGCTGGTTACGGTGGGAGAGTGATGCGCGTTTCTCTCGTACAGGTATGCGCGTGTGTGCGAGGCGTTGGCTCTAACTGAACCCGAGTGAGGCGTTGGGCTCTAACTGAACCCGAGCGATTGCACTGCACGCTACGCGTTACTGAACCCGAGCGATCGATCGATGGCTGTTAACTGAACCTGATGGAGCGATTCCTTCGCTACTGCTGCTAACTGAAGCCGATCGATTGGATGAACAGTGAGCGTTGCGGTGGGGGGGGGGGGTGGATGAACAGTGAGCGGTGGCGTTGCCTCTGGATGAACAGGAACCCGTGGTGTGGAGGGCTGGATGAACAGTAGACGGTGGAGGGGTGGCCGTGGAGGGGTGGTTGAACAGGACCCCGTGGTGTGGAGGACTGGGTGAACAGTAGACGGTGGAGGGGTGCCCGTGGAGGGGTGGTTGAACAGTAGCCGGTGGAGTAGCACGCGATGGAGGCTGGATGAACAGGAGCCCGTGGAGGCTAGAGGAGGTCGACGGTAGCCCGTGGAGGCTGGAAGAGGTCGACGGTAGCCCGTGGAGGCTGGAGGAGGTCGACGGTGGAGATGAACAGTATCCTGTGGAGTCCCGTTTTGCGGTACACCACACCCCTCCCGATGAACAGGACCCCCGTTTCGACCGTAGCGCTCCAACACAAGTTCGTTTCGTCCATTTTGCGGTACGCCACACCCCTCCCGATCAATAGGACCCCCGTTTCGACCGTAGCGCTCCAACACAAGTCCGTTTCGTCTGTTTTGCGGTACGCCACACCCCTCCCGATCAACAGGACCCCCGTTTCGACCATAGGAGGTCCGTTTCCTCCGTTTTGCGGTACGCCACACCCCTCCCGATGAACAGGATCCCGTTTCGAACGTGGCCGGTCGAACACAAGGCTGTTTCCTCCGTTGTGCGGTACGCCAGGCCTCGTTTCCATCGCCTGTTCCGTCCAAGCCCTCCCGATGAACACGACCACGCATTCCGTTCCGACCCAGCCGGTTGGCTCCCACGCGTTTCGTTGCCTCCCGATGAACACGACGCATTCCGTTGCCTCCCCATGAACACGACGACGACGTTGTTTCTCTGTTCCGACCCAGCCATGTACGTATGCGCGAGTAGGCGTTCGAGATCCTGCTCGTATGTACGTACGTGGTCGTATTTTCTTTCTTGCACCCTCGCCGCTGTACGTACGTGTACATGCTACGTGCGCGCCTCTATTACGACACGTGCGCGCCTCTACAACGACCAGTATGTGCGTACACGTTCGCGGCCAGAATGACAACGCTACATACGCTTCGACCAGGTGGGTCCCGACTGTTAGGCACTTCCTTGCGTGCGAAAATGTAGCTGGTGGGTCCCAGCAGTCAGAAGGGCGAATCGTTTTTTTTTGCCCGGACGCACTTCCATGCATGCGAAGGTGTAGCTGGTGGGTCCCAGCAGTCAGAGGGGAAACTTTTTTTCACGAAATACGGTGGCCCGTCCGGTGGGTCCCTGCTGTCCGGTTGACGCTCTTCTTTTGCGGCAAGAAAGCTAATTTTATGAGAAAAATCTGGGCGAAAGATTCACCCCAATCGGAGTTATGGATCTCCGGATATAAAAGAAACGGTGAAAGGGCAGAATCTGGGAACGCAAAAACAAAGAGAGATAGAGAGACATATCCAATCTCGGAGGGGCTCTCACCCTCCCACGCCATGGGAGCCAAGGACCAGAGGGGAAACCCTTCTCCCATCTAGGGAGGAGGTCAAGGAAGAAGAAGAAGAAGGGGGGACCTCCCCCTTGCTTCCGGTGGCGCCGGAACGCTGCCGAGGGCCATCTTCATCACCGCGATCTACACCAACACATCCGCTATCTTCACCAACATCTCCATCACCTTCCCCCCATCTATGTTCAGCGGTCCACTCTCCCGCAACCCGTTGTACCCTCTACTTGAACATGGTGCTTTATGCTTCATATTATTATCCAATGATGTGTTGCCATCCTATGATGTCTGAGTAGATTTTCATTGTCCTATCGGTGATTAATGAATTGCTATGATTGGTTTGAATTGCATGTTTTATTATTGGTGCTATCCTATTGTGCCCTCCGTGTCGCACAAGCGTGAGGGATTCTCGCTGTAGGGTTTGCAATATGTTCATGATTTGTTTATGGTGGGTGGCTTGAGTGACAGAAGCACAGACCCGAGTAAGTAGGTTGTTTGCGTATGGGATAAAGGGGACTTGATACTTTAATGCTTTGGTTGGGTTTTACCTTAATGATCTTTAGTAGTTGGGATACTTGCTAGAGTTCCAATCATAAGTGCATATGATCCAAGAAGAGAAAGTATGTTAGCTTATGCCTCTCCCTCAAATAGAATTGCAATAGTGATTATCGGTCTAGTAAAGTAGTCAATTGCTTAGGGACAATTTCACAACTCCTACCACCACTTTTCCATACTCGCTATATTTACTTTATTGCTTCTTTATCTAAACATCCCCTAGCTTTAATTTACGTGTTATTTATTATCTTGCAAACCTATCCAACAACATCTACAAAGTACTTCTAGTTTCATACTTGTTCTAGGTAAAGCGAACACTAAGCGTGCGTAGACTCGTATCGGTGGCAGATAGGACTTGAGAGGGTATTTGTTCTACCTTTAGCTCCTCGTTGGGTTCGACACTCTTACTTATCGAAAGAGGCTACAGTTATCCCCTACACTTGTGGGTTATCAGGGTGCGCCCCTGAGCTTGTCCCTCCCTCGTGATTCCTCAGGTCTTCTCCCCAACCTTCATGGGTCCCTTCTCGTCCAGAGAAAATCAATCCAAAGTTTTTTCTCTGTTTGGACTTCGTCTGGTATTGAGTTTCTAAAAATTAGAAAAAAAAAACAGCAACTGGCACTGGGCACTAGGTTAATAGGTTAGTCCTCAAAAATGATATAAAATTGCATATAAAACATCCAAGATTGATACTATAATAGCATGGAACAGTAAAAAATTATAGATACATTAGAGACATATCAAATGTCCCCAAGCTTAATTCCTGCTCATCCTCGAGTAGGTAAATGATAAAAAAAAATTTGATGTGAAATTCTACCTAACATGTCTACCATGTAATATTTCTTTTATGTATGAATATTTAGATTCGAATGATTCAAATCAATAGTCTATAATTTGACAAAAAGGACATCAATACTCAGGCATACCAACAAACAATGATACTTTTTAAAACAAAAAAGCTAAAGAATGCTATCCCTACAAAATTATATAGCCTTGTCATGCTCAATTTTCTTAACACAAAGTATTTATAATGTACAACCCTGATGACAGGTCGAGAAATTGGTTCATATTTTTTAACACGCTTTAGCTTTTTTAATCCCCACGCAATACATGAGCGCAAGCCATGGATATAACATTATGGATGGAATTAATATATAGAGTACGATGGTATAGATTAATGTGGAGAAGACAAAAAAAGAAGATAGTCTATCATCGACGCGGCTAATCAACGGACTATGCATATGCCCATCAATTGATGTTAATGAGAGAAGTAGGGATTGCCATGCAATGGATGCACTAAAAGATATAAGTGTATGAAAGCTTAAACTGAAAACTAAGTGGGTGCTGGTGGCATTGAGGGAAACACTCGGAGCCTCCTTAAAGTAGAAGGCAGAGTCAGGATTTGAAGATAGGGAGAGCGAAGATGACAAAAGAACGTATATATCAAGGCTCATGTAACATCATCACATTTTTGCAACAACGCTAATATTTGTGTAAGACATAAGTCTAATACATAAGCACAACGATAAATGTATGTTTGAAAATTATGGGTCTAATTTAGCCATATGGTTATCTAGAAGTTATGTATGAATTAATAATCTCTCACCAGAGCTGGCCTAGATATTGAATCAGGTTCAGAAAAAACAATTGTCGTTCTTCCTCTATATTAAACTATAGAAGCATACCTAGACTGAAACAATTAATTCACACACAAAGATAAATTAGATCTCTACGTCTAATCACAAAGATATAATTACGAACATGTGATTACTATTACTAAGTCATTAGACCGGAGCACACGACGTAATAGAGATTAGGAGTACATATACCTTGAGAAATTGATTTGTTAGAACATCTACAGTCGGGCCTCTCATACCCATTTCAAACGTCCGAACAGGTCATCCGGTCATTGACCGGCCAAAAAAATCAACGCAATCGAACCTCTTAAACCGCGGACAAATGCCCGGGCTGACCGACATCCCTCATACCCAGCTCAAATATAGGACGAATATGGGGTGGCCTCGGCACGCCCGAGCGCGTCCGCCTGACAACCCCGACCCACCACTGACCCCACAAAAAACTCCAATCTGGGCAGTGAGCTCAAACCCTAGCTCACTCTCCCCCCCCCTCTCTCTCTCTCTCTCCACTCCTTTCCTCTCCGGTTTCGATCCCATCCACCACGATGAGAAGCTCCGGCAGCGACTCCGGCTCGAAGCTCGACTACGAGGAGATGACCCTCCGCATTGCGCTGGAGCGGTCCAAGGTGGAGACCGGCGGAAGCTCCAGATCTGGAGCGTCGCCGCAGCTCCCGCGCTGGTGCAGCGCGGACACCGAAGCTGGACCCTCCCAGCCCACGCATAGCGATGCAAGGAGAGCACAATCCACGCCGGGCCGCACCATCTCCTTCCCCTGTCGGTCGCTCCTCCACTCGGCCAGCGCTGGGTGCTTATGCCTGCGCCGCCGGCTTGCACGCGCACTCTAGAGTCAGAGGCGTGCACCATGCGCAGTGAGAGGCAGTGTGCACGTGAGAGGGATGCGCGGAGCAGTCCGCGCGCCACCACCGCGGGAGGGAGGCGGACGCCAACGAGGACACGTGTCTCCTCGCATGGGTCTACCGCCGCTCCCTCACGATGGCAGAGACAAATGCTCGCGTTCTCCAACGGTAGAATGCCAAGGCGCTCCGGCTTGCTATTGAGCAGTCGGAGCGCGAGGCGAATGAGGCAGCAACGGAGAAGGCTCGGGTGGCAAGGTTGAAGCGGGATCAGGACATGGCGGTCCGTCGGGTGAAGGGGCTCATCGTCCTCTCCGACTCCGACTCCGACGATGGCGGCGAACTGCACCTCCTCGTTGGACGACCAAGACCCTCCACCAGCCGCGGACGCCTACAGCTGCTGAGGGAGTCCTGGACTAGGGGGTGTCCGGACAGCTAGACTATCATCGTCCGCTGGACTCCAAGACTACGAAGATACAAGATTGAAGACTCCGTCCTGTGTCTGGATGGGACTTTCCTTGGCGTGGAAGGCACGCTTGGCGATACGGATATGTAGATCTCCTACCTTTGTAACCAACTCTGTGTAACCCTAGCCTCCTCCGGTTTCTATATAAACCAGAGGGCTTTAGTCCGTAGGACAACATACATTACAACAATCATACCATAGGCTAGCTTTAGGGTTTAGCCTCCTTGATCTCGTGGTAGATCCACTCTTGTACTACCCATATCATCAATATTAATCAAGCAGGACGTAGGGTTTTACCTCCATCGAGAGGGCCCGAACCTGGGTAAAACATCGTGTCCCTTGTCTTCTGTTACCATCCGCCTAGACGCACAGTTCGGGACCCCCTACCCGAGATCCGCCGGTTTTGACACCGACATTGGTGCTTTCATTGAGAGTTCCTCTGTGCCGTCACCGATAGGCTAGATGGCCTCTTCAATCAACAACGCTGTCCAGGGTGAGACTTTTCTCCCCGGACAGATCTTCGTATTCGGCGGCTTCGCACTGCGGGCTAATTCACTTAGCCATCTGGAGCAGATCGAAAGCTACGCCCCTGGCCATCAGGTCAGATTCGGAAGCCTAAACTTCACGGCCGACGTCCGCGGAGACTTGATCTTCGACGGGCTCGAGCCACAGCCAAGCGCGCCGCACTGTTACGATGGGCATGAACTAGCTCTGCCGCCGAACAGTGCCTTGGTGGCCGCACTCGAATCTGCTTCGGCCCTTAGTCCGGAGCCGATCGCCCAGATCGAGGACCGGTGGATGGACGCCACCTCGGGGGCTTCAACTTCCACGGCGATGAAGCCGAACACTAACCTTGTCCCTCGCGAAACTCGTGATTCCGAGGTGCCGGACTCCTTGCCGGACTCTGGACCTCCCCCGCCCCTACCAATCGAATCTGATTGGGCGCCGGTTATGGAATTCACCGCCACGGACATCTTCCAACACTCGCCCTTTGGCGACATCCTAAATTCGCTAAAGCACCTCTCGCTATCCGGAGAGTCCTGGCCGGATTATGGCCAGGATGGTTGGGATACGGACGACGAAGAAATTCAGAGCCCACCCACCACCCACTTTGTAGCCACTGTCGATGATCTAACCGACATGCTAGACTACGACTCCGAAGACATCGATGCTATGGACGACGATGCCGGAGACGAACAGGAACCAGCGCCTACAGGGCACTGGAAGACCACCTCGTCATACGACATATACATGGTGGACACCCCAAAAGACGGGGACGGCGAAGAAGAAGCGGAGGCAGATTCTTTAAAGAAGCAGCCCAAGCGCCGGCGTCAGCGGCGCCACTCTAAATCCCGCCACAACAAGAATGGAGATTCCGGCACAGGAGATAATAATACCCAGAGAGTGCCAAAGATAATCCCCTCCAGCAAGACTCAGCGCAGGAGGACGCAGAAGCAAGCCCTCACGAGAGGGCGGCAGACGAAGAGGTCGAGGATTATAACTATATGCCTCCCTCCGAAGACAAGGCAAGCCTCAACGACGACGAATTCGTCGTGCCCGAGGATCCCGTCGAACAAGAGCGTTTCAAACGCAGGCTTATCGCCACGACAAATAGCCTAAAGAAAAAGCAGCAGCAGCTTCAAGCTGATCAGGACCTGCTGGCCGATCGATGGATCGAGGTCCTCGCGGCCGAAGAGTTTAAACTCGAACGCCCCTCCAAAAGCTACCCCAAACGCAAGTTGCTCCCCCGATTAGAGGAGGAAGCATACATACATTCATCACCAGCGCACGATACGGCTGACCGACCACCCCGTGGTCGTGATAGAGAGGCATCCAGGCCCTCAACCAAGACCGTACCCCGGCGTCGCTCCAAAAGTACGAAGCCAAAAGGGAACGCGCCGGACTTGCGAGACGTATTGGAGGACAAAGCAAGGCAATCCAGATCCATCTACGGATCACGAGGGCGCCCCACGACCCACGACGAATACCGTCGCTCCGGATACAGTAACCCCGGCCGGGCCGAACACAGCAGACAACGCTCTCTCAAGCTGCGTCGTGATATTGCTCAATACAGAGGCACCGCACACCCGCTATGCTTCACTGACGAAGTAATGGATCATCAAATCCCTGAAGGGTTTAAACTCGTAAACATCGAATCCTATGATGGCACAACAGACCCCGCGGTTTGGATCGAAGATTATATTTTCCACATCCATATGGCCCGCGGCGACGATCTCCATGCCATCAAGTATCTCCCACTCAAGCTTAAAGGACCAGCTCGGCATTGGCTCAATAGCTTGCCCGCAGAGTCAATTGGGTGTTGGGAAGACCTGGAAGCCGCATTCCTCGACAACTTCCAGGGCACGTATGTGCGGCCACCAGACGCCGATGACCTAAGCCACATCATTCAGCAGCCAGACGAATCGGCCAGACAATTCTGGACACGGTTCTTGACAAAGAAAAACCAAATCGTCAACTGTCCGGATGCAGAGGCCCTTGCAGCCTTCAAACATAACATCCGCGACGAGTGGCTAGCCCGACACCTGGGACAGGAAAAGCCGAAATCCATGGCAGCCCTCACATCATTAATGACCCGCTTTTGCGCGGGAGAGGATAGCTGGCTAGCTCGCAGCAACAATCTCCGTAAAAATTCTGGCAGTCCGGATACTAAGGACAACAATGGCAGGTCACGTCGAAACAAAAATAAGCGCCGCATTAACGGCGACGACAAGGAGGATACGGCAGTCAACGCCGGATTTCGAGGCTCTAAACCCGGTCAGCGGAAGAAGCCATTCAAAAGAACCACTCCGGGTCCGTCCAATTTGGACCGATTACTCGACCGCTTATGCTAGATACATGGCACCCCTGAAAAGCCAGCTAATCACACCAATAGAGATTGCTGGGTGTTCAAGCAGGCAGGCAAGTTAATTGCCGAAAACAATGACAAGGGGCTAAACAGCGACGACGAGGAAGAGACCCGACCGCCGAACAATAGAGGACAGAAGGGTTTCCCCCCACAAGTACGAACGGTGAATATGATTTACGCAACCCATATACCCAAGAGGGAGCGGAAGCGTGCACTAAGGGACGTCTATGCGATGGAGCCAGTCGCCCCGAAGTTCAATCCATGGTCCTCTGGTCCGATCACTTTCGATCGAAGAGACCATCCGACCAGCATACGCCATGGCGGATTCGTCGCATTGGTCTTAGACCCAATCGTCGATGGATTTCACCTCACGAGAGTCCTGATGGACGGCGGCAGTAGCCTGAACCTGCTTTATCAGGATACAGTGCGCAAGATGGGCATAGACCCTTCAAGGATTAAACCTACAAAGACAACCTTTAAAGGTGTCATACCAGGTGTGGAAGCCAATTGTACAGGCTCAGTCACACTAGAAGTGGTCTTCGGATCCCCGGACAATTTCCGGAGCGAGGAGTTAATCTTCGACATAGTCCCGTTCCGCAGCGGCTATCACGCTCTGCTCGGGCGAACCGCGTTTGCAAAGTTCAACGCGGTGCCGCATTATGCATACCTCAAGCTCAAGATGCCAGGACCCCGTGGAGTCATCACGGTCAACGGGAATACGGAACGCTCCCTCCGAACGGAGGAACATACAGCGGCTCTCGCGGCAGAAGTACAGAGCAGCCTCCTAAGGCAATTTCCGAGTCCGGCCGTTAAACGGCCGGATACAGCAAAACGCGCCCGAAGCAATACCAATGAAGACCACCTGGCACGATCAGAGCACGCGTAGCAATGCGGCCCTAACCCCCGCCCTCGCATGATTGCAAGAACAACCCTCCGCGTACATCATTACGCTTTAGAGATACCATGGGCGCAGGGGAAGGGGCACGATCACAATGGACCCAGAGTGCGGCTCGACCACACCAGGGGCTCGCAAGTGTGCCCCCTTTTTTATTATTATTATTTTCCCTCTTTGTGTACACAGGACTCCGTTAACCAGAGGCCCTGTCCGGCGGTGAACCTGCCGAACTCATGATGCAACAGCCAGGGAAGAAAGAAGGCTGCGACGAACACTCAGGTGGTCTCAATTACAAGCATTAAATTCGATTATATACACCAAGTCCGCAGCTCACCCCTGGAGGGGGTCATGTTTAATTAGTCTAAATCCCTTGCTTACCGCACTATTTGTATCAGTCCGCACTCATAGCAGACTTCCTTTAATAAATAATGCAGCACTTTTCGACGGCAATTGCATTACTTTTTATATATATATGTTCATTACATGACATCTTGCACCCGTACATTTTGGTACGGCCCAATACACCAGGGGCTTATGTTCCCCACATTATGGTGTGGTAAGTCCGAACACTTTCATAAGTACGGCACCCCGAACTTATAGCATTATATGAATCGGCTCCGAATCATGTCTTGGGTCAATAGTTGGGTTTGCCCGGCTCCCACATTTTGGTGCCTTACGTTCCGTTCTGTCGGCTAAGGTGGCACTGGGAGAACCACTGCGATTGCGCCCCGGTTGAGCCGGGCGAGCGCCTCAGTGCAGAAAGCTAAAACTGACCGACATGATAAGGCGAGAGACTGGTCGCTGTTCGAGAGGTCTTTTCGGGTCCTTAAAGACTCATGCTGCTTCGAGCGAAGTTCCGGATAATGTCCGACGAAGGCGTGGATAGCGCCCCGGATTCGGTCTTCCGAATACCAGGGGCTTCGCCGAAATTTAAAATTATAGAATTCTATGGCTAAGTGAGAGTGTTCAAGCATTATAAGTCCGGTTGCCTTGTTCGTTGTGTTGAGCGCCTCCCTAGATGGACCCAAAAATGGGAACAAGAGTGCTCAAGTTTATCCCGAACACCCCAGCACTTGCGGCTCAGGGGCTGAAGCCAACGACTTGCCATCTCTCAGATTTTATAAAACGGCCGCACAGAAGGTAATATTTTAAATTAAACAAGCGTTGCTCATGGCGCATATGAACGAAGTTTTCAGCGCACAGGATAATACATAGCGAGTTTACTCAAAAATTACATCTCTGGGGCACTCATCCGCAATATCGCGGGCTCCCTTCAGGACAGTTTTATAATACATCTCGGGCGTATGATACTCCTTGCCCGGTGGCGGCGGGTCAGTGAGAAGCTTCTCCGCATCCAGCCTGCCCCAGTGCACCTTTGTGCGGGCAAGGGCCCGACGAGCACCTTCAATACAGGCGGAGCGCTTGATGACCTCCACCCAGGGGCACGCATCCACCAGCCGCCGCACGAGGCCGAAGTAGCTCCCCGGCATGGCCTGTCCAGGCCACAGCCGGACTATAAGGCCCTTCATGGCCTCCTCAGCTACCTTGTGGAGTTCGACCAGCTGCTTCAGCTGGTCGCTTGGGGGCACCGGATGGCCGGCCTCAGCGTACTGAGACCAGAAGACCTTCTCCGTCGAGCTCCCCTCCTCGCCACGATAGAATGCGGCGGCATCGGACACGCTACACGGCAGATCTGCAAACGCCCCTGGAGAGCTCCGAATGCGGGTAAGTGTAAGGTAGTTTACATTAACATGCTTGCTTTGCATGAAAAATGCCTTACCCGCCGCTATCTTCTTTACATCTTCAACCTCCTGAAGGGCCTTACGAGCCTCGGCCTTGGCGGACTTGGCACTTTCGAGAGCCGAGGCAAGCTCGGACTCTCGAGTCTTGGAGTCACGCTCCAAGCTCTCATGCTTCTCCATGAGAGCCCGGAGCTCTTGCCGTACTTCTGCCACCTGTGCCTCATGCTTTTCTCGCTCTGCCCGTTCCGTGGCCGCACTGCGTTTGGCCGCAGACACAGCTTCCTTCAGGGCTGCCACCTCGTTCGTGGCCCCTACAATACCCACATTATCCTTGTTAATTTTATTTTACAACCTGTAAGGTCAATCTTCAAAGTGGTGTTACTCACCTTCTTTGTCCTCGAGCTGCTTCTTGGCATGACCAAGCTCTCGCTCGGACCGCTCGAGATCCTGCTTTGCACCGACCTCCGCAGTCAGTGCGGCAGTGGTCAGCAGCACAGCCTGCAAACCCATATTGACATAATTTATTAGCAACCTGCGAATATCTTTTTAGATCCTCAGTCCGGCTTTTCTTTCCGAACACCGAACCGAGCATCAGGGGCTACTGTCTATGCGGTATTACATTATACAATTTTAACTTCTTACCTCAAAGCCTGTTAAAAGGCTACTGCAGGCTTCGGTCAGCCCGCTCTTGGCGAGCTGGACCTTCTGAATCACCGCACTCATAACAGCGCGGTGTTCTTCCTTGATGGAAGCGCCTTTAAGCGCTTCCAGCAAGTTGTCCGGCGCCTCCGGTTGGACGGAGGCCGCCGGCATCACGGTCTTGCCCTCCTTTCGAAGGGGCCACTTGCCGGACTCTGGAACCACTACGGGTTCCGATGTAGAGTCCGGCGCAAAGTCCGGGAGGCTGCCTAGCGGCGCCTCCGGAGCCTCCTCCTGACTCGGCGTCCTCACCGGCGCGGGGAGTAGAGGCCGTCAGAAGTGAATCCACATCCGACGGGGCCAACGACCCGCTCGAAGAAGCGGGGAGATCATCATCGGCCGGACTATGGACAGTATGCGGCATTAGCGGGACACTATGTGACACGAAGGAAAACGCATATCAGGGATCTGGATACTTACGATCTTGCCAGACGCCTGGCCCTTAAAGGCCACTCCTCCTCGCCAACGTTGGTGTTGGCGGAGCTGTCCGGGGGAATAGTTCTCCCCCTCTTGGACCCTTCGGCCTCCCCTGTTGGGGAAGCCTTCCTCTTCCTCTCTCCCTCCTCCGGGAGAGAGTCTTCTTCCTCCTCCTCGTCTTCGGGGGAGGAGTCCGCCTCGTCATCGGACACCTGATTACGGGAACTCTTTCGAGTCCCCGTGGCCACCTTCTTGGCCTTCTTCTCCGGCACCACGTGCGGTGCCGGAACCAGCAGCCCTGCTAGACGGGTGTTCACTGGGTCTTCTGGCATGGGAGCCGGACAGATGAGCTGCTCGGCCTTCTCCATCCATTCCTGCCAAAGGAAAGGAAAGATTGAGACCCTCCTAGAGTCAATCTATTTACCACAAGTGTCCCGTAAAGGGGTCGAATCACTTACCTCGTCAGCTGGATGCTGCGAGCGAAATCCGTGATCTTCCGTCGCGGATGCGGGGGCTTCGGTGCCCTTAAACAGCACCCTCCAGGCGCCTTCATACGTCGTGTCGAAGAGCCCGCTTAGCGCCTGGTGCTGTTCCGGATTGAACTCCCATAGATTGAATGCCCGTTCTTGGCATGGGAGAATCCGGCGGATGAGCATGACTTGGACCACGTCGACGAGCCTGAGCTTATTGCTCACCAGCTTCTGGATACAGGTTCGGAGTCCCGTCAGCTCCTTCGGATTGCCCCACAACAAGCCCTTCTCTTTCCAGGAGGTGAGCTGCGTGGGGATGCCAGATCTAAACTCGGGGGCCGCCGCCCACGTGGGTTCGCGCGGCTCGGTGATGTAGAACCACCCCGATTGCCATCCCTTGACGGAGTCCACGAAGGCCCCTTCGAGCCAAAGGACGTTGGGCAACTTTCCCAACATGGCGCCTCCGCATTCCGCTTGCGTGCCCTTCACAACCTTCGGCTTGACGTTGAAGGTCTTGAGCCACAGGCCGAAGTGGGGCCGGATGCAGAGGAAGGCCTCGCACACGACGATGAACGCCGAGATGTTGAGGATGAAGTTCGGCGCCAGATCGTGGAAATCCAGGCCATAGTAAAACATGAGCCCCCGGACAAAAGGGTGAAGAGGAAAACCTAGTCCGCGGAGGAAGTGGGGAAGGAAAACAACCCTCTCATGGGGCCCGGGGGTGGGGATGAGCTGCCCCTCGTCGGGCAGCCGATGCGCGATGTCGCTGGAAAGGTATCCGGCGCTGCGCAGCTTGGTGATGTGCTCCTCCTTAACGGTGGAGGCCAACCATTTGCCTCCCGCTCCGGACATAGTCGGAGAGGGTCGAGGCGAGATGCGCGAGCTTGAGCGTTGGAGCTTGAGTGCGCGGAGATGGATAAGCAAAGGAGGAAGAAGGCGTAGGTGAGAAGGTAAATCCTTATCCCTTATATATAGAAGGACGGAGACTATGTGTCCCCCACCAGCCTGGTAAAACTCGCTTATCTCCCAAGCACCACCATCAACGGCGGGTTACCCACGTCCGTATTGATGAGAATCCCGGAATAAGGGGAACACGATCTCTGCTTCGACAGGACGTGCCAAGGAAACCGCTTCGCTAAACGTGCTGAGGTGGTATAATACAAAACGATTCAAATAAAGGCTTGGTAGCGGTGTGATGTCATGCCGCATAATACGTCAGCAGATTGGACTTGTGTACATTTTATTCTCTCTATGGTGGAATGTGGAATTTATTTTGCAGAGCTGGACACTATCCTGGTGTTCATAATCTTCTCTGGATTATTCAAGGGAGGAACCCGCCTTGCAATGCCGAACATTATGCGCGCCGGACTTATCGTCATTGAAGCCTGGTTCAGGGGCTACTGAGGGAGTCCTGGACTAGGGGGTGTCCGGACAGCCGGACTATCATTGTCCGCCGGACTCCAAGACTACGAAGATACAAGATTGAAGACTCTGTCCCGTGTCCGGATGGGACTTTCCTTGGCGTGGAAGGCAAGCTTGGCGATACGGATATGTAGATCTCCTACCTTTGTAACCGACTCTGTGTAACCCTAGCCTCCTCCGGTGTCTATATAAACCGGAGGGCTTTAGTCCGTAGGACAACATACATTACAACAATCATACCATAGGCTAGCTTTAGGGTTTAGCCTCCTTGATCTCGTGGTAGATCCACTCTTGTACTACCCATATCATCAATATTAATCAAGCAGGACGTAGGGTTTTACCTCCGTCGAGAGGGCCCGAACCTGGGTAAAACATCGTGTCCCTTGTCTCCTGTTACCATCCGCCTAGACGCACAGTTCGGGACCCCCTACCCGAGATCCGCCGGTTTTGACACCGACAGCTGCGCCGGCGATCGTAAGGGCAAAGTCCTAGCGAGGAAGTGGTGATTCTGCCCCCCTCCTCCTCAATGTTTATATCGTTTTTAGTTGTATAGAAGTTTAAGAACTTGTCCGGGGATGAACTATGATCTTTTGGATGTGGTGAAGTATGTTAATGTCCGTTTGCAGCTGATCTTGTGTTCCTTTGCAGCCAATTTTTGTTGCCCGTCGTTTGATCACGTAAGGTAGATCAACGTTTGCATGTGTAGTATGGATATAAGGCGCCGGATATGTGATACACAAATGCAGAGTGACAAATATGAGGGGTGCTCGGTCAGTGGCCGCGGATGCGCCCGGACGCGTCCACAGGCATTTGAGGGGCCGAATTTGCCAAATCCGGCTGTAGATGCTCTTAACGGGTGCACTCGACCAGATGTTGGTACAGGCGAGTGCAAGCCGGCGACGGTGATCGGCAGAGGCCATCACATTATCACTTTGTGCCCGAATTGAAACAAGTATAACAGAGAAAGATTACAAATCGAATAGTAGAAAGCCAGAAATAGACTGTCGATGGAGCGACGGCCGATGCTACTATGCCCTAATCCTACATACTCCCTCCGTTCGTTTTTATAAGGCGGTTTAGACAGTTGGTTTTGAACTGTGTTTGAACATGCTTAAATGTCTTATATAAATGAACAAAGGAAGTACCTAAGAACCTAAGAGATCAATCATCATTAACTATTTATCTAAACATGCAGTTATCCACGTCACCACACATCCCCACTCAGCTACTATTGCTCGTGCAGCCACATTATCCTCTTTTACCTCGCACGCCCCATCATCATCGTGAACTACAAGTCTGAAAACTTCATAGATGTTTTTAACAAAAATGCTACACCTACGTAACTCTATTATGTACGCCGCATAATCTTTCTTCCGCCTAACTAAACGCCCTCCAGATTTTCAGGGCGGGCCCTGCGCCTCAATTAATACCCAATTAAACACTGCCATGTCATCCATTATGCAGGATATGTAACAACCAGCCCGTAGATGTAGCATTGCTCATGTTTTAATCATGTCTGGTACTGTGGTTGATTGGAGGCTAACATGGTTCTTGATATCCCACGGTCCCCGCCGGGTGTTATGATGGAGCTCACCTCGTCAGTGCGGGCTGCATTGAAACATCATCGATGGTGTCGGATGCTGTTATGAAGCTCGCCGCGTCGGTGTAGACTGCAGTGAATCATCACCAATGGTGTCGGGTGCTGCTATGGAGCTCGCCGCGTCGATGCGGGCTGTAGTGAAACATCACCGACGACTTCGGGTGCCTGCTATGGAGCGCCGCGGGGTGGCCGTTGAAACTTCGCCGGGTTGCATTGAAGCGCCGTCGGCGCTGCAATGGAGGCCCGCCGGGCACTGTAAGTGCTGCGAGGCACTGCCACGGGGCTGTTGCCATGGACTGCTGTGTGGTGTGTTGGCTGATCCTGCGGCTGGGCTGGGGAGCGTGTGATCGAACGGCTCTGGGGGCGCCTATATTTGTAACAAATCAATCGGACGATTTGTAGCACCCGCCATAAGAAACACCACTGTGTGCGACGGTGACGGTGGGTCCGTGAGACGAGCCTCTTATTTCTTCCCCAGATTCCCAACCGGCATGTCCCTGATCCCCCGCGCTGCTCCGGCGGCGAGCATGGCGTTCGCCGGACGGGACCCCTCTGTCATCCCCCTCCTCAAGATGCTACCGCTGCTCGGGCTCCTCGCCCTCTCCTCGGCCGCAGCGCCCCCGGCGGCGTCGTCTCCCTCCGCCGTGCACAACAACAACTGGGCCGTGCTCGTCTGTACCTCCCGCTTCTGGTGAGCCATCATCTATCATGCCTGCGCCTTACCGCCTCGCCGCTCGTTGCTGTCTACTTGTCGCATCGTCTTAAATTTGCTGTGGATCAACGCAATTGTAGTGGGTTCAGGTTCACTGTGCCAAATGTAGCAGTGAGAGGTCTAAAGAAGCTAGGGTTTTGATGTAAGTGCTAAAAGTACGCACGATTGATAGAAGGATCTGGATCCAATTGCTGTATGAATCAGCTTATTAATTTATCTGTGTATCAACGAGTTTGTCCATCCCCTGTTTGCGAAGTAGTATACTCTATCGATGTCAGTGTATGGAGTGATATTTTTTTTTTCTCACTGGTTGGAATCCATTTTGTAGTACCTTTACTCTTCTGATTGCGACATAGCTTAATGTTGTCATCATGGCGGAGCCAGTCTAATGGTGACCGCGCTGGCAAACATTTGCCCATGAAGCTCTCTATCGAATCCTCCTTCCCTGTTATGACTTCAACAGAGGATCCAGGCTGAACCTGGGCAGCCTCCCAGGGTCGGCAGCGGTGGCTCCATCATTGATTATCAGAATGACTGGAGATCTCAGTGGTTGTACAACTGGTAACTGAAATATAGTTTATTCATTCTCATGGCTGGTATGTGATAATAACCATGATGACTTAAAATCTTTAAGCCGTGATGTAAGTTCAGCAAACACAAGTGTCTTTTGACAAACATTTTGGTATGAACACTTGCACAATTGTAGTTTTTCCTTGAATACACAGAAGAAGAACGCCAAGAAGGCACATATGCACACAATTGTAGTTGTGTTAATGCCAGCTAATTTTTTTAGAAGTTTTCCCTTTGATACGGAAGTTTGGTTCCATCTACCAATATCATTTGAATATGTCGCTTATGCTTTTATATTATCTGGTTGATGTTGGGTTCCGCTGCTTATCCCTGTTGTCACTTAAATCTGATCTATTATCCAAATGTTATGCAGGTTTAATTATAGACATATGGCCAACACGCTGTCTTTGTACAGGTAGTATACAAATTATAGACATATGCCGTTATATGTAAATTTTAATCTATGTCCTATGTAAAGGTTATTCCTTATTAATAAATATACCATTTTTTTCCAGGACTGTTAAGAGATTAGGAATACCTGACGAGAGGATAATACTTATGTTGGCTGATGATATGGCTTGTAATCCTCGGAACAATTATCCTGCCCAAGTGTTCAACAATGAGAACCACCAGATTAATCTTTATGGTGACAATGTTGAGGTGAATCTCTTTACTCTGAAAATATTGCTGCTGAATCATAACATTGTAGTTTGATAACCCCTCAGGTTTGCAATATTTTTCCTAGCCCATGATGTGCATGTATCATTGATACCAATGAGGTGCCAAATCTACGAAATAGTTTATGATATTGAAGCATGCATACCCATTGTAAATGACCCACTACGATTCTTAACCTCTTTTACAACAAGTAGACGCCCATAGGCATATGATTGTTATATTGCAATACCTACAATCCTGATTTTGTCACTGAAAATATTATGAAACAACGCCTCCTAAAAGATGGTCACATTTTGCAAAGTGACGGATAATTAAGACAATCGACACAGTTCAATATGGTCAGTTAGGTGATTTATGAAAGGTGGCAGCTGGCAATCCTTAAAGTTGTCCACTCATAATGCTTTGCAATCTGGTCTTATTAAAAACTACTCCCTCCGTCCCATAATATAAGACATTTTTTGACACTACACTAGTGCCAAAAAATGTCTTACATTATGCGACAGAGTAGTAATATCTTATCTTGCTACGCTGATGTTACTCTTTTGGTTTTCTAATGACAGGTTGATTACCGAGGTTATGAGGTTACAGTTGAAAACTTTTTGCGAGTTTTGACTGGAAGACATGAGAGCGCTGTACCAAGATCAAAGCGTCTCTTAAGTGATGAAGGAAGCCATATTCTTTTGTACATGACTGGACATGGTGGGGATGAATTTTTGAAGTTCCAAGATAACGAAGAACTTCAGAGCCATGATTTAGCAGATGCAGTAAAGCAAATGAAGGAGAAGCATAGGTTGAATTTTTTAATCATCAAAATTTGGATGTTGGCTTGTGCCTCTTTGTTTCTGAGTTCGTGTACTGACCTTTCACCTTGGCCTTCCTTTCAGATTTAAAGAGTTGTTGATAATGGTAGATACCTGCCAGGCTGCTACTCTTTTTTCGCAGGTTCATTTCAAGTTGCTACAAGTTCTTCTTGACATATACCGAATTACTGTTATACATATTATCCATTTCATTTTGTAACCGCTCAAAATGTCTTTTACATTTTGGGTATCATTCGCAAATGTTCATATATTGTTAGCAAGTGCGCAAACTATAGCATGTTGTACATCTATGAATTTCTTCACATTTTTTGTTTTGTTTTGGGCACAATTAGCTCCGGGTTCATCATTCTGAATTTATTTTCCATATGACCGTATCATAGTATACACTTTTGTAACATTCATTGTTGCTGTACATCACTTTTTAGTATGAAATAGTTGTTTGGCATATGGGAGTGCAAATGCTGCATATGGCGTTTGTGCTACATGGTATGCTAACCACTTGTGTTTCATGATTTGAATAATAGGTCACATAATTATAGAATCAGCCGATGATCTGCGCTGCTAGAGTGGACTTCACCCTTTTGACTTTTTGTATATCTGAAAAACTCTATCTAAAGGCTGTACCTGATATATTTAATATCCACAGCTTCAATCACCTGGTGTTTTGGCGATTGGTAGCAGCATGAAGGGTGAAAACTCTTACTCTCACCATCTCGACTCAGACGTGAGAACATGCCCTACACAGTTATTTCAGATAGTATTTGCAAACTTATTTTACCTTATTACTTGTCATGAAGCTGGTTAATGTTATTCATTTCTGGTGGCAGATTGGTGTTTCTGTTGTGGATAGATTTACCTTCCATACACTTGCTTTCTTTGAGAAGCTGAACATGTATAGCAATGCTTCATTGAACAGGTAAATTGTACTTTACATGCTCTTCTCTTGAATTATGTATCTCGGTTGAAAGTTCATCAACTATCTATATGAGAAGGTGCTGGTCTTACTGCAATATGTAATTCCTGAAAAATAGTTATTTACTTCTTTTTTTCGAAAAGGGGCGCTTTATTACTTAAAAGTTATTTACTTTTTTTTTGGTGTTAAACTTTGTGTTATGCCAGGTACACTTGTGTACAATTTACTTCACTGTTTCTATATTAAGATATAGTTGATGTTCTTGTTCAGCTTTCATATTTCTATGTAATACGATGTGAAAAGATGGTCTGCATCATTTGGGTGCTTTCTGTATTAATGTACTTTCTTTCGAACTCACATAAAATAATTGAAATTCATGGCTTTTAACTGCAGGGCTAATCAGATTGCAGTGAACTTCAAAATTTAATTCAGACTGTTTTCTGTGTTCACAAGAATTAGGAGTCAGTTGTGTCCTCTATTCTTAATTACGTGCAATAGCACTCAACTAGATTCAATCTTATGTTTCTAAACACAATGTACCTGGGTGGCTCTCTGCAGTAGCATCCAATGTTCATCATTTTGTGTTACAACCTTGCCTTTTATGTTCCAGTCTTTTCAACTCATACGACCCTTCTATGCTGCTGTCTACTGCATATTATCGAATGGATCTTTACAAGCGTGCATTAAACGAGGTAATGGAAAGATATATCTATTTCTAATGGCTGCTATGTTGTCCACCACTAAGCCTTCTTTTCCTTCTATCCTGTCCTTGACCAGGTCCCAGTGACAAATTTCTTTGGATCAGTCATGAAGACTATCCACACTGATTCAGCCTACACAGGCTTTCTAGCTGCACATGACGCAGAACTCCCCCTTTCTGTCGGAAATAATATACTTGATCATGTCATGTTGCAGAATGAGGCTAGTGCAAGAAGATCGAACATAGAAGAGATGAATGTGAGTTTTAGTAAGTTTTGCATTTCATTTATTTGAGAGACTAATACTTTGTGAATTGCAACATCCAGGAGGCACAATTAATGTCCCATGGATGGACAGAGGTCCTGCTAGAGCAGCTGGAAGGCAAAAATTCTGATGTTGTTGTGATGTATTGTCTGGGAACTATGGGCATATTGCTGGCAGTTTCAACATGGCTATCAATGTAGGAACTCTGAAGTGTGCTCTTAACACATCTTCTTGCAGAAAACTTGGTCATACTAACTTTCACAGGATGGGACCAAGAAGAATGAAAATGAGAGAGATACTTTGGAGGTCAACGTTCTGTATTTCCTTTTTACCTAATCATAGCATCCATTCATTTTGGAACATAATTGTTGTATGTAGTTTTCGCATGGTACCCTCTACTTTTTGGATACGTAGCTCGATATGTTTCGTAGTCATTTTTATGCATCTGTGCTCCTGCATCACATATTGTACCTGTCAGATTATCTCATTGCTACTTGAAAAGATTTCCATGTAGCATAGCATCTGGAGTTTGATCATCCCAGCTAGATCTGGATATGAATATGCATGTACTCCAAACTCAAATGTTGAGTGTTCTTTTAGTCCAAGATAATACACTTCATCCGGTCTGGAATGTTCAGCACTTGACAGGTCGTCTTTTATTTGGACTAGATATATTACAATATTTACTCCATTTACCACCTACAATTTTCAGTTTTAAAAAAACTCCATTACCTCCCTATGCAGTCCATTGCATCTTATAACGACTTTTGCCTTGATGCCTGCTTATGTGCTACAAGAGGTTACTTAAGGTCAAACGTGTATCCGTATGAAGATATTTTTTTTTTGTAATATATGATTAATTTTATCTTTGTATGCATTGCTCTGTATGTGAAGTGTCGCTATTGTTTTCGTTACTGGCATAATACAACCGAAAGGTGTGTTTTCTATGCTCAAGTACAGAACTAATAAGCTGGTCATGGGCCTCATAGGACGGTATGCACAGAAGCTGTGCACCCAGTAGAACCGTGGACATGCTGCTAAGGCAAATGAGATGAGCATAGATTATGCTCCATTAGGGAGCATTGCACACCTGCATGTGCTCAGTGGCATCTATGCCACTAGTTGGCATGCCATTATAAAATTGCCTTCCTTTGTGAAAATGTTTGATAGCCTTCTTTATTCATAAGATTATGCTATTTGTCATGTCAGGGTTTTCAGTTCGATGCTATTTTATTGATCATGTTAATGCCAGAATCATGTATCTCTTGTTTTGAGCGGTTATGGCATGCCGATTATTATAACTTGTGGAATTATGAGGTATATGCTATAGAACTCTGTCAAACGGCAAATAGCAGTTATAAACTCATTTGTAAACCACTAAACAATGAGAAGATTGGCATTTCCTCTGATAAGACTGGGGAAGTCTGTGGTGCTTCTTCTCAGCAGGCTGAGCTGACTGTTTGTGGCTGCAACCTATGCATGGCTGGGATCAAGAGAAGGGAAAAATTCTTGAATATCACTGATGGATCCTTCCTCTATATATTTAGCTCAGGAAGGAAATTCACATGGGTAATTGATGATAAAAAGTTTGTGCCCATGTATTTTGTCATCACCTATGTTTGAGGGGTCCTTTGTATTAATTATTATTGACCTTATTCTGGCCCTAGTATCTGTCCTATTTATGCCGTGACAAAGTGGGAATGGTTGTCCATTGTGGCGGTAGCCGAAAGTCCATCACAGACGTTGATATTGTCATGCCTATTGGGGGACTTCCATGCATCTACAAGAGTATGCAACAATGAAAAGAAAAAAGTTCTGATTGCACACCTACCAGATCCGTTATACATGATCAATTTTGATCTTAGAGCGACCTGAGTTCAGGACATCTCCAGTACTTATTGTACAATAACAACACAGTGGGTGGTTTAGGGTGTAGTTTTGAATGCATTGCTGCATAATATTTTCTATAAATCAGATCCGATCAGTGAGTGCAAGTTATTACTGGAGTTACATCGAAAATCTGAGCAAAAGCGTGTTTGCTGTCTCAGCTGTTCTCTCTCAAGCTATGGTCCCAGAGATCTACACTTCACCTCAGGAAATGTCTGGATGCCACTATATTAGATGTCTTTGCTGGATGCCCAGTGCTCAGTAATAGCAGTTAATTGTGTTGTCCTTTCTGGAGCTCAGTTGTTCCTTGTACTGACTGAGCAGTTGGCAGTGTGTCGCAAGGAGATGTATGAGGGTGTGAACGAGCTGCAGGGCCGACCAACCATAATGACAGCAATGGGTATGGATCTGTGGCATTTTCTGGACTCAGATACCGGCTTGTTGGCTATGAAAGGTTTGTGGCTGGCTCAGTTTGGAAGAAGCCGAAGCTTGAATTGGTTGTATTGGGGCAGTACACATGAGACATCAGTGATCATCATGCCACCAACTCCCTGTTACATCAACCACGAACCAGTATCCCGGATGTCAGTGTGCAGGGCATTTCCAGGAATATGTTGGCATGCACATAATGCTCGGTATCCTTGTCTTAGGGCTGGATGCTGGAAATGCCAAGAATTGGCTGCTCATATTGTCTATTCTTCTGTTTCTGCCAGTGAGGTAAGAGGCTGTGTTATCAAAGATGTTGGTTTCTGGAAGGGCACAATGATTTCGTGGGGATGAGAGTTGCCTAAAGTAAAGAGGATGGACGGTTGGAACTTGGAAGGGACATAATGTTATGCAAGTTGCTTGCAAGAGTACAGTTGCATGAGATGATATCCTTATCCAGAGCCATCAGCGCGGCATCTTCTTTCGTCACCGTTAGTGGGGGTTGAATTCTGTTGCCGAAGAAGCAAGTATGAGCTAAATTTATTGATGTTTGATAACCAGAGGTGATCTGATAGAGTGTGAAGTTAGGCAAAAAGGGCCCGAGCCACAGTCTTATGCGTTCTCGCAGCATGCTTTTTCATAGCTCAAACCTACACACTAACAAGGTACTCCGCTGCTCGATATTTTTCTGCCTTGATTGTCTGAAATATCACGCAAAGAAAAGGAGCACGGTTCTCCCAGTCCTGGTCCATGCTCCTACAGGGTTGTTTAGTGGGTGAGCGATAGGGTGATCTGCCTCGCATGATTAGCCTTGCACTTGCACTTTTCATCTTGTGAGTAACTATGTTGGATTTGAGCTGCTCTGCGATCCGCGGTTGATTATACTATACTAGGTTTGCTTTGTGCTGGTCGACGCGCATGCCAGGTCCACGATACATTTTGGGTTTTGTTGGGTGTGGATCCACATAACGACAGCACCAATGCATATTTATTGTTTATAATTGTATCTATCTATCAATCTATGTAGTGCTCCATATTTCTCTAGTGAAAAGGCCAAAAAGGTACCCCCCAGAGTGGCTGCGAAATCGCTACTTTAGTTATATTTTCATGGCTGGTCAGCAAAGATATCTACTGCATCTTAGCTGGTCTGGATGAATGGTTAAACAGGACGAGTCTGTCTGGGGTTTGGTATAATGTTTTTGTTAGGTGTTCGGCCTTTTCTGCTGCACTGTTATCAATGGCAGCAAACAACTAGGAGTTGAGGACGGCGGTTGTTCCCAAGGCAAAGGTTAAAGAGCAAATGGCAATTTTATCATTGACCCAAGCTGCTTGCACGTTATCACTTCGCGGCATTTTCTTTCGTCGCCGTTAGTGGACTTTGCTTTCGAGGTTTAGGGCCTGTTTGGTTTCAATAAGTCACCTGACTTATAAGTCAGGTGACTTAAAACCAGTGACTTATAAGTCGCCTGTTTGGTTGTCACCTGACTTACCTGACCACACCTTCCCATACCAATCCACATCATGCAGGTGGTGAGACCCGCGCAAAAGGGGGTGACTTATAAGTTTTAAGTTGGGGTGGAACAACTTATGACTTATAAGTTAGGGTGACTTATAAGTTGGGTCTGTTTGGCAAAATGAGTCACTTTTTTCACTTTTCGACTTGTAAGTTGGTGACTTATTTGGAACCAAACAGGGCCTTAGTTGAAGTGTGTGAAGCGTAGGATTACCAATGAAGGTGTGAGGGGTGAAATCATGACAGCACGTCAAGGTTTTCCTTTTTCATTATCAAAGGAAGCATTGTTGTGGTCTGTGATGGTATATAAGATGAAATGTTTCCCTTCCATTTGATAATTATTCAGCGTTGCTCTTGCAGATGATAATGATGATATGTTGTTGCCAGTCTTTTAAGATTTGTAACTGCTACAGATAATGGCAAATTCAGGAAGGCCAGAATTCCATTTTTGGGCAGTTTTCCTAGAAAACAACAGCATCATAGTTACACCAGATGCATTGGAAGAGGTACCAGCAAAACTAGCGAGGCTTCTTTGTAGTACTACCAGATGCTCAATCTTGCACGCCACCTGTTAAAGTCTGGGAGCCGCAAGTATTATTGGGCTTCACTTGTTGAAACTTCTTCGTTTGCTTGATTTCGAGAAGGAAACAAACTCAAAATTCCAGTGTTTTTTTTAGAAATGATAAAATGAAGCGTTGAGTAGAAGGCGCGCCCCAGGTATGACACGGCAAGTGCTCGCGTACAGACACCTTCCTTGATCACGCATGACGGCATGAGTAGATCGCTCCTTTGTCCACCTCCTCCCCAACATAAAACAAGCAGCACATGCACGAGAGAGCACTAGAATACTGAGTGCGCCAAGCTATTGGGAAGATCTCTCGGTCGATCGCTGACGTCCCCTCCCCTTTCTTTCTCATGGAATGGAATATATGCCAAAGTGCAGCTTGTGACCTTTTTTCTTTTGTTTCCATATAGACATCTCCCATCCACTCGTCTCACCTATCCTTTCTTCCTTTCTTCTTTGGGACTTACAGTGCTGCCGAATGATGGTGCATAGCTATGCATAGCAGCAGGGGGCTGGCTGTAGCGCGGCAATGCGGCATGTCCCTGAAGTCGTGTAAACGAACTAGCTAAATGCCTCGATTAGCAGGTCAAGTCGTGCAAGATTTCGATGGCAAGTCACGCGATTGGTCGGTGGGAGATAATAGGTGACAGGTCTCCCAGTTCCAACTCTGCACGCGGGTAATTGTGGGATAGCCGGACAGGGAGTGAGAAGGGAAATCTCGAAGCTTTCATCCATGCCCTCACGATATACGCCTAGCAGCACAATTGAAGGCCGACTTGGGAGGACATGGATCTCTATACTAGAGGATAATGCCCGATTTGCCGCACCGTTCTTTCGCTTTGGAATTAATTCTATTTTTCTTTTAAAGATTTTTTTCCGGCAATCTTTCAAAGATTATTATGGTAACTAAATTCCGTGCATACCACAAAATTCCGTGCATACCACAGAGGCGAGCGAGCAAACGCGGACACCTGCAGGCTCTATTGGGTTGGTCATGTAGGTTGGTCCTGCCAATTTTGGGAAGGTTTCTTTGACCCTTTTTTTTCTCTAACTGTTTTTTTAATTCCATGAATACTTTTTGAAATTCAGAAACATAATTTAAATTAAATTAAAAATATTTTCTTCAAAATTGTGAACATTTTAAAGACATAAGGATTTTTTTTCCATATTCTGAACATCTTTTGAATTTACAAAAATATTTTAAGTTCGTGAACTTTTTAAAATATATGACCAGTTTTAAAAACTCATGAACAAATATAAAAATCCTGAATAGTTTTTAGAATTCATGAATATACTTTTCATATTCGTGAAGAGCTTTAAAATTCACAAAATTGTTTAAATTCTTGAATGTTTTAATATTTGTGAACATTTTTGGAAAATCACAAAATTTAAAAATCATGAATGTTTATGTCGATTCCAATACTCTCATGCGGGACCCATGACCCGACCTGACCTTACACACGGTGTTGGTGATATTTCCCAGCGCTATGACCCGGCGGAGGAAATGACCCGACCCAGAGCCTGTCGACTCATGGGTCACTTCGACCTGACGGATCATCACGTGGAAGAGACTTGGAAGATTGAGTAAAGGCCGGCTCATGGAGGCGCCTGATGGGCCGGCTCGTTGAAGGCCCATGATTGAAGATTGTCCTTGCTTGGAGAATAAGACAAGTAGGAAACAAAGTATGGCACAGGTTGTAGTACGACCCGGAGACAATTGTAAGCCTAGGGACTCGACCTATTATATAAAGGGGAGCCCCTAGGGCGAAAAGGGTTAAGTTACAATCAATAGAGAGCTAGGTAGAGAATCCGCATCCTTCTAATCGAGATTTCCAGCAATATCAATCAAGCAAGAAGTAGGTCTTTACCTCCACCATGAGGGGTCGAACCTGAGTAAACTTGTGTCCTTCGTTTCCTAATCAACCCCTCTCAAGCGACCTCCTAGTTGCGATGGCCTCCAGACTTAGTCCTTTCACGAGGACATCTGTCGTGACAAAACCACGACAGTTGGCGCACATTGTAGGGCCAGCACACAGTGGTGTTGAGTTCTTGGAGGGAGCTCTCCCAAGGATCGAGGGACACGCGATTGGCCAGATGATGAAGAGTTGTCGTGGCAAGCTCTACATTGACGATTCAGGCTGGGGCCCCGAGGTCGACTCAATCAAGTACGGGTATCGGGTCCCCTTCGGCAAGATCCATGTCTTCATCGGCAAGATCGGCGAATCAGGCCCCGAGCCGGACATCTTCTCCGACACCGTCGACCCGGCTCATCGCGCCAAACCCGACCGGCCTCAAGCCGCCTGGAACCACGTCTTCATCGGCTTCACTCAGGGAGTCGATCTTGCGGACAACTCCGCGTCTGGCGGACACACTCTTGTCTACTCCGATGGCGAAACCTCAGTTGGTGACACCGAATCGATCCTTCTGCTCTTTGATGACAGGTTTGGGGCTATTCGGATGACTAGATCGCTCCGGACGCTTTCGAGCCACCACATCGAGCAGCCATCTACATGGCGGAAAACGCCAACTTGGCCGGGATCGTAGTGACGTAGAATTCTGCGGCGGCTGGTGCCGTGACAGGGACCGGTACTTCTGCGCTGGCTCCAGACGTAGCTGGCTTGAATAAAACACCGGCTCAGTGTTGGGAAACGTAGTAATTTCAAAAAAAATCCTACGCACACACAAGATCATGGTGATGCATAGCAACGAGAGGGGGAGTGTATCTTCATACCCTTGAAGATCGCTAAGCGAAAGCGTTTATCAACGCGGTTGATGTAGTTGTACGTCTTCACGATCCGACCAATCCAAGTACCGAACGCATGGCACCTTCAAGTTCTGCACACATTCAGCTCGATGACGTCCTCGCCTTCTCGATCCAGCAAGACGGGCGAAGTAGTAGACAAGTTCCGGCAGCACGACGGCGTGGTGACGGTGTTGGTGAAGAACAATCTCCGCAGGGCTTCGCCTAAGCACTACGGAAACTATGACGGAGGATAAACTAGAGGGGACGGGGTTGCCGGCACACGGCTTGGTGTTTCTTGATGTGTCTTTGGTGCTAGCCCCGCCCCTCTATTTATATGTTGAGCCCTGGGGTCGAAACTTGGAGCAAAAGCCTCCTCAAAGTCGGTTTTGCCCGAAAGGCAAGAGTCCCACTCGGGCTCCAGGACCAAACGCCACAATCCTTGGCGTTTGGACCAGACGCCATGGGCCTCGGCGTTTGGCCCAGGGCCAGACGCCAGGGTCTCCGGCGTTTGGCCCCCTGGCCTCCGCAAAACTCCTTTTGCACCGACTTATAGCCCCGTGGGCCTGACCCCTTGGCCTAACCATATCATGCAATATATGAATCTTTACCTCCGGACCATTCCGGAGCTCCTCGTCATGTCCGTGATCTCATCCGGGACTCCGAACAACATTCGTTCACCAACATACATAACTCATATAATACTATATCGTCAACGAACGTTAAGCGTGTGGACCCTACGGGTTCGAGAACTATGTAGATATGATCGAGACACCTCTCTGGTCAATAACCAATAGCGGAACCTGAATGCCCATATTGACTCCTACATATTCTACGAATATCTTTATCGGTCGAACCGCATAACAACATACGTTGTTCCCTTTGTCATCGGTATGTTACTTGCCCGAGATTCGATCGTCGGTATCTCAATACCTAGTTCAATCTCGTTACCGGCAAGTCTCTTTACTCGTTCCGTAATACATCATCTCGCAACTAACTCATTAGTTGCAATGCTTGCAAGGCTTACATGATGTGCATTACCGAGAGGGCCCAGAGATACCTCTCCGACAATCGGAGTGACAAAACCTAATCTCGAAATACGCCAACTCAACATGTACCTTTGGAGACACCTGTAGAGCTCTTTTATAATCACCCAGTTACGTTGTGACATTTGGTAGCACACAAAGTGTTCCTCCGGTAAACGAGAGTTGCATAATCTCATAGTCATAGGAACATGTATAAGTCATGAAGAAAGCAATAGCAACATACTAAACGATCAAGTGCTAAGCTAACGGAATTGGTCAAGTCAATCACATCATTCTCCTAATGATGTGATCCCGTTAATCAAATGACAACTCTTTGTCCATGGCTAGGAAACATAACCATCTTTGATTAATGAGCTAGTCAAGTAGAGGCATACTAGTGACACTCAGTTTGTCTATGTATTCACACATGTATCATGTTTCCGGTTAATACAATTCTAGCATGAATAATAAACATTTATCATGAAATAAGGAAATAAATAATAACTTTATTATTGCCTCTAGGGCATATTTCCTTCAGTCTCCCACTTGCACTAGAGTCAATAATCTAGTTCACATCGCCATGTGATTTAACACCAATATTCATATATGTATATGATTAACACCCATAGTTCACATCGTCATGTGACCAACACCCAAAGGGTTTACTAGAATCAATAATCTAGTTCACATCGCTATGTGATTAACACCCAAAGAGTACTAAGGTGTGATCATGTTTTGCTCGTGAGAGAAGTTTAGTCAACGGGTCTGTCACATTCAGAGCCGTATGTATTTTGCAAATATTCTATGTCTATAATGCTCTGCACGGAGCTACTCTAGCTAATTTCTCACACTTTCAATATGTATCCAGATTGAGACTTAGAGTCATCTGGATCGGTGTAAAAGCTTGCACCGACGTAACTCTTTACGACGGGCTCTTTTATCACCTCCATAATCGATAAATATTTCCTTAGTCCACCAAGGATAATTTTGACCAATGTCCAGTGATCTACTCCTAGATCACCATTATACTCCCTTGCCAAATTTAGAGCAAGGTATACAATAGGTCTGGTACATAGCATAGCATACTTTATAGAACCTATGACTGAGGCATAGGGAATGACTTTCATTCTCTTTTCTATTTTCTGCCGTGGTCTGGATTTGAGTCTTACTCAATTTCACACCTTTGCAACACAGGCAAGAACTCTTTGTTTGACTGTTCCATTTTGAACTACTTCAAAATCTTGACAAGGTATGTACTTATTGAAAAACTTATCAAGCGTCTTGATCTATCTCAATAGATCTTGATGCTCAATATGTAAGTAGCTTTACTGAGGTCTTTATTTTAAAGAACTCCTTTCAAATACTCCTTTATGCTTTCTAGAAAAATTCTACATCATTTCTGATCAACAATATGTTACTCACATATATTTATCAGAAAGGCGGTAGTGCTCCCACTCACTTTATTGTAAATACAGGCTTCACCGCAAGTCTGTATAAAACTATATGCTTTGATCAACTTATCAAAGCGTATATTCCAACTCTGAGATGCTTGCACCAGTCCATAGATGGATCGCTGGAGCTTGCACATTTTGTTAGCACCTTTAGGATTGACAAAAACCTTCTGGTTGCATCATATACAACTCTTCTTTAAGAAAACCATTAAGGAATGCAGTTTTGACATCCATTTGACGGATTTCATAAAATGTGGCAATTGCTAACATGATTCGGACAGACTTAAGCATCGCTATAGTTGAGAAAATCTCATTGTAGTCAACACCTTGAACTTGTCAAAAACCTTTTTGTGACAAGTCGAGCTTTGTAGATAATAACACTACTATCAGCGTCTGTCTTCCTCTTGAAGATCCATTTATACAATATGGCTTGCCGATCATCGGGCAACTCCACCAAAGTCCACACTTTGTTCTCATACATGGATCCCATCTCAGATTTCATTGCCTCAAGCCATTTCGCGGAATCTGGGCTCATCATCGCTTCCTCATAGTTCATAGGTTCATCATGGTCTAGTAACATGACTTCTAGAATAGGATCACCGTACCACTCTGGTGCGGACCGTACTCTTGAAGACCTATGAGTTTCTGTAATAACTTGATCTGAAGTTTCATGATCATCATCATTAGCTTCCTCACTAATTGGTGTAGGAATCACTGGAACTGATTTCTGTGATGAACTACTTTCCAATTCAGGAGAAGGTACAAATTACCTTATCAAGCTCTACTTTCCTCCCACTCACTTCTTTCGAGAGAAACTCCTTCTCTAGAAAGGATCCATTCTTAGCAACGAATGTTTTGCCTTCGGATCTGTGATAGAAGGTGTACCCAACAGTTTCCTTTGGGTATTCTATGAAGACGCACTTCTCCGATTTGGGTTCGAGCTTATCAGGTTGAAACCTTTTTCACATAAGCATCGCAACTCCAAACTTTAAGAAATAACATCTTAGGTTTACTGCTAAACCATAGTTCATACGGTGTCGTCTCAACGGATTTAGATGGTGCCCTATTTAAAGTGAATGCAGCTATCTCTAATGCATAACCCCAAAACGATAGTGGTTAATCGGTAAGATACATCATAGATCGCACCATATCCAATAAAGTGCGGTTACGATGTTCAGACACACCATTACGCTGTGGTGTTCCATATGGCGTGAGCTGTGAAACTATTCCACATTATTTAAAATGAAGGCCAAACTCATAGCTCAAATATTCATCTCCACGATCAGATCATAGAAACTTTATTTTCTTGTTATGATGATTCTCCACTTCACTCTGAAATTCTTTGAACCTTTCAACTATTTCAGACTTATGTTTCATCAAGTAGATATACCCATATCTTCTCAAATCATCTTGTGAAGTTCAGAAAATAACGATACTTGCCACGAGCATCAACACTCATTGGATCGCATACATCGGAATGTATTATTTCCAATAAGTCAGTAGCTCGTTCCATTGTTCCGGAGAACGGAGTTTTAGTCATCTTGCCCAAAAGGCACGGTTCGCAAGCATCAAATGATTCATAACCAAGTGATTCTGAAAATCCATCTTTATGGAGTTTCTTCATGCGTTTACACTGATATGACCCAAACGGCAGTGCCACAAATAAGTTGCACTATCATTATTAACTTTGCATCTTTTGGCATCAACATTATGAATATGTGTATCACTATGATCAAGATTTAACAAACCATCACCATTGGGTGTATTACCATAGAAGGTTTTATTCATGTAAACAGAACAACAATTATTCTCTGACTTTAAATAAATAACAGTATTGCAATAAACATGATCAAATCATATTCATGCTCAATGCAAACGCCAAATAACATTTATTTAGGTTTAACACTAATCCCGAAAGTATAGGGAGTGTGCGATGATGATTATATCAATCTTGGAACCACTTCCAACACACATCATCAATTCACCCTCAACTAGTCTCTGTTTATTCTGTAACTCCTGTTTCGAGTTACTAATTTTTAGCAACCGAACAAGTATCAAATACCCATGGGCTACTATAAACACTAGTAAGGTACACATCAATAACCTGTATATCAAATATACCCTTGTTCACTCTGCCATCCTTCTTATTCACCAAATATTTAGGGAATTTCCACTTCCATTGACCATTTCCTTTGTAGTAGAAACACTCAGTTTCAGGTTTTGGTCCAGTTTTGGGCTTCTTCGCGGGAGTGACAACTTGCTTGCCATTCTACTTGAAGTTCCCTTTCTTTCCCTTTGCCCTTTTCTTGAAACTAGTGATCTTGTCAATCATCAACACTTGATGTTCTTTCTTGATTTCTACCTTCGTCGATTTGAACATCACGAAGAGCTCGGGAATCGTTTTCGTCATCCCTTTCATACTATAGTTCATCACGAAGTTCTACTAACTTGGTGATGGTGACTAGAGAACTCTGTCAATCACTATCTTATGTGGAAGATTAACTCCCACTTGATTCAAGCGATTGTAGTGCCCAGACAATCTAAGCACATGCTCACTAGTTGAGCAATTCTCCTCCATCTTTTAGCTATATAGCTTGTTGGAGACTTCATATCTCTCAACTCGGGTATTTGCTTGAAATATTAACTTCAACTCCTGGAACATCTCATATGGTCCTTGATGTTCAAAACGTCTTTGAAGTCCCGATTCTAAGCCGTTAAGCATGGTGCACTAAACTATCAAGTAGTCATCATATTGAGCTTGCCAAATGTTCATAACGTCTGCATCTGCTCCTGCAATAGGTCTGTCACCTAGCGGTGCATTAAGGACATAATTCTTCTATGCAGTAATGAGGATAAACCTCAGATCACGGATCCAAACCGCATCATTGCTACTAACATATTTTCAACACAATTTTTCTCTAGGAACATATCAAAATAAACATATGAAAACAACAACGCGAGTTATTGATCTACAACATAATTTGCAAAATACTACCAGGACTAAGTTCATGATAAATTTAAGTTCAATTAATCATATTACTTAAGAACTCCCACTTAGACAGACATCTCTCTAGTCATCTAAGTGATCACGTGATCCAAATCAACTAACCCATGTCCGATCATCACGTGAGATGGAGTAGTTTTCAATGGTGAACATCACTATGTTGATCATATCTACTATATGATTCACACTCGACCTTTCGGTCTCCGTGTTTCGAGGCCATATCTGTATATGCTAGGCTCGTCAAGTTTAACCTAAGAATTCCGCGTGTGCAACTGTTTTGCACCCGTTGTATTTGAACGTAGAGCCTATCACACCCGATCATCACGTGGTGTCTCAGCACGAAGAACTTTCGCAACGGTGCATACTCAGGGAGAACACTTCTTGATAATTAGTGAGAGATCATCTTATAATGCTACCGTCAATCAAAGCAAGATAAGATGCATAAAGGATAAACATCACATGCAATCAATATAAGTGATATGATCTGGCCATCATCATCTTGTGCTTGTGATCTCCATCTCCGAAGCACCTTCGTGATCACCATTGTCGCCAGCGCGACACCTTGATCTCCATCATAGCATTGTTGTCGTTTACGCCATCTATTGCTTCTACGTCTATCGCTACCGCTTAGTGATAAAGTAAAGCAATTATAGGGCGTTTGCATTTCATACAATAAAGCGACAACCATATGGCTCCTGCCAGTTGCCGATAACTTCGGTTACAAAACATGATCATCTCATACAATAAAATATAGCATCACGTTTTGACCATATCACATCACAACATGCCCTGCAAAAACAAGTTAGACGTCCTCTACTTTGTTGTTGCAAATTTTACGTGGCTGCTACGGGCTGAGCAAGAACCGTTCTTACCTACGCATCAAAACCACAACGATAGTTCGTCAAGTTAGTGCTGTTTTAACCTTCGCAAGGACCGGGCGTCGCCACACTCGGTTCAACTAAAGTTGGAGAAACAGACACCCGCCAGCCACCTGTGTGCAAAGCACGTCAGTAGAACCAGTCTCGCGTAAGCGTACGCGTAATGTCGGTCCGGTCTGCTTCATCCAACAATACCGCTGAACCAAAGTATGACATGCTGGTAAGCAGTACGACTTGTATCGCCCAGAACTCACTTGTGTTCTACTCGTGCATATAACATCTACACATAAAACCTGGCCCTGATACCACTGTTGGGGAACGTAGTAATTTCAAAAAAATTCCTACGCACACACAAGATCATGGTGATGCATAGCAACGAGAGGGGGAGTGTATCTTCATACCCTTGAAGATCGCTAAGCGGAAGCGTTTATCAACGCGGTTGATGTAGTCGTACGTCTTCATGATCCGACCGATCCAAGTACCGAACGCACGGCACCTCCGAGTTCTGCACACGTTCAGCTCGATGATGTCCTCGCCTTCTCGATCCAGCAAGACAGGCGAAGTAGTAGATGAGTTCCGGCAGCACGACGGCGTGGTGACGGTGTTGGTGAAGAACAATCTCCGCAGGGCTTCGCCTAAGCACTACGGAAACTATGATGGAGGATAAACTAGAGGGGACGGGGTTGCCGGCACACGGCTTGGTGTTTCTTGATGTGTCTTTGGTGCTAGCCCCGCCCCTCTATTTATATGTTGAGCCCTGGGGTCGAAACTTGGAGCAAAAGCCTCCTCAAAGTCGGTTTTTCCCCAAAGGCAAGAGTCCCACTCGGACTCCAGGACCAAACGCCACAATCCTTGGCGTCTGGCCCAGACGCCATGGGCCTCGGCGTTTGGCCCAGGGCCAGACGCTAGGATCTCCGGCGTTTGCCCCCTGGCCTCCGCAAAACTCCTTTTGCGCCGACTTATAGCCCCGTGGGCCTGACCCCTTGGCCTAACCATATCATCCAATATATGAATCTTTACCTCCGGACCATTTCGGAGCTCCTCGTCATGTCCGTGATCTCATCCGGGACTCTGAACAACATTCGGTCACCAACATACATAACTCATATAATACTATATCGTCAACGAACGTTAAGCGTGCGGACCCTACGGGTTCGAGAAATATGTAGACATGACTGAGACACCTCTCTGGTCAATAACCAATAGCGGAACCTGGATGCCCATATTGGCTCCTACATATTCCACGAAGAGCTTTATCGGTCGAACCGCATAACAACATACATTGTTCCCTTCGTCATCGGTATGTTACTTGCCCGAGATTCGATCGTCGGTATCTCAATACCTAGTTCAATCTCGTTACCGGCAAGTCTCTTTACTCCTTCCGTAATACATCATCCCGCAACTAACTCATTAGTTGCAATGCTTGCAAGGCTTACGTGATGTGCATTACCGAGAGGGCCCGAGACACCTCTCCGACAATCGGAGTGACAAAACCTAATCTCGAAATACGCCAACTCAACATGTACCTTTGGAGACACCTGTAGAACTCCTTTATAATCACCCAGTTACGTTGTGACGTTTGGTAGTACACAAAGTGTTCCTCCGGTAAACCGGAGTTGCATAATCTCATAGTCATAGGAACATGTATAAGTCATGAAGAAAGCAATATCAACATACTAAACGATCAAGTGCTAAGCTAACGGAATGGGTCAAGTCAATCACATCATTCTCCTAATGATGTGATCCCGTTAATCAAATGACAACTCTTTGTCCATGGCTAGGAAACATAACCATCTTTGATTAATGAGCTAGTCAAGTAGAGGCATACTAGTGACACTCAGTTTGTCTATGTATTCACACATGTATCATGTTTTCGGTTAATACAATTCTAGCATGAATAATAAACATTTATCATGAAATAAGGAAATAAATAATAACTTTATTATTGCCTCTAGGGCATATTTCCTTCACTCAGGACCTGGCGGAGCTGATGACTGCGCTAGGAACACTCCTGGAGACTCCGGGGACTGCAGAGAATCTGGCTCAACGCAACATGGAAGTGACAAAACTTCACGAGCAGATGGTAAGGTTCAGGAAGATATCAATGCTAAAAATACTCGCATGGCAGAGGTACAAGCTTATATTGATGATGAGGCCGAGCGCTTAAGGGCAGAGGCTTTGCACTTCGGTTTCCATCAAAACACTTCAGATGCAGTCCATCAGAGGAGACACATGAGTCGACTGCCATCCGGTTTCAAGCCTACACATTTGTTCAGCACACTGCAAGATGTGCCCGTCTAAGGGGCCGACATAGGTACACCCGGCGGACCGGTCATGCCCCAATTGACCCGGACCGCTCCTTCGAACCCGGCCTAGGTACAACCACCACCAACCCAACCGCATCAGCTGGCTTAGCAGTGCCAGTTCGAGCCGGTCCCGCAACTATCACCAGTCTAGCTCCCTCCTCATCGTTTTCAGACCCCGACGGGTCATTTTTCCAACCCAGTGGACAATGTGTTGGCAGCGACTCACAACCTCGCGGCGATCCCAATTACCAAGAACACCACAATCGAGATTGAGGCTAGGAACGCCATTGAGATGCTAAAGACCGCGGTCACTCAGTAAGCAAACTACTCTCACAATCAGCACATGCTTCATTCTACCCCGCATCAGAGTCGCAACAGGAGTTGACATGCTGAATCTCCAGCGGTTTTCACCAGTGTGCGTCGACAGCGTGAACAAAATCCTCAGCCCCGACCAGTAGTCTCGGACGCATAGGCCATTGTGGATGTCGCTCGTGCCATGCAGGAAGTAGAAGCGGCAAATGCAGGAGCTGCTCAGCCCCCACCCACCACAGCCCCGCCAGCTTCACGCGGTACAGGACTAAGCACCAGGACTATCGGGATACCGTGTTTAGTACCTGCCTTATGCAAATGAGTGTATCCCACTGATTTCAAAGGCCCTTGTAAGGTTCCTAATTATACGGCTAACCTTGAGCCGGATGGATGGATTGAAAGCTACGAGTTAACTATGGATATCTTGGATTTCAGTGATGTAGTCTATGCCAAATATCTGACCATGATGTTGGAAGGGCCAGCTCGCACGTGGATGAAAAACCTACCCCCAACTCAACCAACACTTGGGAAGAATTGAAGGATCGCTTCATCAAGAATTTCCAGGGAACTTGTAAAAGACCGACAACAATTCTTGATCTTGAGCAGTGCATTTAGCGCAACAACGAGTCGGCTCATCACTGGTCACACCATGTTGCGGAAATCATCCATTCTTCTAATAGCATCACGGCTGTCCAAGTCGTCCTTGTCCTGGAGAGAAATTGTCATTTCAAGCCCTTGGTTCAGAAACTTGGGCGCCTCAAACAGAAGGTAAAAGACATGGGGGATCTCATAGACGTCCTTACCAGATATGCTGAGTCAGACAACACGAAGGATCCAAATTCACATGATGAGAAATCTGGCAAAAGTAAGAAAAATGGTGGTGGCAAGGGTCACCAGCAAAATAGCCATGGGCACAATGGCAACAATGACAGTCAAGGCAACAATAGCAGTAATAATAAACGCAAGAGTTTTGATGGAGGTTCAGACTTTGTGGCCAATACTAATACTGGCTTTAAGGGCCAGGGGCGAGGCAACAATTCTGGGAGATCCTACAATGGGAATCGACCTCGTAACTACGAGGAAGCCCTCAAAGCCCTGTGTCCTAAACATAGTTTCCTTGACAAGCCGGCCAACCATTCATGGGAAAACTGCTTAATCATGCAGGAGTTCAGAAACCCGGCCTATCAGCATCATAATGGTGGAGGCAACGGTGGACATTTATACGTCTCCAACGTATCTATAATTTATGAAGTATTCATGCCATGTTTACAACAATTCTATATGGTTTTGGTATGATTTGAATGGAACTAACCCGGACAGGCGCTGTTTTCAGTGGAACTACAATGGTGTTGTTTTCTATGCAGAAATAAAAATTCTCGGAATGGGCTGAAACTTTTTGACAATTTTTTTGGAACAAAAGAGACCCCTGAAGCTTCGTGGGAGGACCAAAAGAGCCAAGAGGTGCCCACGAGGCTCCAGGGGGCGCTCAGGGGGTGATGGTGCTGTGGTGCCTCGTGGGCCCATCTTAGCTCATCTTCGCATGATTCCAACGCTGAAAAATCCTATAAATAGAGAAACCTCTAGAAATAACCCTAAGAACTTCGACTTCGTCGTCGCAAGCCTCTGTACCTTCGAAATACCACCTGGATCCTTGTTCCGGCTGAAGGAAATATGCCCTAGAGGCAATAATAAAGTTTTTATTTTATATTTCCTTGTTCATGATAAATGTTTATTATTCATGCTAGAATTGTATTAGATGGAAAATTGATACATGTGTGGATACATAGAGAAAACACCGTGTCCCTAGTAAGCCTCTACTAGACTAGCTCGTTTATCAAAGATGGTTAAGTTTCCTAACCATAGACATGTGTTGTCATTTGATGAACGGGATCACATCATTAGGAGGATGATGTGATGGACAAGACCCATTCGTTAGCTTAGCATTATGATCGTTCAATTTATTGCTATTGCTTTCTTCATGTCAAATACATATTCCTCCAACTATGAGATTATGCAACTCCCGGATACCGGAGGAATACCATGTGTGATATCAACGTCACAATGTAACTGGGTGATTATAAAGATGCTCTACAGGTATCTCCGAATGTGTTTGTTCGGTTGGCATAGATCGAGATTAGGATTTGTCACTCCGAGTATCGGAGAGGTATCTGTGGGCCCTCTCGGTAATGCACATCATAAGAAGCCTTGCAAGCAAAGTGACTAATGAGTTAGTTGCAGTATGATGCATTACATAACAAGTAAAGATACTTGCCGGTAACAAGATTGAACTAGGTATGAAGATATCGACGACTGAATCTCGGGAAAGTAACATACCGATGACACAGGGAATAACGTATGTTGTCATAACGGTTCGATCGATAAAGATCTTCATAGAATATGTGGGAGACAATATGAGCATTCAGGTTCCGCTATTGGTTATTGGCCGGAGAGGTGTCACGGTCATGTCTACATAGTTCTCGAACCCGTAGGGTCCGCACGCTTAACATTCAATGACGATTTTGTATTATATGAGTTATGTGATTTGGTGACCGAATGTTGTTCGGAGTCCCAGATGAGATCACGGAAATGATGAGGAGTCTCGAAATGGTCGAGAGGTAAAGATTGACATATAGGACGATAGTATTCGGGACACCGGAAGTGTTCCGGAGGGTACCGTTAGCCGTAGTAGTAGAAGTAATAGTTGATGAGACAACTTCATGAAGACATGATGATGGAGATCATGGTGTCATGCCGGTGACGATGGTGATCATGACGCGCCTCGAAGATGGAGATCAAAGGCGCAAGATGATATTGGCCATATCATGTCAGTTTTATGATTTGCATGTGATGTTTGTCATGTTTACATCTTATTTGCTTAGAACGACGGTAGCATAAATAAGATGATCCCTCACTGAAATTTCAAGGAATGTGTTCCCCCTAACTGTGCACCGTTGCAAAAGTTCGTTGTTTCGAAGCACCACATGATGATCGGTGTGATAGATTCTAACGTTCGCGTACAATGGGTGTAAGCCAGATGTACACATGGGAAATACTTAGGTTGACTTGACGAGCCTAGCATGTACAGACATGGCCTCGGAACACAAGAGACCGAAAGCTCGAACATGAGTCATATGGTAGATGCGATCAACATGGAGATGTTCACCGTTGATGACTAGTCCGTCTCACATGATGATCGAACACGGCCTAGTCGATTCGGATCATGTATCACTTAGATGACTAGAGGGATGTCTATCTGAGTGGGAGTTCATTAAATAATTTGATTAGATGAACTTAATTATCATGAACATAGTCAAAAGGTCTTTGCAATTTATGTCGTAGCTTGCGCTTTAGTTCTACTATTTTAGATATGTTCCTAGAGAAAATTTAGTTGAAAGTTGATAGTAGCAATTATGCGGACTGGGTCCGTAAACTGAGGATTGTCCTCATTGCTGCGCAGAAGGATTATGTCCTTAATGCATTGATCGGTGTGTTGAAACTCGAGCGTCGTCTGTGGATGTTGCGAACATCTGACATACACGTTTTGATGACTATGTAATAGTTCAGTGCGTAATGCTAAACGGTTTAGAATTGAGGCACCAAATACGTTTTTGAAACATCGCAGAACATATGAGATGTTCCAAGGGCTAAAATTGGGATTTCAGGCTCGTGCCCACGTCAAGAGGTATGACACCTCCGACAAGTTTCTTAGCCTACAAACTAAGGGAGAAAAGCTCAATAGTTGAGCATGTGCTCAGATTGTCTGGGTACTACAATCGCTTGAATCGAGTGGGAGTTAATCTTCCAGATGAGATAGTGATGGTTCTCCAAAGTCACTGCCACCAAGCTACTGGAGCTTGTGATGAACTATAACATATCAGGGATAAATATGATGATCCTTGAGCTATTCGCGGCGTTTGACACCGTGAAAGTAGAAATCAAGTACGAGCATCAATTGTTGATGGTTAGTAAAACCACTAGTTTCAAGAAGGGCAAGGGCAAGAAGGGATACTTCATGAAATGACAAATCAGTTGCTGCTCTAGTGAAGAAATCCAAGGTTAAACCCAAACCCGAGACTAAGTGCTTCTGTAATGAGGGGAACGGTCACTGAAGCGGAACTACCCTGGATACTTGGTAGATGAGAAGACTGGCAAGGTCGACAGAAGTGTATTGGATATACGTTATATTAATGTGTACTTTACTAGTACTCCTAGTGGCACTAGGGTATTAGATACCGGTTCGGTTGCGAAGTGTTAGTAACTCGAAATAATAGGCTACGGAATAAACGGATACTAGCTAAAGGTGAGGTGACGATATATGTTGGAAGTGTTTCCAAGTTTGATGTGATCAAACATCGCACGCTCCCTCTACCATCGGGATCAGTGTTAAACCTAAATAATTGTTATTTGGTGTTTGCGTTGAGCATAGACATGATTGGATTATGTTTATCGCAATACAGTTATACATTTAAGGAGAATAATGGTTACTTTGTTTATTTGAATAAATACCTTCAATGGTCTTGCACCTAAAATGAATGGTTTATTGAATCTCGATCGTAGTGATACACATATTCATGCCAAAAGATATAAGATAGTAATGATATGATAGTACCACCTACTTGTTGCACTGCCATTTGAGTCATATTTGTATAAAACACATGAAGAAGCTCCATGTTGATGGATCTTTGGACTCACTCATTTTTTTGAAAGGTTTGGGACATGCGAACCATGTCTATTGGTATATACGCATGAAGAAACTCCATGCAGATGGATCATTTGGACTCACTTGATTTTGAATCACTTGAGACATGCAAATCATACCACATGGGCAAGATGACTGAAAGGCCTCGTTTTCATTGAGATGGAACAAGAAAGCAACTTGTTGGAAGTAATGCATTTTGATGTGTGCAGTCCAATGAGTGCTGAGGCACGCAGTGGATATCATTATGCTCTTACTTCACAGATGATTTGAGTAGATGCTAAGTATATTTACTTGATGAAACACAAGACTGAATTATTGAAAGGTTCAAGTAATTTCAGAGTGAAGTTGAAGATCGTCGTGACAAGAGGATAAAATGTCTATGATATGATCATAGAGATGAATATCGGAGTGGCAAGTTTGGTACACAATTAAGACATTATGGAAATTGTTTCACAACTAATGCACCCTCGAACACCATAGTGTGATGGTGTGTCCGAACATCATAGCCGCACCCTATTGGATATGGTGCATACCATGACGTCTCTTATCGAATTACCACTATGTTTATGGGTCAGGCATTTGAGACAACCACATTCACTTTAAATAGGGCACCATGTAATTCTGTTGAGATGACACCGCATGAACTGTGGTTTAGAGAAACCTAAGCTGTCGTGTCTTAAATGTTTGGGGCTGCGACGCTTTTGTGAAAAGGTTTCAGCCTGATAAGCTCGAACCCAAAGCGGATAAATGCATCTTCATAGGACACCCAAAACAGTTGGGTATACATCCTATCTCAGATCTGGAAGCAAAAGTGATTGTTTCTAGAAACAGGTCCTTTCTCAAGGAAAACTTTCTCTGGAAAGAATTGAGTGGGAGGATGGTGGAGACTTGATGCGGTTATTGAACCATCACTTCAAGCAGTGTGTCGTAGGGCACAGGAAGTTTTTCATGTGGCGCCTACACCAATTGAAGTGGAAGCTGATGATAGTGATCATGAAACTTCGGATCAAGTCACTACCAAACCTCATAGGTCGACAAGGACGCGTACTACTTCAGAGTGGTACGGTAATACTTCCTTGGAAGTCATGTTGCTAGACAACAATGAACCTACGAGCTATGGAGAAGCAATGGTGGGCCCGGATTCTGACAAATGGCTCGAGGCCATAAAATTCGAGAGAGGATCCATGTATGTTGGGGATATAACTATTGGTATGACCCGCCCAGGAGGGGCCGGGTTATACTTACAAATATTCTTGAAGCCCAAGACCCAGGATGGAGATGGCGGTTCAGTTAAGGGCCCAGAGCCCAGAGGCGACTTAAGGCCCATAGTGATAAACCGCCATATGTGTGTGACTTGTATTGTAAGGCAAGAATAGTTAAGAGACCGAGCCGAACACTGTTTATGAACCGGTCGGGAATCCGTAAGCCGCTAGGCGTCGACCTCTGTATATAAAGGGACGACCCGGCGGCGATTCAGGACAAGCAACATCAACTCGAGAACTAGGTCAAGTGATTCGCTCCCTGGTTATCGATACATAAGCAATCCTACTCAAAATTGGATCGTAGGCTTTTACTTTCACCGTAAGGGGCCGAACCAGTATAACCCTCGTGTCCTTTGTCTCGATTAACCCCTTTAAGCTTCCTAGTTGCGATGGCTCCACGACTATGTCCTTTCACTAGGACATCTGCCGTGACAATTCCACGACAGTTGGCGCCCACCGTGGGGCCAGCGCACGGTGGATTTGAGTTCTTGAAGGGCAGCTTCGAAGGGCTCAAGGGATACGCTGTGGGCCGGATGAACAAGAGTCATCACGGCAAGCTCTACATCGACGATGCAGGCTGGGGCCCCGATGCCGGCTCAATTGAGTACGGGTACCGGGTCCCCTTCGGGAGAATTCACGTCTTCATCGGCAAGATCGGCGAGCCAGGCCCCGAGCCGGACATCTGCACCGACCTCGTCGAGACGACTCAGCGTGCGAGACCCGCCCGGGCTCTGCCTGCTGTGAAGCGTGCCTTCGTGGGATGCATCCACGGAGAGTTCTCTGAAGGATCTGCATCTGGCGGTGAGACAACCATCTATTCTGATGGTGAGTCGTCCACAGGCGAGACAGATTCATTGTATCAACTGCAAGACGGCAGGCTTGGGGGCTGTTCCGATGGCAGCAGTATTCTGAATTTCCTTGAGCCGCCAAGCAGGGTGTGAACCTTCATGGCCGGCTCATAACATATTCAAGACTCCACAACTGCGGCAACAATAACCTTCGGGTCAGCAGCAGCCGGAGCAGGAGGCCCTCTGCGCTCGCCGGCTCAGGTGCTGTTGGATCTTACGGACAAGATGACCACTCTGTTAACCGGTGTGGTCAACCCGGCGGATCAAGCTCAACATGATGCGAAAGTGGCACAATTAAAGCTGGATATAGTGCAGGCTAAGGAGGACCTAGCAGCGGAAGATGTCAGGACGATAGCAGAGCGGGCGGCTCTGGACGCCCAGGCTTGTCGGATTCAAGCGCAGACTTTCCGACTCACGCAAGATCATAACGCGTCTAATGAGGTTATGAGGAGAAGATACCAGAAGACTCAGTCTCGGCTCCCTTCGATTTATGATCCTCGAAACCTCTTCCATACACCCGGTGCAGGGCCAGTAACCTTTCGGAGATAGACCGGGTTGCGACACCCGGGGTTGGGACGTCGGTTCAACCACAGGTGATGGGGCCCCCCGCATGAATATTGCTCCACCTCAGTATGTACCAACACCACCGGGTCATTATTCTAACCTGTTGGAGAACATGATCGCGACGGCGGCATGACTGCCGGCTCTCCCGATGGACGGCGACTCTCCGGCAGCGGTTGAAACCCGCCGGGTCAGAGAACTTCTTCAGACGGCCTTAGCACAACAGGAGGCGTACTCATATAGCCGGGACATGATTCATTCAACCCCCCGTCCGAGCCAAAGCCCGAGTTATAGCAGGCGCATGGCCTCAGCGGCCGTTTCAAGCAACTTCCGGCGTCGTAACCAGCCAGGCGGGCATGACCCGACGCGCAATGGAGCCTTTAACTTGGTGGATCAAGACAGAATACGTCAAGAGGCTGAGCGGGCGGCTCAGCAAGCGGCTGAGCAGGCGACTCAGCTGACGGCTTACCAGCCTTATCCGTTTTATCCGACGACTTCTATCAAGGCAGGCGTGGCCACCCCAGGACCGGAGGTGTCCCCTGTCTGGTGTCGGCTCTACGTAACGAGCGTTTGCCCAAGGATTTCAAGGGACCTAGGAAGGTGCCTAATTATACGACCGACTTACAGTCAGGGGCATGGATTGAAAGTTATGAGATGGCTATGGAGTTACTGGAGGTCAGTGATGCTGCAATGGCCAAGTATTTTACCATGATGTTGGATGGGACCGCCCGCACTTGGTTGAAAAGCCTGCCGCCTAATTCAATTAGTTCATGGGCACAGTTAAAAGCCCGGTTCATTTAGAACTTTAAGGATACATGCAAGCAACCCATGTCAATTGTGGATTTGACTAGTTGCAAGCAGGAGAAGGGCGAGTCCACAACCCATTGGATGCGCCAGTTAAAGCCATAATACATTCATCTGATAAGATGGATGCCAGCTCTGTAGTCTTAATGTTGGAGAAAAATTGCCGTTTTTTACCTCTGAAGATGAAGCTAGGGCGGCTCAAGCGCGATTGTAATGATATGGGTACGCTGATGGCAGCTGTGGTCAAGTACGACGACTCTGATAGTACCAAGGATCCCGAGTCTGATGATGAAAAGACAGGGAAGGGAAAAAATAATGGCAACGGCAAGGGCCCTCAGCATAACCCGACAAATCAAGGAGGTAATAAGCGTAAGGCTGATGGTAGTTTGGAGTTTGTGGCTAACACTAATGCGCAGGGCAATAACCAACAACATAAGGGGAGACCACCTCCCCGGTCTGGCGGGTCAGGCCCCACGCTTGAGCAGTTACTGAATGAGCCCTGTCCGAGGCACGACACTCAGCAGAAGCCGACTACTCATCTATGGAAGGAATGCACGATCATGAAGGCTTTCAAGAATTCCAACATGTTCGACGGCAATAATGGGCAGGGCGGCGGCTCAGGTGGTGGCGATTTTCATGGCCCGGGCGGCGGTTCAAATTCCAATTTTCAAAATTCTCAAGGTAACCAAGGTGGTTTTAACCAGCAATCCGGCCAGGGTGGTCAGCAGCAGCAGCAGGGTGGATACCAGAGCCATCCAAAGCAGATAAATAGTGGACAATATCATGTGTTCACGACCAGTTTGTGCAAACGAGACCAGAAGCTTCATAAGAGGGCTGTGAACGCTGTTGTGCCGGCAGTTCCTCGTTATTTGAGATGGTCTGAGCAACCTATTCTATGGAGTAGGGAAGATCACCCTCCCCGGCTTGACAATCCGGGTCACCTGGACTTGGTGGTGGCCCCTCAGGTTGGTGGATATAAATTCACTAAAGTACTCATGGATGGAGGCAACAACATCAACATCCTCTATTATGAGACCTTCCGTCGCATGGGGTTAACTGATAAAAGCCTTAAGCAGTCCAACATTGTTTTCCATGGCGTGGTGCTTGGTAAGTCGGCATATCCAGTTGGCAATATCGAACTAGAGGTAGCCTTTGGAGATGAATATGACTCCAGGGCCGAGAAAAATTGACTTTTTAGGTGGTCAAGATCAGAAGCCCGTATCACGCTCTGTTTGGGCGGCCGGCTTATGCTAAATTCATGGCACGACCGTGTTATGTGTATTTACGGCTCAAGATGCCGGGTCATAAGGGTACCATCACAGTGCATGGGAGCCGGAAGATATCCTTGGAATGTGAGGAAGGCGACGCGGCTTATGCTGAGTCAGTTTGTGCAACAGAAGAGTTGAAAGTCTACAAGGATAATGTTGACCCAGCAGATATGATGTCTTTGAAAAAGCAAACCACAGAGCATGAGCCGGTCATGAAGTTTAAGTCGGCCGATGATACTAAGCTTGTTGACTTTGTTCCAGGCGACTCATCTAAGCAATTCAGTATCAGTGCTAATTTGGATCCCAAATAGGAAAGCGCGCTCATCGAGTTCATCCGTGAGAACCGGGACATCTTTGCATCGAAACCTTCTAACATGCCGGGTGTATCGAGAGAACTCGCTAAGCACACTCTTAATATTGATCCAAATTTTAAGCCGGTCAAGCAGTTTCTTCGGTGGTTCAATGAGAAGAGGCGCAAAGCCATTGGGGAGGAAGTAGCCCGGCTCTTGGCGGCTGGGTTCACTGTTGAAGTTTTTCATCCAGAGTGGTTGCCTAACCCAGTGCTCGTGCTCAAGAAGAACGACACTTGGCACATGTGTGTGGATTACATGGACTTAAACAAGGCTTGTCCGGATGATCCTTTTGCTCTCCCTCGTATTGATCAAATTATTGATGCTACGGTGGGTTGTGAGCGCTTGAGCTTTTTGGATGCTTATTCTGGTTATTATCAGATCAAGATGGCAGTTAAAGACCAGGAGAAGACACTGTTCATTACTCCGTTTGGAGCCTTCTGCTATGTATCTATGCCTTTTGGGCTCAAGAGTGCCGAGGCGACTTACCAGCGGTGTGTACAGAATTGTCTTCATAATCAAATTGGGCGCAATGTTCATGCTTATGTTGATGACATTGTGGTGAAATCCAGAGGGAAGGATACCTTGATAGATGATCTGAAGGAAACCTTTGACAGTCTTCGGGTCTACAAGATGATGCTTAACACGGCCAAGTGTGTTTTTCGCGTGCCTGCAGGCAAGCTTTTGGGCTTTCTGGTTTCTAACAGGGGCATCGAGGCTAATCCAGAGAAGATCAAGGCAATCACCTCTCTGGCTAAACCGGCATGTATCAATGTTGTTGAGCGTTTGGCGGGTCGTATCGCTGCTTTAAGCCGGTTCATAAGCCGGTTAGGTGAGAAGGCCATACCGCTGTATCAAATGATGAAGAAAACAGATGACTTCGTTTGGAGTGACGCTGCCAACGCTGCCTTTAAAGATTTGAAGAGACAGCTGGCTGAGCTGCCGGTCCTTGTTGCTCCCATTGATAAGGAGCCCTTGTTGTTATATGTGGCTGCTAACACACGTGCCGTCAGCGTGGCCATCGTGGTGGAGCACAAGGAGGCTGGCAAGGAACATCCGGTTCAGTGGCCGGTTTACTACATCAGTGAGGTACTTATTGAGTCCAAACAACGGTATCCACATTGGCAGAAGCCGTTTATGGGGTGTTCATGGCAAGCCGGAAACTTAAGCAGTATTTCCTGGGCCACCCTATCACTGTGGTTAGTTCTGATCCTTTGGGAGATATCATTCAAAACAGAGAGGCCACAGGACGAGTCGCCAAGTGGGCCATTGAACTTGGGCCTCATGGTTTAAAGTATGTGCCACACACTACTATCAAATCTCAAGCACTTGTGGATTTCATCAATGATTGGACAGAGCTGCAGATGCCTGAAGAAAAGCCGGATAACACATATTGGACTATTCACTTTGACGGGTCCAGGCAATTGGAGGGCTCGGGGGATGGAGTTGTTTTAGCTTCCCCTCGAGGTGAAAATTTTTGTTATGTGCTACGGTTGATGTTTCCGTGTACTAACAATGCAGCTGACTATGAGGCCTTACTCTATGGTCTTCGAATGGCTAAGGAGATGAGCTTAAGCCGGGTAAGGTGCTTTGGCGACTCAGATTTAGTGGCTCAACAGGTATCAGGCAAGTGGGATTCCAAGGATCCTCTCATGGTGGCGTATCGCCGTGAGGTTGACGCCATTGCTGGACATTTCAAGGGTTACCAAGTGGAGCACATTGACCACAAAAAGAACGAGGTGGCTGATGCCTTAAGCCGGCTGGGCTCTCAGCGTAAGCCAGTGCCGCCTAATACTTTCTTGAATATTCTGCATAACCCTTCTGTCAAGTTACCTACAGAGGAAGACTTGGTTGTTCCTGACCCGGAAGCACAATTGGTGGCGGCTCTTCACGTCATCCCAGATTGGACAGTGCCATATTTGGCTTACATGACCCGGGGCGAGTTGCCTGAGGATGAAACCTTGGCCAGGCAGATAACCCGGCGGTCTAAATCAATGACAATGGTTAATGGTGAGTTGGATCATCGCAGCATTACAGGGGCGTTTCAGCGTTGTGTCTCCCCTGAATAAGGCCAAGCAATTCTACGTGAGATTCATGAAGGGGATTGCGGCCATCATGCCGGGTCAAAGTCCCTTGTGCCAAAGCGTTCCGTCATGGATTCTATTGGCTGACAGCTCATGCTGATGCAGAGTAAATGTGACGGTTGTCAGAAGTTCTCAAGACGGGCTCACGTGCCGGCTGAAGAGTTGTGGATGATTCCAATTACTTGGCCATTTGCAGTCTGGGGGCTTGACATGGTTGGGCCTTTCAAAAGGTCCAAAGATAAAAAGACCCACCTTTTGGTGGCGGTTGATAAATTTACAAAGTGGGTTGAGGCAGAGCCAGTCAGTGAGTGTGATGCAGCTATGACAGTTCAGTTCATGAAAAAGGTGATATTTCGCTTCGGCTTTCCACATAGCATTATAACTAACAATGGCACTAATCTGTCTAAAGGTGCCATGGAAGAATTTTGTCACGTGAGCATACTCGGCTTGATGTTTCATCCGTGGCTCACCCCCAATCCAATGGTCAAGCCGAGAGAGCCAATCAGGAGATCTTGAAAGGCATCAAGCCCCGGCTTTTGGTCCCCTTGCAGCGGACACAGGGTTGTTGGGTTGAGGAGTTACCCTCTGTGTTATGGAGCATCAATACTACTCCCAACAGATCTACGGGTTATACGCCTTTCTTCATGGTCTACAGAGCTGAGGCGGTTCTCCCTAGTGACCTCTGTCATGACTCGCCCCACGTGGCGGCTTATGTTGAAGTTGAAAATGAGCAGGCGCGTCAGGATGCACTAGATCTGTTAGATGAAAAGCATGACTTGGCAGCAGCTTGCTCGGCGATTTACCAACAGGACCTGCGTCGTTATCACAGCCGTCGGGTTAAGACCAGAACCTTTCAGGAAGGTGATTTGGTGCTCCAGCTCATCCAGGATCAAACTGATGCAGACAAGTTATCTCCACCTTGGGAAGGGCCCTTTGTGCTCAGCAATAACCTGAACAACGGGTCATACTACCTTATCGATGTTCGATAACACAAAGACTCATGTAAGTCGGAGGATGAGACCCGCCGGCTGTGGAATATCGCTCATCTTCGGCCTTACTACACTTGAGCCACCAGCTCTCATGATGTACATATTTTGAAAATGTATATATTATGATAAATAATAAAGCATGACCTCTGCCTTTTTTCCCTTCAAAGGTAAATGTGTCATTGTCATTATCATTGTCATCTCACACGATCACTTGGGGGCTGATCGTATTCGATCCAGCTTAACCCGCTTGCTCCGGCTTACGATCGTATTCGAATCACGCCGTTAAAATTTATGGTCATTAGGGGGCTTCCTGTTCAAACATAGGTCGTATTTAAACCAGACAGAACATAGCTGTCGGTACCCTTTTGATTGGCACACTGCCGAGCTCACTAGGGGGCTTCTTGATCATATTCGAATCATAGCTCAACCCCTTTTGGGAACTGACTTTGATCGTATTTGAGTCAGAGTCATTAAAAAATTCTCAAGGTCATTAGGGGGCTTCCTGTTCAAACATAGGTCGTATTCAAACCAAAGAGAACATAGCTATCAGTACCTCTTGATCGGCGCAACGCCAAAGCCACTAGGGGCTACTTGATCGTATTTGAATCCTAGCTTAACCCCTCTGGAACGGTTTACTGATCGTATTCGAATCAGAAGCCTTGAATTTTTTATGTTCTATTTGGTTTAAGTTTTCTTTGGACGCACCCTTTATTTGACTTGAGACTTTTTTGAGGTTTACAAGTACAAGTGTGGTTAATTTTAACCCGGCTTGATATTGGCTGATAAGTTGCTAATATCTGAGCATCATTATACCTTTGGAAATATTGGTTTCCGAAGAATTGGGTCATCACCCTTACTGTCCGGGCCATATAAGCCGGCAATGCAATTGCAGAAAGGTCACATGTATAAGGTCATGATTGTGTTTTCACATTATATGTGGCAACATGCTTATCTGTGATTTCTTCTTTTGTTTGAAATATATCAAGCTATTATGACCCGCCTTGCGGTAAGCCGTGAAGGGGCCTTGTCATCTATTTCTGTGTGTAGGGCAGTTCGAAGACTTCATCAAGCATAAGGAAATAACATGACGAATGTAAACCGGGTGAAGATAATATGGCGACTTAATACTATTAAGCACCAAAAACGTGCACAATGGCACGACAAAAGCAAAGTTATTTCTGCTCTATTACATGACCCCCCGAGTCCAAATGATTCATATTGTTTTTCAGCACATCACAGGTGTGAGCCGCCACGGCAGGTTAGCCTTCTTGTTGGCCTGAAGCGTCCGGGTTAGCCTCTCCGTGTCTTTGCCCTGTTCCCTTTCCTGGAAGGTTGACGATGACCAATCAATGTTGTTTAAAGCTTCAAATTTAACTTCATCATCAACTAGACCGGCCGGGCCAACTTCAGGGGCGAAGGTGTGCTTACGGAGTGGGGGGATCAGACTGGTCACTTCATAGTGAGGCGTTGGAATTCTCCGGTTCCCTGCGTCATAACCCGCCTGGTACTTGGTAAGATCCACTTCGTTAGCTACCAGGGTGGCCATGGGGCGTATCTCCTTTACACAAGCAGTAAAGTCTTTTTCTTCAAAAGGAGTGCCATCCTCCTTCAAGCTTGGATAGCCAGTGGCAATGTCGGCCAGGTCTAGCTCCGATAGCCAAGCTTTGGCCCGGCTTAAAGCATTTACCGCTCCGGCTCTTGTAGCTGACCGCCTCAGTTCATTGAACTGTTGGGATAGCACGGAAAGCTTCTTCAAGACCTCTGCCAGGAGGGTAGGCACTTCATTTGACAAAGCCACCGCGGCTAATGCACGCTGGGACCCGGTGTACAGTTGTTCCACCACTGTATAAACTGCCTTTAGCTTGATCAACATATCTTGGTTTAGATTTGAACTCCTGGGGCCTGCATAAACATAATCAGGTGAGTCAATTCCAATTATATGATCAACTGAAAGGTTCAAGTATTTAACACTTGCAGAGCGACTTACCAAAGATAGCCGAGACCATTTGAGAGACATGGCGTTTTAAGCCGGTTAATTCCCCGGTTGCTTCTTCAAGAGCCGCCTCTGCCTTCTCAGCTCGGTTAATCAGTGCAGTCTTTTCATCAGCCCAACCTTCTTTTCCATTTCAAATTCTTTCTTCAGCTTTTCTTGTTCAGAAACGCTGAATTTGAACTTTGAGTCGGCTTTTTGGGTTTCCATCTCTTGGGCCTCAAGGCGGTTCTTCAGATCAGTAACCTCTGATTCGAGTTGGCTCGTGGCGGCCTATACAATCAGGGTCAAAATCAAGACAATGTTAATGCAATATTAAGTCCCAAGCCTTTTGCCAACAACAACACTTGGCACTTGGGGGCTAATGTCTACCGAAGAATTTTACTTACAATGGCGGTTCATGACAGTAAGTCCCAAGCACTTTGCAAGCAATAATACTTGGCACTTGGGGGGTAATGCATATTGTTGTTCAAAGCTCGGTAAGTATTTTTCGTTTATATAACCATATGAAGGACCGTCTCAACCATGCTGGTTAAGCCGCCGCTTGGGGACTACAGAGTAAGCGGGACTTCTTGCATGTTTTATCCATCTATGCTACTAATGTCACTAAATTTGTTTCTAAGTCTACAACATATTCATCATAAGCAATTGACTTGGGGGCTGGCATAGTAAAGATAAATGAATACAGAGAAGGGTTTGTACCTCAAATTTTTGGTGCATCTGCTTCACCATGTCAATCTCGAGGTTCCGGCTGCTATGCACTTGGCTCATGTAGCCAGAGAAGATGTCTCCAATACTCATGTGAGCATAGTTCGCAATGTCAAGCTTGACCCGGCGGTGTTCCAGAAGTTCCTCCTGGGCGGAACACTTGGCCAGCAGGGTTGGCCTTCCCGGCTCAGCAAAGCCGGTTCTGGTGATCTCAATGTCAGTATCTTGAGGATCATCCGTCCTGACCGGGCTAGGGGCTTCCGGGTTTTATGAGCTATCACCGGCTCGCTCAGCAGGCAGGTCAGCAGTTGGAGTTGGTATATTTTGAGCTGGTTCAGATTGCGGCTCATGAGTTGACGATTCAGGTGTAGCTGTTCCAACTGCTGGTTCGGCCACGACCGTGTCTTTAGCTGGCTTACTCTTTCTAACCCGTTTGTTGGGCTTGGCTTGTCCAGTGCATCAAATCAAAAGGTTAAGTACAGATGCAATGGATTAATATGAATACAGGATAAGCAGGTTATCATTACCTTGGCTTGGTCTTGAAGGCCGGCAGATTGGACTGCAGTGAGTCGCCAGCGGAAGGGGAAGTCTCCTGATAATTCGAGTCAGAAGAATTGAGCGGTTGACGAGTGAGACCCACCAAAGGATACAATATATGTAAATCAGAAGTGACCTCGTTCCGGCGTTTCCTTGGGGTATTCGGCAAGCTGGAGGTGAGCTCTGCATCCTTGCTGGTTCGGGTCTACCTCCGGCTCTCGTGAATCTGTCGCTTCAAAAGAAATTGAGGATCTTGATAAGCTAAGGGATGTGAAAACCTTACTTTCCGGGTTACTGTGCGGATTTTCTCTCTTGGCAAAGGCTCGGAGTTGGAGGAAATGATAGTTATCTCATCAGCCTTGCTAGGGCTTGCTCTTGTGTCCTCCTGCTAATAATCAGTGTCAATAAGATGGTTAACAAAGGAGCCAAGAGAGTCAAGGGCTACCTCCGACTCAGAAGAATCTGCTAGCCGAAGCAGGTCAGAGGCGGTGGCTTTCTTGCCCTTCTTCTTGGCAGCCTCTTTCCTGGCGGCTTTCTTCTCTTTCCTGGCTTTCTTGGTAGCCTCATGGTCATATTTGACCTTCCAGAATTTATCACCCGCCTGTAAGAGTTAGCAGAGGTATAAATATGGGTGAAAACATCGATAATTCAAAGTAATTTATTCATATGGGCGGCTTACCTTTGGAGCCGGGTTAGCTTTGCAGAAAGGGGCTAAGCCCACTTTACCATAGTCTGCCAGGCTCTCGTTCAAAAGAGACTTTGTCATATCATAAATGACGTCTTCAGGCAAATCATCAGGGCTGTGCCACAGAGGGTCATCCTTTGCGCCCGTATAATCGCACATCAAGCCGGGGCGGCAGCTCAATGGAATAACCCGCCAGGCAAGCCAAACCCGGACTAAGTCAATGTCGGTTAAACTGTTCCCCAGAAGAGCTTTGATCTTGGCTAAGGTGGGGGCGAGTGTTTTGCGTTCGGCGGCTGTAATCTTGTCGGGAAGATGGTGGTTGGGCCCAAGACGAAGAGCATGAAAGCCGGGTAGAGGGTTTTCACCAGTCGGAGAGGTGTCTTGGAAGTAAAACCATGTCTGATTCCAATCTTTTGGATGACTCTGCGGGTTGTCATAAGGAAAGATTGCGTCCCTACGATGCTGGATCGAGACACCACCAAGCTCTAAGCTCTGACCGCTTGCGCACTCATTCTCGCGGTTCAAGTAAAATAGCTCTTTGAAGAGCAGCAGGTTGGGTTCTTCTCCAAGATATACTTCACTGAATACTTGGAAGTTGCAGATATTAGACACGAAATTGGGTCCGATGTCTTGTGGGTGAAGATCAAAGAAATGCAACACATCTCTGAGGAATTTTGAGCCAGGTGGAGTGAAACCCCGGTTCATGTGATCCGTGAAAACAACAACTTCTCCCTCTTTGGGCTGAGGAAATTCCTCCTCCGGGTTAGGAGCACAATAAGTCATGACTTCTTTCTTCGGCAGATAGCCGGTCTTCACAAAGTCGTCAAGAGTACTATCTGTGACAATGGATTTAACACAGTTGCAGGAAGTGGGTGCTTTTGGTGCCATTGTGTTGAAAGCCTAAGACAGAGTAAAAAGTACCGGTTCAAATTTAAGCCGGGCAAGAAAAAATATTACAGTGCATATTCAAGATGGCGGCTTATGAAGGGGCCTAATGGTATAAGGATAATTATGTCAAGATTATTTAAGCCGCCATAGGCTCTATAAGCCGTCAGGACTATTTAAACCACCGTGGGTGGTCAGAGTTATCAATTGAGCATTGCCTCTTTAAAGCCGGTGATCAGAGTTGCCATGGCTAGATGAATCTAACAAGTGCAAATTTTTGCCTAAGTGTTGCACAAACAGGTTTCACAAACTGCAGCCATTATTTTGGATCAAACAGACGTTCGGAAAAGAAAATTTTCTAGACCTAAAAACAGGGCACAGAGGAGTTCATGCGTTCTAGTGGGGATCCTTTACAAAGAAAGAAGATCTTCTAGTGCCTAAAATGGATGCGGAACACCTACTGCATGAGATCTATGATATTGTTGGATCAAAAGAAGCCATAGCAGAAGGAACACGAAGAACTAAGATGAACTTCGCGCAGTACAGAAGAACACTCTAACCCTAGCATGGATTTATGGTGCAGAAAGGGGAAAACTTACTGCGGTAGATCTGTTGTGGAGGGGCGCCGCAGTTCTCTGGTCAAGTTCAGGTCGATGCAGCGGCCAAGGTTGACGGAGACGAGGTGCACTGTAGCGGCGGCGGAGCTCCAGTGACAGATGGGGGTAAGAGGAAGAAGACGCGGAAAGGGAAGAATGAGGAAGACCTAGTCGGGTCTATTTATAAGGAAGGGCCACTAAAAAAGCGCGAAAAACGAGGATGCCGGAAATATAAGTTATCCAACTACAAGGATGCCTCGATCTTTGGGATGGTCATCAAGACAAATATCCATTGGGGTACATTGAATAAAACGTGCTTTTATGACAGGTGACGTCATGGCGGGTTACCACAAATCCAGAGGATGACGTCATGGTGGGTTACAGAAATTTCATAAGGGCAGAAGATTTTTTCTGAAGTGTCGAAGATTGACATGAACCAGTCCAAATTAATCTAGGGCCTAATGTTGGGGATATAACCATTGGTATGACCCGCCCAGGAGGGGCCGTGTTATACTTACAAATATTCTCGAAGCCCAAGACCCAGGATGGAGATGACGGTTCAGTTAAGGGCCCAAAGCCCAGAGGCGACTTAAGGCCCATAGTGATAAATAGCCATATGTGCGTGACTTGTATTATAAGGAAAGAATAGTTAAGAGACTGAGCCGGACACTATTTATGAACCGGCCGGGACTCCGTAAGCCGCTGGGCGTCGACCTCTCTATATAAAGGGACGACCCGGCGGCGATTTAGGACAAGCAACATCAACTCGAGAGCTAGGTCAAGCGATTCGCTCCCTGGTTATCGATACATAAGAAATCCCACTCAAAACTGGATCGTAGGCTTTTACCTTCACCGTAAGGGGCCGAACCAGTATAACCTTCGTGTCCTTTGTCCTGATTAACCCCTTTAAGCTTCCTAGTTTCGATGTCTCCACGACTAAGTCCTTTCACTAGGACATCTGCCATGACAATTCCACGACAATGTATGAAAACAAAGTGTAGACTTTGGAAGAACTACTTAATGGTCGTAAGGTTGTTGGGTACAGATGGATTTTAAAAGGAAGACGGACAATGATGGTAAGTGTCACCATTAAAAAGCTCGACTTGTCCCTGAGATGTTTTCCTACAAGTTCAAGGAGTTGACTACGATGAGACTTTCTCACTTGTACCGATGCTAAGAGTCTGTTGGAATTATATTAGTAGTTACTGCATTATTTATGAAATCTTGTAGATAGGATGTCAAAACATTGTTTCCTCGATGATTTTCTTGAGGAAAGGTTGCATGTGATACAACCAGAAGGTTTTGTCAATCCTAAAAGATGCTAGCAAGTATGCAAAGCTCCAACAATCCTTCTAAGGACTGGAGTAAGCATCTCGGAGTTGGAATATACGCTTTGATGAGATGCTCAAAGATTTTAGGTTTATACAAAGTTTATGAGAAACTTGTATTTCCAAAGAAGTGAGTGGGAGCACTATAGAATTTCTGATGAGTATATGTTGTTGACATATTGTTGATCGGAAATGATGTAGAATTTCTGGAAAGCATATAGGGTTATTTGAAATGTGTTTTTCAATGGAAAACCTAGATTAAGCTACTTGAACATTGAGCATCAAGATCTATAAGGATAGATAAAAAAGGCTTACTAGTACTTTCGAATGAATACATACTGTGACAAGATTTTGAAGGAGTTCAAAATAGATCGGCAAAGAAGGAGTTCTTGGCTGTGTTATAAGGTGTGAGTATTGAGTAAGACTCAAGACCTGACCACGACAGAAGAGAGAGAAAGGATGAAGGTCGTCCCCTATGATTTAGACATAGGCTCGGTAGTATGTTATGCGGTGTACTGCACCTGAAGTGTGCCTTGCCATGAGTCAGTCAAGGGGTACAAGAGTGATCCAGGAATGGATCACAGGACATTGGTCAAAGTTATCCTTAGTAACTAGTGGACTAAGGAATTTTCTCGATTATGGAGGTGGTAGAAGAGTTCGTCGTAAAGGGTTACGTCAATGCAAACTTTGACACTAATCCGGATGATTCTGAGTAGTAAACCGGATTCGTATAGTAGAGCAGTTATTTGGAATAGTTCCAAATGGCGCGTGGTAGCTGCATCTACAAGATGACATAGGGATTTGTAAAGCACACACGAATCTGAAAGGTTTAGACCCGTTGACTAATAACCTCTCTCACAAGCAAGATATGATCAAACCCCATGGGTGTTGGATTCATTACAATCACATGGTGATGTGAACTAGATTATTGAGTCTAGTGCAAGTGGGAGACTGTTGGAAATATGCCCTAGAGGCAATAATAAAATGGTTGTTCATGATAATTGTCTATTGTTCATTCTATAATTGTATTAACCGGAAACTGTAATACATGTGTGAATACATAGACCACAATATGTCCCTAGTGAGCCTCTGGTTGACTAGCTCGTTGATCAATAGATGGTTGTGGTTTCCTGACCATGGACATTGGATGTCGTTGATAACGAGATCACATCATTAGGAGAATGATGTGATGGACAAGACCCAATCCTAAGCATAGCACAAGATCGTGTAGTTCGTTTGCTAGAGCTTTTCTAATGTCAAGTATCATTTCGTTAGACCATGAGATTGTGCAACACCCGGATACCGTAGGAATGCTTTGGGTGTATCAAACATCACAACGTAACTGGGTGGCTATAAAGGTGCACTACAGGTATCTCTGAAAGTGTCTGTTAGGTTGGCACGAATCAAGACTGGGATTTGTCACTCCGTATGACGGAGAGGTATCTCTGGGCCCACTCGGTAATGCATCATCATAATGAGCTCAATGTGACTAAGGAGTTAGCCACGGGATCATGCATTACGGAACAAGTAAAGAGACTTGCCGGTGATGAGATTGAACGAGGTACGGGATACCGACGATCGAATCTTGGGCAAGTAACATACCGATGGACAAAGGGAATTATATACGGGATTGATTGAATCCCCGGCATCGTGGTTCATCCAATGAGATCATTGTGGAACATGTGGGAGCCAATATGGGTATCAGATCCTGCTATTGGTTATTGGCCTAAGAGGTATCTCGGTCATGTCTGCATGGTTCCCGAACCCGTAGGGTCTACACACTTAAGGTTCGGTGACGCTAGAGTTGTAATGGGAATAGTATGTGGTTACCAAAGGTTGTTCGGAGTCCCGGATGAGATCCCGGACGTGACTAGGAACTCCGGAATGGTCTGGAGGTGAAGATCAATAATATTGGACGAAGGGTATTGGAGTCCGAAAGTGTTCTGGAGGTACCGGGCTATGGCCAGCATGACGGAAAGGTGTTTCGGGAGCCCCGACAAGTGTTGCAAGGCCTCATGGGCCAAGGGGGGGGACAAACCAGCCCACTAAGGGGTTGTGTGCCCCCACACCCTTTCTCACGTTGCTTGGGGAGGTGGGGCGCCTCCACCTGGCTTGGGAGGCAAGCCTCCACCTGCTTGGCTTGGGGGCAAGTCTCCCTAGGGTTTCCCTAGGGAGATCCAATCTGCCATATCCGCCCCCCAAGGGGAAACCCTAGGGAGCCTCCTCCTCACCCCTTCCCCCTATGTATAGTGATGGAGAGAGAGGGCAGCCACACCCCCTGACACGCCCTGGTGCTGCCCTTCCTCTTCGTCCTACATCTCTTCCTCCTCCGTAGTGCTTAGCGAAGCTCTGTCGTAGAACCACGAGCTCCATCACCACCACGCCGTCGTGCTGCCAGAGTTCTCCTTCAACTTCTCCTCTCCCCTTCCTGGATCAAGAAGGAGGATACGTCCCCGAGCTGTACGTGTGTTGAACGCAGAGGCGCCGTCCGTTCGGCGCTTGGATCGGATCTTCCGCAATTTGAATCGCCGTGAGTACGACTCCATCAACCGCGTTCTTGTAACGCTTCCGCTTAGCGATCTTCAAGGGTATGAAGATGCACTCCCTCTCTCTTGTTGCTAGCATCTCCTAGATTGATCTTGGTGACATGTAGGAACTTTTTTGAATTATACTACGTTCCCCAACAGTCTCTGGAAGCATCGGTTAGTCCATTATAAAAGATATCAAGTATTTCATTTTTCTTGAGAGGATGATCAGACAAAGCATTTAGTAACTGGACAAGCCTCCCCCAAGCTTGTGGGAGACTCTCTTCTTCAATTTTCACAAAATTATATATTTCCTTTAAGGCAGCTTGTTTCTTATGAGCGGGGAAATATTTAGCAGAGAAGTAATAAATCATATCCTAGGGACTACACACACAACCAGGAGCAAGAGAATTAAACCATATTTTAGCATCACCCTTTAATGAGAACAACAATAACTTAAGGATATAGTAATAACAAATTTTTTCCTCATGAGTGAATAGGGTGGCTATATCATTCAATTTAGTGAGATGTGCCACAACAGTTTCAGATTCATAGCCATAGAAAGGATTAGATTCAACCAAAGTGATTAACTCAGGATCGACAGAGAAATCATAATCCTTATCAGAAATACAGATAGGTGAAGTAGCAAAAGTAGGGTCATATTTCATTCTAGCATTTAGAGACTTTTCTTTCAGCTTAGCTAACAGTTTCTTAAGATCATATCTATCTTTGCGAACAAAAATGTCTCTAGCAGCTTCTTCATCCATAAGATAACCCTCAGGTACATCTGGCAATTCATATCTAGGGGGAGAATCTTCATATCACTTTCATCAATATTATCAGTTTCAATAATTTCATTCTCTCTAACCCTAGCAAGTTGTTCATCAAGAAATTCACCTAATGGCACAGTATTATCAAGCATAGAAGTAGTATCATCATAAGCATCATGCATAGCAGAAGTGGCATCATCAATGACATGCCACATATCAGAATCAATAGCAGGTGTAGGTGTCGCGAGTTTACTCAAAACAGAAGGTGAATCAAGTGCATAGCTAGATGGTAGTTCCTTACCTCCCCTCGTAGTTGAGGGAAAAATCTTGGTTCTTTCGTCTTTCAAGTTCCTCATAGTGATCAGCAGATATAAATCCCAAGTGACTCAAAGAATAGAGCTATGCTCCCCGGCAACGGTGCCAGAAAATAGTCTTGATAACCCACAAGTATAGGGGATCACAACAGTTTTCGAGGATAGAGTACTCAACCCAAATTTATTGATTCGACACAAGGGGGCCAAAGAATATTCTCAAGTATTAGCAGATGAGTTTTAAATTCAACCACACCTGAAAGACTTAATATCTGCAGCAAAGTATTTAGTAGCAAAGTAGTATGGAAGTAACGGTAACAGTGGCAAAAGTAACAGTAGCAGTTTTGTAGTAATCATAACAGTGGCAACGAAGAAGTAACTAAGCAAAGATCAATATGTGAAAAGCTTGTAGGCAATGGATCAGTGATGGATAATTATGTCGGATGCGATTCCTCATGCAACAGTTATAACATAGGGTGACACAGAACTAGCTCCAGTTCATCAATGTAATGTAGGCATGTATTCTGAATATAGTCATACGTGCTTATGGAAAAGAACTTGCATGACATCTTTTGTCCTACCCTCCCATGGCAGTGGGGTCCTATTGGAAACCAAGGGATATTAAGGCCTCCTTTTAATAGAGTACCGGACCAAAGCATTAACACTTAGTGAATACATGAACTCCTCAAACTACGGTCTTCACCAGGAGTGGTGCCGATTAATGTCACTTCGGGGTTGCCGGATCATAACACATAGTAGGTGACTGTTGACTTGCAAGATAGGATCAAGAACTCACATATATTCATGAAAACATAATAGGTTTAGATCTGAAATCATGGCACTCGGGCCCTAGTGACAAGCATTAATCATAGCAAAGTCATAGCAACATCAATCTTAGAACATAATGGATACTAGGGATCAAACCCTAACAAAACTAACTCGATTACATGGTAAATCTCATCCAACCCATCACCGTCCAACAAGCCTACGATGGGATTACTCATGCACGGCGGTGAGCATCATGAAATTGGTGATGGAGGATGGTTGATGATGACGATGGCGACGGATTCCCCTCTCCGGAGCCCCGAACGGACTCAAGATCAGCCCTCCCGAGGAAGTTTAGTGCTTGGCGGCGGCTCCGTATCGTAAAACGCGATGAATCCTTCTCTCTGATTTTTTTCTCCCTGAAAGTGAATATATGGAGTTGGGGTTGAGGTCGGTGGAGTCCTAGGGGGCCTGCGAGGCAGGGGCGTGCCCCAGGGGTGCGCGCCCTGCACCCTCGTGGACAGGGTGTGGGCCCCTGATGTTGATTCTTTCGCCAATATTTTTTATTAATTCCAAAACGTGTCTCCGTGGATTTTCAGGTCATTCTGAGAACTTTTATTTCCGGACAAAATACACCATGGCAGTTCTCCTGAAAACAGCGTCAGTCCGGGTTAGTTCCATTCAAATCATGCAAGTTAGAGTCCAAAACAAGGGCAAAAGTGTTTAGAAAAGTAGATACATTGGAGATGTATCAAGGCCGAAACCACATCAGGTGATCTTGAGCCCAAATATATAGCGGGCTGTTAACGGGCTCGAACTGACGATGGGCTGCAATGGTGTCAAATCGTTAACGGGACGTTGACGGGCCGAATTGGCACTTCTCGTATGGACCATGGGCTTAAATGGACCTGACACAAGTAGGCCTTATATGGGCCGACCTACTAATTTTTACTGGGCCGACCTTTTTCACCAGAATGGTCCACTGGTGGGCCTTGCCACGTGCCACCGTATCATAGGCGCCTCCCATATTATGAGTGGATGACATCTGTCCTAACGCTGAGCCGACACGTGGATCCTCCGACGAATGAGAATTTTACACATGGAAAATCCCCATTGGTCGGGGCTGTTAACGGGTTATCAGATCCAAACTGGAACCCGATAGCATAACGGTGGCCTGTTACGGTGGATGCCACATGTCAGCCACCCTTGACAAAAGCACTTATGTGACGCGCGATTTATCGTCATGGAAGTGGACACTTCCATGATGATAATTTTGGTAATGTCATCGAACACTTCTATGACAACACATGTATGACTATCTTAATTCTGTTATAAAATCGTCATGGATGTACATGCATGATAGAAAATGTGACCTACTGTGACAAACACGTATCATCACGGAAGTGTATTTTTTGTAGTGTAATCACTGGGAAGTGTCCCGACTATTGTCACTCCGGGTTTGCCAGATCATAGCATGTAGTAGGTAACTATAAATTGCAAGATAGGATCAAGAACACTGATATATTCATGAAATAATAATAGGTTCAGATCTGAAATCATGGCACTCGGGCCCTAGTGACAAGCATTAAGCATGGCAAAGTCATAGCAACATCAATCTTAAAACATAATGGATACTAGGGATCAAACCCTAACAAAACTAACCCGATTACATGGTAAATCTCATCCAACCCATCACCGTCCAGCAAGCCTACGATGGGATTACTCACGCACGGCGATGCGCATCATGAAATTGGTGATGGAGGATGGTTGATGATGACGATGGCGATGGATTCCCCTCTCCAGAGCCCCGAACGGACTCCAGATCAGCCCTCCGCAGGAAGAATAGGGCTTGGCGGCGGCTCCGTATCGTAAAATGTGATGAATCCTTCTCTCTGATTTTTTTCTCCTCGAACGTGAATATATGGAGTTAGAGTTGAGGTCGGTGGAGGTCCAGGGGGCCCCACGAGGTAGGAGGGCACGCCGCCCACCCTAGTGGCCAGGGTGTGGCCCCCCTTCAGCTGATTCTTTCGCCAATATTTTTTATTAATTCCAAAAGTTATCTCCGTGAAGTTTCAGGTCATTCCGAGAACTTCTATTTCTGCACAAAAATAACACCATGGCAATTCTGCTGAAAATAGCGACAGTCCGGGTTAGTTCCATCCAAATCATGCAAATTAGAGTCCAAAACAAGGGCAAACGAGTTTGGAAAAGTAGATACGTTGGAGACGTATCAGGGGTCATGTGTATTCGCTGAAGTTTAGTGTGCATAGAGATCTTTAATTAAGTCTCGTCCCTCACACACCCAAAAAGTTAATCTAACAATAAGAATTATCGACTTGGTCGTGTATGCAGGTAGTTAGTGTAATCCAGAAACCCTAGCATCCATGTAATTAAAATTTTCCAAACCGATTAGAGGATGCCTAACTTGGTTTTGCAGCCGAGTCAACTATGGGTACTGTCGCCGACTCCACTTCGGGTTCCCTGACCGACTCCGGTATGATCTCATCACCAGTTGAGTCGTCCCTGAGTGGTCCTCGAATTTCTTCAAGTCGGACCGTCCTCCCACTCGCTTCCCGACTAGTAACTCTTCCTCAAGGAAAACATCGTTCTGAGCAACAAACACTTTGTTCTCTTCCCGGATGTAGAAGTTGTATCCCAAGGTTTCCCTTGGATATCCCACAAATATGCATTAACTTGACTTGGGTGTAAGCTTGTCTGACATAAGTCATTTGACAAATGCTTCACAACCCCGAATCTTTAGAAAAGACAAACTGGGACTCTTCCCGGTCTACATCTCATGTGGTGTATTGTCTATGAATTTTGATGGTACCCTGTTAAGTGTGAAAGCTGCAGTTTCTAGAGTGTATCCCTAGAATGACAAGGGTGAATCCAATTTGCTCATCATAGATCGAACCACGTCTAACAAGGTATGATTCCTCCATTCCGACACACCATTTCTCTGTGGTGTACCCGGAGGTGTGAGATGAGGTACTATACCTCGTCTTTTCAAATGATTATCAAACTCCTTGCTCATGTACTCACCTCTACGATCAGATTGTAGAGCCGATTTCTACCTTGTTCTGAAACTCTTTGAACTTTTTCAAAAGTTTCCAATTTTTGCCTCATCAAATAGATATATCCATATCTACTCAAGTCGTCGGTAAAAGTCATGAAGTACTGATAGACGCCTCTGGCATTTGTGCTCATCGGACCACACACATCATTGTGTATCAGCTCCAACAGCTCGAACGCCCTCTTGCAACTCTTTGCGAAAGGAGACTTAGTCATCTTTCCTAGCAAGCATGATTTACATGTCTAGAACGACTCAAAGTCGGACAAAGTTAGGAGTCAATCATCATGGATCTTCTTCATGTGTTTCAGACTAATGTGTCCAAGCCTACAATGCCAGAAGTATGTCGGATTTATCTCATTAGGCTTATGCCTCTTGACATTCACGTTATAGACAGGTTTTGTTTCTAGATTCAATGTAGATATCCCATCAAAAATGGGTGCATAGCCATGGAACATACCATTAAAAGATATCGAACAATCATTGTCCTTTAAATTGAATTCATAACCCTTACTCATCAAGCATGAGGTAGAAATAATGTTCTGACTAAGTGCAGGAATGTAATGACAATTATTCAATTCCATAATGAATATGGAAGGAAGCTGGAGCTGCATCATGCTGGAATAGTATCGCTCCTTCATGGACGTCCTTCCAGGTCGACTCCAATTCTGATGGCCAGGTCGGCACTCCATATTGTTCGTCACACTGGGATGCCAAAGCCTCGAACTTGATCTCTGTCCTCCAAGTACTACAACTAGTAATGAATTTTACAAAGGATCACAAGTTGACACGCAGGTCATTATACATTATAATGACAACACCTTGGCTCTTCCGGCTGACAAATCATGACGCGCATGCCATGTATAATTTACACATATGCATCACATACACATGAGCCATACTATTCACAACAAACCTGCAAAGGAAAATTATGCACAGAATCACATTCTACTGTTTTGAGTGAACGTGTACAAAATATACGGCGCTACGCACACGACGGTCCTGTTAGCCAATTAGCGGGCGGGGTTCGAAGGGGCAGCGCCCCTCGTGGGTGCGGGCAGCGCCCAATGTCTTTGAAGATGTCACGCCCAATATGCGACCCTATCCAAAAGGAACTCGAAGGTCCCACCAAGGATAGACCCGCATATTGAAACGCTTTTGCAAGGTGGATATCATTACATCAACATTACATAATAGATGGGGATACATACAAGAGGCATACAATGCCACACGATTACAACATCATCTCATATATAAGATCAACATCCGACTACGGATGAAACACAAACAGAAGCTCAAACGACATCCACCCTGCTAGCCCAGGCTGCCGACCTGGAACCTATCCCCTGATCGAAGAAGAAGCAGAAGAAGAACTCCAAAACAAGCAAACATCGCTCTCGCGTCAAGACCATCGCATAACCTGTACCTGCAACTGTTGTTGTAGTAATCTGTGAGCCACGAGGACTCAGAAATCCCATTACCATGGGTATCAAGACTAGCAAAGCTAAATGGGTAAGGAAGGGATAACGTGGTGAGGTTGCAGCAGCAACTAACCATGATATGGTGGCTAACATACGCAAATAAGAGCGAGAAGAGAGCAAATGGAACGGTCGTGAAGCTAGCAATGATCAAGAGGTGATCCTGAACTCCTACTTACGTCAAACATAACCCAAAACCATGTTCACTTCCCGGACTCCGCCGAAAAGAGACCATCACGGCTACACACATGGTTGATGCATTTTAATTCGGATCTAGTGTCAAGTTATCTACAACCGGACATTAACAAATTCCCATCTACCACATAACCGTGGGCACGGCTCTCGAAAGTTTATACCCTGCAGGGGTGTCCCAACTTAGCCCATGATAAGCTCTTGCGATCAACGAAGGATATACCTTCTCCCAGGAAGACCCGATCAGTCTCGGAATCCCGGTTTACAAGACATTTCGACAATGGTAAAACAAGACCAGCGAAGCCGCCCGATGCGCCGACAATCCCGATAGGAGCTGCACATATCTCGTTCTCAGGGCAACACCGGATAAGTCAAGCTACGAGTAAAACCAGACCTCGAGTTGCCCCAAGGTGGCCCCGCAGGTTGCTCGTTTCGGACCAACACTTAGAGAAGCACTGGCCCGGGGGGGGGGGGGCTATAATAAAGATGACCCTTGGGTTGGCCGACCCAAGGGAAGGGTATAGGTGGTGGTGAGGCAAATGGTAAAACCAAGGTTGGGCCTTGCTGGACAAGTTTTATTCAAAGCGAACTGTCAAGGGGGTCCCATAAATCAGCCGACCGCGTTAGGAACGCAAAATCCGGGAACATAACACCGGTATGACGGAAACTAGGGCGGCAAGAGTGGAACAAAACACTAGGCATAAGGCCGAGCCTTCCACCCTTTACCAAGTATATAGATGCATTAATAATATAAGAGATATTGTGATATTCCAACATAACCCTGTCCACCATGGAGCAATCTTCAACTTCACCTGCAACTAACAACGCTATAAGAGGGGCTGAGCAAAGCGGTACATAGCCAAACAACGATTCGCTAGGAAGGGTGTCAAAGGTTAGAGGTTCATGGCAATTTGGGAGGCTTGAAGAGCAAAAGATAGGTAACGCAGCATAGCGATAGAACGAAGCAACTAGCATAGCAATGATAGTAGTGAGATCCAGGGTAGCGGTCATCTTGCCTGAAATCCCGCTAGGAAGAAGAACGAGTCCATGAAGAAGATGAAGCCACGTAGACGAACCAAGCGTAGACGAACGCATCCTCACGATCGCAACGAAACGGGAACTATCGAGAAGAAGCACACAACATGGTAAACACACCACACATAGACAAGACATGATGCACAACCAAGCATGATGCATGAGAAATCTAGATGAGGCTACTCATGGCAAGAGATGATGCAAACAAGAACAACACATCAAGGCAAGTTTAAATGAGGCCGGGAACAACATATAACAATTCCGGTAAGTCCTCATATGCATATTTCGAAATTGGTCCAGAACTGAATAAACCTTATGTTCAAGTTGTTAAACAGCAAGTTAATATGCACCAAGATGATCTACACGAAATTCTAGTCAAGTTACATATAAAGTTCATTTAGTTCGGAGCTACGGCCTAGAAGATATGAGCAAAACAAGTTAAGCATGTCATTGATGCAAAATGCACCCAAACATCAAGCAAACACCTCAAAACAAGGATGCAACATGATAATATGAAGCTACATGGAAATCAAGCAAGTTTCATATAGAGCACACTCAAAACCGAGCAACGGTCCAACACATACACTATACAAGTTTAAATGACAAGCTGTCCAAAACAGCAACTAGGCATATTGCAAGCGTCAAAACAATAAACTACAGCATCCCAACGTAAGAACAAAAGGCATGGGCATGAAGTACAGGTAAAGCATGAAAAGACATGAACACTGAGCTATCTCCATAAAAGACTAGAACATGCTCAAAAAGACATGGTAAGATTGCATATATTAACAGTTTCAGACTTATCAGGAAATAACATCAGGTTGCAATGTTTAGAGCTATCAAACAACATGCTACAGGAACTTATCATGGCAAACAAAGGCATGGAATGAATATACTAATTGCATATAACAAAAGTCCCTTACTGACCATGAGCCAAAAAGGCATAGAAAATATGATGGAACCCATGTAAACATGTCAAGTTATATGACAGATTCATACATGGCAGGAACAACAATAAGTAGGCATGTTGGTGAGCTTGAACCACTCACCACAGAGCAATACATGGCATGGAAAGGCAACCAACAGTAAGAAGGCATGTTTATGAAGCTAAGCATGGCAAGAACAAGTTCATAGGGTGCATGGATCACTAGAAAAGCACATGGCCAAAACTGAACTTCATGTTAACAGGATGACAGCAACATTATTTAGCAACTTTGGAGCAAGATTACAACATGTTACAGCAGTCTAAAAATGCAACCAGGGGCATGAATGGATAGAGCAAGACATGTATAACAAAACATCCTTAGTAAACATCTCCAGATTATGCATTGAATGACTTGAAGCAGCAGGTTTACATAGCAACAAAATATAACAGAATAAGTCAGGAAAACAGCAACAACAAGTACTCTACATCATGAGCTCGATGCACTCACTACAAGACCCACAAAAACACATGTATGACAGCACTGGAAAGATGACATGACATAGTTCAAAACACATGTAGACATCAACCTCATAGGATGCACACATCAAGCATGGCAAAAATGACAAATGAGCAAGTTATAACAGTTTAAGCAGGTTAACATTACATAGCACTCTTCCAACGATGATTCAGGCATCAAGATGGACTCAGATGAACAAGATGCAATGGAATGAAATAAAGTACTCGTCTAGATGAACAATTTGACATATTACACGCACAAAACGGAGCCACGGGTGTAGAGTTATGATGCGATGAACAGGGCAACATAATGTCAAAATATCTCGGGACATAGACGAATTATCACCTCCGAAAAGTCAACCCGGGACGGGACGGTTCCGGGACGGAGCGGATCGGGACGGGGCGCCGTGTTTGGTTGGTGGTGGTGGTGGATCTGGTCCATCTTCTCCGGATCCGACCGGAGAAGAACTCCGGCGAGCGGCGGGCGGCTCCGACGAGGTTGGTGGGCGGTGGAGGCGACGGGGTCGACGGGCGGTGCGGCGGAGGCGGTGGGCCGGCGAGGAGGCGAGGGCGGCGCGGAGCTAGGGCGGGGTCCGGTGGCCGAGGACGCCGGCGGCAGTGCTAGGGCGGCGAGGCGGCGGCGGGGACCCGGGCGGCGGTGGACAAAGCCGCGGGCGGCGGCGGGCGCGGTGCCGCGCCGGACGGGCTCGGCGGGCCCGCGATGGGCTCGCACGGGCCGGCGGCGAGGCGCGGTGGCTGGGGCCACGCGGCGGCTGCAGAGTGGACAGGGGAGCGGGGCGGACATGTCCGGCCGTCACGGACGTGTCCGGTGGCGGCGGGAGGAAGAGGACTAGGGTTTGCACCGAAATTTCGGGGAGGGGCACATATATATAGGTTGAGGGAGCTAGGAGACTCCAAATGGGGTGTGGTTTTCGGCCATGCGATCGTGATCGAACGGCGGAGAGCATGGAGGGGAGTTTGGTGGGTTTTGGGCCACTTTGAAGGGCGTTGGGCTGCAAGACAAAAGGGGCTTTTACGGTTACCCGGTTAACCATTGGAGTACCAAACAACCTCCAAATGGCACGAAACTTGACAAGCGGTCTACCGGTGATATACCAAGGCCGCTTGACAAACCTCGGGCCATTCCGAGAAAGTTTAACACCCGCACATGAAAAGAGGCAAAAGGGGGCGCCGGGTGACATAGGAGTGTCGGATTGCAAAATGGACAACGGGGAAAATGCTCGGATGCATGAGATGAACACGTATGCAAAATGAAATGCATATGATGACATGGCAAAATGCAACACGCAAGCAAATGACATGGCAACAACGGCGAATAACTGGCGGACACCTGGCGCAACGAATCCGGGGCGTTACAGAAGATCATAGATTGCATCTGTACTCTGATCACGCCGAATTTTCTGATCCGACCGATCTCATCAATCATCGCGAATCCGATTCAAATTTAGGTTTCACTATTAACCCTTATGGCAGAAACCGAGTGGTAGGGGCAGATTGTGTCATGACCTCATCAATTCTGATTGACGCAAAAAATAGCCACATCGGTCCCCATGTGCAATTGATCTCATCAACCGTGCACATAGCCGATCTCATAAACGACAACAGATCTAGTTGCCGCCTCCCCATATCAAATATGCATCCGATCTGAATCCAAATCCTATAGCAAAAGATCTGATACCACTGTTGGGTTCTATGATAAGGTGCGTCGGCTGCAAATTAAAAATCCCTACCCACAGAACATTAAGGAAGATGCTATGGGAGATGGATCATAGATCGTTACCACTCAATGTGTAGTGCCATGCAGCGGAATTAGAGTTGGGGTAGCGCGTCTCCGGAGTCATCTCCTCCTCGTCGATCTCCCACGTAGCCGATTGGATCCCACGAATAGGTTCACTGGAGTGGCGCAAGTGCACCGCCTCTAATGGTATCCGCGCATCCAGGGGAACATCATGTGGCAGACTGGTAGGTCCGATCACACAGCCGGCGGCGAGGGGAGGAGGCTAGTTACAACACATGCAAATCGCTAGTGATGGCTCTGAAGCGATCATCCGAATGAGTGTGCCGCACCTCCACTATTTATAGGCATTTGTCATGGGCTCAACACTTGGGCCTCGCACAGATCCTAAAGCCCACAAGTCTACTCGGTCACAATCCAAGTTCAGCTCGGATCACATCCGACCAGTGTCCTCGGGTCCGACCTCGTAGGTTCCTTCCCTTAAGCACGCGACACCTTAGGTTCAAGTCGGCTTGGTCTCAGGTCGAATCACCTTCGACCTGCTTGTCTGGTAGCGGCCTCTAGCAAGACGCACCAACCACCAAGTAGACAATGAAGCCGGTTGGCGAACCTGTACAACATGTCACACTTATGTTCCCTTTGCCACATGATATATGTTTTCAGGCTCAAGGAGAGTCTGTCATCCTTGTGCTAGCCCGACCTCTTTCTCATTCTAGTGATGTCGACAACAAACAAGATTATCTCATAATCCTTGTCGCATGGCCATGCTTATCTTGGTCGGACCACATGAGGGGCCGAGAGTATATCTCTCCTTATCGGAGGGACAAATCCTATCTTCCTCGACCATGTCTCGCAGCATTGGTCTGGACAAGCCCGAAACCTACCTTTGTAACTACCCAGTCAAGGAGTAGTGTTTGGTCAGCCCAAAGCAAGTCTATCACCATCCCAAGTACATGCGCTAGCTCAGGTCTTAGGACATAGAATGTATGTTGTACTAGAGACCCACAGGTGACCTATCATTGCGTCTCATAGTCGGGTCTATCCGACTCGGACCTAATCTCGACTCAGATCCGACTATGTCGAATTCGACCAGATCCTGTCGAGTCCATATTATACGGCTAGCACCTAGTGCTCCATGGCCAGTGAGACTGAGCCAACCACTGTGTCATATGCTAGTCTAGTTGGTTGCACGTACGCACAACCATTTCGACCAGAGACCTTTTAGGACAGTCATCATAGAATGCATATTCTCACAAACAAGTCGATACAAATCATTGATAATGTCCAAGGACTATATTTATTCATAAACACAATGGAAATATCATCATACATGATTGCCTCTAGGGCATATCTCCAACAGTATCGAGGGTAGTGCCATCGTCGGCGAGGTTGGGCGTGGCAGTGGGGTGGTTGTGCTAGCCGGCGAGGGTGTTGGGGCTGTGGTAGAAGGGAGAAGATGGGAGAGGGGACTCCATATTTTAAGAGCATCTACAACTGGACCCTAAACCCTCCCTATATATCTGGGCAGACGACTCTGTCACTTTTTCGCCGCCAAACCATGCACCTTAAACCGGCCCAATAATATGTCTCGGCTGATCGACACCCATACCCAGCCCATATGTGGGGCAGATATGGGGATGCCCAGACGTGTTTGCCCCATCGGACTGACGGTAGGGCCCCGCATCCAAATCTCTTCAAGATGTTCCTGACTTAGCTCGATATGCCCTCTTCCACTTTTCTACCTCGTCCGCACAATCGTCGTCGTAGCTCCATCGCCACCCTATCTCTATCATCACCCCCAACCCACAATGCCACCATTGGAGGCCCCAACCCACAACATCGTCTACTGTGCCGACACCAAATGCCAAACACCGAACTAGTGCATGCAAATTATCCAGACACACACCTCACGCTACATGTGTTCGACCAAGTAGTCCAAGTAATTTTTTATTTATTCTTTTCCTCATTTTTAGGTCAACAATGGATTCATCATCGGATGATGAGTATGGAAACAAGGACCTTGATGAATTCATATACAAAGAGTTCATCGATTCGTTGGATTCAGAAGATGAAGATGCTGAAATGATGATGATGATGATAATGACGATGATGAGCATCCAGGAAGAATCTGAGAAGCAAGAGGAGCATGTGCTGAACTTCAACGGTTCGATAAATGGTGGGAGAGTTGTTCCCCGTCATAGGATCATTGGTGCAAAGCTTCTCTACAAGGACTACTTCAAATCGGACCCATTGTACAATGGAGGCTTCTTTCAACGTCACTTCCGCATGAGCAGAGTTTTGTTCTTGAGCATAGTGAATGTCGTGGAGGAGGCTGATGACTACTTCAAGCTGAGGAAGGGTGTTGCGAGAAACTTTCATTGTCTCTTGTAGAGAAATGCATAGCTGCTCTCAGGATGCTTACTTATGGTAAGGCCGCACATGCATTGATGCTAAAATTTGGATGGAAGAGGCTATATGCCTGAATACCACGGTGCAATTTTGCACACACCCGGGTGAAGCTGTTTGAAACAGAGTACCTGAGAGAACCAACTATCGAGCACACATAAAGGTTGATGGCAATTGGAGTAGTAAGAGGTTTCTAGGTATGCTTGTTTTAGTTGATTTCATGCATTGGCAATGGAAGAACTACCTTAAAGTTTGCAAGTAGTACCAATGTCACACAAAAAAGGCCACAATTATACCTTGAAATGCAAGGACTTATGGATTTTTGGCAATGCTTTCTTCGGCACGCTTGGTTAAGATGACACACAAGTATAGGGGATCAATTGTAGCTATTTTCGATAAGTAAGAGTGTCGAACCCAACGAGGAGCAGAAGTAAATGACAAGTAGTTTTCAGTAAGGTAATGTCTGCGAGTGCTGAAACTGTAAGTAGCAAGTAGTTTGATAGCAAGATAATTTGTAACGAGCAAGTAACGACAGTAACAATAAGTATGCAGCAAGGTAGCCCAATCCTTTTTAGACAAAGGATAGGCCAAAACGGTCTCGTATAACAAGCAAAGCATTCTTGAGGGTACACGGGAATTTCATCTAGTCACTTTCATCATGTTGGCTTAATTCATGTTAGGTACTTTGATGATTTGATATGTGGGTGGACCGGTGCTTAGGTGTTGTTCTTACTTGAAAAAACCACCTACTTACGATTAATGTTCAGCTTGTTTGGAGTTGTGCAGAATAGGTAGCCTGACATAGCTTTTCAGGTCCAGATTTCCAGCTGCCAGAATTCTCACTCTTGCAAGCAACCGCAACTACGAGAAAAGTATAAAGAATAAATTCTAACCATAGCATTAAACTTTTGGATCCAATCGGTCCCCTACGGAATAGCGCATAAACTGGGGTTTAAGCTTCTGTCACTCTCACAACCCACCATCTAATAACTACACAATGCATTCCCTTCGGCCCAAATATGGTGAAATGTCATGTAGTCGACATTCACATGACTCCACTTAGAGAATGTCAACATATATACCATCAAAATATCGAACACATATCATGTTCACATGATTACTTGCAATATGATTTCTCCCATGACCTCATGAACAAAAGTAACTACACACAAATGATAAACATGCTTAAGATCAGAGGGGTATTAAATAGAATAATGGATCTGAACATATAATCTTCCACCAAATAAACCATATAGCAATCAACTACAAGATGTAATCAACACTACTAGTCACCCACATGCACCAATCTATAGTTTTCATACAAAGATTGAACGCAAGAGATGAACTAGGGTTTGAGAGGAGTTGGTGCTATGAAGATGTTGATGAATATAGCCCTCCCCAAGATGGGAGAGTTGTTGGTGATGATGATGACGATGATTTCTCCCTCCAGGAGGGAAGTTGCCCCGGCAGAATCGCTCCGCCGGAGAGCAAAAGTGCTCCTGCCCAAGTTCTGCCTCGAGACGGCGGTGCTCCATCCCGAAAGTATGCCTCTTATTTTTCCTAGGTCAAAATGACTTATATACCAGAAGATGGGCACCGGAGGTGGGCCAAGGAGGGCATAACCCACCAGGGCGCGCTTGGGCTCCCTGGCATTCCCAGGTGGGTTGTGCCCACCTGGTGGGCCCCCTCTGGTAGTTATTTGCTCCAATATTTCTTAAATATTCCATAAAAATTCTCCGTGAATGTTCAGCTTGTTTGGAGTTGTGCAGAATAGGTAGCCTGACATAGCTTTTCAGGTCCAGATTTCCAGCTGCCAGAATTCTCACTCTTGGTGTGTACCTTGCAAATTATGGGATAAAAGGCATTAGAATTACTCAAAAAGCATTATTATGGATAAGAACATTATAAATAATAGTAAGAAAACATGATGCAAAATGGATGTATAAACTCCCCCAAGCTTAGACCTTGCTTGTCCTCAAGTGAAAACCGAAATCGAATAACATCTCCACATGCTTTGAGAGAGAGAGAGAGGTGTCGATAAAAACAAAAATACGGACATAGAAGCACCATGTTGATTATTATAACAGCAAAAAATTGAACATAGGAATTTTATCATTGAACTTGCATCATATACTTCCCATGAATAAGTAACAGTTCATCACAAAATCAAAGTATAAAGCAAAAACTCTATCAAAAACCAACAAACTATGTTCTCAGTCAACTTTGCGACTACAATTCATCATCTTTTCAGGAAGAGTCACGTGTCGGAGCCTTTTAGCAAGTCCACATACTCAACCATCATATAGTCTTCTATGATTGCTAACACTCAACTCGTACCCATGAGAAAAACGTTTCAACTGGACACCTAGAAAGATAGGGGCTCATAGTTTTGCCTCCCAACATACTCACCTTAAGGGTGATGTCAACAATAATAACTCATGCTATCTATATTCAACTGGACATATGTGCCCACATGATGCTTGCCAAAAGAGAAAATAAAAACGAATAGAAGGAAAACTTTGACTCTTTGCATAAAAGTAAATACATAAAAGTAAAAGATAGGACCTTCGCAGAGGGAAGCAGAGGTTGCCATGCGCTTATTCGTTTGCATGCTCAATCCCTTAGTGCAAGAGAATGTCATGTTGTATTGCCCCTTAAGATGACAACCTTTATTATGTAGTCTATCGCTTTTATTCTTTGTCATCCAAGTTCGTACAATGCTCAATTTTCTCTTACACTAAATGATCTCACATATTTAGAAGCAATTTTTATTGCCTTTTTGCACCGATGACAACTTACTTGAGGGATCTTGCTCAATCCATAGGTAGGTATGCTGGACATTTGAAAAAGATTTGGGTTTAAGGGTTTTGGATGCACAAGTAGTATCTCTACTTGGTGCGGAATTTTTGGCTAGCAAAGATAGGGGGCAAGCATCACATGTCAAAGGATCTATGACAATATGGCCTCTTTGTGAATATAAATATACATAAATCATTAAGTTGTCTTCCTTGCCAACGTCAACAATTTTGGCATATAATATTTTGATGAGGGCTCACAATCACAAAAGATTTCTAGAATAGTATATTTATATGTGAATCGTCTCTTCCCTTATTAATTCTTTCATGAGTTGCATCACTGACTAATGCTCTATTTGTCAATCTCTAATAAAATTTCCTACTTATACTTTTCCTTATGTGGTGCTATCACCTACCATAAGATTAGTATATGATCTTATTGATTTATTTCCTTTTTTCTTCCTTTCTTATTTCTTTTCTTTATTTGCAACATGAAAGTAAGGAAAGCAAAACTCGGACTAACTTTATTATATAACTTGCACACAATTACGAGGATAGATCACTAAGAAGATTCTCAAATAAGAAATGATCTAACTAACTTTATTTCATCTAAAGCAAAAAGATCGAACTAAGATAAGTAAAAGCAAAAAGATAGCAGGATGATACGATACCAGGCACCTCCCCCAAGCTTGGCGGAAGCCAAGGGGAGTGACCATACCCAATACTCAGTTCTCCTTTGGTGGTGAAGAAGCTTCTTCCTCCTCCTCGGCCAGCGGTGTTTGTGCTGTCACCAGGGATGGATTTATGGTAGCTTCCTTGCCCTTGCCTCCCTTGACAGCGTCCGTAAGCTCCTCCCTATTCGTCTCTATCTTTATCACCCAAGCATCTTATTCCATGTTGTTGGAGGAGCAGGAAGACGTGATGCCTGGCTTAATAAATCTAATCAGGAACAACAAGAAAAGAGAATAGAGGATTTATTCGCGATACGGTGGTTAACAGGTTCGGTAAGTATATGTAATTTTTTTATCTTGCAGGACAAGTATACAGAAGAAAAACAGAGTCCAGAAGGTGCCCCAGGTGGGTACAACCCACCTGGGCGCGCTAGGCATGCCTGGCGCGCCCTGGTGTCTTATGCCCACCAAGGGACGTCTCATGGGAGTTTCTTTATTTCCAAAATTTTAAAATATTCCAAAACTAACAAAAAATATTTCTGCAGATTTTTCAGAGACTGTTTACTTACCGTATCAGGTACCTCCTTATTTTGACGATTTTGGGGTGTTCCGGAAGGACTCTTTTATGTGTTCTTCTGGTGTCAAAGTTTGGACAATATTACGTTCAACATTGATAGGGTACTTGAGATATAATTCTTTATTCGTTACCCATTGATAACCTTCGGGTCAGTGCCTTCGAAATTATTTATTTTGATAGCTCCAGACCAGTAAACCTCCTCGATGACATATGGGCCTTCCCATTTTGAGAGGAGCTTTCCTGCAAAAAATCTGAAACGAGAGTTGTACAAAAGAACATATTCTCCGACTTTGAACTCACGCTTTTGGATTCTTTTGTCATGCCATCTTTTAACTTTATCTTTGAATAATTTTGCATTTTCATAAGCCTGGGTTCTCCATTCATCTAAAGAGCTAATATCAAATAACCTCTTTTCACCGGCAAGTTTGAAATCATAGTTGAAGTCTTTAACTGCCCAGTATGCTTTATGTTCTAACTCAAGAGGCAAATGACAAGCTTTTCCATAAACCATTTTATAAGGAGACATGCCCATAGGATTTTTATATGTTGTTCTATAAGCCCAAAGTGCATCATCTAATTTCTTAGAGCAATTCTTCCTGGACCTATTGACAGTCTTTTGCAAAATTAATTTTATTTCCCTATTGCTAAGTTCAACTTGGCCACTAGACTGAGGATGATAAGGTGATGCAATTCTATGGTTAACATCATACTTGGCAAGCATTTTACGGAAAGCACTATGCATAAAGTGTGAACCACCATCAGTCATTAAATATCTAGGGACTCCAAACCTTGGGAAAATATCTTCCTTAAGCATTTTAATAGAGGTGTTGTGATCAGCACTACTAGTTGGAATAGCTTCTACCCATTTAGTAACATAATCAACAACAACCAAAATATGCGTATACCCATTAGAGGAAGGAAAAGGTCCCATGTAATCAAATCCCCAAATATCAAATGGTTCAACAGCAAGTGAATAATTCATAGGCTTACCAACATTACCTATTCTTTGGCATTCATCACAAGATGAGACAAACTTACGGGCATCCTTGAAGAGAGTAGGCCAATAAAATCCAGATTGCAATACCTTGTGAGTAGTTCTATCTCCAGCATGATGCCCTCCATAAGCCTCGGAGTGAAATTTCTGTAGGATTTGTCCCTGTTCATGCTTACGTACACAACGTCTAATAATACCATCTACTTCTTCTTTATAAAGATGTGGGTCATCCCAAAAGTAATGTCTTAAATCATAGAAGAAAATTTTCTTTTGTTGGTATGTAAAGCTAGGAGGTAAATATTTAGCAACAATGTAATTAGCTGTAAGGGCATATTTATCCCTAAGGTGTTTTGGTGATTGATGACAATGCTTTTGCGGACCAATCGTGTGCCTTGAGTTTCTCAGACGCTTCATCACTAGGCACGAGACGATTAGGTGCCCCTCGAAGACTATTGAAGACGGCGTTGTTCTACGTTTCTTTCTGGTGGATTTGAGTCGTAGGAGAGCCGTACTATTAAGAGGGGGTCCGCGTCGGAAAGGTTCGGGTGGAATCATCACGTACACGTTTCCCTCCTTGCCTCCACCTTTCCATTGCACTTTGGAGCTTCCCTCTGTTATCCTCTATGTGCTTAATCTGGCGACTACTGCTAAACTTGCGCTAGTACTGCTCTCTGGAGCGGTAGTACTGCAAGCACCTGCGGTAGTACCGCTGGAGCCCATGGTAGTACCGCTCCTCTGGAGCCTTAGTACTGTGGCTCCCTGGCCTAGTGCCGCCTCGGTACGGTAGTAGGGGCGGATGTAATTTTTTACATCCGCGCACCCACGGTAGTACCGCTCGTCCCGCGCGGTAGTACCGGGTGCCCACGGTAGTACTGCTCCCCTGGAGTTGTAGTACCGTGGTCCTCATACCTAGTATTGCTGCGTCGCGGTAGTAGGAGCGGATGTAAGTTTTTACATCCACGCCTCCGCGGTATTACCGCGCTTCATGCGCGGTAGTACCGCGCGCGGCCCAGTCCAGCTAGTTTACGGTAGTACCACGCCTTAGCAGTAGTACCGCGTCGGATTTTGCACTGTTTCGTTTTCAGCGGAAGTAGGCACGGATGTATTTTATTCATCCGTGCTCTTCGTAGGCTTGGACGTTCCTGCCTTGCCGTAGTACCGCAAGGGGGAGCGGTACTACCGCTCTAGCGGAAGTACTGCTCACAGTCAGGCACGTCCCAGCCTCTACTGCTGCCGCAGAAGTACTGTGGTCCCTCACGGTAGTACTGCGTGGCCTTGCGGTAGTACCGCGCTCCTGGAGCGGTAGTACCGCATGTCGCAGGCTGAACTTGTGGATAACGGTTGGATCTTTTCTATGACTATAAAAGGGGTATCTCCTACCTCTAGTTGACTACCTCTTCCACCTCTAAGCTCCATTGTTGCTCCAAGGTCCATTTTCGCCCGATCTCTCTCCCTAGCCAATCAAACTTGTTGATTTGCTCAGGATTAGTTGAGAAGGCCTCAATCTACACTTCCACCAAGAGAGATTTGATTCCCCCCACTTATCCCTAGCGGATCTTGTTACTCTTGGGTGTTTGAGCACCCTAGACGGTTGAGGTCACCTCGGAGCCATACTCCATTTTGGCGAAGCTTCTTGGTGTTGTTGGGAGCCTCCAATTGTTGTGGAGATTTCCCCAACCTTGTTTGTAAAGGTTCAGTCGCCGCCTTCAAGGGCACCAATAGTGGAATCACGGCATCTCGCATTGTGTGAGGGCGTGAGGAGAATACGGTGGCACTAGTGGCTTCTTAGGGAGCATTGTGCCTCCACACCGCTCCAACGGAGACGTACTTCCCCTCAAAAGGAAGGAACTTTGGTAACACATCCTCGTCTCCACCGGCTCCACTCTTGGTTATCTCGCACCTTTACTTTTGCAAGCTTACTTGTGTTGTATCCCTTGCTTGCTCGTGTGTTTGTTGTTGTTGCATCATATAGGTTGTCCACCTAGTTGCATATCTAGACAACCTACTTTGATGCAAAGTTTAAATTGGTAAAGAAAAGATAAAAATTGTTAGTTGCCTATTCACCCCCCCTCTAGTCAACTATATCGATCCTTTCAATTGGTATCAGAGCCTCGTCACTTTATTAAGGACTTTTCCGTCCGAAGAGAATGGTTGACACCGTAGACGGTGGGGAGGAGGAGCACTCCAGTGTGAATCCGATCTCGTCTACGGGTAATGGGGAAACCCGGTGTCCCGTGAGGAATTCAATGTGGCCTTGGACAGATTTAAAACCTCCATGACAACCACGGTTGAGAGCATGTTTAACAAATTCTTAGAAGGACTTAAACTACCTACCTCGCCGTTGAAAGTGGGTGATCCCTCTAATAAGGTGACGGATGCTAACTCCGACAAGGGGGGAAGCTAATAGTGAGAAGGGTCCTTCTACTAGTGGTAGAAATGGCACCGACATCTTTGCCCATGTGGAACCTCCAATTTATGGAGGATTGATTCCCTCTACTCATTTAAATCATGCCGGTCCTCCTCCTAAGATTGTGAAAAATGAGGATTTTGATTCTTGGGTGTATCGCTTCAAGCGGCATTTAAATCATGTGAATACTAACCTTTGGAGAATCATTGAAGAAGGTTTCTATCCACATGACCGAAGCAACTTCACCCCGAGAGAAGTGGTGGATAATCCATTCAATGAGAGTGCTCTCTTCATCATCCAAGATGCAATCCTTCCCGAAGATCTCCCTCATCTTCAACCTCATGCCATGGACAAAGATGCATGGAAATGCGTTGTGTCTCTCTATCGAGGAAGTGCTAGCATTCAACGCTCCAACTATGAAGTGGTACAAGATGAAGCCGATGAGTTTGCAATGAAAGAAGATGAAGAACCTCGTGAGCTCTTTCAAAGAGTGACCAAACTCGCGGTCTCACTCCGAGACCATGGGAGCAAGGACACGAATGACAATTGGATCAAGCGCAAGTTCCTCAAGGCCATGATGCCCTACAACAAGGCCATGTCCTCCGTCATTCGTCAAAGACCGGACTTCCACTCCATGACCTCAAGTGAAGTGTTGGATGAGTTTGTTGCAATGAGCATCTTGGACAAGACCGCCGACAATGCGGTGCTCCGTTCTCAAAGGGCAAAGAAGCCCAACCTTGCTTTGAAGGCCAAGGTTAGTGTGGCAGAAGAGGAAGAAGAGGAAGATGAGGAGAGCAACCCCGAAGACACAAAATATGATTGTCATGAGCACATGGCTCTTGCTTCAAGACAATTTTGGAGCAAGAAGAACACAAGACCCAACTTCAACAAGAACAACTCAAGTGGCTTCAAGGGCAAGCAACGAGTTAGAACTTGCTTCAACTGTGTCAATGTGAGCCATTTCGTTGCGGATTGTCCTTACGAGAAGTGGGAAGACAATGGTGGCAAGTTCATCCGAAAAGACAAAGCCATGTCCTTCCCCAACAAGAACAACTTCATCAAGAAGACTCCTACTCGTGGGTTGGTGGTTCAGGAAAAATACCATGAGGATGACGATGACGATGAAAATGGAGAAGCAATGGCCATGGCGTCCGTTGCCATTGCTACCACTCCCCGGGTGTCTCTCTTTGATTCACCCAACGAGAACATCACCGCCAAGTGCCTCATGGCTAAAGCTTCAAACAAGGTAACCCCCAACATCAAAACCACCATCATTACTAATCCCTCCTTGGAGTATTGCATTGATGAACATGATGGGTCTAATGATGAAGTGAATGAATTTGAGTCTTTTATGAGTAAGCTCAAGGGCAAATCCAAGAAGCACTTTGTTGCTCTCTTGGAACAACTTGGTGAGGCCAATGACATGATCGAGGCTCACGAAGAAACCATCTCTAAGATGGAAGGTCATAGTTGTGACTATGCCGATGAGATATCGGATCTCTCTAATGCTCTTGAGGAAGAGCGTGGGCATCGTTTGACTCTTGAGGAGTCATACAATGATGACCATGCTAAGTTAAAGAAAGATCTTGATCATGCTCTTGTCGTGTTTCGTGTGCTTACTTCCGAGAAGGCTAAACTTGGGGTTGATCATGCTAGACTCAAGGAGGAGTTTGAGATACTTGACAAGGCCCACAAGGTCTTGAAGCGTGCTCACGCTAACCTCAAGGAGTCTCATGCTCAACTCCAAGTTAAGCTAACCAAGGAAAAGGCCACCTTCCCTCGTATGGTATTAATTGATAATGCATATGCTACTAACCCGTGTTGTGAGCATGTGCATCTTGTGGAGGAGAATGCCAAGTTGAAGGATCAACTTGAGAAAGGCCTTGTGACTTGCATTCAAGGTGAGAAGAACCTCAACAACCGTTTGAGTAATTGAAAGGAAGTTGTGGCCAAGAAGGGAATTGGGTTTGCCCCCAAGTCCAAGAGTAAGAAAAAGAACGACAAGACCTATCGTCCTCCTCCTCTCAAGCAAACTTTTGTGAAAGAGGGAGAGGGTGCCCCTAAGGAGAAGAAGGAAAAAGTGAAGGGCGTTGATGTCAAAAAGGGCAAAACCATCTCCTCCAACAAAGCCGGCGACTTTAACCCATCATATGTGTTGTGCCGTGCTAGTGATGGACATGTTTATGCTAAATTTGTTGGTTCTCCTTATGAGTACATTGAATGGTTTATTTGGGTTCCTAAGACCCTTGTTACTAACATCAAAGGACCCGTTACTAAATGGGTACCTAAAACCAAGCATTGATCTCTTGTAGGTGTTTGCTTCCGGTGGGGGATCATGGTTGCTAGATAGTGGAGCAACAAATCATATGACCGGGAGCAAGGACTTGGTGGTGGATGTGCAAAAGATTCCATCTATGCCCACCAATGTCGAGTGGGGTGATGCCTCACATTCTAAGGTATTGGGTCTTGGCAAGGTTGTCATTTCTCATGATCTAACGATCGAGAAAGTCATGCCTGTTGAGTCCCTTGCATACAATATACTTTCCGTTCGTCAACTTGCACTCATGGGCTTTGCCACTTTCTTTGACATTGATACCGTGGCCCTCTTGGGGAGCAAGACTCTTAAAGTAGCCTTTGTTGGGCATGTCGAGAATGGTCTCTATGTGATAAACTTTTCGGAGCGACCCACTAAGACCGCGATATGCCTAATGGCTAAAGTTGACGTGGGATGGCTTTGGCATCTCCGTTTAGCCCACGTCAATATGAGATCTTTGCAAAGTCTTCTCAAGGGGGACCATGTCCGTGGACTAACAAATGTTAGTTTTGCCAAAGACCGTGCTTGCAGTGCTTGTATTGAAGGAAAGCTTCATGAGAAGGCTCACCCTCCCACGACCATCATCTACTCGAAGAGACCGTTGGAGCTCCTTCACATGGATCTCTTTGGGCCCCCATCTTTTGATAGTCTTGGAGGTAGAAAGTATTGCTTGGTGATTGTGGATGATTATTCAAGATACACTTGGGTATACTTCTTCAAGAGGAAGAGTTAGACTCAACAAACCGTCATCGACTTTGCAAATGAAGCTCAACGTCAACATGATGCAAAGATCTTGACAATAAGGAGTGACAACGGCACCGAGTTCAAGAACTACACCTTGGATGAGTTTCTTAGTGATGAGGGGATCAAACATCAATATGCTGCACCATATACCCCTCAACAAAATGGTGTAGCGGAGAGGAAGAACCGGATGTTGATGGATGCGGCAAGGACCATGATGGCGGAGTTCAAGTCTCCATACAACTTTTGGGCCGAAGCCATCAACACCGCATGTCATGCATCCAATCAGCTCTATCTCCGCAAAGGCTTGAACAAGACTCCTTATGAGATACTCACCGACAACAAGCCCAATCTCAAGTACTTCAGGGTGTTCGGGTGTAAGTGTTTCATTCTCAAGAAAGGTGTTCGTTTGTCTAAATTTGAGGCTAGAGCTTATGAGGGCATATTTGTTGGTTATGCTACAAACTCTCATGCTTACCGTGTTCTCAACAAGTCCTCCGGACTCATTGAGGAGACGTGTAACGTGGAGTTTGACAAAAATAATGGCTCCCAAGTGGAGCAAAGTGGTACTTGTGATGTAGGTGATGAAATTCTTCCCCAAGCCATAAGAATAATGGGTATTGGTCATATTCTACCATTGAGGAACCCCTTGTGGCCGAAGGAGAAGGACAATGCTCCACTCAAGTGGAGCCATCACCTCCTCAAGACCCACACGCTTCTGAAGAACAAAGTGAAGGCCCTCAACCTCGTGAACAAGACCAAGGGCAAGATCAATCTCAAGATGGCGGTGAACCTCCAAATGATGCCCAAGGTCAAGTTCTCCCCCTCGAGCAAGTTCAAGATCATGAGCAAGCTCAAGATCAAGAACAAGCTCAAGACGGCGACCAAGATGATCAAGTTAACCCTCATCCTTCCACATCCGAGGAGGAATTAGAGCGTCGGGCCGCGAAGATTGCTTCCAAACTCACCACCAAAGGCCATCTCATGGAGAATGTGGTTGGAAGCCTAAGAAAGGGGGTAAGCACTCGTAGACAATTAGCAAACTATTGTGAACATCACGCGTTTGTCTCTTGTGTTGAACCCCAAAAGGTCTATGAGGCGCTCGAAGACTCGGATTGGATCAATGCTATGCATGAAGAACTCAACAACTTCGAGTACAACAAGGTGTGGAGATTGGTGCCAAGGCCATCGGGGAACCACAACATCATTGGAACAAGTGGATTTTCAAGAACAAGCAAGATGCTCATGGGAACATCATTCGCAACAAGGCAAGATTGGTAGCACAAGGCTACTTCCAAGTTGAGGGTATCGACTACGGTGAAACCTTTGCTCCCGTTGCTCGCCTTGAATCCATTCGTTTGTTGATTGCTTATGCTTCCCATCACAACTTTAAGTTGCAACAAATGGATGTGAAAAGTGCTTTTCTTAATGGTCCTATTAATGAGTTGGTCTATGTCAAGCAACCCCCCGGGTTCGAGGATCCCTACTTCCCGGATCATGTGTATCAACTCGATAAGGCACTCTATGGCCTTAAACAAGCCCCACGTGCGTGGTATGACCACCTTACCGAGTTGTTACAAGATCATGGATTTGAGGTGGGGCAAATCGATCCCACTCTTTTTACTAAGAAGGTCAAATTGTTTGTATGCCAACTATATGTTGATGATATTATCTCTGGTCCCCCTAACAAAGCTTTCAATGAGGAATTTGCCGCTCTCATGACCTCCAAGTTCAAGATGTCTTCGATGGGAGAGTTGAAGTTCTTCCTTGGTTTTGATATCAAACAAAGAAGAGAAGGAACCTTCATCAACCAAGCCAAATATACTCAAGACATGCTAAAAAGATTCAAGCTAAGTGATGTCAAGCCGGCTTCTACTCCAATGCCTACCAAGTGCCAACTTGACATTGATCCCAATGGTAAAGCGGTGGATCAAAAGGTATATCGCTCCATGATTGGCTCCTTGCTTTACCTTTGTGCATCTAGACCGGATATCATGTTGAGTGTGGGAATGTGTGCATGGTTTCAAGCCGCACCGAAGGAAAGTCACTATGTGGCGGTCAAGCGAATCTTTCGATATTTGGCTCATACCCCAAACTTTGGCTTATGGTACCCAAGAGGGGCAAACTTCAAGCTTGAAGGATATACGGATTCCGATTGGGTGGGATACAAAGTGGATATGAAGTCCACCTCCGGAGGGTGCCAATTTCTTGGTTGCTCTTTGTTGGTCTTCCAAGAAGCAAAGTTGTGTGTCTCTCTCGTCCACCGAAGCGGAATATGTGGCGGCCGGTAGTAGCTGTGCACAACTCTTATGGATGAGGCAAACTTTAAAGGAGTACGGTGTCATTTGTGACAAAGTGCCTCTTTGGTGTGATAATGAAAGTGCCATCAAGATTTCTCTCAACCCGGTGCAACACTTCAAGACGAAGCATATTGAGATTCGGTATCACTTCATCCGGGATCACATTAGGCGAGGGGAGATCGAGCTCAAGTATGTCAACACTCATGATAACCTTGCAGATATTTTCACGAAGCCCTTGGATGAAGCAAGATTTCGCGAGTTAAGGCATGAGATAAATATCATTGATTCGAGCAATGTGACTTGAACCCTTGCACTCCCCACCACACTCAACTTGTTGTCTAGTTTAGGTGTAGGCATGGACATAGGGGGAGTGTTGTTCTCTCAATGAACTCTCCCTCCACCCATTATGCATAAATCGATCAACTCTTTCACATTAGCCATTTTTATGGTACTTGTGCTTCAAAGACGAGTTTTGGTCATGGGCCCAAGGATAATTCTTCGCGGTGCCATACCAACTAACTCAAACATAGGTGGATCCGGCCACCGCCCTCTCCTTTTGAGAGGTAGTGTCGCGAGGTTGCTCCTTGTTGTCTTTCTGCCTTGGGTTGTGCGTGTTCTTGTGGTGTCTCTTGTGCTAAAAGTTTCCTTGCAAAGATCTTTTTCCTTTGTTGAAACCTGCTTTTTCTTGAGCTCACGGTACTACCGCAGCCAGCTACGGTACTACCGCGTATGGGGAGCACGGTACTACCGCCCCCACGCGGCAGTAATTTTTTACTGCCGCCTGGGAGAGCGGTACTATCGCTTCGGTGCGGTACTTCCGCCCAAGCGGTACTACCTCGATGACATGCGGTACTACCGCACCGTCATAGACGCGTGGGGATAAGGACGGGCAGGGGGAGTTCTAACTCCCCCATACCCATTCGTTAGTTCCCCCACATCATCTCTCTCTCTCTCTCTCACGCTCAAGAACGGGGCCGGTGTCCGTCGCCGAATCTCCGCCTCCGGCTGCCCTCCCGTGATTCCGTCCGGTGGGATCGTTCCCCACCACATGCTCTTGCCATGGACCAAGGTCTTTCCCCAACTCCCTCTCATTTTTGTTGTGTTCTTTGCCTCTAGGTTTTTGGGGGAGACTTGTGTGTTCTAGAGATTCTTAGGCTAAATCTATGCAAGAGTAGGATGAAGGAGATTAGTATTGCGTAGGGATTATAATTGTCTTTTTGTCCTGTGCTAGATTTGATCACCGTAGCACCGCCATGGTTTCGCGGTTCTTTTCAGATTCAAACTTTCGTTTGGATCTGACGCGGTGCGGTACTACCGCCCGCCTGGCGCGGTACTACCGCTTGTCCGGTACTACCGCCCGTCTAGCGCGTTACTACCGCACTCGCTGCGGCACTAAAGTTTTACTACCGCTCCCACCCCGGTACTACCGTGACCTCACACGGTACTACCGCGACTTGGAGCGGTACTAAAATTTTAGTACCGCAGGCTCTGGCAGTACTACCGTGGATCACATCTATCTCATGGCAGCTTTCACGTATATTCTCTCTGTGTTTCTTGTGCTTTACCGTGGTCTTTGCATTGATCCTTTTGCTTGTCATGGGTGCTTTGCGTTTTGTGTCTCAGGTGGTGGCTCTCGTCGTTCCAATCCCAGTCGTGGCACTGGCTCCAAGCGTCTGCGCAATCCAGGTGAAGCACCAGAGGGCTCCACTGCCCCCAAGCGCCATGTCAAGACATCATCTAGCAAGCACAAGGAGCCCACTAAGGGCATGGACGAGATACCCCAATCTGAGTTCGTCCGTCTCAGGCAGCTCAACCCGTATGTGAACCCTCGTGCTACTGTCAGAGGTTGTGAGATGTTTTGGAACAAGCAACAGACTCTCACTTATCTGGATGTCATCAAGAACAAGCAGAATACCTATGTGGATGTGAAATGGATTGAAATGCATCACATGAGGAAGGACAAGTATCATGAGTACTTTGGAGAAGCTTTGGACTTGGTGGACCAGTTTGGCATTGAACATGTGATCTCTTTTCACCTTGACTATGATCCTGAACTTATCTGTTAGTTCTTTGCCTCAGTATACTTTCACCCTAATGAGGAGCGGAGGATGACCTGGATGACCAATGGCCGTAAGCTGACTACTACCTGGAAGGAGTTCATGGATTTGCTCTAGGTTCTTGATGACGGGCTCAACACTCCCCTGGGTGTTCGCCCCCATGCAAATTCTGAGTCTGCCAACAAGGACAAGCTTCAGCCATACTATGTTGAGAAGGCGCTTGCCAATGGCAAGACGGGGTTGGTGCTCAACTTTTTTCTGGATATCATGTATCGCATCTTCCGCAACTCCTTGTTCCCTCGCATTGGTGACAAGGACAAGGTTCATGCCTATATGGTGGATATGATGCTCCTATGCGAGGAGGCTCGTTTGTCTCAGACTCAGCCACTTGATGTCTCACACATCATGTGGTGTGAGCTTCGGTTTGCGGTGTTCAACCGCAAGGTGCCTATCTATGGGCCCTATCTGTTTCTGCTGATCTCGAAGACTTGGGAGAAGATGTTCCCTGGTGATGAGTTCCTTGCTCCTGATTGGATTCGACATGATCCCATCTGTCTCCGTGTCAAGCCCAACTGGGCCAACACTACTAATCGTGCTGAGGCATCTGCTGCTAGGGCTGCTGTTGATGAGGAGGATGCTGGCGCAGAGGATGTTGCTGAGGGCCGTGCTGCTAGGTCTTCCCATAGTTCCTCTATGCCCTTGTGGGCCAAGAAGCTGAAGGACAAGATGAAGACTCTTTTCTGCATGCAAGCTAAGGGGCAGTACAGGACTCACGTGGCATCTAAGGAGAGTCCCTGCTGGGACAAGAAGATCTTGCAGCTGTATGGCGAGGAAGTGTCTGGCAGCTCTAAGGATCGCATCACTCCAAAGGCCGAGTGGATGGAGAAGCAAGGCTACAGGTGGACTGATTCTGAGGAGGACATCGAGGAGACCATCCCTGCTGCCGAGGAGTCTGACAAGGAGCATTGGGATGAGTTCCCTGCTTGAGCCACCCCTTGTGTGTAGGTGTCCTCTCTGCCTTTTTGGCGTCTCGATGCCAAAGGGGGAGAGAGTGTAGGGATTTGCGAGTCGTGTGTCGTTGTTCGTGTTTGGTGTGTTTGCTGCTTTCTCGTTTGAACCTCGTTTCAGTTGCTTTGGGTTGCTTTACTTCATATGGTGTAAGACATATGCACTCTATCTATCTTAGCGAGCTTGTGATATATTGTGTTGCCTTTGTGCTATGCTCTGCTTAGATGTTAGTTATCATGCCTTTGTCTCTAAAATATAGGGGGAGTGTTGATCCTAGTTTGTGTGCTATGCAGTCCAAAGCATCCATCTAGTTTGCACACATCTAGGGGGAGCCCGTCTATATTCTAGAGAGGAGGGGTTTGCCTTTGCTCAATATTATCTCCTTTTGTGCAAATCCCGAATTGTCATCAATCCACCAAAAAGGGGGAGATTGTAAGGGCATATTTATCCCTAAGGTGTTTTGGTGATTGATGACAATGCTTTTGCGGACTAATCGTGTGCCTTGAGTTTCTCAGACGCTTCATCACTAGGCACGAGACGATTAGTGCCCCTCGAAGACTATTGAAGACGGTCTTGTTCTACGTTTCTTTCTGGTGGATTTGAGTCATAGGAGAGCCGTACTATTAAGAGGGGGTTCGCGACAGAAAGGTTCGGGTGGAATCATCATGTACACGTTTCCCTCCTTGCCTCGACCTTTCCCTTGCACTTTGGAGCTTCCCTCTATTATCCTCTGTGTGCTTAATCTGTCGACTACTGCTGAACTTGCGGTAGTACTACTCTCTGCAGCGGTAGTACCGCAAGCACCTGCGGTAGTACCGCTGGAGCCCACGGTAGTACCGCTCCTCTGGAGCCTTAGTATTGTGGCTCCCTGGCCTAGTGCCGCCTCGGTACGGTAGTAGGGGTGGATGTAATTTTTTACATCCGCGCACCCACGGTAGTACCGCTCGTCCCGCGCGGTAGTACCGCGGGTGCCCACGGTAGTACTGCTCCCCTAGAGTCGTAGTACCGTGGCCCTCAGACCTAGTATCGCTGCGTCGCGGTAGTAGGAGCAGATGTAGTTTTTTACATCCGCGCCTCCATGGTAGTACCACGCTTCATGCGCGGTAGTACCGCGCGCGGCCCAGTCCAGCTAGTTTACGGTAGTACCACGCCTTAGCAGTAGTACCGCGTCGGATTTTTGCACTGTTTCGTTTTCAGTGGAAGTTGGCACGGATGTATTTTTATTCATCCGTGCTCTTCGTAGGCTTGGACGTTCCTGCCTTGCGGTAGTACCGCAAGGCGGAGCGGTAGTACCGCTCTAGCGGAAGTACTGCTCACAGTCAGGCACGTCCCAGCCTCTGCTGCTGCCGCGGAAGTACCGTGGTCCCTCACGGTAGTACCGCGTGGCCTTGCGGTAGTACCGCGCTCCTGGAGCGGTAGTACCTCATGTCGCAGGCTGAACTTGTGGATAACGGTTGGATCTTTTCTATGACTATAAAAGGGGTGTCTTCTACCTCTAGTTGACTACCTCTTCCACCTCTAAGCCCCATTGTTGCTCCAAGCTCGATTTTCGCCCGATCTCTCTCCCTAGCCAATCAAACTTGTTGATTTGCTCGGGATTAGTTGAGAAGGCCTCGATCTACACTTCCACCAAGAGAGATTTGATTCCCCCCACTTATCCCTAGCGGATCTTGTTACTCTTGGGTGTTTGAGCACCCTAGACGGTTGAGGTCACCTCGGAGCCATACTCCATTGTGGTGAAGCTTCGTGGTGTTGTTGGGAGCCTCCGATTGTTGTGGAGATTGCCCCAACCTTGTTTGTAAAGGTTCGGTCGCCGCCTTCAAGGGCACCTGTCGGTGTCAAAACTGGCGGATCTCGGGTAGGGGGTCCCGAACTGTGCGTCTAGGCGGATGGTAACAGGAGACAAGGGACACGATGTTTTTACCCAGGTTCGGGCCCTCTCGATGGAGGTAAAACCCTACTCCTGCTTGATTGATATTGATGATATGGGTAGTACAAGAGTGGATCTACCACGAGATCAAGGAGGGTAAACCCTAGAAGCTAGCCTATGGTATGATTGTTGTAATGGTTGTTCGTCCTACAGACTAAAACCCTCCGGTTTATATAGACCCCGGAGAGGGTTAGGGTTACACAGAGTCGGTTACAATGGTAGGAGATCTACATATCCGTATTGCCAAGCTTGCCTTCCACGCCAAGGAAAGTCCCATCCGGACACGGGACGAAGTCTTCAATCTTGTATCTTCATAGTCTTGGAGTCCGGCCGATGATGATAGTCCGGCTATCCGGACACCGCCTAGTCCAGGACTCTCTCAGTAGCCCCCGAACCAGGCTTCAATGACGACGAGTCCGGCGCGTATATTGTCTTTGGCGTTGCAAGGCGGGTTCTCCTCCAAATTCCATGTGCTTGCCGAATAGTGTCCGGCTTCCTTACAAATGTTGCGCTCCTTGGCTTCCATGCCCAATAATGGCCCTCTTCCACGCGTCGCACGAATGCAAAAGGCCAGGGTATTTTTATATTTTACCCCCTAGCTGCGCAAATAATCTGCCTATAAGAGAGGCAGGAATCCAGATCCAAATCACACCATCTTCCTTTCGCGAGTACTCATCGGAGCGCTTCTGACCAGAAATCCATTCCATCATGGACCGTCGACGCGGCTCCTCCTCTCGCGCTCCTAGCCCTCAGACAGGAGATTGGAGGAGATGTTCCGTCCTGCACAATGAGCTGGTGACGCTCCAAGTGGAGGGATACCTTCCTCCGGCCTTTATGGTCCCAGTCCGAGCCGGGCTGGCCACCTACAAAGGTGGAAAGCAAGCAGAGGCCACCCCTAGTCCCTCTAAAGGAGAGCGGGTGTGCTTCGTCCCTTATCTAATAAGGGGGCTCGGATTTCCCATACATCCGTTTCTCCGGGGGCTTCTGGAGTTCTACGGACTCCAGCTTCATCACCTCACGCCCGCCTCTATTCTGCACATCGCGGGTTTCGTAGCTCTTTGCGAGCTGTACCTGGGCATCGAGCCCCATTTCGCGCTATGGAAGAGACTATTTTGCCTCGTACCATGTTCTCATGAGGGGTCAATATATCAAGTGGGCGGAGCCGAAATATGGCGCATCGCCGGGACCGGATATCTATCCGGAACCCTAAAGAAGGCGTCCGAGGACTGGCCCTCGGAATGGTTTTATGTGGAAGATGCTCCACTGCCGGATCCAGTTCGGATTGGCCTCCCGGAGTTCAGCAAGGCTCCTCTGAAGAAACGCCTAAGTTGGCGCCCGCGGAGCCCTCAACAGGAGGAAGACAGGAGCATCCATTATTTGATGGGCCGGATATGGCTGCTGGCCCATTCCGGATTGACCATGATTGGAGTCATGGCCACATGCGTCATGCGAGGGGTGCAGCCGCTCCAATATAGGGGCCACCCCATGTGGGATTTCAACGGGGAGAATGACGCCACCCGTCATGGCCGCAAGGGGCTGGGATCGGCCGCGGATCTAGTGAAGATCCTGTCCGGCCTGTACAAGGGGGAGAAGGAGGACTTCCTCCAGACGAGCCCATTGAATGGGTTCTCCATGAATAACCCTCGGAGCTGGGTAAGCGGACGCTTATTCATCCGACCCGTGCTTTCAACGTTAAGTGCCTTATTTTATGATTTTGACGCAGGAACTGCGTCAGGATGTGGAGGGCATACACAGTCCGGCTCCACAACCCGAGGACCCGGGAAGATCCCTTGACCCGGCCTTCGAAGAGGATCCGGACATAAAGGTGGAGCTAATTGACGGGGTGTTCCACCAACTCAGCATGGACAATGCTCTAGTCGCCATTACGGCTGACTACCCCGGCCTATCTCCAGCTTCCCAGGTAATCATGACCGGAGTCCTGACACCATTACTTCATCCTTGCGTATTTCTGACCACCGTATACAACGATGTCTTGCAGGAGGTGCCTTCAAGGCGGGAAGCCGAACCCGCGGCGGCTGACCAGCAAGGGTCAGTCCGGCCCCGCAGCCGAAAGAGGGGTGCGGTGCGAATCGAAACGTCACCACAACAGTATAGCTCGCGGTCGTTATTTAGGAAAAAGATTCCTAGGAGGTGTATTAATGGTCATGACTTTTTCAGGAGAAAGAGCGCTCGCTGGACTGTGCCCGGAGAGGTTGCCAACCAAGCCTCTGCCAGCCAGGCTCCAACACCTGGTCCGGAGGGGGAGGGGACTGCAAGGTGCGAGCCGGATACTCCTCCAACGGAGGATGCCGAAAGGTTGTCCGCCACCAGGCCTGAGGTGGAGAGCGCCATGAATCATAGGCACCGCCGGACAGTTCTTCGTGACGCGTGTTTCTCCCTAGAGGCGCTGAATGCCTTTAACGCGGGAGACGCGCACCTTCGTGCCGCTCAAGATGGTTTGACCAGAGCCACGGAGCAGTATGTAAAAGACATACGGGTAAAGGATTTTAATAGTTGTATATGCCAGTAGCCCCCGAGACTTAAAGTAGTTAAAATAACTGATTTAAGGCTCATTTAATATGCAGGATCTGACGGAGAAGAATACCCGATTGTCCCAGGAGCTACAAGAGTACAAAGCCCAACTTGAGGCCGCACTAGCTGCCGCAGAAGGAGACACAGAGACCCCCTCCGGTAACATATTATTTGAAGAAGATAAGCGGTGTGCGGCGTGCGTATAAGTCTAACAATGATATTGCAGATGTTGCCGGGCTTGATCCGGACAAGCAACAGCTACTGCGCCAGCTGAAGGCCGGTGAGAGGGTGCTTATGAAGGTGCAGCAGGAGAGGAACAAACTCCAGGATGCCCACACCCAGCTTGGAGAAGAGCTAAAGGGTGTTCGGGCCGAGCTGTCTGGCTCCATGAAGGAGAATCAGCGGCTTCGTCGCGGCATCCATAGTGAGTGCTTGAGCAAACTCTTTTGAAAAGAAGAGTTTGGCGAGGAAGTCAATTGACAGTAATATGTCTGTAGGTGTGCTCACAGGTCGCCCTGCGGAGGAAATGCCCGGTTCAACGGGTGACCAACTTCCTGAGCAGGTGCAACTGCTCGAACGTGTTCGGCAGGCGATGAGTGGCGTCGTCCAGGCCTTATGGCCGTCCGTCTCCCTACCCGAGGGCCTTGGAGAGCTTGCGGAGAAGCTTCAGGGAGCACGGCAGTGCTTCCGTTTATGGAAGATATCGGCCTGCCATCAAGGTGCCAGGGAGGCTTGGGCCATGGTGAAGACGCGGTACAAGAAGGCGGATCCAAACCACATGGCCGAGGTCGGACCTGTGGGGCCCGATGGGAAGGAGATCCCTGTGAGCTTAGTGTACGGCCAAGTAGAGTTGGCCGCTAAGTATTCCCAACGGGACTGTAAATTAGACAGCCTGTTAGACGGGATTGAGGAGGAGTACAGTCAGTCGATTTGACGATGTATTTAAAATGACATGTAAAATGCCTTCTAGCCGGATTGTAGATCGTTTGTCTTTGCCGACCTTTTCGCTTCAACCTCGGGACCCTAGAGTCCGAAGTGTGTCCGAATACCTTCTCGGTTATAAAAAAACCGGGGCATGCATGGAGACCAGGCGTAGGGGTCATTAGTGCTTTATCAGACAAGTGCCCAACTAGTTATGTTATATTACATGGTTAGTAAGAAACATCTTCCAGGGAGAATAGTTCTGTGAAGGGTTCCTTTCCTTGGGAGGCATGCCCTAAAGTGCATGTCCAGACTGCGAAAAGAGCAGGAAAACATCTGGGGGCAGATAAATAAATAGGTAAAAAATCATCTTTCAAGTCACCGACCGAATATTCCCTTAAGAACGCTAGCTTTCGGCTTCACCCAGTCTGAGGTACACATCCGGCTGATCCGGCAGTAACAATTGCAGAGGTGCTCCCTTTACCTCCTAGCCGAACAATCGGGAACGTAGGGGTAAGCACAGGAGCCAGGCAACCCAGCTTGGCCAAAACTTAACTCATATCGATGCATATAATGGTGAATAAAAGGTACATGCGGAAGTTTGACACATGTGTTGGGCATGAAGCCCGTATAAGTAAGCTTCTGTTAAAGAAGCCCCCAGGTATAATGAGTGCGGATAGCACATCAAGTGTGTGCGAACAATGCGCGGATTGACCCTCAAGGGCTTTTATGAAAAAGGTGGGAGAAAAGAGAGAAACAAAAGACAGCTGAAGTGTAAAAATTTGAACGGAGGAAGGAGACGAACTCTGAGTCCGGCGCTAGGCGTAGAATCTTCGGAGGCGGGCTGCGTTCCATGGGTTCGGCTCGAGTCGGTTGTCCGATGCGTTTCGCAGACGGTATGCTCCGCCGGTCAGGACTTGGTCGATGATGAAGGGACCTTCCCATTTGGGCTTAAGTTTGTCCTTTTTCTTGTCCGGCAGGTGTATAACTAGTTCGCCAACATTGTAAGTTTTAGCCCGTACTTCTCTGCTTTGATATCTTTGAGCCTGCTGCTGATAGAATGCGGAACGAGCCTTTACAACGTCGCGCTCCTCCTCTAATGCGTCCAAGCTGTCCTGCCGATCCAACTCGGCTTCTCTTTCTTCGTACATGCGCACTCGAGGTGAGTCATGAATTATGTCGCAGGGCAAAACTGCCTCTGCGCCGTATACCATAAAGAATGGTGTGAATCCGGTAGTACGGTTTGGCGTGATCCGCAGCCCCTAGAGTACAGAGTCGAGCTCCTCTACCCAGTGCGTGTTAGATTCCGTAAGGGACCGCACTAGTCTAGGTTTGATGCTGCTCATTATTAGACCATTTGCTCGCTCAACTTGACCGTTGGTTTGAGGATGATAGACTGAAGCGTAGTCGAGCTTAATGCCCATATTTTTTCACCAGAGTTTAACCTCGTCGGCCGTGAAGTTCGTGCCGTTATTGGTGATGATGCTGTGGGGGATGCCATAACGGTGTACTACCCCGGATATGAAGTCTATCACTGGTCCGGATTCGGCCGTTTTAACTGGCTTGGCCTCTATCCATTTGGTGAATTTGTCCACCATGACCAATAGGTATTTTTGCTTGTGGGTTCCCCCTTTAAGGGGTCCAACCATGTCAAGCCCCCAGACCGCGAATGGCCAGGTGATGGGTATAGTTTTGAGGGTGGTGGGTGGCATGTGGCTCTGATTAGCAAAGAGCTGACAACCGACGCATCGTTGGACTAAGTCCTGAGCATCTGCCCGGGCTATCGGCCAATAAAATCCTGTACGGAAGGCCTTGCCTACGAGGGCCCGGGCTGCAGCGTGGTGTCCGCCTAGTCCGGCATGAATTTCAGCCAGAAGGTTTCGCCCTTCCTCTTCGGAGATGCACCTTTGAAGGACTCCGGTTGTACTTTTCTTATAAAGTTCTCCCTCATGGACCTTGTAGGCTTTAGATCGCCGAACTATGCAGCGGGCCTCATTTTGGTCTTCGGGGAGTTCCTGCCTAATTAAGTAGGCTAGGAATGGTTCTGTCAACGGGGCAATTACCGCCATTATTTCGTGGGCTGAAGGTGTTATTTCATTGGCTGAACCTCCGATTATGTTAGATTGTTCTGTGTTGGGTGGTGCGGTTGCTTCCGGGTTATTATTTCCAGACTCCTCTTCCCATAGTACGGATGGCTTAAAGAGCCGCTCCAGGAAGATGTTTGGAGGGACGGCGTCGCGTTTTGCGCCGATGCGTGCCAACACGTTGGCTGCTTGGTTATTATCCCGGGCTACGTGGTGGAATTCGAGTCCTTCGAACCGAGCTGACATTTTTAGGACAGTGTTACGATAGGCTGCTATTTTTGGATCCTTGGCATCAAAGTCTCCATTTACTTGGGATATTGCAAGGTTTGAATCCCCGCGCACCTCTAGGCGTTGAATACCCATGGAGATTGCCATCCAGAGACCATGTAGGAGGGCCTCATATTCGGCTGCATTGTTGGAGTCCGTGTACATTATCTGAAGTACGCATTGGACTGTGTCTCCGGTTGGGGACGTCAATACGACGCCAGCCCCCAAGCCGGCCAACATTTTGGAGCCGTCGAAATGCATAATCCAATTGGAGTATGCGCCGTACTCTTTAGGGAGTTCGGCTTCAGTCCATTCAGCGACGAAGTCAGCCAAGACTTGCGACTTTATAGCTCGCCGAGGTTTATAAGTTATATCGAATGGTAAGAGCTCAATGGCCCATTTTGCAATCCTGCCCGTCGCGTCCCGGTTGCTTATAATGTCGTTGAGGGGTACTTCGGAGGCCACTGTTATCGAACACTCTTGAAAGTAGTGTCGCAGCTTCCGGGATGCCATAAACACGGCGTATGCTATCTTCTGATAATGCGGGTACCGGGACTTGCAGGGAGTTAAGACAGTGGATACGTAGTACACTGGTTTTTGAAGAGGGAATTTGTGCCCTTCTGTTTCTCGTTCGACGACGAGCACCGTGTTGACAACTTGATGTGTTGCCGCGATATATAATAACAATGGTTCGCCCAGGTTAGGTGTGGCCAGGACCGGATTTGTTGCCAGTATGGCCTTTATTTCTTCGAGTCCAGCCGTGGTGGCATCCGTCCACTCGAAGTGTTCGGTGCGCCTGAGGAGGCGATAGAGGGGCAATGCCTTTTCTCCCAAACGGGAGATGAAGCGGCTTAGAGCCACCACGCATCCAGTCAATTTTTGTATTTGTTTGAGGTCTTTTGGAATATCCAGTTGTGACAGAGCTTGGATCTTGGCTGGGTTTGCTTCAATTCCTCTACCGGATACAATGAAGCCCAGGAGCTTTTCGGCTGGTACGCCGAAAACGCATTTTTCCGGGTTCAACTTTATGTCATATGCTCGGAGGTTATCGAATGTGAGCCTCAAATCATCTACTAGAGTTTCGACGTGTTTGGTCTTGACGACCACGTCGTCTACGTATGCCTCTACTTTTTTGCTGATCTAGGTAGCCAGACATGTCTGAATCATGCGCTGATATGTTGCGCCGGCGTTTTTGAGTCCGAAGGGCATCGTGTTGAAGCAGAATGGTCCATATGGAGTAATGAATGCTGTTGCGGCTTGGTCCGCCTCCGCCATCTTGATTTGATGGTAGCCGGAGTATGCGTCGAGGAAGCACAATGAATCGTGCCCTGCAGTAGCATCGATTATTTGATCGATGCGGGGAAGTGGGAAGGGATCCTTTGGACAAGCCTTATTGAGGTCTTTAAAATCGACACATAGGCGCCAAGATTTGTCCTTCTTTGGTACCATTACCAGGTTTCTAGCCAGTCCGGATGTTTGATGTCTCTGATGAATCCGGCTTCCAATAGTTTGGCTAGCTCCTCTCCCATTGCCTATCTTTTGGGTTCAGAAAATCGCCGAAGAGCATGTTTGACTGGCTTGAATCCTTTTAGGATGTTTAGGCTGTGTTCTGCCAATCTGCGTGGGATTCTTGGCATATCTGAAGGGTGCCAGGCGAAGATGTCCCAATTCTCCCAAAGGAATTCTCGCAGTGCGGCGTCTACATCAGGGTTTAAATGTGCCCCAATGGAGGCCATCTTTGTTGGGTCCGTTGGATGGACCTGGAATTTGACTATTTCGTCCACTGGTTTAAAATAGGTGGACTTGGACCTCTTATCGAGTATCACATCATCCCTGTTCACCGTGGAGCGCAGCGCGGTAAGCTCCTCTGCCGCTAAGGCTTCGGATAGTGCCTCTAGGGCTAGTGCGGCTGTCTTGTTTTCAGCGCGGAGTGCTGTGTACGGATCACTGACAAGAGTGATTATTCCACTGGGCCCGGGCATCTTAAGCTTCATGTACCCGTAATGGGGTATGGCTTGAAAAATTGTGAATGCCTCTCGTCCTAATATTGCGTGATATCCGCTGCTGAACGGGGCCACTTGGAATGTGACCTCCTCGGACCTGTAATTGTCCGGCGAGCCGAACACCACATCAAGTGTGATTTTTCCTGTGTAGTGTGCTTCCCGGCTAGGGATTATTCCCCTAAAGGTCGTGCTGCTTCGCTCAATGCGGCTCCAGTCTATTTCCATTTTTTGAAGGGTTTCCTCGTAAATGAGGTTTAATCCACTGCCGCCATCCATGAGTACCTTGGTAAGACGAAAGCCATCCACTATAGGACTGAGGACCAATGCGGCTGGTGCTCGGGCTGTTTGGAATTTAGGTTCATCGCTGGCATTGAAGGTGATGGCCGTGTCGCTCCATGGATTTGTTGTTGCTACTTGGTAGACTTCAGCGAGGCTGCGGATTGTTCGTTTCCGCATGTTATTTGATGCGAAAGTCTCGAAGACTGTTAACACCGTACTGGTACTGTTGGAGTGGTTCTCCGGGGCTAGAAGCTCTTCGCCACTTTTGGCCACCTGCCACAGTATCCAACATGCTCGAAGGCTATGTGTTGGAGTGGCGCCTTCTGTACTGTGAATTTTACAGGGTCCCCTGAGCCATCCCTCCAGTACGGTTCCGTGCCCTTTATGGGGTTTTTGCTTTTTGGTTTTTGTACCTGGTGCCGGAGCATGATGCACCCTTTTGTTTCGGACTAGGGTTGTATTCGGAGCCGGATTGTCCCAAAACTTAGTTTCGGTTTTCCGGAAACTCTCCATCGCATAGTACTTTCGTACTATGGACGCCAGGTCGGCGAAGCGTGTAATTTCACGACGACTTATGGCGTTCAATATTCCCTTGTCCGTGCAATTATTGCAGAAAATTGAAATTGCATTTTCCTCGCGGCAGTCTTTTATCCTGTCCATAACCAGGAGGAATCTGGCCCAATAATGATGTACTGTTTCAGCGGGCTCTTGCCGAATTTGAGATAGATCGCATATGTTTGGGTGGGTGGGTGGAATTGAGTCTAGAACCCTACCCATCTCAAGGCTCAAGGGCCAAAAAGTTTCAGAATTTGGAAGCTTGGATTGCTGGACGTTGTCCAACGAGTCTGGTCCGATGCCTGACTTTAGGTTCAGTGCTTGATTGACGTCCGTCCCTCCGCGGAAATCCGGCATGGAGGGTTCGGGAGTCCAGACATAACTAGTTTTTAATATAGAAGCGGAGCCGCCGCTTTGTTCCTCTCCCACCGCAACGTGGTGGGTAACCTGGGGAGAGTTAATCTCTCTCAGATCGGTTTTAAGCCCAATCTGATTGTAGTTTGTAGCGACTCCCAGGGCGGCGATGCGATCCAAGAGCTCGTTTACGGACGAGAGCTCTATTGGATCCAGCTGCTCGGCGAATTCCGAGTTGACGTGAAGATTGCTTTTGATGACCCGAGAGGTCATCGTCGAAGCGGTGGCCGAACAGGCAGTCATGAGAAAACCACCTAGCCGGATAGTTTGGCCGGCGGCCAAGGCTCCTTTTACGATGATACCGTCTCTAAAGACGGGAAGAGGCATCCTTCCTTATCGTGACGGAACAGAGGAACTCTCAATGAAAGCACCAATGTCGGTGTCAAAACCGGCAGATCTCGGGTAGGGGGTCCCGAACTGTGCGTCTAGGCGGATGGTAACAGGAGACAAGGGACACGATGTTTTTACCCAGGTTCGGGCCCTCTCGATGGAGGTAAAACCCTACTCCTGCTTGATTGATATTGATGATATGGGTAGTACAAGAGTGGATCTACCACGAGATCAAGGAGGCTAAACCCTAGAAGCTAGCCTATGGTATGATTGTTGTAATGGTTATTCATCCTACGGACTAAAACCCTCCGGTTTATATAGACACCGGAGAGGGCTAGGGTTACACAGAGTCGGTTACAATGGTAGGACATCTACATATCCGTATTGCCAAGATTGCCTTCCACGCCAAGGAAAGTCCCATCCGGACACTGGACGAAGTCTTCAATCTTGTATCTTCATAGTCTTGGAGTCCGGCCGATGATGATAGTCCGGCTATCCGGACACCCCCTAGTCCAGGACTCCCTCAGCACCAATAGTGGAATCACGGCATCTCGCATTGTGTGAGGGCGTGAGGAGAATATGGTGGCCCTAGTGGCTTCTTGGGGAGCATTGTGCCTCCACACCGCTCCAACGGAGACGTACTTCCCCTCAAAAGGAAGGAACTTCGGTAACACATCCTCGGCTCCACCGGCTCCACTCTTGGTTATCTCGCACCTTTACTTTTGCAAGCTTACTTGTGTTGTATCCCTTGCTTGCTCGTGTGTTTGTTGTTGTTGCATCATATAGGTTGTCCACCTAGTTGCATATCTAGACAACCTACTTTGATGCAAAGTTTAAATTGGTAAAGAAAAGCTAAAAGTTGTTAGTTGCCTACTCACCCCCCCTCTAGTCAACTATATCGATCCTTTCATTAGCGTCATCAGCATACCAAGGAGTACTATTAGCAACATTTATTGCAGCTAACTGCTCATCAGGAAAACTATCATCAATAGGTAGTGGGTCATCAAGCACATTTTCAACCTAGACAAGTTATCTGCTACGGGGTTCTCAGCTCCTTTTCTATCAATAACATGTAAATCAAATTCTTGTAACAAGAGAACCCAATGAATAAGTTTAGGTTTAGCATCTTTCTTTTCCATAAGATATTTAATAGCAGTATAGTCTGTGTGAACAGTTACTTTGGAATCAACAATATAAGGTCTAAATTTATCACAAACAAACACCACTGCTAAAAATTCTTTTTCAGTAGTAGCATAATTTCTTTGAGCACTGTCTAGAGTTTTACTAGCATAATGAATAATTTCTTATCAACTCTTAGTCCTAGAACAACACCAACAGCATAATCACTAGCATCGCACATAATTTCAAAAGGAAAGTTCCAATCAGGTGGTTGAACAATAGGTGCAGAAATTAAGGATTTCTTGAGTGTTTCAAAGGCTTCTAAACAATCATCATCAAAAACAAAAGGAACATCCTTTTGCAAAAGACTAGTGAGTGTCGGATATCGGGTTCCGGCAAAACCCTTAAGCTTCAAACTTTGGGGTGCGCACGAAGATCTTCTCCCCACTGAAACACGCCCCAAAACCTCGCCACGATTCTAAGCTAGCACGATGAACAACACAAGAGACGCAAGGTTTATACTGGTTCGGGCCACCATTGTGGTGTAATACCCTAATCCAGTGTGTGGTGTGGTGGATTGCCTCTTGGGCTGATGATGAACAGTACGGAGGAAGAACAACCTCGCGAGGAGAGGTGTTCTTGTGGTGGTGGTGCTCTACTTAGGAAGGATTCCATCCCCTCCCACTATGGTGGATATCTCTATTTAGAGGCCCTGGACCTCTTCCCAAATATTGAGCAGGAAGGGAGCCAACAACGACCATTTCGTAAGGGGACAGCTAGTACAAGCTATCCTGACTAAAGGTGGTCTTCGACTGCCAAAGGCACTAGTGATGACGCCGTCTTGGGCTCCACGGTGACCTTCGTCCTGCCGCTCTGCTGGTCTCGGTCTCGTTGCACCGATATGGAAACCTTTGCTTGATGCCTCGGTACTCCGTGCCTGCGCTTGCCCCCTTTGCACCAAAGAGGAAACAAGGACTCTGCGCAGGCTGGCGCCCGCCTGGTCTTGATCGTCATGGCTTGCGTCATGAGCACCTCGCGAGGTACCCCTTGCCTTGATCTCTCCGCCTCCTCGCGAGCCTGCCTGGTGAGGCTGCCCCTGAGGAGGCCTTGCGTCGTCCACCCCGCGAGGCTTGGCCCCTCGCGAGGGTCTTGAACCTGGGTTGATGAAGACGGGTCGTACTGGGCCACTGCTTGAGCAACGCTGCAGGCCGCAGGAAGGCAAGTCTGGGGACCCCCATTCCCAGAACGCCGACAGTAGCCCCCGGGCCCAAGCCGTGCTCGGATTTGGCTTAGCAGCGAAGCCAAAGGGCAAGTGCGGAGTGCCGTGGGCCCCAACAGCCTGCGGTCTTGGTCGCCGCATGGTGGTTGATTGGACGTGGGCGTCTCCGCTTCCCCACGCTGCCTCGGCAGCTGCCCGATTTGATGAGTCCCTGCTGCATGCAAAAAGAGTCATCATTACATGTGATCATGGAGGCCGGTGGTTGGACTCCCTTGGGCTATAAATGGGAAGGAGTGGAAGCCCCAATTGCACATCTCCTCTCGCCCTGCCTGCTTCTTCTCCCTCCTTGCTCCGGTTGCCTGCAGCGTCCCATGGCGCCCGTGAAGAGGTTCTTGGACGCGGAAAAAGGGAAGGCTCGCCAGGAAGGGCCTGGCTCTCCTCCGCCCAAGCGCGGCCGTGGTCGTCCCCGCAAGCATCCCACGACTCCCGTCATGGCTCCTCGTGGTCGCGGTGGTGGCCCTTCATGTGGTGGTGGCCGCCCGTATCGGGGCAGCCTCGTCGGTGGAGGAAGGCGTGCCGTGGCTGCGCGGCCTCCTTGGCCACGCTCCCATTCGGCAGAGGTGCTGCCGGAGTTTGTTGTGTGGTCGGACAACCCGGCCGGCAACTGGCTCCGGCTCCCTTGCTTCTTCGTCAGTGAACTGCCGGCCGCTGCCCCTGGCGGGCTCTGGCTGCAGGCGGACGGCTGCTGCAGCAGGGCCTCCTGGGTCGCGGTGGAGATCTCCGTCGCCGGCAACGTGGCCATGGCCCGGGGCTAGCAGACGTTTGCCCGCGCGCGTGGCCTGGGCCGGCGGTGCACCCTCCATTTCAAGTACGACGGCAACGCGACCCTCTACGTGAGGGTGTTCAGAGAAGATGGCCGCCGTGTCGCGTGCTTCCCTGAAGACGATGACGGTGATGAGGTGCTTGGCCTTGGCGACGGCCGTGACGAGGGCGAAGGAGGACCCGCTCCTGGCGGCGACCGCAGCTCGTCGAGCTTCAACGGCTCCTCTAGCGGTGGCCGCAATCAGCCACCACGTCACCACGCCCGCTTCAAGGGCGGTAGCGGGTCGTCCCGTCGCTGCGCCCCGGTGAAGTGCGAGGCGGAGTCTGATTGAGCTCGGGAGGATGATGCGGATCCCTCCTCGCGAGCTGTCGCAAGGCGCGCACCGTTTTTATTTTGTTGTTCTCCTTTTCCTGCATTGAGAGAGAGAAGTATGGAGCCCCGTGGGGGCGTGCAATAGACTATGATCCCTAGTTATCATGCTACATTTATCATCCCTGTGCTGTGTTATGGTGTTGTGGTTATGTGCCTGTGCGTAGGAACAACTTAGCGAGGGTTGACAGCTTAGGCTCGGCACTTTGTGTCGCGATGCCCGTGGGGCATGGACTGGGAGGGGTGCTCCCGCTGTGAACTTGAACGAGCGAGCCTCGGGAAAACCAGGTAAGAAAGGGCTCACGAGGGCGCCCGCGCAGCCCCCTCGCGAGGTTTGCGAGAGAGAGAGAGAGCCATACGAAAGCTGAAAACAGAGTACCGGGAAGAAGACGACAAACAACGCTAGAAGCAACTTCAATAAAGGTTCAAACAAGGGAGAACAAGCCAACTGCGGAAAGCAAATGAAAAGCCGCGTCTGGCACCTAGTCTAGTCTTTGATGTCTTCTCACCAGCGCGGAGCTAAGTGCTTCCACTGGGCGTGCGCGGGAGCCCCCGAGGCCCAAGGGCAGCACTCTGGAGACTCCGGGGCGTGTATAGCCCCAACTCATTATTACGTGAGAGTGTCACGGGCGGAGAGCTTCAGAGGCACTAGGCCTTCTTCACAGGCACCGGGCCTTTCTTGGGGTGGCGAGCTTCACAGGCACCGGGCCTTCTTCACAGGCACTGGGCCTTTCTTCGCAGGCACTCGGCCTTTCTTCACTGGCACTGGGCCTTTTTTCAAGGGTAGAACTTCCGAAGGTGCCAAGCGTTTGGGATGGGCACCCCCTCCTGAGTCTCCAGGCGCGCGGCGCCAGGCCTGGAAACATGAACAACCTTGAACAGGCCCTCCCACATGGGTAAGAGCTTGTGCAGTGCTTCCCTGGAGAGCACCCGCCTGAGCACGAGGTTACCTACCTCAAGAGTCCTAGGGCGAATGTTGCGGCAATGATACCGCCGCAGCGCCTGCTGGTATCTTGCTGCTCGTAGTGCGACTTCTCGACGGTGCTACTCCCTCAGCACGAGGTCCATACCCCGCATGGCGTCCTGCTGTGCTTCATCAAACGCTAGGACTCACGTGGAGCGACGCCTGACCTCGTGAGGGAGGACCTCCTCTGCTCCGTAGACAAGGAAGAACGGGGTCTCGCCAGTCGACTTGATAGCGGTAGTGCGGATGGACCATAGTACGGACTGGAGCTCATCGTGCTAGCCCCTGCCGTGGGCCTCCAGCTTCTTCTTGAAGGTCCTGGTTTTGAGGCCTTTCACGACCTCTGCGTTGGCGCGTTCGGCTTGGCGTTACTCCGGGGGTGTGCCACCGAAGCGTAGCATATTTGCGTTCCAAGGTTAGCACAATATGTTTTGAAGACATTGCTGGTGAACTGCGAACCATTGTCGGTGATGATGCGATTAGGGACCCCGAATCGGCTCACGAGGCCCTTGATGAACTCGACTGCAGAACCAGCTGGGATGGTGCGGACGGCTTCCACCTCCGCCCACTTGGTGAACTTGTCGATGGTGACGTAGAGGTAGCGGTAGCCCCCGGGCGCTCGAGGAAACGGCCCCAAGATATCCAGCCCCCAGACCACGAACGGCCACGAGAGTTAGATGGTCTGTAGGCCCTGAGCTGGCTAATGGATCTGCTTGGTGTGGAATTGGCAGGCTTCGCAGGCCTTCACCAGCTCGATTGCATCGTTGAGTGCCGTAGGCCAGTAGAATCCGCTGCGAAACGCCTTGCCGACAAGGGTCCGTGATGATGAGTGGTGTCCGCTATCTCCACCATGTATGTCAGCCAACAACTCCTTCCCCTGTTCCGGGGAGATGCAACGCAGGGAAACGTCATTTGGCCGCTTTCGGTAGAGCTTTCCATCTTGGATGCAGTAGGCCGTGGCCTGCCGGGCCACACGTTCCGCGTCCTCCTCTTTCTCTGGCAGCATCCCCTGCATAAGGTAGTCCTTGAATTCCATGGTCCAACATCCCTCCTGAGGCTCCAGTGCCAGGAGCAAGCATGCTCCCGAGGTTGGGCCACAGGTCAGGGCTCCTGTGGCAGGTGGTTGAGGGAGTTCCTCCAGAGGTTGCGCTGTGCCTGATAGTGACGGTGCTGCCGAGGGCTTGAAGAGCCGTTCCTCGAAAACGCCAGGCTCCTGAGGCAGCCGCCTGGATGCCCTCCTGGCGATGTCATCAGCCTCTTGGTTGGTGCCGCGGGGCACATGCTGCAACTCCAGCCCCCAAAACTACTCTTCCATCCTGCGCACCTCCACAAGATACGCTTCCATGTGCTCGTCCTTCGGCTCGTACACCTTGTTGGAGAAGTTGACGAGGAGCTGTGAATCACCCTTGATGATGAGGCGCTTCACCCCCAATGCTGCTGCAGCTTTCAAGCCTGCTATGAGGCCCTCATACTCTGCTATGTTGTTGGAGACCTTCTCGCCATGCTGGAAACAGAGCTGCACGACATAATAGAGCTTGTCCTGAGTGGGGGATCTAAGCACTGCACCAGCCCCTGCGTCGTGCCACGAGAATGCTCCATCGAAGTACATGACCCAGCCATATGAGGCCTCACTTCCCGGGGAAAGTGATCGATCCTCGCCTGCTTTGAACCTTGGCGCCTCTATCCATTCCGCCACAAAATCTGCAAGCGCGGCTTCCTTGACGACCCTGGTTGTACTGAATTCCAACTGAAACGCTTGCAACTCGATGTTCCATTCGGCGACCCTTCCAGCAGAATTGGGGCTCCTGAGTACCCTTTCCAATGGGTATGTAGAGACGACCTTGATGGGGTGACCTTGAAAGTAGTGTCGCAGCTTTCGTGAGGCCACCAATAGCGTGAGCAAGAGCTTCTGAGGCATGGGGTATCGTGCCCTTGCATCCCGCAGCACCGTGCTGATGAAATACACCGGATGCTCGACGAGGGTGGGGGTGCTGACGAGGTCCATGCCCTTCGAAGGGTTAGGCGCCTCCTGAGATGATGAAGCCCCCAGCACTTGGTTGCCTGGTGAGGCCTCTTCAGCCCTAGGGGCATCTTCCTGTTGAGGCTGGTCTCCATCTGCCGTGGTCGTGGTCTTCGCGAGGCCTTCTTAGTCTTGTGCTGCCGCGGCCGGGGCCGTGGCCGTGGCCGGTCGTGACGCGGCCTTGGTCTGGCGCTCTTCCCGAACCGCCACTATAGCTGCACTGGCGGAGTAGGGTGTGGTGGCGAGGTAGAGCACCAGGGGCTCGAGAGGGCGTGGTGCCACCATCACAGGAGGGCTGGTCAAGTACTTCTTGAGGCCTTGAAACGCCTGATCGGCCTCCTGTGTCCATTCGAACGAGCCTTTCTGCTTCATCAGCTTGAAGAAAGGCAAGGCGCGCTCCCCTAGCTTGGAGATGAAGCGTCCCAGCGTTGTCATGCATCCGGCGAGCTTCTGCATTTTCCTGAGGGTTTGCGGTGGACTCATGTCTTCGATCGCCTTGACCTTCTCCGGGTTGGCCTTGATCCCTCTGTTGGACACGAGGAAGCCCATAAGCTTGCCGGAAGGAACACCAAACATGCACTTCTCCGGGTTGAGTCGCAGGTCCACTTTGCAGAGGCTTGCGAAGGTCTCTTCCAGGTCCTGGATCAAGGTCTTCGCCTCCCGAGACTTCACCACAATGTCGTCGACGTAAGCCTCAGCGTTTTTCCCGAGCTGCCAGCCTAAGGTGATGTGCATCAGCCGTTGGAAGGTTGCGCCCGCATTGCGCAACCCGAATGGCACGCAGGTGTAGCAGTATACCCCACATGGGGTCAGGAAGGCCGTCTTCTCCACATCTTCTAGCGCCATCTTGATTTCGTGATAGACCGAAAACGCATCCAGGAAACACAGCAGGTCGCACTCGGCGGTGGAGTCGACGATTTGGTCGATGTGAGGGAGCGGGAACGGATCTTGAGGGCAGGCCTTGTTGAGGTTGGTGAAGTCGACGCACATGCGCTCCATTCCTCCCTTTTTCGGCACAACAACAGGGTTTGCCAGCCATTCGAGGTAGCGAACCTCGCGAATAACACCTGCTGCCTCTAGCTTGCGTGTTTCTTGGATGATGAAGGCCTGCTTCTCGGTGGACTGCCGCCTTGCTATATGCTTCACATGGCGTACATTGGGTCACACATTCAGGTGATGCTCAATCACCTGCCTTGGGACCCACGCTAGCTGCTTGGGTTCCCATGTGAACACTTCCTTGTTCGAGCACATGAACTTCACCAGCGCCTCCTCTTGGTCGGGGTCGAGATTGGCACCTATGGTGAAGGTGGCACTAGAGGACCCGTCCTCCTCAACTGGTACCTGCTTGGTCTCCGCCTTGTCCTGGGTGAACAGCTGCTTCTTCTTGGCCGGTGCAGCCCCCTTGGCCTTGGAGGCATCCGTGCCGGCAGGCTGCGCTACCGCGGCTGTCTTGAGGGCGAGCTTGAGAGCTAGCAGAGCATCCTTGGTATCCCCAGCTACGGTGAGGACGCCACTGCTCCCGGGCATCTTCATGAGGTTGTAGGTCGAATGGGTCGCTGCCATGAACTGAGCCAAGGCGGGGTACCCGAGGATGGTGTTGTACGGGAGGCCAATGTGGGCGATATCGAAGTTGACCAGCTCCATGCAGAAGTTGTCGTGGGTGCCGAAAGTCATAGGAAGGCAGATCTGCCCTAGGGAGTTGGAGGAACCACCCCCGACGACCGTAAAGGGCTTGCTGGGTCTGAGCCGTTCCAGCGGTACATGGAGGAGGATGAAGGCCTCCACCGAGAGCATGTTGAGGCCGGCGCCGCCGTCGATGAGGGTCCTGATGACGGCCACCTGGCAGATGGTGGGCATGCAAAGCATTAGGAGCACACCCGAGCAGGCGGTGTTGACGGGGTGATCGTCCGAGTTGAAGGTCAGGTCGGCCTTGGGTGCCGCCCAACCCGGAGGAGCTCCCTGCCGCGTGAGGGCGGCGCCAATCTGGTGGACGAACGGCTTGACGTGGCGGCCCGAGGGTGGCTCCTGCTAATACATCTCCGTCGTATCTATAATTTTTGATTGTTCCATGCAAATATTCTTCAACTTTCGTATACTTTTGGCAACTTTTTATACTATTTTTGGGACTAACATATTGATCCAGTGCCCAGTGCCAGTTCCTGTTTGTTGCATGTTTTATGTTTCACAGAAACCCAATATCAAACGGAATCCAAACTGGATAAAAACGGATGGAGAATTATTTTGCAATATTTGGGATTTTCCGGAGGAAGAATTAATGCGAAACGATGCCTGAGGTGGCCACGAGACAGGGGGGCGCCCCCTCCCCCCTAGGCGCGCCTGGCACTCTCGTGGGCCACCCATAATGGGGTTGACGCTCTTCTTTTGCCGCAAGAAAGCTAATTTTATGAGGAAAATCTAGGCGAAAGATTCACCCCAATCGGAGTTACGGATCTTCGGATCTAAAAGAAACGGTGAAGGGGAAGGATCTGAGAACACAGAAACAGAGAGAAACAAAGAGATAGATCCAATCTCGGAGGGGCTCTCGCCCCTCCCACGCCATGGGAGCCAAGGACCAGAGGGGAAACCCTTCTCCCATCTAGGGAGAAGGTCAAGGAAGAAGAAGAATAAGGGGGGCTCTCTCCCCCTTGCTTCCGGTGGCGCCGGAACGCTGCCGGGGGCCATCATCATCACCGCGATCTTCACCAACACGTCCATCATCTTCACCAACATCTATCACCTTCCCCCATCTATATTCAGCGGTCCACTCTCCCACAACCCGTTGTACCCTCTACTTGAACATGGTGCTTTATGCTTCATATTATTATCCAATGATGTGTTGCCATCCTATGATGTCTGAGTAGATTTTTGTTGTCCTACCGGTGATTGATGAATTGCTATGATTGGTTTGAGTTGCATGTTTTATTATTGGTGTTGTCCTATGGTGCTCTCCGTGTCGCGCAAGCGTGAGGGATCCCCGCTGTAGAGTTTGCAATATGTTCATGATTTGCTTATGGTGGGTGGCGTGAGTGACAGAAGCACAGACCCGAGTAAGTAGGTTGTTTGCGTATGGGATAAAGGGGACTTGATACTTTAATGCTATGGTTGGGTTTTACCTTAATGGTCTTTAGTTGTTGCGGATCCTTGCTAGAGTTCCAATCATAAGTGAATATGATCCAAGAAGAGAAAGTATGTTATCTTATGCCTCTCCCTCAAATAAAATTGCAATAGTGATTACCGGTCTAGTAACGTAGTCAATTGCTTAGGGACAATTTCACAACTCCTACCACCACTTTTCCACACTCGCTATATTTACTTTATTGCTTCTTTATCTAAACAACCCCTAGCTTTTATTTACGTGTTCTTTATTATCTTGCTAACCTATCCAACAACACTTGCAAAGTCCTTCTAGTTTCATACTTGTTCAAGGTAAAGCACACTAGGCGTGCGTAGAGTCGTATCAGTGGCAGATAGGACTTGAGAGAATATTTGTTCTACCTTTAGCTCCTTGTTGGGTTCGAAACTCTTACTTATCGAAAGAGGCTACAATTATTCCGTATACTTGCGGGTTATCAAGACCTTTTTCTGGCGCCGTTGCCGCGGAGTCATAGAGTGGGGTGACTATTCTCGTGTGTGCTTGTTTGCTTTATCACTAAGTAATTTTTATTTGCTGTTCTAAGTTGTTCTCTATCTTTAGTTATGGATATGGAACACGAAATACCAAAAAAATTAGGTGTAGTTGCTACTCATGGAGATGGGGAACCTCCTAAAACCCTCGATGCTCGTTATGTGACAGAAATTATGTACTACTTTGATAATCCTGAGAAAAGCCCATTCAACTTTGTTATGGGAGACACTTTGGATCAACGTGAATACTTTAGGGATTATCGCTTGACACAAAAAGGGAAATTATTATGGGATCAAATTAATATGTTGCGTTGGTATGATCAGGATCTATGCTTGAGATATGATTATAATTGTTGCTCTAGGATGAAGGCTCCACACCTTCCCTTTTCATGCAAATTTAATGATAATGAAACCTTAGCCTCTTATGCTAATGGTATATATGATTACTATGATGTTGAACAAATTGAAGAATTTGTTGCTTTTAAGGCTGCTTATGAAATTGAATCTTTGTGTGAAAAGTATGAAGCTTTAGATGATGATGTTTATAGGCCTGAAAATTTTGCTATATTGAAATATTGCTATGAAATTTATGAATACAATTATAATATTGATGCATTTATTGAGAAAGTCTCCGCTGTCCAAGAAGAGACTAATATTTTGTAGGAAGCTATGAAAGAAGAAATTGATGAAACTGTGAGCTCATTGGATGAAAAACATGATGAGGAGAGCGAAGAACAGAAGGAGGAAGAGCGGATTGATCACCCGTGCCCACCTTCTAATGAGAGTAACTCTTCAACTCATACATTGTTTAATTCCCCTTCGTGCTTACCAAAGGATGATTGCTATGATGACTGCTATGATCCCATTGATTCTCTTAAAATATCCCTTTTTGATGATGCTTGCTATGCTTGTGGCCAAGATGCCAATATGAATTATGCTTATGGAGATGAACTTGCTATAGTTCCTTATGTTAAACATGAAGTTGTTGCTATTGCACCCACGTATGATAGTCCTTTTATCTTTTTGAATTCTCCAAACTACACTATATCAGAGAAGTTTGTGCTTATTATGGAGTATATTGATGGGTTGTGTTTTACTACTACACATGATGATTTTGATAGATATAATATGCATGTGCTTGCTGCTCCTACTTGCAATTATTATGAGAGAGGAACTATGTCTCCACCTCTCTATGTTTCCAATATGATAAAATTGCATCAATTGTTTATACTATGCGTTGGCCTTTACTTGGTGTGCATCAATTGTTCTTTTATGACATGCCGATGCATAGGAAGAGAGTTAGACTTCGCCATTGCTTGATATACGTTACTTTGTGCCCACTACTAAATTACAAGTCATTGTTAATTAAAATTAGCTTTGATATACCTTGGGATCCGGTGGATCCATTACTTGAGCACTATATGCCTAGCTTAATGGATTTCAAGAAAGTGCTGCAAGGGAGACAACCAGGAAGTTTTAGAGAGTCATTTATCTCTGTTGAGTGCTTTTATATAGTTTAAAAACAAAAAAATAAAGAGGGTAACCTAAAATTTTTCAAAAAGGAAAGTGAAAGTGAGAAAGACAAGCATTGTTGAAGTGGGAGCTAGCCTTGAACTTTGTTCATGCTCACGGAAACTTTGTGAATCTTGATTACAGAAACTTTTCAACAAAAATAATTATCCCCTTGTACAATTCCATTGTATTATAAAGATAATGTGTCAAGGTTTGCCTTTAGGATGTTTACAATGCTTGTTGGTTTGTACGGTGCAGGACAGAAACTTTGGCTGTAGTGCGCGATTTTACATTTTTTTCTGGAACGTCAAATGGTTCTGATTCTTTGTGCACTGTCTTTCTGTAAAAATTGTTTATTTTTCCTAATTTTGGTAGAATTTTGGGGGTACCAGAAGTATGGTGAATGTTCAGATTGCTATAGACTGTTCTGTTTTTGACAGATTCTGTTTTTGATGCATAGTTTACTTGTTTTGATGAATCTATCAATTTATATCAGTGGACTAAGCCATGGAAAAGTTATACTAAAGTAGAAATAATGCAAAAACAAAATATGAATTGGTTTGCAACAGTAGTTAGAGTAGTGATTTGCTTTATTATACTAACAGATCTTACCGAGTTTTCTGTTGAAGTTTTGTGTGGATGAAGTGTTTAATCGAGGAGGTCTCGATATGACGAAAAGGAAGAGAGGCGAGAGCTCAAGATTGTGGATTCCCGAGGCACCCCAAGTAAATATTCAAGGAGACTCAAGCATCAAAGCTTGGGGATGCCCCGGAAGGCATCCCCTCTTTCTTCAACAAGTATCGGTATCGTATTTGTTTCGTTCATGCGATATGTGCAAGTCTTGGAGCGTCCTTTGCATTTAGTTTTCATTTTTATTTTATGCACCATGCTGGTATGAGATAGTTCTTGGTTGATTTATAGAATTCTCATTGCACTTCACTTAAATCTTTTGAGTGTGGCTTTATAGAATGCTTCATGTGCTTCGCTTATATCATTTGAAGTTTGGATTGCATGTTTCTCTTCAGATAGAAAACCGCCATTTGTAGAATGCTCTTTTGCTTCACTTATATTTGTTAGAGTGCGGGCATATCTTTTGTAGAAAGAATTAAACTCTCTTGCTTCACTTATATCTATTTAGAGAGATGACAGGAATCGGTCATTCACATGGTTAGTCATAAAATCCTACATAAAACTTGTAGATCGCTGAATATGATATGTTTGATTCCTTGCAATAGTTTTGCAATATAAAGATGGTGATATTAGAGTCATGCTAGTGGGTGGTTGTGGATTGTAGAGACACTTGTGCTGAGGTTTGCAAGTCCGTAGCATGCACGTATGGTAACCGTTGTGTGAAGCATGGGTTGTTTCTTTGATTGTCTTCCTTATGCGTGGCGGTCGGGGACGAGCGATGGTCTTTTCCTACCAATCTATCCCCCTAGGGGCATGCGTACTAGTACCTTGCTTCGAGGGCTAATAAACTTTTACAATAAGTATATGAGTTCTTTATGACTAATGTGAGTCCATGGATTATACGCACTTTTACCTTTCCATCATTGATAGCCTCTTCGGTACCGTGCATTGCCCTTTCTCACCTCGAGAGTCGGTGCAAACTTTGCCGGTGCATCCAAACCCCGTGATACGATACGCTCTATCACACATAAACCTCCTTATATCTTCCTCAAAACAGCCACCATACCTACCTACCATGGCATTTCCATAGCCATTCTGAGATATATTGCCATGCAACTTCCATCATCATCATATTAATGACTTGGGCATTCATTGTCATATTGCTTTGCATGATCGTAAGATAGCTAGCATGATGTTTTCATGGCTTGTCCGTTTTTTGATGTCATTGCTACGCTAGATCATTGCACATCCCGGTACACTGCCGGAAGCATTCATATAGAGTCATATCTTTGTTCTAGTATCGAGTTGTAATATTGAGTTGTAAGTAAATAAAAGTATGATGATCATCATTATAGAGCATTGCCCCGTGAAAAAAAAGGAAAAAAAGAAAAGAAAGAAAAAAAGGAAATGCCAAAGAAGCCTAATAAAAAGGGGGCCAAAGAAGCCCACCGAAAAGAAAAAGAAAAAAAAAGAAAAAAAAGAAAAAGAAAAGGGGCAATGTTACTATCTTTTTTCCACACTTGTGCTCCAAAGTAGCACCATGTTATTCATATAGAGAGTCTCTTATGTTGTCACTTTCATATACTAGTGGGAATTTTTCATTATAGAACTTGGCTTGTATATTCCAACGATGGGCTTCCTCAAATGCCCTAGGTCTTCGTGAGCAAGCAAGTTGGATGCACACCACTTAGTTTCAGCTTGAGCTTTCATACACTTATATCTCTAGTGCATCCGTTGCATGGCAATCCCTACTCCTCGCATTGACATCAATTGATGGGCATCTCCATAGCCCGTTGATTAGCCGCGTTGATGTGAGACTTTCTCCTTTTTTTGTCTTCTCCACATAAGCCCCACCATCATATTCGATTCCACCCATAGTGCTATATCCATGGCTTGTGCTCATGTATTGCGTGAGGGTTGAAAAAGCTGAAGCGCGTTAAAAAGTATGAACCAATTGCTCGGCTTGTCATCGGGATTGTGCATGATGGGAGCATTTTGTGTGACGAAAATGAAGCATGGCCAAACTATATGATTTTGTAGGGATAAGCTTGCTTTGGCCTTGTTGTTTTGAAAAGACATGATTGCTTTATTAGTACGCTCGAAGTATTATTGTTTTTTATGTCAAATGATAGACTATTGCTTTGAATCACTCGTGTCTCAATATTCATGCCATGATTAGACATATGATCAAGATTATGCTAGGTAGCATTCCACATCAAAAATTATATTTTTATCATTTACCTACTCGAGGACGAGCAGGAATTAAGCTTGGGGATGCTGGTACGTCTTCGCCGTATCTATAATTTTTGATTGTTCCATGCCAATATTCTTCAACTTTCATATACTTTTGGCAACTTTTTCTACTATTTTTGGGACTAACATATTGATCCAGTGCCCAGTGCCAGCTCCTGTTTGTTGCATGTTTTATGTTTCATAGAAACCCAATATCAAACGGAATCCAAACGGATAAAAACGGACGGAGAATTATTTTGGAATATTTGGGATTTTTCGGAGGAAGAATCAACATGAAACGGTGCCCGAGGTGGCCACAAGACAGGGGGGCGCGCCCTCCCCCTGGGCACGCCTGGCACTCTCGTGGGCCACCAGTAAGGCGGTTGACGCTCTTCTTTTTGCCACAAGAAAGCTATTTTTATGAGAAAAATCTGGGCGAAAGATTCACCCCAATCGGAGTTACGGATCTCCGGATATAAAAGAAACGGTGAAGGGGAAGGATCTGAGAACGCAGAAACAGAGAGAAATAGAGAGATAGACCCAATCTTGGAGGGGCTCTTGCCCCTCCCACACCATGGGAGCCAAGGACCAGAGGGGAAACCCTTCTCCCATCTAGGGAGAAGGTCAAGGAAGAAGAAGAATAAGAAGAAGGGGGGCTCTCTCCCCCTTGCTTCCGGTGGCGCCAGAACGCTGCCGGTGGCCATCATCATCATCGCGATCTTCACCAACACCTCCATCATCTTCACCAACATCTCCATCACCTTCCCCCATCTATATTTAGCGGTCCACTCTCCCACAACTTTCTGTACCCTCTACTTGAACATGGTGCTTTATGCTTCATATTATTATCCAATGATGTGTTGCCATCCTATGATGTCTAAGTAGATTTTCGTTGTCCTACCGGTGATTGATGAATTGCTATGATTGGTTTGAGTTGCATGTTATATTATTGGTGCTGTCCTATGGTGCTCTCCATGTCGCGCAAGCGTGAGGGATCCCCGCTGTAGGGTTTGCAATATGTTCATGATTTGATTATGGTGGGTGGCGTGAGTGACAGAAGCACAAACCCGAGTAAGTAGGTTGTTTGCGTATGCAATAAAGGGGACTTGATACTTTAATGCTATGGTTGGGTTTTACCTTAATGATCTTTAGTAGTCACGGATGCTTGCTAGAGTTCCAATCATAAGTGCATATGATCCAAGAAGAGAAAGTATGTTAGCTTATGCCTCTCCCCCAAATAAAATTGCAATAGTGATTACCGGTCTAGTAACGTAGTCAATTGCTTAGGGACAATTTCACAACTCCTACAACCACTTTTCCACACTCGCTATATTTACTTTATTGCTTGTTTATCTAAACAGCCGCTAGCTTTTATTTATGTGTTCTTTATTATCTTGCTAACCTATCCAAGAACACTTGCAAAGTCCTTCTAGTTTCATATTTGTTCTAGGTCAAGCAAACACTAAGCGTGCGTAGAGTCATATCAGTGGCATATAGGACTTGAGAGAATATTTGTTCTACATTTATCTCCTCGTTGGGTTCGACACTCTTACTTATCGAAAGAGGCTACAATTATTCCGTATACTTGCGGGTTATCACCCGCGAGCCACCCAGGAGAGCTGCGACGACCGGGGGCGCCGGCGCAGCGTAGTCGGTGAGGAAGAGGTTGCGCAGCTCCTCCCAGGAGGCCCCAGAAGATGTTGGCAGGTGGAGCAGCCAAACGCGCGGGACGCCGGTGAGGGCCATGGGAAACCAGTTGGCCATGACCTTGTCGTCGCCTCCGGCCTTGAGGACGGCCTCCTCGTACGCCAGCAGGAAAGCCAGCGGATCCGTCGCGCTGTTGTAGCGTGTCGGCATCTCTGGCTTGAACTTGTCCGGCCACTGCACCTGCCATAGGGTGGGGGCCAAGGCTCGGAGCCCCCTGGCCCCAGCGCTGGCATCGGCCTCCGGAGCCGGAGGCGTGTTGTCCGCCATGAGGGCGAAGCACGGTGTTGGTGGAGAATGAGCCGACGGGAAGGAGAGCTCTGGCGCACCCCTACCTGGCGCGCCAAATGTCGGATATCGGGTTCCGGCAAAACCCTTAAGGTTCGAACTCTAGGGTGCGCATGAAGATCTTCTCCACATCAAAACACGCCCCAAAACCTCACCATGATTCTAAGCTAGCACGATGAACAACACAAGAGACACAAGGTTTATACTGGTTCGGGCCACCGTTGTGGTGTAATACCTTAATCCAGTGTGTGGTGTGGTGGATTGCCTCTTGGTCTGATGATGAACAGTACAGAGGAAGAACAGCCTCGCGAGGAGTGGTGTTCTTGTGGTGGTGGTGCTCTACATAGGAAGGATTCCATCCCCTCCCACTGTGGTGGCTATCTCTATTTATGGAGGCCCTGGTCCTGTTCCAAAATATTGAGCGGGAAGGGAGCCAACAACGATCGTTTCGAAAGGGGACATCTAGTACAAGCTAACCTGACTAAAGGTGGTCTTCGACTGCCAAATGCACTGGTGATGACGCCGTCTTGGACTCCACGGTGACCTCCGTCCTGCCGCTCTGCTGGTCTCGGTCTTATTGCATCGATATTGAAACCTTTTCTTGATGCCTCGGTACTCCGCACCTGTGCTTGCCCCCTTTGCACCAAACAGGAAACGAGGACTCTGCACAGGCTGGCGCCCGCCTGGTCTTGATCGTCATGGCTTGCGTCATGAGCACCTCGCGAGGTACCCCTTGCCTTGATCTCTCCGCCTCCTCGCGAGCCTACCTGGTGAGGCCGCCCCTGAGGAGGCCTTGCGTCGTCCGCCCCGCGAGGATTGGCCCCTCGCGAGGGTCTTGAACCTAGGTTGATGAAGACGGGTCATACTGGGCCACTGCTTGAGCCACGCTGCAGGCCGCAGGCAGGCAAGTCTGGGGACCACCGTTCCCAGAACGCCGACAGTGAGAGGCCTAGAAATTTTAGAGAAGTCTTTAATAAATCTCCTATAGAAACCAGCATGACCTAGGAAACTATGAATACCTTTGATGTCCTTAGGACATGGCATTTTTTCAATTGCATCAACCTTAGCTTGGTCCACTTCAATACCTCTTTCAGAAATTTTATGACCCAATACAATGCCCTCATTATCCATAAAGTGGCACTTCTCCCAATTCAAGACAAGATTTGTTTGTTCACATCTCTGCAAAACTCTCTCAAGATTGCTTAAACAATCATCAAAGGACTTCCCATAAACAGAAAAGTCATCCATGAAAACCTCAACAATCTTTTCACAAATGTCAGAGAATATAGTAGTCATACATCTTTGAAAGGTAGCAAGCGCATTACATAAACCAAAAGGCATACGTCTATAAGCAAATGTTCCAAAAGGACAAGTAAAAGTGGTCTTTTCTTGATCAGATTGTAAAATAGGTATTTGTGAAAAGCAGAGTATCCATCAAGGAAGCAAAAATGTGTGTGCTTAGATAGTCTTTCTAACATTTGATCAATAAAAGGCAGAGGGTAATGATCTTTTCTAGTAGCTTTATTTAATTTTCTATAATCAATTATCATTCTATAGCCCATGACAATTCTTTGTGAAATAAGCTCATTCTTATCATTAGGAACAACAGTAATACTTCCCTTCTTAGGGACACAATGAACAGGACTTACCCATCTACTATCAGCTATAGGATATATTATGCCTACTTCCAGAAGTTTTAATATTTCCGTTCTTACCACTTCTTTCATTTTCCGATTTAACCGACGTTGGTGATCAACAACGAGTTTAGCATCTGGTTCCATATTAATCTTGTGCTGGCATAGAGTGGGACTAATGCCCTTAAGATCGCCAAGAGTATATCCAATAGCAGCTCTGTGCTTCCTTAGAACTTTCAGTAATCTTTCTTCTTCATGTTCTGAAAGGTTAGCACTAATAATAACAGGATATATCTTCTTTTCATCAAGATAGGCATATTTCAAGGTGTCTGGCAATTGTTTTAATTCAAACACAGGATCGCCTTTAGGTGGAGGACTCCTAGAGTTTCAATAGGCAAATTGTGTTTAAGCAGAGGTTGTTGTTTGAAAATAATTCTATGTATTTCATTTGTTTCACGCATATGCAAATCATTTTCATGGTCTAGCAAATATTGTTCCAAAGGATCAGTAGGAAGCACATCAATAGAAGCGAGACCAATAATTTCATCCTTACTAGGCAAATCTTTCTTATGAGGCTGTTTACTAAACTTGGAAAAATTAAACTCATGAGATTCATCACCAAAGCTAACATCGACAGTTTTTTTCTTACAATCTATTTTAGCATTGACGGTGTTCAAGAAAGGTCTACCAAATATGATGGGACAAAATTTATCTTGTGGGGTGGTAAGAATAAGAAAATTAGTAGGGTATTTTATCTTCCCACACAAGACTTCAACATCTGTAAGAATCCCAATTGGTGATATAGTATCTCTATTAGCAAGTTTAATAGTAACATCTATGTCTTCTATTTCAGCAGGTGCTATTTCATCTCTAATTTCTTCGTATAAGGAGTGGGGAATAGCACTCACGCTAGCACCTACGTCACATAACCCATGATATCAGTGATCTCATATCTTAACTGAGACAACAGGCATGCCAACAACTGGTCTATGTTTATCTTTCCCCCCAGGTTTAGCAATTCTAGCAGCTTCTTCACAGAAGTAAATAACATGCCCATCCATATCTTCTTCCAAGAGATCTTTAACCATAGCAATGCTAGGTTCTACTTTAATTTGTTCATCAGGTTTAGGTGTTCTAACATAGCTTTTGTTAACCACAATTGAAGCTTTAGCATGTTCTTTTATCCTAATAGGGAAACGTGGTTTCTCAAAATAAGCAGAAGGGACAACTGGATCAACATTATAAAGTATAGTTTCTTTTTTAACTGGTACTTGTTCTTCAATTTCATCTTTAATAGGTGGGTGATATTTAACCCACTTCTCTTTAGGAAGTTCAACATGAGTAGCAAATGATTCACAAAAGGAGGCTACTATATCAGAGTCAAGTCCATATTTAGTGCTAATCTTTTGAAAAGCGTCGGTATCCATAAAACATTTAACACAATCATACTTAAGCTATATACCCGACTCTTTACCTTGGTCAAGTTCCCAATCTTCAGAGTTGCATTTAATTCTTTCCAAAATATCCCACCAGAATTCAATGGTCTTCTTGATAAAAGAACTAGTACAAGAAGTATTGAGCATGGTTTGATCATTACGAGAAAACCGAGCATAAAAATTCTGAATAATAATTTCTCTTGAGAGCTCATGATTGGGGCATGAATATAACATCAACTTAAGCCTCCCCCAAGCTAGAGTGATACTTTCTCCTTCACGAGGCCAAAAATTATATATATAATTCTGATCACAATGAACTAGATGCATAGGATAATGTTTTTGATGGAATTCCAATTTCAAATGATTCCAATTCCATGGTCCAATATCATCGCATAGCCTATACCATGCCAATGCTTTTCCCTTGAAAGATAAAGGGAAAACCTTTTTCATCACTTCATCCCTGGGTAAACCTGCAAGCTTAAACAATCCACAAATTTGTTCCACATGTATTAGGTGCATATCAGGATGTTCAGTTCCATCTCCTGCATAAGGATTAGCTAGCAGTTGTTCTATCATACCCGAAGGGATTTCATATTCAATATTTTCAGTAGGTGTAGTAGGTTGAGGGGTAAGTAATTGTGGTTTCGGACGAGGTGAAGATACCCCGAACAAACCCCTCAAAGGATTGTTTTCCATAGTAACAAGTGACAATAAATTTCAGCACACTATATAAATGTTTCCTTACCGAATTCCACTTACCAAAGGCGCTTCACTCCCCGGCAACGGTGCCATAAAATAGCCTGGATGACCCACAAGTATAGATGATCAATTGTAGCTCTTTTCGATAAGTAAGAGTGTCGAACCCAACGAGGAGCAGAAGGAAATGACAAGTAGTTTTCAGTAAGGTAATGTCTCCAAGTGCTAAAACTGTAAGTAGCGAGTAGTTTGATAGCAAGATAATTTGTAACAAGCAAGTAACGATAGTAATAATAAGTATGCAGCAAGGTATCCCAATCCTTTTTAGACAAAGGACAGTCCAACACGGTCTCTTATAATAAGCAAAGCATTCTTGAGGGTACACGGGAATTTTATCTAGTCACTTTCATCATGTTGGCTTAATTCGTGTTCGGCACTTTGATAATTTGATATGTGGGTGGACCAGTGCTTAGGTGCGGTTCTTACTTGAACAAACCTCCTACTTATGATTAACCCTCTTGCAAGCATCCACAACTACGAGAAAAGTATTAAGAATAAATTCTAACCATAGCATTAAACTTTTGGATCCAATCGGTCCCTTACGGAATAGCGCATAAACTGGGGTTTAAGCTTCTGTCACTCTCGCAACCCACCATCTAATAACTACTCCACAATGCATTCCCTTTCACCCGAATATGGTGAGGTTTCATGTAGTCGACGTTCACATGACACCACTAAGAGAATGGCAACATACATACCATCAAAATATCAAACACATATCAAGTTCACATGATTACTTACAACACGATTTCTCCCGTGAACTCAAGAACGAAAGCAACTACTCAAAAATGATAAGCATGCTCAAGATCAGAGGGGAATTAAATAGCATAATAGATCTAAACATATAATCTTCCACCAAATAAATCATATAGTAATCAACTACAAGATGTAATCAACACTACTAGTCACCCACAGGCACCAATCTATAGTTTTGATACAAAGATTGAATGCAAGAGATGAACTAGAGTTTGAGAGGGGTTGGTGATGTGAATATGTTGATGAAGATAGCTGATGCGGAGCATCTCTCGCTCATCCCCATGGACGTGTCTACATCTTCCTCAACACCACTTGGACCCATGACAAGAGCTAGAGCCAAGGCTATCGAAGATAAGGTGAACTCGCTCCTTTCTGAACTTCCTCTCTCTACTCATGAGACTCGGCTACTACCTCATACGGACACTTTATGTGTGATCAGGTACCTGGAGGAAAGCCAAGGTGCATCTACATCCATTGGACGAAAAGGCGAAGTCACCAACCACGAAGATCAAGAAGAAGGTCCACCGGAGAAAGCTCCAGCCACCGGACATCCGGCCCGGACCGGACGACCGGTGCCTGAAGCCCCAGACCCAAGTCCCAGCCATATCAGGCCCCAGCGAGCGGACGTCCAGCCTGGACCGGACGACCGGCGCCTGAAGCCCCAGCCAGGCCCCAGCGAGCGGACGTCCGGGCCAGACCGGACGACCGGCCACACTCCAGCGAGCGGACGACCGGAGCCACCGGACGTCCGGCATCTGTCAACAGAAGGGAAATTAACGGAAGTATGAAACTTCCGGACGTCCGGCACACCCATTCCAGAGAGCTTCCAGCGGACGTCCGGCGTCACCGGACGACCGGTCCCTCATGAGCCACCGGACGACCGGCCTCCAGCGGACGTCCGGTACCTGTCTGCGCACAGTTTCGGGCCAAAGCCCATGTACCCCTTTATTTCGTCCCCTTTTGCACTAAGACTATAAATAGGACCCCTCCTCCTCCTAGCTAGGGTTAGCATTGGATTAGCTCATATTTGTGTGAGAGCCTTTGCTCATCCACTCGGTTACTTCTCCTCAGAGATCAGGACCTCCTCGAAGAAGATCCCCTTGCGGATTCAAGACCCCTATCTAGGGAAGAACATCAAGGCCTCCTCTTGGAGATGAATGGTTCCGTTGTATCCTTACCCTAGTTGACTATGTATCTTGTGGATCTCATGTGTGTATGTTGATCTAGCACTTGTGTGATCGATTCCTTGTTGGTTGAGTGATTCCCTCTCATCTTCCCCGTGTTTCCCTTTGTGCTTCCGCGTGTTCTTCGTGTTTCCTCCGTAGGATCCCCTCCAAACGTGAAAGATCGACGAATTAGGGTTCCACCCTACATCTTCTTGGTATCATGAGCCACGTTGATCACGTTTTTGGAGCCCTTACCCCGTGTTTCTAGCTTGATTTTGTTGTTTTTGTCCTAAACCTGAAAATCCCCACCAAAAATAACCCCAAATTTTTTTTATGATTTGTTCGTGAGTTGAGATTTTGTTGGATTTGGTCCATGGATTTGAGTTGCCACGTGTGGATCTAGCTTAACCCACCCTCCCCACCCTTTTCCATCCACCAAATCATTCGATTTCAACCTCACCACCTTCTTCTTCACCGAATCCGAACAGTTCTTCCCGTGCCCGAAAATCGCCCAGCCTACGGACGACCGGAAGCTACCGGACGTCCGACGACCGGACGACCGCAAAAACCGGACGTCCGTGCAACCCTGACGAAATTGAAAGTTTTCAGTTCAGCCACCACCACAACCCCTCCTCCCACCACACCTTCCAAACCAACATACACCACCATCTTCCCCAATACCTCCGATGACGATTTTGACACATTTTGGTCCTTGAGATTTTGAGTTGTGGTTCCTGTATCCTTTTGTGTTTCGGCTATCTAGGTACGGTTCGACTTCATCACCACCACGGCTCATCTTCGCAAAGTCCCATCATCGCCAAGGACGGTAACTTCGACGACATCTTTGTCATACCTTGCAATTGCATTGATACCCCACATGGCCATACTTTTGCGTAGCTTACCCATCGAGACTAGCCATTGAGTATTGCCGGCAACGTGACTTGTGCACATTTAGTGATCATACTCCATAGCATACATACCATACCATAGTGGTACATATCTTGAGATCCACTTGTGTGTCACAAAGTTGTCATCGCATACACAATTGCTATCTTGGTTCGTGAAGTTTTGCATGAGAAAAGAGCTCAAAAGTGAAAGAGCCACCCAAGCTTTTAAGCTAAGAGGAAAGATAAGCAAAGAGCTTATGAACAAGAACCATAGCATCATAAACCATTAAGATTGTCATATTGGATCATCTTGGATCATTCCACCAAAATACCATACATATAGCATACTTGGGATAGAGATCGTTGCATTTTTGTCTAATAGGTTGTGCACAAGTTTGCGTATCTGCCTATTGTGCAATCGTGCTAGCGTCTCTCTAGTATTGTGCAACACGAGCATTTTCGTGGTTTCCACATTTTGGCTCACTTTTGGTTTGCACAATCCCATCTATCTATTTGCGTGTGTGTTTCCGTGTAACCAATCTTGCTTGGTCTACTTGTTGCATGTGCAAATTTGTGAATCTTTTCCAACATTATTGAAGCTCACTTACTATCGCATCAAAATTTGTGCCACCATCCTAACCAAGCTCCACCAAAAGCTTTTACTTGTGTAGGTGTGAGAATCGACAAGGATCGGTACCAATAGTGCTATTTCATTGTCCGCATTTGAGTGAACTTGATTCATCTTCAACTTCGGTCCAAGGTACATTGGTATTCGTTCTTCTCCTTCTACCACTCACAATTTGCTTGAAATGATGGATAGGCCAAGCTCTTCTACAAATCCACTCTTCATCGAGCAAGACGACGACATGTCATCATACGTCACCAAGAGTCACCTCTTTGGCGCACAAAGAGCTCTACATCAAGAGCAACAAGCAATGAGAGAACGCATCGACAACCTCGCCACCGACTTGCGACTCTCCGAGCAACGTACAAGAGACTACTTCGACAACAAGCTCGACGCGCACAAGAAAGAGAATGATGCACGAATGGACGAGATCCGCGCCTTGTTGGTGAACCGGCGTCCTTCTACATCCTCACACTCAAGACGGAGCCACTCAAGTCGCAACTCCGACGACTCCTTCTCCGACACAAGTACACCATCATCAAACACTCTTGGATGAGCCGCGCGTCAAGACCGTCATGCATCTCGCAACCCGCTCCACGACAAACATTCACAAGAACAAGTGGATGAACAAGTTCCTCGTCCTCAATCGAACCAAGTGGCGTTTGCTCAAGCTCAAGAATGACAACGTCTTCGTCGCCAACAAGAACAAGAACGAGCGTGCCTACATCAAGAGCAACAAGACGCCGAGGCTCAACGTCTTCAATAACAACAACGAGAAGCACAAGCTCTTGCGGCGGAACGTGCCCTTCAAGCATCAAGTCGAGCTATCGCCAACCACAATCGCGAAAGGCGCAATGAAGAGGAAGCCCTTCGAGAAGAAATCCAAGAGAGGAACTACCAACCACGTGCGCAACGTCATGCTCCACAAGCTCCTTCACAAGTTCCTCAAGCTCAACACCAACCTCAAGGTCAACAAGAGCAAATTGATCATGGACTTCCTCCTCGCCAAGAGCAACATGAGCATGATTACCCTCCACGTCAAGAACGTCATCATCAACATCGACCTCCACACAATGAAGAACAACGCTATGGCAAGCTCAAGTTCGCAATGCCCAAGTTCAATGGAACCAATGATCCCGAAGAGTACCTCTCATGGGCATTGAAGGTCGACAAAATCTTTCATTTGCACAACTATGAGGAAGAGAAGAAGATCGCTATGGCATCACTTGAGTTCCAAGACTATGTGCTCATATGGTGGGAACAAGTCCTTGAGCGCCGACAAGCAAGAGGTGAACCCCCAATAACCACTTGGGCCCAAATGAAGGATGTCATGAGAGCACGCTTTGTGCCCACCTACTACAACCGTGATCTCTTCAAGAAGCTACAACTCCTCAAGCAAGGAACAAAGAGTGTTGAAGAATACTACAAAGAAATGGAGATTGCCATGATTCGAGCCAATGTCACGGAGGATGATGAGCAAACAATGGCACGATTCTTGAATGGACTCAACCATCCCATCAAGAAGATCGCCGACTTCCAACCCTACTCCAACCTCATTGAGCTCGTGCATCAAGCTACAAAGGCGGAACGACAAGTGCAAGATGACCTCAAGTACGCCAAGTACTCATCCAAGACATATGGCTTCTCCAACAACCAAGCTTCAACAACTACTCCAACTTCGACATCAACCAAGCCTTCTCCAAGCAACGACGACAAGTCAAGTTACAAGAAAACTTCTTCAAGTTCAAGTCATCCCCAAACTACTACAAGCAACTCCAAGCCGCGTGCTTCATCATCTACTCCAACCAATGAGACCGTCAAGACAAGCTCCTTCAAGTGTTTCACTTGCGGCGGCCGAGGCCAAAAGTCCTATGAATGCACCAACAAGTGCACCATGATACTCAACGACGATGGCACATACGACTCAATGAGTGAAGATGAAATGGAAGCTATTGAGCAAGTGGCCATGCACCGGCGCATCAACGAGAATGAAGATGATCAAGTCTTTTGTGATGAAGATACGAGCCCTGCTCTTGTTGTTTCCAAGGTCTTGACACTTCAACATCAACAAGAAGAAGATCAAAGATGCCACATCTTCCACAAAAAGGCCGGCATCAATGGACGATCCGTCAAGGTCATCATCGATGGAGGTAGTTGCCACAACTTGGCAAGCGAAGAACTATGCTCGAAGCTCCAATTGGTCAAGAAGAAACACCCGCACCCCTACAAGGTTCAATGGCTAAGTGACTCCGGCACTATACGAGTTGAGCATATGGTCCAAGTATCCTTCAAAATCGGTGCATATGAGGACACTTTGGAGTGTGATGTGGTCCCAATGACCGTTTGCCACCTCCTCCTTCGTCGGCCATGGCAATTCGACCGTGGTGTTTACCACAATGGGCGTACAAACCACTATAGCTTCAAGATGAAAGGAAAAGAATATGTCCTACGACCCATGTCTCCTAGTCAAGTGATAGCCGACAAACAAGCCACCAACCAAAGAGAGAAGAGTGAGAAAGTGAGCCACCAAAAAGTGAGTGAGAGCCACAAGCCAAATTTGAGCGCCTCTTCGCCTAGAGAGAAAAACCTCATCCTATTCGCCACCAAACATGAGATGAGAGAAGTGTGTGAGAACCCATCGAGTGTGATGCACTTTGTCCTTGTGTGCAAGGATGGAGAACCAAAAACTAACACCACTCACGAGCTACCTTTGGTGTTTCAATCTCTTTTGCAGGAATTTCAAGATGTTTTCCCCGACGAGCTACCTCCGGGTCTACCTCCTCTACGAGGCATTGAGCATCGAATCGACCTCATCCCCGGAGCGCCACTTCCAAACAAAGCCCCATACCGTGTCAACCCCGAAGAAACCAAGGAGATTCAATGGCAAGTACAACAACTAATCGACAACGGTCATGTACGTGAAAGCTTAAGCCCTTGTGCCGTTCCCGTTATACTTGTGCCTCAGCCCGATGGAAGTTTCCGCTTGTGTTCCGATTGTAGACCTATAAATGCTATCACCGTTCACTATAGGCATCCCATTCCTCGCTTAGATGATATGCTTGATGAACTTAGTGGAGCCAACTTTTTCTCAAAAATTGATCTTAAAAGTAGCTATTATCAAATCCGCATTCATGAGGGTGATGAATGGAAAACTGCTTTCAAAACAAAATTTGGCTTATATGAATGGTTGGTCATGCCTATGGGTTTGTCGGAAGCACCCGAAACTTTTGTGTGTCTCATGCATCATGTCCTTCGATCTTATATTGGAGTCTTTGTTGTGGTTTACTTCGATGATATTCTTGTGTTTAGCAAAACCATGAAAGAGCATCTTGATCATGTTAAGCTTGTTTTGCAAACACTTCGAAAGGAAAGTCTTTATGCCAACTTGAAAAAATGCACATTTGGCGTTGACAAAGTAGTTTTCTTGGGTTTCGTTGTCTCCTCAAAGGGTGTCCATGTTGATGAAACTAAAATTGAAGCAATTAAAACATGGCCCCAACCCACCAATTTGCAACAAGTGTGAAGTTTCCTTGGTCTTGCAGGGTTTTATCGTCGCTTTGTGAAAAACTTTAGCATTATTGCAGCCCCTTTGCATGCTTTGAGTAAGAAAAATGCTCCTTTTGTTTGGGGAACCTTGCAATCAACCGCTTTTGATGAGCTAAAGTCTTTGCTCACCCATGCTCCGATTCTTGCTTTGCCTAATTTTGACAAAACTTTTGAGGTTCATTGTGATGCAAGTGGTACCGGAATTGGCGGAGTTTTAATGCAAGAAAAATGAGTCATTGCTTATTTTAGTGAAAAACTCTCCGGTGCTCAACTTAATTACCCCATCTATGACAAAGAATTATATGCTTTAGTGCGTGTCCTCCATGTTTGGGAACATTATCTTAGACCTCATGAGTTTGTCATCCATACCGATCACGAAACGCTTAAATACTTAAAAGGTCAAACTAAATTGAACAAGCATCATGCCAAATGGAGTGAATTTATTGAATCTTTTCCATATGTGATCAAGTACATTAAGGGCAAGGAAAATGTAGTTGCCGATGCACTTTCTCGCATATGCACGCTTGTCACCCAACTTGAGTTGAATGTTATTGGCTTTGAGCACATAAAAGATTTGTATGCTAGTGATCCATCTTTTGCACCTCATTATGCTAAATGTTTGATGCATACATCTTGGGAACAATACTACATCAAGGATGGTTATCTTATGAGAGCTAACAAACTATGCATTCCCGAGTCTTCTCTTCGTTTGCTACTTTTGCAAGAGGCTCATGGAGGTGGACTCATGGGACACTTTGGACGCGACAAGACTTTTGCCACGCTATCCAAGAACTACTTTTGGCCCAAGATGTTCCGCGACGTCTCACGCTTCACTACTAGATGCTCTCCATGCCGCAAAGCTAAGTCAAAAGCTCAATCTCATGGTCTTTACATGCCTCTTCCAATTCCTTATCAACCTTGGGAAGACATTAGCATGGATTTTGTACTTGGTTTTCCTAGAACTCAAAATGGAAAAGATTCTGTGTTTGTTGTTGTGGACCGATTTTCTAAAATGGCACATTTCATTCCTTGCAACAAGGTAGACGATGCTTCACATATTGCAAATCTCTTTTGTAGGGAAATCTTGCGCCTCCATGGAGTACCAAAGTCAATCGTCTCCGACCGCGACGTCAAGTTCTTGAGTTACTTTTGGAAGACTCTATGCGCCAAGCTCGGAATCAAGCTCATGTTCTCATCCGCATACCATCCTCAAACCAACGGCCAAACGGAGGTGACGAACCGGACTCTCTCCACTCTACTTCACGTGTTGATCAAGAAGAACATCAAGGAGTGGGAGGCATGTCTACCCATCGCCGAGTACGCCTACAACCGAGCAAGACATTCGACTACCGGCAAGTCCCCTTTCGAGGTCGTCTACGGCTTCAACCCGTTGTCCCCATTGGACATTCTACCTCTACCTCTACAAGAGCGCACCAACATGGATGCGAGTGAACGAGCAAGCTACATCAAGAAGATGCATGAAGATACAAGGAACATCATCGAGCGCCAAGTACATCGCCTAGCGACCAAACTCAACGTCAACAAACAACCAATGATCTTCAACATAGGTGACCTCGTGTGGCTACACCTTCGCAAGGAACGCTTCCCCAACGAACGCAAGTCCAAACTACTACCTCGAGCCGATGGACCATTCAAGGTGCTAGCACGCTACAACGACAACGCCTACAAGATAGACCTACCACGAGGCAAGTACAATGTGAGCGACATATTCAACGTCAAAGACCTTGCGCCATACCATGGAGATGAAGATCTCGATCCGTGGTAGGATCCTTCCCAAGGGGGGGGGGGAGATGATGCGGAGCATCCCTCGCTCATCCCCATGGACGTGTCTACATCTTCCTCAACACCACTTGGACCCATGACAAGAGCTAGAGCCAAGACTATCGAAGATAAGGTGAACTCGCTCCTTTCCGAACTTCCTCTCTCTACTCATGAGACTCGGCTACTACCTCATACGGACACTTTGTGTGTGATCAGGTACCTGGAGGAAAGCCAAGGTGCATCTACATCCATTGGACGAAAAGGCGAAGTCACCAACCACGAAGATCAAGAAGAAGGTCCACCGGAGAAAGCTCCAGCCACCGGACATCCGGCCCGGACCGGACGACCGGCGCCTGAAGCCCCAGACCCAAGTCCCAGCCATATCAGGCCCCAGCGAGCGGACGTCCAGCCTGGACCGGACGACCGGCGCCTGAAGCCCCAGCCAGGCCCCAGCGAGCGGACGTCCGGGCCAGACCGGACGACCGGCCACACTCCAGCGAGCGGACGACCGGAGCCACCGGACGTCCGGCATCTGTCAACAGAAGGGAAATTAACGGAAGTATGAAACTTCCGGACGTCCGGCACACCCATTCCAGAGAGCTTCCAGCGGACGTCCGGCGTCACCGGACGACCGGTCCCTCATGAGCCACTGGACGACCGGCCTCCAGCGGACGTCCGGTACCTGTCTGCGCACAGTTTCGGGCCAAAGCCCATGTACCCCTTTATTTCGTCCCCTTTTGCACTAAGACTATAAATAGGACCCCTCCTCCTCCTAGCTAGGGTTAGCATTGGATTAGCTCATATTTGTGTGAGAGCCTTTGCTCATCCACTCGGTTACTTCTCCTCAGAGATCAGGACCTCCTCGAAGAAGATCCCCTTGCGGATTCAAGACCCCTATCTAGGGAAGAACATCAAGGCCTCCTCTTGGAGATGAACGGTTCCGTTGTATCCTTACCCTAGTTGACTATGTATCTTGTGGATCTCATGTGTGTATGTTGATCTAGCACTTGTGTGATCGATTCCTTGTTGGTTGAGTGATTCCCTCTCATCTTCCCCGTGTTTCCCTTTGTGCTTCCGCGTGTTCTTCGTGTTTCCTCCGTAGGATCCCCTCCAAACGTGAAAGATCGACGAATTAGGGTTCCACCCTACATCAATAGCCCTCCCCAAGATGGTAGAGTTGTTGGTGATGATGATGACGATGATTTCCCCCTCCGGGAGGGAAGTTCCCCCGACAGAATCGCTCGGCCAGAGAGCAAAAGTGCTCCTGCCCAAGTTCCACCTCGAGACGGCGGCGCTCCGTCCCGAAAGTCTCCCTCTTATTTTTCCTAGGTCAAAATGACTTATATACCAGAAGATGGGCACCAGAGGTGGGCCGAGGAGGGCACAACCCACCAGGGCGCGCCTGGGCTCCCTGGCACGCCCAGGTGGGTTGTGCCCACCTGGTGGGCCCCCTCTGATAGTTATTTGCTCCAATATTTCTTAAATATTCCATAAAAATTCTTTGTGAACGTTCAACTTGTTTGGAGTTGTGCAGAATAGGTAGCCTAACATAGTTTTTTCAGGTCCAGATTTCCAACTGCCAGAATTCTCCCTCTTGGTGTGTACCTTGCAAATTATGAGAGAAAAGGGATTAGAATTACTCCAAAAAGCATTATTATGGATAAAAACATTATAAATAATAGTAAGAAAACATGATGCAAGATGGACGTATCACATTCTAACATTGACATTAATATGCTCCAAATATCTTCTTTGTTCAAGAGACTTTGTGATGGGAGGCTCCAGCGTGCAACTACACCGTCAATGGATAGAACTTCAACATGGAGTATTTTACTACTTTACCGGTTGTATCTATCCTCAATAGGCAGCATTTGTGAAGACTATATCTGATCCTCATGGTAGGAAATAATGTCACTTTGCACAAATGCAAAAGTTGTTAGGAAAGATGTGGAGAGGGCATTCAAAATGCTCCAAGCTTGTTGGGGTATTGTTCATGGAGCTACAATGTTGCGGGAACCAGAGACACTTTGGCAGCTCATGACATGTTGTGTAATCTTGCACAACATGATTGTGGATGATGAGGATGATAGGCAGCCCACACGCATGATTCGGAGAAACCCGGAGTTACTAGAGGCGGAACATGTTACTGTTGAAATATTACGGTGGGCCTAGGGCCCATCTAACAATTTTTTAAAATCTCTAAGGGCCCATGTGAGTTTAATTGGCACTAGGTGTAGTGGGAAGTTTAGTCCCACCCCGGAAGTTGGTGAGGAGTTGGACCTCCTTATAAGGGTTTCTCTTCCACATGCTATTGGAGCTTGAGAATAGAAGAGGCCCTCGTTCACTCCTCCTCTGCTGCCTACCTCGCCAACCTCGTCACGACGCGCCGTGGGTTGCGGGAATGAGCCGAGCCGAGCTCACACCTATGCGCTTATTTTTGCCAGTCAGTAACAGAGAGATTCTGACAGCTAGGCCACGATCTGAGACGTCAGATCGTGGGCTATCACGGACTCAGACGTGGGTCGAGCCCACGTCTCACCATGCAGCCGCGCCTGTATAAGTGTGAGGCGTATCCTAACCCTAGCCGCCACGAACAGATCACATCTGCTCCACGCGCACATCCCATCGTCGTTCCTTTGCTGTTGTTGCCGTCGGTGACTCCATCCTGTCCATCGCATACACGGTCGACGGAGAGCAGGTCTCCGAAACCCCACCTCTCCGGATCCTGTACGGGAGAGGGGCGAATAGGTTTTTGAATTGTTGAATAAGTAGGCATTTTTTTGACTAATTTAATCCATAAACAAATCACTAGCATGGCATTGACAGAATTAACGACATACTGATTTTGATCTAGACAAGCACGTACTATGCAAACATTAGACACATCTACACGTAATGCTAGTACTGCTAAAGCGGAAATAAACAGGAGCGGGATAAACGTGTTATACCCTCCAGTAGGACATGCAGAAGCCGCGGCGACGGTGGTGACGGCAGTGGCGTCCTCGGCGGCCTTCTTGTCGGCCTCGAGCTTCTCAGGGGCGAGATGGCCGTTGGACTGATACATGGTGATGATGAAGGCGACACGAACGTAGACCTATTATGTGTAGGAATTTTTTGGCAAGTGGCTTTGTCGCTGCACTGAAAGCGGATAAGTTTACCGGTACATACTTTAAGCATTGGCAGACTAAGACCACTTTATGGCTCACAGCTATGAACGTGTTCTGGGTCGCCGGTGTCTCCACGGGAACGATTGCTCCTGAACAGGAGAAGGCGTTCAGGGATGCCACCATCGTATTTCTCGGAGCAGTTCTTAGCGTGATCAGCAATAAATTGGTTGATGCATATCTAGATGTGCATGTTGCCAAGGACTTGTGGGAGGCGCTCGAATCTAAATTTGGGGCCATCGATGCTGGGAGCGAGATGTATATTATACAGCAGTTCCACGATTACAAGGTGGTTGAGAATCGTCCTGTATTGGAGCAGGCTCATGAGATAATATGCATCGTTAAGGAGCCTGAGCTTCTTAAGTGCGATTTACCGGGTAAGTTTGTCGCGGGATGTATAATCTCTAAGCTCCCTAATTCGTGGAGAAACATTCCTACCACTCTGAAACATCACATGCGTGAATTCTCAATAGAGGATGTCATCGGCCATCTGAGTGTTGAGCCGAACTCGAGGGCAAAGGACTCACACGGAAAAGGGGGCGAAGGAACTTCTGTCACCAACATGGTGAACCAGAGGAACTTTAAGTCCCAGAAGCCCAAGGGAAAGAACGGTGTCCAACACAATATTGACTTTAAGAAGAAGGGCAAGAAGACCTTCAAGAAGAACAAGAAGGATGAGGGTTGCTTCACTTGTGGTTCAGTTGAACATTGGGCTAACAAGTGCCCAAACAAGTATAAGAAGCCAAGACAGGACTCCAAGTCTGTTAACATGATTGTGGGCAACAATGAAAATGGTGCACCTGGGTACGGTAATTTATTTACTATTTTTCAGTGTTTCAGCCCGCCGATTGGTGGGTGGACACGGGTGCAGGTGTTCATGTGTGTGCTGACATTCCATTGTTCACTTATTACCAAGTCATAGGCCATGGTTCTGTATTGATGTGGAATGGAGCGAGTGCTTCTGTTCATGGTGTTGGCACGGTCGATCTAAAGATTACTTCGGGAAGGATCGTGCAGCTGAAGAAGGTGCAGCATGTCCCTACAATCAAGAAAATCTCGTTGGCTCCCTTCTATGTAGAAAAGGGTTTAAGTTGGTCTTTGAGTCTAATAAATTAGTTGTTACCAAATATGGACTATTTGTTGGAAAAGGTTATGAGAGCGGGGGGATGTTCCGCCTTTCCCTCGCAGATTTTTGTAACAAAGTCGTGAACCATATTCTTTCGAGTGTTAATGAATCTAAAGTTTGGCATTCACGTCTTTGTCATATTAGTTCCAGTGTTATGATGCAGCTAGCTAAGTTGAATTTAATCCCGAGTTTCACTTTAGCTAAAGGTTCTAAGTGCCTTCATGTGTGCAAGCTAAGCAACCTCGCAAGCCTCGCAAGGCTGCAGAGGAGAGACACTTGGCACCATTAGAACTCATACATTCTGATCTTTGTGAGATGAATGGTGTGTTGACTAAAGGTGGAAAGAAATACTTCATGACATTGATAGATGATTCCACTAGATATTGCTATGTGTATCTGTTAAATACTAAAGACGAGGCTCTACACTACTTTAAAATCTATAAGGCAAAAGTTGAGAATCAACTTGAAAAGAAAATTAAACGAGTCGATCATATCATGGTAGAGAGTACTTATCGAGTGAGTTTGATTCTTTTTGTGCGGAATACGACATTATTCATGAGAGGATGACTCCCTATTCACCCCAGTCAAACGGGGTTGCCGAGCAAAAAAACCATACTGTAAATTATTTGGTTAACGCCATGTTAGATACATCGGGTTTATCCAAGGCATGGTGGGGAAGGCTATATTGACGGCATGTCATATCCTGAATAAAGTTCCGACAAAGGATAATGAAATCACACCCTATGAGAAATGGGCGAACATAAGGACAACACTCTCGTACTTGCGTACTTGGGGCTGTTTGGCAAAAGTCAATGTGCCTATCCCCAAAAAGTGTAAGCTTGGACCAAAGATTGTGGACTGCATTAATTTGGGATACGCTAAGAATAGCGTTGGCTATAGATTTCTAGTAGTGAAATCTGAGGTACCTGACCAGAAGGTTGGTACAATTATGGAGTCTAAGGATGCTACATTCTTCGAGGATATTTTTCCTATGAGAGATATGCAAAGCACTTCTTGATAGGAATTTGAGAAGATTCTTGAGCCTGCCATTCCTATGGAATATTATGAACAAACACATGATGAAGATCCTGAGGAGGATCACGAGGAAACCCTTGGTAGGAACAAGAGACAAAGGACTGCAAAGTCCTTTGGTGATGATTTCTTCATGTACCTCGTGGATGATACTCCCACTTCTATTTCAGAAGCGTATGCCTCTCGAGAAGCTGACTACTGGAAGGATGTGGTTCGTAGCAAGATGAATTCCATCATGGCTAACGGGACATGGGACATCACTGAGCGTCCCTATGGTTGCAATCCATTGGGATGTAAGTGGGTGTTCAAGAAGAAGCTTATGCCCGATGGTACGATTGAAAAGTACAAGGCTAGGCTTGTAGTCAAGGGCTATGACCAGAAAGAAGAGGAAGATTTCTTTGATACTTACTCACCTGTGGCCAGACTGATCACCATCCGAGTATTACTATCGTTGGAGGGCTCACGTGGTCTTCTTGTCCACCAGATGGATGTTAAGAAGGCTTTCCTGAATGGAGATCTACACAAGGAAATCTACATGCAACAGCTAGATGGCTTTGTGATAGATGGTCAGGAAGGAAAAATGTGTAGGTTGCTGAAATCTTTATATGGCCTGAAACAAGAACCTAAGTAATGGCATGATAAGTTTAATACAACTCTGACATCTGTTGGCTTCGTTGTTAATGAAGCTTACAAATGTGTATACTATCGCCATGGTGGAGGCGAAGGAGTTATACTGTGCTTGTATGTTGTACTGATATTCGGAACCAACATCAAAGTCATTGAGGAGGTCAAGTCATTTCTATCTCAGAACTTTTAGATGAAAGACCTTGGTGTGGCTGATGTTATCTTGAACATCAAGCTACTGAGAGATAATGAGGGTGACATTACACTTCTGCAATCCCATTATGTCGAGAAGGTGTTGCGTCATTTTGGATATTCGGACTGCAAACCATCTCAAACACCATATGATCCAAGCGTGTTTGTTCGAAAGTTTGAAGGCATGGCTAAGGATCAATTGGGATACTCTCAAATCATTGGTTCACTCATGTACCTAGTGAGCGCAACGAGGCCTGACATCGCGTTTGCTGTGAGCAAACTGAGCCGGTTAGTTGCCAATCCGGGTGATGTTCATTGGCATGTTGTTGAAAGAGTCATGTGCTATCTAAAAGGTACTATGAACTATAGACTTCACTATACCAGATTCCCGTCGGTACTTGAAGGGTATAGTGATGTGAATTGAATCTCTGATGCTGATGAGATGAAGGACACAACTAGGTATATGTTTACTCTTGGAGGTGGCTCTATTTCCTGGAAGTCTTGCAAGCAAACAATTTTAACGAGATCGACAATGGAAGTATAATTAACAACATTAGACACATCTGGTGTCAAAAGCAGGATGGCTTCAAGATCTTTTGATGGACTTGCCATTGGTTGATAAACTGGTTCCGGCTATCCTTATGAACTATGATAATCAAACTGTCATCACCAAGGTGAAGAGTTCAAAGGACAACATGAAGTCTAACAAACACACAAGAATGAGATTAAAAGATGTCACAAAATTAAGAAACTCTGAAGTGATAGCGTTGGAGTATGTCCAAACGGCTAAGAATCTGGCAGATCCCTTTACAAAAGGGCTATCACGTGTTGTGATAGATAATGCATCGAAGGAGATGGGTATGAGACCCACATAAGTTGCCATGGTGGTAACCAAGCTATGTGATCGGAGATCCCGTGAAGTAGGTGTGGCACCCCAGCTTAGAGCAACCGGTTTACCTTGCATTGCCAGCCCAGAGATCAAGTCTTCTGGCAATACACAACAACATGGTACAGAAACAACCGCTTTATTGATGCTAGCAGATTACATAGGTCTAATATTACATCGAGATTCGAGGCCGCGCGACACACACGGTGCTGCTGGACGGTATGTACATTATTTAATGAACATGACGGAGCCTCGATCACACGAGCTACGCGGTAGGGGAAGAACGACGTAGAGGAACTCCATAGCACAGGGACACCGACGTGAACACGGCCTAGACAGGAGATTCGCTCCGATGCAAACTGACTTGCCTGAAAGCTGGCATAACACGCCAGGTCAGTACATTGAATGTACTTGCAAGCTCACAACAAACATAAGCACAATGACAAACAATATCATGATATTTAATCAGATTAATGCAATGCAAAACTACTACTACCAAAACAACCATTTCATGCAATGAGTCCTTTGGACTTGCTTACCATACGGTTACCTCGTAACCAAACGGTGACCATACCCGGGTCACAACTGAAACCAATCACTCATGAACACCTCAAGTGTTCATGCTTTCATGACGAACCAATACATCACATCACTTACTTAGTTTGCAAGGTTATTAGAAAATTTGATCCATGGTGTGACTTACTTCTGAGTTTGCCCATAACCGAGGACGCGGCTATCGATAGATTAATTACACTCTGCAAAGGTAGCGCACTTTACCCACACTAAAGAACACTGGCCTCGCACTCCCATATGTGCGGACCAAAGCATTCCAATGAAACCCTCCCTTTGTCATGCACTCTCCCCGGCCACTCCGACCAACTCCCTCTCAGGGCTAGGTCTTGGGTGGCCCCGTGTCTACCAAAGACACCAACAACCACCGTCGTGGCAAAACGGTCCCAAACGGGGACAAGGTACCATAAAAACAAAACGAGCACACAAGGTTATGTCTGCCTACCGGGCCAGGGTATGCACACCCATAACCTTCCCTCACGGGAGGCACCGGTGAGAGCCACAACAAAGGACCGAATCAAGACCTTACCATAAGGTAAATGTGGTCGCACTGAATTAAAACCCGATTTAGTGGCACCATGATGTGATCAACATCATATTCATGTTGAACTTAATCAAGTTTAGCTTTGATAAAAACTTTTTATCATCTACATGTTATAATCAAAATAATCATGCAATCTACTTGTCTTGCAAAGCAAAACAACTCATGCTCATGGATCAAACTTAACAACACATGCATCTTGCAATACTAAGAATCAAACTTCTCTGGTTATAACTCATTTTTATAACCGAATCAAGACCTTCCCATAAGGTAAATGTGGTCGCAGTGAATTAAAACCCGATTCAGTGCACCATGATGTGATCAACATCATATTCATGTTGAACTTAATCAAGTTTAGCTTTGATAAAAACTTTTTATCATCTACATGTTATAATCAAAATAATCATGCAATCTACTTGTCATGCAAAGCAAAACAACTCATGCTCATGGATCAAACTTAACAACATATGTGTCTTGCAATACTAAGAATCAAACTTCTCTGGTTATAACTCATTTTTGTAACCAAGCAATATTTTTATTAGTTCATTATTTAAATAAAACCATTACTAGCAAAATAACTATCATTAATTTTCATAGAAATTTTCATAGTGCAAAATATTACTCTACTTAGCCAAACAAGTTCAAGCATTCAAACAGAAGCTAAAGCAAGCATATCAAGCATGGGAAAGTAACTAGAAATTAACCAAAGTTATTTATCAAATTTTAAATGCAAATAATGACTCATATTCAAGTAGAAAATCATAGATATTGAAATAACACCATCCAAATGTTGGTGTGGCTTGCCTTAGTGTAGAGGTGGATCACACCCCTCTTGGTTGGCTTCAAGACAAGCTTCTACTTCTGAAAAATAATTTAAACCACAAAAAGAAATATCAGAACACATTCTAAAAATCACCAGAAATTCTAGGTAGCAAGGAAAATCCACCTTCTGGTGTGCTGGTAGAGCATTCTGTAACAAAACAATGCAAAAAGAATCAAATCATTTGGACTTGTGGTTTAGAAATGGTGGCTGGTCAAAGTTTGGTCAAATTTCTGAATAAATTTGAATTAAACAGAAATTCCTGGGGGGTGATGTCGACGGCGTATAACGGAAATACGCCTCCACTCGTACCGCTTCGGGCATGAGTGGTGAGGCCAACAGGTGGGCCCCGTGCATTAGGTGAGAGAGAGAGAGAGAGAGTAGAGGGAGGCGGGGCTTCGCCGGAGCTCACGCCGATGATGAGGCGGTTTGGGGCTAAACGAGAGGGATAGAAATGAAGCGGGGCTCGAGGCGCACCTACCCGTACCCGTGGCTTAGCGAGAGGTGGCCGAAGCTGGTCGCAGTCGAGCTCGCAAGCTTCGGTGGCGGAGGGGATTCGCCGGAGAGGAAGGAGACAACGGCTAGAGGTGGCTTCGAGGGCTTGGCGGGGTCCAGGTAGCACCAGCAAACCCCCAATGCCATGCCCAAGCAGCTGCTTGAGCTCGAGAGGCACCGGAGCGCGGCGGCTGGACTGCGGGGATCGTCAGAGTCCTCGGGTCGGGCTGACGGCCAGAGGCCTGCCCGACCGGGCTTCTGCTCGTCTACGTGATCATGGAGGTGGTGTGGAGTGGTGTGTGGCTAGCAAGTGAGGAGGGGGTGCTATATATAGCCGGAGCGGGGGGGGGGGGATGTGTCACCGCCGGAGCTCTCTGGACACACGGTGAACGGCGACGAGAAGCTCCAACGAGAGGGGGCAAATGCTCAGCTTCAACGCAGAAGCTTGCCCACGCTCGCGGACGAGCACAGGAGGTTGTTGGAGAAGCGGACAAGTGCATGCGCACACTGTGGCCTTTTGGCCGCGACGTGCCCGTGCTTGCTGTGGAGGCTCCGGTGTCGGCTAGCGCCAAGGAGCAGTCAAGGGTGATGTGTTGAGGCTGGTGGCGCGGTGTGGCAGTCGGAGGTGAGCGCTGGATCGAGCACGCGCGAAACAGAGCGCAAGGCGCCAGCCAGAGCGCGTCGAACGCATGCCAGGCACCGTGTCCACGCGTGGTCATCAAGCTGGCATGGTCAAAACGATTCCCAAGAGCGGCCAAACCTTCTCTACGCGTTCGACCATGCAGGGTTTAGTCTAGGGGAGTTGATGGCTCATGCCCAGGCCGACTAGATTAGACTTCACTAAGCTGACAAGTTTCTGTACAGAAACTTGTCCGCCAAGTTTGGCCACCTTCTAGAAGACCATTAGGGCTAATCTCCTGGGGTTTAGGGTTTCTTAGGAGGGTGTTTAAGCTCAAGAAAGATCAAGGCTAAAAGCTCAAGGAAAAATGTACTTGTTGTACAAAGTGCATTTCTGGTCTAGAAGTGAAAAGATTTTCTACAACAAAAATATTGCAAAAAGTGATGCAATATTTTTACATGGGAAGTTGTTCCATGGTTCTAAGAATATTTGGGATTTATCTCAGATTTTTCTGAGCAAGAAAAATTGAGGTTGCTTTGGAGCACAAGGTTCTGAAGTGAGATTCAGAAGGAGAAATGAATATTTTTCTTTTATGAAAAATATTCATTTGATTATTTTGAGGTTTGACCAGAGGAATAAAGAAGATAGGTCACTTGGGTGAAAGCCAAGGATATGCCCAAGTGACAAGTCCATTTGAAATGATTCAAACTCCAATTCAAATCAGGGCAAAAACCACGATGAAAACCAAGTCCGGAAAGAGAGAGAAGGCAAGTCAGGAAAAAGAGAGAAGGCAAAATCTAGGCTGTCACAAACCTCCCCCAGTTAAGATGAATCTCGTCCTCGAGATTCGGTTCCTTGGGAAAACCATTCTGGGTATGTAGTCCTTAAAAATTCCTCTCTTTCCCAGGTCGCTTCTTCTTCGGTGTGGTGCTCCCACTGAACCTTGTAAAACCTTATTTCCTTGCTTCGAGTAACCCTTTCTGTCTGATCCAATATTCTGAGTGGCTTTTCCTCATAAGTCAAATCCTTAGCCAATTCAATCTCTACCATATCAGTCCTTTTCTCCGGTGGCGAGATACATCTTCTTAGCTGTGAGATGTGGAACACGTTGTGTACGTCTGATAATTCTGGTGGCAGTTCCAACTGATATGCAACTGTTCCTACTCTGGCCATGACGGGGAATGGACCGATATATCTGGGTGCCAATTTTCTGCGGGTTTGAAACCTCTTGACTCCTTTCATAGGTGTGACTCGGAGATATACATATTCTCTGGGTTCGAAGCTGATCTGACGATGTTTGGCATCATAGTAGCTCTTCTGTCGAGATTTAGCCAATTGCAGTCTGTCGCGGATTTCCTTGACTTGCTTCTCCGCTTCAAGCATTAAATCAATTCCGAAGATACGGTTGTCGCCGGTTTGAGACCAGTTCAATGGAGTACGGCATTTTCGTCCATATAGGGCTTCATAGGGTGACATCTTTAAGCTGGCCTGGTAACTGTTGTTGTAGGAGAACTCGGCGTAAGGCAGACAGTCTTCCCACTTGGTTCCTTGGGCCAATGTATATGCCCTAAGCATATCTTCGAGTATTTAATTTACTGGTTCAGTCTGTCCATCTGTCTGAGGATGATAGGCCGTGCTGTACTTCAATGCGGCTCCCAAGGCTTGATGAAGTTGGGACCAAAATGCGGAGGTGAAGAGAGATCCCCTGTCGGAGGTGATAGTCTTGGGTACTCCGTGCAGGCTGACGATTCTTGACACATACAGTTGTGCAAGTTGATCTACGCGGTATGTAGTCCGGATAGGAATAAAGTGTGCCACCTTCGTTAAGGTGTCCACTATGACCCATATTGCGTCATTTCCTCGATGAGACCTGGGTAGTCCGGTGATGAAGTCCATGCAGATATCATCCCATTTCCATTGGGATACTGGCAGAGGTTGGAGGAGTTCTGCGGGTTTTTGGTGTTCTGCCTTTACCTTATTGCATACGTCGTAACAGGCTACAAAGTATGCGATGTCTTTCTTCATTCCGTTCCACCAAAATACCTGACGAAGGTCCTCATACATTTTTGAACCACCGGGATGAATTGAGTATGGTGCTTCATGCCCTTCTGCCAGTATCTTCTTCTGCAGACTTCCTTGCTTGGGTACGCAGAGTCTTCCTCGAAACCTTAGCGAACCTCGCTGATCCATAGAGAAGTCTGGTGCACACCCTTGGCGCATCTTCTGAATATATCTTTTCAACCCCTCATCATTCGCTTGAGCGAGGCGGATTTCCTCTTCGAAAGTAGGGGTAACTTCCAATATATTGGCAAGACGGGCGTCGGTGATTACCAAATTGAGCTGCATGATTTCTTCATAAAGATCAGGTGGCAAGGAATCCATTAGAGCATTAAGGTGGGCTGGTTTGCGGCTGAGGGCGTCAGCCACCACATTAGCTTTGCTCAGGTGATAATTTATCCCAAGGTCGTAGTCCTTAACCAACTCGAGCCATCTTCGCTGTCGAAGGTTCAAATCAGGCTAAGTGAATATATACTTGAGACTCTTATGATCGGTGAATATCTGGCACCTCTTTCCAATCAGATAGTGTCTCCAGATCTTCAAAGCGTGCACTACTGCGGCCAATTCCAAATCATGGGTAGGGTAGTTTCCTTCGTGTTGCCGCAGTTGTCGAGATGCATAAGCCACCACTTTGCCATCTTGCATTAGTACGCATCCCAGTCCTCTTTTGGATGCGTCGCAGTAAACATCAAAACTGGGGTAGATGTCTGGAAGAGTCAATACTGGTGTCGATGTTAGCCTGGTTTTCAGCTCGTTGAAACTCTGCTCACATTCCTCAGTCCATACGAACTTCTTATCCTTCTTCAGAAGCTCAGTCATAGGCTTGGCGACCTTCGAGAAGCCTTCGATAAAACGGCGATAATATCCGGCTAGTCCAAGGAAACTCCGGATTTCTGAGACTGTGGTGGGTGCGGACCAATCAAGTACATCCTTCACCTTGCTTGGGTCCACTAAGATTCCTTCTGCCGAGAGGATATGCCCGAGGAATCCCACTTGTTGGAGCCAGAACTCACATTTTCTAAATTTGGCATAAAGCTGATGGTCGCGAAGCCTTTGCAGAACTGCTCGAAGATGCTCCTTGTGATCATCCTTGCTCTTGGAGTAAATGAGGATGTCATCAATGAATACCACCACAAATTTATCCAAGAAGTCCATAAACACCTTGTTCATCATATGCATAAAGAATGCAGGAGCGTTGGTGAGGCCAAAGGACATAACGGTGTACTCATAAAGACTGTATCGAGTGGTGAACGCGGTCTTAGGGATATCCTCCTTCTTTATCTTGAGTTGATGATATCCAGTCCTCAAATCAATTTTTGAGAATACTTGGGCCCCACTAAGTTGATCAAACAGATCGTCGATCCTTGGCAGTGGATACTTGTTTTTGATGGTGACGTCATTCAGCTGTCGGTAGTCTACACACATTCGTAGACTGCCATCCTTTTTGTCCACGAAGATTGCTGGTGATCCCCATGGTGAAGAGCTGGGTCGAATGTATCCTTTCTGCAGCATCTCATTCAGCTGTTTCTTCGATTCCACCAATTCTGAGGAAGGCATCCGATAATATTTCTTATGTATCGGAGTGGTTCCAGGCACCAAGTCAATCGCGAACTCCAATTCTCGGTCAGGTGGCATGCCTGGCAATTCTTCAGGAAAGACGTCTGGATACTCACTGACCACAGGAATTAAATCCCCTTCTTCGGCCACTACTGCGAAAACCATATCTTTCGTGGGTATACGGCTGCGGGCATAAAAACTTGTGGTGCGACCTTCCATATTTTTCAAGGTAACTTCTCTGGTCGCACAGCTGATGCAGACTTGATACTGAGTTAACCAATTCATGCCCAGAATGACGTCCAATTTGTTGGAACGAGGTTGGAAACTTGACGCCCTTGATGTCAATTTCCAAATTTTGGTAGACAAGATTGCTTCTGAGTAGGGATCCCGGGGATTGTACCAGCATGTGCTTTCCCAAAATCGAACAAGGAAAATTGTTTTGGGAAGCAAAACTCCGCGATATAAAAGAGTGGGAAGCCCCAGAGTCAAATAAAATTATGGCGGGTATGTCATAAACAAGAGACATACCAATGATGACTTCCGGGTCCTCTTGAGCTTCGTCTGCGGAGATGCGATGAATTTGCCCTTGAATCATGTCTGGGGCGGGATACGGCTCCATGTAGTTGACTTGCGGTTGGAATGGAGGTACTTGCTTGCTGTTCTTGGGACACTGCCTGGCGTAGTGTCCGGTTTGACCACAGCTGAAACATGTATTGTTGCGCTGACAGTCTTCAGGCACCGGGCTGGTCACGACATTCTTGACTTGTGTAGAAGTCTTGTTGACATTCTGCTGCCAATTTGGTTTGTACTCCACCTGAGTGAGAGCCAAATGGTTGAACTTGTTCAGGTACTCATTGACGGTCATGCTGCCTTGAGTGAGAGCGAGGAATTCGCGCTGCTTGATTTTCATAACTCCGGTGGGAATATGATACTTGTGGAATTGTTCCTTGAATTTGTCCCAAGTAATTTCCTCGTCTGCAGGCCATATTGCCTTGGCATTATCCCACCATATCGCGGCAGCTCCTTTGAGATAATGCATCGCGAAGGGAACCTTGTCTCCTTCTTTAGTGCGAGCAATTTCCAGCTTCCTTTCCATAGTCCTTAGCCAGTGGTCAGCGTCCAAAGGATCAGTAGCGTGGCTGAAACAGGGAGGCTTGGCTCGCTGAAAGTCTGACAGTTTGGAGTGATGGCCATTCTGGTTTCCATTCTGCCCAACCATAACTTGTACACTCTTTAGGATTTCCAACAGGTCGTTGCTTCTTCTTTCTTCAAACATTCTCATGATCTGATCGGTGGAAGGCGGGTGTGGCGGTGGCGGCGGAGGTGGCTGGTACGACTCGGGGGAATGCCCCACCTGTCTTGCGGAACGACGGACAGGGACATCCTCACAAGCTTGGCTGCTGCTGCCTCCACGCGTCATTCTATTTTTCTTTTTCCCAATACATAGCAACCATGATGGGAAAATTCCAAAATGGTGGGAAAAGCCAGTGACAAATCCCGGAAGAAAACAGCGAATGAAAACCAAGGCAAATAAAAAGTTCCAACATAATTATACATAGTCCCAACATGAAAGTAACATCACAGCGGGTCTACTACCCTCGTACATGAAACTATGCATCATGACTAGTGCGGTTATAGCCATACATCATGCTCATGACTACCTCGATACTCTAACGGTCTACTGCTCGGTCGGTGTTGCTGCAGGCTCGTCTCCTGAGTCAGACCCTGATCTTGAACTGATAGCAGAGACCTCCGGGCCAAGAGGAACGCGACGATGCTGCCTCGAGGGCTCTCCCTCAGGGGCAGGCGAGGGATGGGATCTAAGCATAGGAGCAGCAGGAGTAGCGACAAGGGAAGACCATGCAGCAGGAGCGCTGTGAGGGTTCACCGTCAGAGGGTTAACGGTACCCTGCAAGGTCATCGGTGGAACAGGGGTGGGAAGAACCAGAGCAGAAGTGTAGATAACAGCGGGAAGAGGGTTCCTCACCCGAGCAGCTGCGAGAGCGGTGCGAGCACGTGAAAGCTCCCGAGCTAACTCGTAGTTCAGAAGATAACTAGCTGTGATGTAGCGAGAAAGGTGGCTAGTGGGACAATTGCACGCCGGATTAATCAAAGGTAAACGGACACGCCCATTCTCGTGCAGAGATGGGTAGTAGAAAAGACCAGGGTGGGTGTGCATGCGAACCTCGTTGTAGCGCAAGTCTACAAGAGCCTCGAGAGCAGCAAATTGAATCACCTAGGATGGCGTAGAAGAAAGACCACCCTTAGTCGAACGAGTGTAAGCGCCGGTAGGTGAACTGTGGTGTAGAGTGACCTCAGCATAATACTCATACAATGCACCGGCCAGATGCTCGCGATACACCTGATACTCTGGATCAGCACCCTCTGGGTAGAGTTGTCGCCACACCTTCTGAAGCAGATGCGGCCATGTGTACGGAGCTGGCTCAGGATGGTACAAGATCGGTACTGGTGCCATCTACACTCACAAATCATTCGGTTAGTAATAACAAATAAACATGCATGCAATGCAACAATCGGCACTCAAACGAAGCTATCTACCGTTTCACTAGCGCACTAACGGTCTAGCATGTCCTACAATCAGCGCGGCTCTGATACCAAGCGTTGTGGCACCCCGGCTCAGAGCAACCGGTTTACCTTGCATTGCCAGCCCAGAGATCAAGTCTTCTGGCAATACACAACAACATGGTATAGAAACAACCGTTTTATTGATGCTAGCGGATTACATAGGTCTGATATTACATCAAATTCGAGGCCGAGCGGCACACATGGTGCTGCTGGACAGTATGTACATTATTTAATGAAAATGACGGGGCCTCGATCGCACGAGCTACACTGCAGTGGAAGAACGACGTAGAGGAACTCCATAGCACAGGGACACCGACGTGAACACGGCCTAGACAGGAGATGCGCTCCTATACAAACTGACTTGCCTGAAAGCTGGCATAACACGCCAGGCTAGTACATTGAATGTACTTGCAAGCTCACAACAAACATAAGCACGATGACAAATAATATCATGATATTTAATCAGATTAATTCAATGCAAAACTACTACTACTGTCGGTGTACTAAAGTAGGGGGGTACCTTAGTACCCCGAACTTGTGCACGGGCAGTCGCGGCAACCCGCGGCAGGGTTTGCCGGGCGTCCGCCAAGATCCTCCGCGGCTACGTCGATGCCGTTCAAGAACGGAGTACTCAAGCTAAAGCCCCCGGCAAGAGGAGCTTGCCGGGAAGGACAACCAAAGCCCCGGCAAGAAGAGCTCGCCGAGAAGATAACAAAGTCCCCGGCAAGAGGAGCTTGCCGGGAAGGCCGACCGAGGCACCTCCAGGGGACTTGCCGCGGCGCCCCGCACGCCCCGGCAAGGCCCGAGGGCCAGCAAGCTTGCCGGCCCGACAAGAGGAGGACCGCGGCAAGGCACTTGCCGCGGCAAGATTGCCAACCAAACTCCAGCACATCCGGCGACGTGTCATCACAAGGCCGTCCCAAAGGCACGTGGCGAGGCACTACACAGCCATGCGGAGCGAGGTGGCAAGCGGAGCTGACAGAAACGCCATCGTGGCAACCGGTGGCTCACTTGACGATCGCCTCCTTGCACTGTTGGGGCGACAGGACGGGCATTAAATGCCCTTGTCCCCTGCCGTCAGTTAGGTAGGGGGCACTGTTGGTCACTGTTACACCAACCTGCGTTTTTACCTTTCTACCCCCTCTTCTTACGCTGCCACCTGTTGGTGCCCCCTTTAGACTATAAAAGGGAGGCCCATGCGCACGTAGAAGGGGTTCGGTTGGGTTCAGTTCGGTTCGGCTCGGTAGGTTTTAGGGTTCATCTGAGGACACAGGATCAGGGTCCGGTCGAACACATACACATCACACCACCGTGCGCTCGTATTCGAGCAAGATCAAATAATAACACAAAGCAGCAGTAGGGGTTTTATCTCTCCGGAGAGCTCCGGAGCTGGGTAAAAAGATCGTCCGTCATCTCTCTCACCCACCGCGTGCCCGGGACCTCGATCCGCTCTGCGCGCGGCCTCCGCCCCCCTCTCCGAACCAGAAAAGGGGCCCCCCGTGCCCCATAGGTGCCCGGCGGTCACGGAAGTAGACCGTGCGCCCGCCGCGACATCTTTGGCGCGCCAGGTAGGGGGCGCGACGAGGTTGTGAGCATCCGATCCGGTCTCCGCGCGCGCTGCATCAACGCCTTCATCGACATGCCACCGAAGAAGAAGCCTTCGGAGGTAGCCGCTCCGTCTGCATCGATTCCGCCACCACCGCCGGAGCAAACGGGCGGTGGAGTGGGCGCCGGCGGAGTAGCGGGCGCCGACGGTGGGACTCACGTCGTCACCAGATCCTAAAACAAGGCCCCGCAAGCGTCGGCGACCATGCATACACCGCACCCTTCCCAGGAGGTGCAAGGTCGACAACGCCCCGGTGCTCCTAGCACCGTGCTCGCGTTGGAGCAAGGCCAAGCTGGCGGGTCGCGAGACGCTCGAGGTCAGCATGCACGCCCGCATGCTGGCGCGAGCGAGGTACGGTCGCCAGGGCGGGGTGATGCACCTCCCAATCCAGTTGGGAGTCCGAGCACATCCTGCTCCTCGCACCGCTCGTCGCCGCCACCACCCAAGACAACAGAGGAAGCGCTGGCCCGAGCCCAGCTGCTCCTAGACTACCCTCCGGCGCCGCACAAGATCGACGACTGGAGGATGACCATATACAGCCTCATTGCCTTCGCCAACGGCGACAAGCCCCGGCAACCGAGCGCATCGAGGCCCCGGCAAGGCGTCCAAGCGCAAGCCGACGCCGACAAGACCGCTGGGGGAGCCACCTCCAGGAGAAGCTCAAATCCGGAAAGTGCAGCCCTGATGCCCACTCCGGCAAGCGCACCTCCTCGGAGTGCTGCGCTGCCGTCGAGAGCGCACCATCGAGCTCCACCGGCAAGTGCAAGAAAGCAAAGGCAAATCCGCCAAGATCAAGCCCGGCAAGAACAGCTCTGGTATCTACTCCGGCAAGCACGCCTCCCCGGAGTGTCGCACTGCCGTCGAGGATGCGCCATCGAGCTCCGCTAGCCAGTAGGGCGAAGAAAGCATCCGGCTTTAAGCTTTTGGATTGTACTCCCTGAGAATCCGTACCTTGTATGAAGAACCTGCGCGCTGAAGGGTCGAATCGTGGCTAAGTTGCGCCCTTGCTCCGTTTCGAGTCCGCTCAACGACGAAAGCGCACCGCAACTAGCCCGACGAGTTCTTCTTGCCGGAAGCAACACCGCCAACGGGCTGCTGATGTCCCGCACTCAGCAAGTGTGTTTACACCAGCAGGTTCCCTGAAAGCGCGGGGGGGTGAAAACGTACAAGGGAGGGTGTCAAGGGAGGAGCACGGCTTCCCCGGACCACGAAAGACAGAAAAGCTAAGTCACCCGAGCTCGAGCGCATAGCTCTTTTCTTTAGTTTTGAGCGCTTATGTTATGTTCCTCGTACGTTCGTCCCTTGTACGTAAAACCCGTGCGCTGAGGAGCCAACTCATGGTTAAGTTGCGCCCTTGCTTTGTTTCCGAGTCCGCTCAACAATGCAAGTGCGCTGCAACTGGCCCGAGAAGGTTTCTTGCCGGGTACAACACCGCCAGCAGGCTGCTGACGTTCCGCACTCAGCAAGTGTGTTAGCACCGGCAAGTTCCCTAGAAGCGTAGGGCAAAAACGTACAAGGGGTATAATGAAATCGAGGATGTAACGTAGCAAGCCTTGCCATGGGACGACCTTTGTATGAGAAACTCGGGCGCAGAGGAGCTAACTCGTGGTTAAGTTGTGCCCTTGCTTTGTTTTCGAGTCCGCTCAACAATGCAAGTGCGCTGCAACTGGCCCGAGGAGGTTTCTTGCCGGGTACAACACCGCCAGCAGGCTGCTGACGTTCCGCACTCAGTAAGTGTGTTAGCACCGGCAAGTTCCCTAGAAGAGTAGAGTGTAAACATGCAAAGGGTGAAACATGGCATCGCATTGCCCAACTTGAGATTACGTTGCAAAGAATAACTTATTTCAGCGCTGTCTTAGTTATTTTTGTGACTGTAATAACAGCGACAAGGAGAAACCAGAAGGGCGCACTGGCGAAGAGGCCCCGGCAGGCCGATTTCACTGGGGGCTGCGGCCGCCAAGATCCCTCACGGCAAGTCAGGGTCCCCGGGGGCTACAACGCTGGCGGCAAGGACAGAGGAGGGCATCGGGGCTTTCGGAGGAAGGAACCGCAAGTGGCGAAAGTGGGGGAGCGGCTCCGCTCCCTCCGCTTATAAATAGGGGATGCGAACGTTGCACATTCCCTGGAATTAAGTATTAACCACGTCTCCCACGACGTCGCAACCGACGCGTGCCGTTGCGGGAGGACGCGATGGAAGCGGAGTCCGATTTTGTGCGGACCCAGGCCACGCGTGCCCGTGCACTGTTTTGGGCCTGGCCCAACAACGCTCGGCACCGTGTATGGCCCAGGCCCGGGGGCTACTGTCGGTGTACTAAAGTAGGGGGGTACCTTAGTACCCCGAACTTGTGCACGGGCAGTCGCGGCAACCCGCGGCAGGGTTTGCCGGGCGTCCGCCAAGATCCTCCGCGGCTACGTCGATGCCGTTCAAGAACGGAGTACTCAAGCTAAAGCCCCCGGCAAGAGGAGCTTGCCGGGAAGGCCAACCAAAGCCCCGGCAAGAAGAGCTCGCCGGGAAGAAAACAAAGTCCCCGACAAGAGGAGCTTGCCGGGAAGGCCGACCGAGGCACCTCCAGGGGACTTGCCGCGGCGCCCCGCACGCCCCGGCAAGCCCCGAGGGCCAGCAAGCTTGCCGGCCCGACAAGAGGAGGACCGCGGCAAGGCACTTGCCGCGGCAAGATTGCCAACCAAACTCCAGCACATCCGGTGACGTGTCATCACAAGGCCGTCCCAAAGGCACGTGGCGAGGCACTACACAGCCATGCGGAGCGAGGTGGCAAGCGGAGCTGACAGAAACGCCATCGTGGCAACCGGTGGCTCACTTGACGATCGCCTCCTTGCACTGTTGGGGCGACAGGACGGGCATTAAATGCCCTTGTCCCATGCCGTCAGTTAGGTAGGGGGCACTGTTGGTCACTGTTACACCAACCTGCGTTTTTACCTTTCTACCCCCTCTTCTTACGCTGCCACCTGTTGGTGCCCCCTTTAGACTATAAAAGGGAGGCCCATGCGCACGTAGAAGGGGTTCGGTTGGGTTCAGTTCGGTTCGGCTCGGTAGGTTTTAGGGTTCATCTGAGGACACAGGATCAGGGTCCGGTCGAACACATACACATCACACCACCGTGCGCTCGTATTCGAGCAAGATCAAATAACAACACAAAGCAGCAGTAGGGGTTTTATCTCTCCGGAGAGCTCCGAAGCTGGGTAAAAAGATTGTCCGCCGTCTCTCTCACCCACCGCGCGCCCGGGACCTCGATCCGCTCTGCGCGCGGCCTCCGCCCCCCTCTCCGAACCAGAAAAGGGGCCCCCCGTGCCCCATAGGTGCCCGGCGGTCACGGAAGTAGACCGTGCGCCTGCCGCGACAACTACCAAAACAAACATTTCATGCAATGAGTCCTTTGGACTTGCTTACAATACGGTTACCTCGTAACCAAACGGTGACCATACCCGGGTCACTGAAACCAATCACTCGTGAACACCTCAAGTGTTCATGCTTTCATCACGAACCAATGCATCACATCACTTACTTAGTTTGCAAGGTTATTAAAAAAGTTGATCCATGGTGTGACTTACTTTCGAGTTTGCCCATAACCGAGGACGCGACTATTGATAGATTAATTACACTCTGCAGAGGTAGCGCACTTTACCCACACTATGGAACACTAGCATCGCACTCCCATACGTGCGGACCAAAGCATTCCGACGAAACCCTCCCTTTGTCATGCACTCTCCCCGAACACTCTGACCAACTCCCTCTCAGGGCTAGGTCTTGGGTGGCCCCGTGCCTACCAAAGACACCAACGACCACCGTCGTGGCAAAACGGTCCCAAACAGGGACAAGGTACCATGAAAACAAAACGAGCACACAAGGTTATGTCTGCCTACCGGGCCAGGGTATGCATGCCCATAACCTTCCCTCGCGGGAGGCACCGGTGAGAGCCACAACAAAGGACCAAATCAAGACCTTCGCATAAGGTAAATGTGGTCGCACTGAATTAAAACCCGATTCAGTGGCACCATGATGTGATCAACATCATATTCACGTTGAACTTAATCAAGTTTAGCTTTGATAAAAACTTTTTATCATCTACATGATATAATCAAAATAATCATGCAATCTACTTGTCATGCAAAGCAAAACAACTCATGCTCATGGATCAAACTTAACAACATATGCATCTTGCAATACTAAGAATCAAACTTCTCTGGTTATAACTCATTTTTATAACCAAGCAATATTTTTATTAGTTCATTATTTAAATAAAACCATTACAAGAAAAATAACTATCATTAATTTCCATAGCAATTTTCATAGTGCAAAATATTACTCTACTTAGCCAAACAAGTTCATGCATTCAAACAGAAGCTAAAGCAAGCATATCAAGCATGGGAAAGTAACTAGAAATTAACCAAAGTTATTTATCAAATATTAAATGCAAACATGACTCATATTCAAGTAGAAAATCATAGATATTGAAATAACACCATCCAAATGTTGGTGTGGCTTGCCTTAGTGTAGAGGTGGATCACACCCCTCTTGGTTGGCTTCAAGACAAGCTTCTCCTTCTGAAAAATAATTTAAACCAAAAAAAGAATTATCAAAACACATTCTGAAAATCACTAGAAATTCTAGGCAGCAAGGAAAAATCCACCTTCTGGTGTGCTGCTAGAGCTTTCTGTAACAAAGGCAATGCAAAAAGAATCAAATCCTTTGGACTTGTGGTTTAGAAATGGTGGCTGGTCAAAGTTTGGTCAAATTTCTGAATAAATTTGAATTAAACAGAAATTCCTGGGGGGGTGACGTCGAAGGCGTATAACGGAAATACGCCTCCACTCGTACCGCTTCGGGCGCGAGTGGTGAGGCCGACAGGTGGGCCCCGTTCGTCGGGAGAGAGAGAGAGAGAGAGAGAGAGAGAGAGAGAGAGAGAGAGAGAGAGATCATTGGGAGGCGGGGCTTCGCCGGAGCTCACGCCGGCGACGAGGGGGTTTGGGGCTAAACGAGAGGGATAGAAATGAAGCGGGGCTCGAGGCGCACCTGCCCGTACCCGTGGCTTGGTGAGAGGTGGCCGGAGCTGGTAGCAGTCAAGATCGCAAGCTTCGGTGGTGGAGGGGATTCGCCGGAGAGGAAGGAGACGACGGCTAGAGGTGGCTCCGAGGGCTTGGCGGGGTCCAGGCAGCACCAACAGACCCCAATGCCCCGCCCAAGCAGCTGCTTGAGCTCGAGAGGCACCGGAGCACGGCGGCCGGACTGCGCGGATCGCCGGAGTCCTCGGGTCGGGGCGACGGCCAGAGGCCTGCCCGACCGGGCTTCTGCTCATCTACGTGGTCGTGGAGGTGGTGTGGAGTGGTGCGTGGCTAGCAAGTGAGGAGTGGGCGCTATATATAGCCAGAGCGGAGGGGGGGCGTGTCGCCGCCGGAGCTCTCTAGACGACAAACGGCGACGAGAAGCTCCAACGAGAGGGGGCAAATTTTTTACGTCAACGCAAAAGCTTGCACATGCTCGCAGACGAGCACAGGAGGCGATTGGAGAAGCGGACAAGTGCACACGCACACTGTGGCCTTTTGGCCGTGACGTGCCAGTGCTTGCTGCGGCGGCTCTGGCGTCGGCGCGCGCCAAGGAGCGGTAACTGGTGGCGCGGTGTGGCAGTCGGAGGCGAGCGCTGGATCGAGCACGCGTGAAACAGAGCGCAAGGCGCCAGCCAGAGCGCGTCGAACGCATGCCAGGCACCGTGTCCACATGTGGTCACCAAGCTGGCATGGTCAAAATGACGCCCAGGAGTGGCCAAACCTTGTCTACGCGTTCGACCGTGCAGGGTTTAGTCTAGGGGGGTTGATGGCTTATGCCAAGGCCGACCAGATTAGACTTCACTAAGCTGACAAGTTTCTATACGGAAACTTGGCCGCCAAGTTTGGCCACCTTCTAGAAGACCACTAGGGCTAATCTCCTAGGGTTTAGAGTTTCTTAGGAGGGTGTTTAAGCTCAAGAAAGATCAAGGCTAAAAGCTCAAGGAAAAATGTACTTGTTGTACAAAGTGCATTTCTCGTCCAGAAGTGAAAAGATTTTCTACAGTAAAAATATTACAAAAAGTGATGCAATATTTTTTACATGGGAAGTTGTGCCATGGTTCTAAGAATATTTGGGATTTATCTCAGATTTTTCTGAGCAAGAAAAACTGAGGTTGCTTTGGAGCACAAGGTTCTGAAGTGAGATTCAGAAGGAGAAATGAATGTTTTTCTTTTATGAAAAATATTCATTTGATTATTTTGAGGTTTGACCAGGGGAATAAAGAAGATAGGTCACTTGGGTGAAAGCCAAGGATATGCCCAAGTGACAAGTCCATTTGAAATGATTCACACTCCAATTCAAATCAGGGCAAAAACCACGGTGAAAACCAAGTCCGGAAAGAGAGAGAAGGCAAGTCCGAAAAAAGAGAGAAGGCAAAATCCAGGCTGTCACAGTAGGACTTGGGAAAACAAGCCAGTGGTGAACTGAGGAGAGTAACTATACTAATCCACTCCATTGGAGATGCAATACTCTCGATATTGTATGGTAGGATGATTATTGTCTTAATGTGTTCCAAAGCTTATGTAAGCAAGATGCTATCCTACAGAGCGATCTTTGGAGAAACACACCTACACGAGCCCGATTGTTGGTCACAGTCTATAAGATTGGGGTGATCTTTAGTAAGCTCATGAATAGGCTAGGAGTGTGACTTATATGCTCCACCCGAGGGGCCAAGCTTCGGCGGCCTAGTACTAGTAAGACATGTGGTGAAGCTTCTTTACGCCAAACTGACAATTCAAGGTATAGTCCATTGTTCAGTTGTGAAGGGGTGTAGCTAGGTGAAGTTCAACCTTAACAGGTCTTCACCGAAACACTTGTATATCGAAACAACAATTGGAATAGAGGACATAATGGTCCCTCGAGATCTGGTCGGGGATTGTTGAAATATTATGGCGGGACTAGGGCCCATGTAACAATTTCTGAAAATCTCTAAGGGCCCATGTGGGTTTAATTGGCACTAGGTGTAGTGGGAAATTTAGTCTCACCCTAGAAGTTGGATAGGAGTTGGACCTCCTTATAAGGGTTCCTCTTCCACATGCTATTCGAGCTTGAGAATAGAAGAGGCCCTCGTGCAATCCTCCTCTGTCGCCCGCCTCACCACGCCTCGTGCTCACCTCATCACGACGCTCCGCACCGTGGGTTGCGGGAATGAGCCGAGCCGAGCTCACACCTATGTGCTTTTTCTTGCCGGTCAATAACGGAGAGATTCTGATAGCCGGGCCACGATCTAAGACGTCGGATCGTGGGCTGTCTCAGACTCGGACATGGGTCGAGCCCACGTCTCTCCACGCGGCCGCGCCTATATAAGTGTGAGGTGTCTCCTAACCCTAGCCGCCATGAACAGATCACATCTGCTCCACGCACACCTTCCACTATTGTTCCTTTGCTGTTGCCGCCGCCGGTGACTCCATCCCCTCCGCCGCGTACACGGTCGATGGGATAGCAGGTCTCCGAAACCCCACCTCTCGGGATCCTGTGGGAGAGGGGCGAATAGGCTTTTGGGAAGCGACTATGCGACTGCTCGCCTCCGTTCGTCTGCTTCCTCTACGTGCGCGTTGCCTTCATCATCACCATGTCTCAGTCCGACGCCCACCGTCTCACCGCAGAGAAGCTCGAGGCCGACAAGAAGGCCGCCGAGGACGCCGCTACTGCCGCCACCGCCGCCACCGCCGCCACGGCTTCTGCCTGGCCTACTTGAGGGTATAACACATTTATCCCGCTCATGTTTATTTCCGCTTTAGAAGTACTAGCATTATGTGTAGATGTGTCTACTGTTTGCATAGTACGAGCATGTCTAGATCAAAATCAGTATGTCGTTAATTCTGTCAATGCCATGCTAGTGATTTGTTTATGGATTAGATTAGTCAAAAAATTGCCTACTTATTCAATAGTTACCAACTTTCTTGAGATGCAGCTTCTCAATAATATTGTGGAGCATATTTGGATCCGCGCTAAAAATCAATGAGCTATGTATTTTATGTTACAATTAAGCATTGTGAACACAATTTATTTGAGCTATATACTTTTATGTATGCATAATTTTTATTTGTGTGAACAATTTATTGTTTTTGTGTAATAATCTTGTGGAGCATAATAGTTACTCAGCTCTATTCTGGGGGGCGATGGGGGGGGCGACTGGAGTGGGAGATGCGCGTGTCCCGCCTCTCCTCACTGGTGATCGTCGGTGCATTGGAGGTCGGTTTTGGGCGCTCGCGGATGCGGAGGAGGACGACACGGGCGGAGAGGCTTATGCTCCGCCAGCACCGCCGTCACCGACTCCATCAGATCATGTCAATGATTGGTTCAATGCTGGGTACACGAAGGAGGAGGTGGCGTCTGCTATCGACGACGTTTTACCTATCCACGATCCGGCCAGGATGGGGCTTGATGCGGGCGAGAAGAGGGAGATGGTTCGCCGGATAGTTCGCCGAAAAACTTCGTCGGCGGCGGTCAAGCCGTGTGAGGGAGTCCTGGACTAGGGGGTGTCCGGATAGCCGAACTATCATCTTTGGCCGGACTCCAAGACTATGAAGATACAAGATTGAAGACTCCATCCCGTGTCCGGATGGGACTTTCCTTGGCGTGGAAGGCAAGCTTGGCAATACGGATAATGTAGATCTCCTACCATTGTAACTGACTCTGTGTAACCCTAGCCCTCTCCGGTGTCTATATAAACCGGAGGGTTTTAGTCCGTAGGACGAACAACAATCATACCATAGGCTAGCTTCTAGGGTTTAGCCTCATTGATCTCGTGGTAGATCTACTCTTGTACTACCCATATCATCAATATTAATCAAGCAGGAGTAGGGTTTTACCTCCACCGAGAGGGCCCGAACCTGGGTAAAAACATCGTGTCCCTTGTCTCCTGTTACCATCCGCCTAGACGCACAGTTCGGGACCCCCTACCCGAGATCCGCCGGTTTTGACACCGACATTGGTGCTTTCATTGAGAGTTCCTCTGTGTCGTCGCCATCAGGAAGGATGCCTCGTCCCATCTTTAAAGACGGCACCGTTGCTAAAGGAGCTTTGGCCATTGGCCAAACTCTCCGACTAGGCGGTTTTCTTATGACCGCCAGTTCGGCCGCCGCGCCAACGATGACTTCCCGGGTCATCGAAAGCAATCTTCACGTTAACTCAGAACTTGCCGAGCAGCTAGATCCGATGGAGCTCTTCTCCTTAAACGATCTCTTGGATCGCATCGCCGCCCTGGGAGTCGCTACAGACTACGATCAGATTGGGCCTAAAACCGATCTGAGAGAGATCAACTCTCCCCAGGCTACCCACCACGTTGTTGTGGTTGAGGAACAGTACGGCGACCCTTCTTCTATATTAAGGACTAGCTATGTCCGGATTCCCGACCCCTCCATGCCGGACACCCGCGGAGGGACAGACGTCGATCAAGTCCTGAACCTAAAGTCAGGCAGCGGGCTAGATTCATTGGACAATATCCAAACCCCAAGCTTCCAAATTCGGAAACTTTTCGGCCCTTGAGTCTTAGATTGGACGGGGTTCCGAACTTTATTCCACCCGCCCACCCAAACATAAGTGATCTATCCCGAATCCGGCAAGAGCCCGCCGAAACTGTACACCATTACTGGGCCAGGTTCCTCCTGGTTATGGACAGGATAAAGGACTGCCGCGAGGAAGACGCAATTTCACTTTTCTGCAATAATTGCATGGACAAGAGAATTCTAAACGCCATAAGTCGTCGTGAAATTACACGCTTTGCCAACTTGGCGTCCATAGTACGAAAGTACTGTGCGATGGAGAGCGCCTGGAAAACCGAAACCAAATTTTGGGATAATCTGGCCCCGAATACAACCCTAGTCCGAAATCAAAGGGTGCATCATCGCCAGGCCCCTAGGTTAAATACCAAAAAGCAAAAAAACCCTAAAGGGCACGGAACCGTACTGGAGGGATGGCTCAATGGACCCTGCAAAATTCATAGTACAGAGGGCGCCACTCCAACTCATAGCCTTTGAGCATGTTGGATACTATGGCAGGTGGCCAAAAGTAGCGAAGAGCTTCTAGCCCAGAGAGCCAGCCCAGCAACACCAGTACGGTATTAATAGTCTTCGAGACTTTCACATCAAATAATATGTGGAAACGAACACTACGCAGCCTTGCCGAAGTCTACCAAGTAGCAACAATAAATCCATGGAGTGACACAGCTATTACCTTTAACGCCAGTGACAAACCTAAATTCTGAACAGCCCGGGCACCAGCCGCATTGGTCCTCAGTCCAATAGTGGACGGCTTTCACCTTACCAAGGTACTCATGGATGGCGGCAGCGGATTAAACCTCATCTACGAGGAAACCCTTCGAAAAATGGAAATAGACTGGAGCCGCATTGAGCGAAGCAGTACAACCTTTAGATTAATAATCCCTAGTCGGGAAGCACGCTGCACAGGAAAAATTACACTGGATGTGGTGTTCGGCTCGCCGGACAATTACAGGTCCGAGGAGGTCACGTTCCAAGTGGCCTTGTTCAGCAGCGGATATCACGCTTTATTAGGGCGAGAGGCATTCACAATTTTTCAAGCTATACCCCATTACGGGTACATGAAGCTCAAAATGCCCGGGCCCAACGGAATCATCACTCTTGCCAGTGATCCGGACATAGCACTCCGCGCCGAAAATAAGACAGCCGCACTAGCCCTCGAGGCACTATCTGAAGCCCTAGCGGCCGAGGAACTCACTGCGCTGCGCTCCACGGTGAACAGGGACGATGTGATACTCGACAAGAGATCCAAGTCCAGCTCCTTTAAGCCAGCGGACAAAATAGTCAAATTCCAAGTCCATCCAACGGACCCTACAAAGACAACATCCATTGGGGCACAGTTAAACCCCGACGTAGACGCCGCACTACGAGAATTCCTACGGGAAAATTGGGACATTTTTGCCTGGCACCCTTCAGACATGCCAGGAATCCCACGCCGGCTGGCCGAGCACAGCCTAAACATCCTAAAAGGATTCAAGCCAGTCAAACAGGCTCTTCGGCCGTTTTCCGAACCCAAGAGACAGGCAATGGGAGAGGAGCTAGCCAAACTATTGGAAGCTGGATTCATCAGAGATATAAAACATCCGGACTGGCTAGCAAACCTGGTGATGGTACCAAAGAAAGATAAATCCTGGCGCCTATGTGTCGACTTCAAGGACCTTAACAAGGCTTGCCCAAAGGATCTCTTCCCCCTCCATGGCATCGATCAAATTATCGACGCTACCGCTGGGCACGATTCATTGTGCTTCCTCGACGCATACTCCGGCTACCACCAAATCAAGATGGCAGAACCAGACCGAGCCGCAACGGCATTCATCACTCCATACGGCCCATTCTGCTTCAACACAATGCCCTTCGGGCTCAAAAACACCGGCGCAACATATCAGCGCATGATTCAGACATGTCTGGCAAACCAGATCGGCAAAACAGTGGAGGCATACGTAGATGATGTGGTCGTCAAATCCAAGCATGTCGAAACTCTAGTAGACGACTTGAGACTCACATTCAACAATCTCCGAACATACGACATTAAGCTGAATCCAGAAAAATGCGTCTTCGGCGTACCAGCCGGAAAGCTCTTGGGCTTCATTGTATCCGGTAGAGGAATCGAAGCAAACCCAGCCAAGATCCGAGCTCTCTCACAATTGGATATCCCAAAAGACCTCAAACAAATTCAAAAATTGACAGGATGCATGGCGGCTCTAAGCCGCTTTATCTCCTGCTTGGGTGAAAAGGCATTACCCCTTTATCGCCTCCTCCGGCACACCGAACACTTCGAGTGGACGGATGCCGCCACGGCTGGACTCAAAGAAATAAAAGCCATATTGGCAACAAATATGGTCCTGGCCGCGCCCAATATGGGCGAACCAATGTTATTATATATCGCGGCAACACATCAAGTTGTAAGCGCGGTGCTCGTCGTCGAACGAGAAACGGACGGACACAAGTTCCCCCTTCAAAAACATGTTTACTACGTGTCCACTATCCTAACTCCATGCAAGTCCCGGTATCCACATTATCAAAAGATAGCGTACGTGGTGTTCATGGCATCCCGGAAGCTGCGACACTACTTTCAAGAGTGTTCGATAACAGTAGCCTCCGAAGTACCTCTTAATGATATTATAAACAACCGCGACGCAACTGGCCGGACTGCAAAATGGGCCATTGAGCTCCTCCCATTTGACATAACCTATAAACCACGGCGAGCTATCTAGTCGCAAGTTTTGGCTGACTTCGTCGCCGAATGGACTGAAGCCGAACTCCCTAAAGAGTATGGCGCATATTCCAATTGGATCATGCACTTCGACGGCTCCAAAATGTTGGCCAGCCTGGGGGCTAGCGTCGTCCTGACATCCCCAACCAGAGACACAGTCCAATACGTACTCCAGATAATGTACACGAACTCCAACAACGCAGCCGAATACGAGGCCCTTCTACATGGCCTCCGGATGGCGGTCTCCATGGGCATTAAACGCCTAGAGGTGCACGGGGATTCCAACCTTGCAATATCCCAAATAAATGGAGACTTCAACGCCAAGGATCCGAAAATGGCAGCTTACCGTAATGCCGTCCTAAAAATGTCAGCTCGGTTTGAAGGGCTCGAATTTCACCATATAGCCCGGGATAATAACCAGGCGGCGGACATATTGGCACACATCGGCGCAAAGCGCGATGCCGTCCCTCCCAACATCTTCCTGGAACGGCTTTTCAAGCCATCCGTATTATGGGAAGGGGAGTCCGGAAACAACAATCCAGACCCAACTGCACCCCCCGACACCGAACATCCTGACACAATCAGTGGCCCTGCCAATGAAATAACACATTCAGCCCACGAAATAATGGCAGTCATTGCCCCATGGACAGAACCATTCCTAGCCTACTTAACTAAGCAGGAACTTCCCGAGGACCAAAACGAGGCCCGCTGCATAGTACGGCGATCTAAAGCCTATAAGGTCCATGAGGGAGAGCTTTATAAGAAAAGCACAACCGGAGTCCTTCAAAGGTGTATCTCCGAAGAGGAAGGGTGAAATCTTCTGGCTGAAATCCATGCCGGACTCTGTGGGCACCACGCATCAGCCCGGGCCCTTGTAGGAAAGGCCTTCCGTACAGGATTTTATTGGCCGACGGCCCGGGCAGATGCTCAGGACTTAGTCCAACGATGCGTCGGTTGCCAGCTCTTTGCTAATCAAAGCCACATGCCGCCCACCGCCCTCAAAACTATACCCATCACCTGGTCGTTTGCGGTCTGGGGGCTTGACATGGTTGGACCCCTTAAAGGAGGAACACACAAGAAAAAATACCTATTGGTCATGGTGGATAAATTCACCAAATGGAGAGAGGCCAAGAAAGTTAAGACGGCTGAATCCGGACCCTTGATAGACTTCATATCAGGGGTAGTACACCGTTACGGCGTCCCCCATAGCATCATCACTGATAACGGCACGAACTTCACGGCCGACGAGGTTAAACTCTGCTGCAAAAACATGGGCATCAAGCTCGACTACACTTCAGTCTATCACCCTCAAACTAACGGCCAAGTCGAGCGAGCAAATGGTCTAATCATGAGCGGCATTAAACACAGACTAGTGCGGTCCCTCAAGGAATCGAACACGCACTGGGTAGAGGAGCTCGACTCCGTACTCTGGGGGCTGCGGACCACGCCGAATCGCACCACCGGATTCACACCATTTTTTATGGTATACGGCGCAGAGGCAGTTTTTCCCTGCGACATAATTCATAACTCACCTCGCGTGCGCATGTACGAAGAAAGAGAAGCCGAGTTGGATCGGCAGGACAGTTTGGACGCCTTAGAGGAGGAGCTCAACAGCAGGCTCGAAGATATCAAAGCAGAGAAGTGCGGGCCAAAGCTTACAATGTTGGCGAACTAGTTCTACGCCTGCCGGACAAGAAAAAGGACAAACTCAAGCCCAAATGGGAAGGTCCCTTCATCATCGATCAAGTCCTGACCGGGGGAGCGTACCATCTGCGAAACGCATCGGATAACCGACTCGAGCCGAATCCATGGAACGCAGCCCGTCACCAAAGATTCTATGCCTAGCGCCGGATTCTGAGTTCGTCTCCTTCCTCCGTCTACATTTTATACTTTAGCTGTCTTTTTATTTCTCTCCTTCCCCCTCCTTTTTCTTAAAGCCTTTGGAGGCTTGTGTACGCATTGTTCGCACACATTTGACGTGCTACTCGCACTCATTATACCTGGGGGCTTCTTTAACAGAAGCTTATTTATACGGGCCTTATGCCCAACACATGCGTCAAACTTCCGCATGTACCTTTTATTCGCCATTATATGCATCGATATGACTTAAGTTTTGGCCAAGCTGGGTTGCCTGGCTCCTGTGCTTACCCCTACGTTCCCGATTGTTCGGCTAGGTGGTAAAGGGAGCACCTCTGCGATTGTTACTGCCGGGTCAGCCGGATGTGTACCTCAGACTGGGTGAAGCCGAAAGCTAGCGTTCTTAAGGGAATATTCGGTCGGTGAACTAAAAGACGATTTCTTACCTATTCATTTATCTGCCCCCAGATGCTTTTATCACAGTCCGGACATGCACTTTAGGGCATGCCTCCCAGGGAAAGGAACCCCTAACGGAACTATTCTCCCTGGAAGATGTTTCTTACTAACCATGTAATATAACATAACTAGTTGGGCACTTGTCTGATAAAGCACTGATGACCCCTACGCCTGGTCTCCACGCATGCCCCGGTTCTTACATAACCGCGAGGGTATTCGGACACACTCCGGACTATCGGATCCCGAGGTTGAAGCGAAAAGGTCCGCTACGACAAACGATCTACAATCCGGCTAGAAGGCATTTTACATGTCATTTTAAATTACATAGTCAAATTGACTGATCGTATTCCTCTTCAATACCATCTAACAGGCTGTCTAGCTTACAGTCCCGCTGGGAATACTTTGCGGCCAACTCTACTTGGCCGTATACTAAGCTCACAGGGATCTCCTTCCCATCGGGCCCCACAGGTCCGACCTCGGCCATGTGGTTTGGGTCAGCCTTCGTGTATCGCGTCTTCACCATGGCCCAGGCCTCCCTGGAGCCTTGACGGCAGGCCGATATCTTCCATAGCCGGAAGCGCTGCCGTGCTCCCTGAAGCTTCTCTGCAAGCTCTCCAAGGCCTTCGGGTAGGGAGATGGATGGCCACAAGGCCTGGGCGACGCCTCTCATCGCCTTCCGAACTCGTTCGTGCAGTTGCAGCAGCTCGGGAAGAAGGTCACCCGTTGAAACGGGCATTTCCTCTGCAGGACGACCTATGAGCATACCTACAGACATATTTCTGTTAGTTGACTTCCTCGCCGAACTCTTTTTTAAGGTTCGCTCAAGCACTTACTATAAATGCCGCGACGAAGCCGCCGATTCTCCTTAACGGAGTCAGACAGCTGGGCTCGAACATCTTTTAGTTCCTCGCCCAGCTGGGTGTTGGCATCTTGGAGGTTATTTTTCTCTTGCTGCACCCTTGTAAGCACTTTCTCGCCGGCTTTTAACCGGCGCAAGAGCTGTTGCTTGTCCGAATCTAGTCCGGCGCCATCTGCAAAATTATTGTCAGACTTATACACACGCTGCATTGAGCAAATTACTTCTCTTTAGAAGCATATATTACCAGAGGGGGTCTCTGTGGCTTCCCCTGCCACGGCTAGCGCGGCCTCAAGTTGGGCCTTGCACTCTTGAAGCTCCTGGGACAGTTGGGTATTCTTTTCTGTAAGATCCTGCATAACAAATGATCCTTAAATCAGTTATTCTAACTATTTTAAGTCTCGGGGGCTACTGGCATATATAACTATCAAAATTCCTAACCCGTATGTCTTTCACATACTGCTCCGTGGCTCTGGCTAGACCATCTTGATCGGCACGGAGGTGCGCATCTCCCGAATTAAAGGCATTCAATGCCTCTGGGGAGAAACACGCGTCACGAAGAACTGTCCGGCGGCGCTTGTGATTCATGGCGCTCTCCACCTCAGATCGGGTGGCGAACAACCTGTCGGCATCCTCCGTTGGAGGAGCATCCGACGCGCGCCTTGTGTTAGCCTCCCCCTCCGGACCTGGCGTTCGAGCCTGGCTGGCGGAGGCTCGATTGGCAACCTCTCCGGACACAGTCTGGCGAGCGCTCTTTTCCCTGAAAAGGTCATGAACGTTAGTATGCCTTCCAGGAATCTTTCCTTGAAACACGGTGGCGCGCCATACCGTTGCGGCGACGTCTCGATCCGCACCACACTTCTTTTCCGCCTACTGGGCCGAGCTGCCCCTTGTTGGACAGCCACCGCGGGCTCGGCTTCCCGCCTTAAAGGCACCTCCTGCGGAACACCATTGGTATGCTGTCACACCCTGCATTTTGTAACATTTCATTTGCATTAGTAAAGCATGAAAATTTGGACCAACAAAAACTTTTGCTTTATTTGGCTTTTATTTGGAGTTGGTTTTCTCTCTGTGATTTTTTTTGTGCTCTCAAAAGTCAACATAGTTTCACCTTCTATACTTCATCTCCTTGCCCCAAACTTCTGTCCAATGATCATGCCATGTGTATAGAGCAATATAGTATTTTCTTACAAAAATAATTTGGCCAAAACGTATTTTCAAAAATTAGTTTTCCAAAAACCCCTAAATTGAGGTTTGCACTTCAAGTACTTGATTTGGGTTATGAAAAATATTTCAAAAGGTATATTTGAATCCTATTAGATGTAGGACTCCTATAAACCACAAAAATATAATTTTAAAAACTATTTTCCTATTTTATTTAAAGGCTTTTTCTTAAGGCCAGAAATGGTCTTTAATAGGGAAAATTATTTTATTATTTCAAAAATATTTTACAAAAATCAGGGAAACTCAGTGGACATATATTTTCCATATATAAGAGTTTAAACACATGGTCATGTTCAAAATATTGGACAAAACCTCCCAAAACCATTTCTGCCCATTTCAAGGATTTGAAATATTTCTACAGGAAATATTTTCATAAAAATCCAAGAAAAATCCAGAAAGTCACAAATGCATATTGTGATGATCTTGCAAAGCCTCATGTCAATCAAAGTCATTTTGGTTCACCAAAAGGCCCCAAAACCCTCTCTGACCAGAATCAAGTTTGAGCAACTTTGTACTACCAACTTTCTCCCCTTAACCCCAAATTTTGTGAGCATGTTGACATGACCAAATGAGGCCACTACACCAAGTGGTGCATCAAGGAGAAGTGTTATGCTCAACTAGATCTACACAAGTCTATTTCTGCTCATTTCTAGGGTTTACAAAAGTTGCATTGGCAACTTTGCCCAAATAATCTCCAAATTGGTGGAAGGCCATATTTATATGAGTAATTACACCCTGTGGAGTCTCATGGCATTTGGAGTTCATTTGCTCAAACAAACAAGCATCAAACACCTTCTGCCACTTTACCAAAATTCCATTTTTGACCACTTCCACTATTCTCCTTGAGCTCCCCTTTTTACCACAGCTCCTCCTAGTCCCCTTTCACCTCCAGTAACAATGGCAAGACCACATCTCACTTATTGGAGGGGTAAAATCTCTCTCTCCCTCTCTGGACAGCCCCTTTCTCTCTCTTCCTCACCTCCCTCCTCACTCCAGTGGCCCTTCATGGCATCCAATGCCCCTACCCACTTGTTTACTCCTCCCTAGCACTGCCAGACACGAGTGGGCATGCCCCTTGCCTCTTAAACAATGCCAGGGAAGCCATAGACGCGCTCTGGAGCGCGCTACAGTGCGCTCCCGCACTGTAGCCGCCCCCTGCCAAGCAGCTCCGGCCACCTCGGGCCTCCCCCACGCGCCCGCCGATGCGCCTCGGCATCCGCAACACGCTACGCGGTCGGCCCCCTCCTCTCTCCTCCTCCCCGCGCCTCCGCGCTAGCGAACAGAGGCCGCCCGAGCACGCCAATGGCACGGCTCACACGCGCGGTACCTCTGGCCCCCTGCTCCCTCTCTCTCTTCTTCCCCTGGGCATAGTCGACCCCCACGAACACCCCAGACATAACCAAACAGGCCCCCGTGACCCGTGGCGACGGCAACAAGCTCGCCGGCGCACAGGTCCACGGTGGACCACCGTGCAGCTATTTAAGCTCACCCCGGGCCACTCCAGTGGCATTCGCCTCCTTCTCACACCCCCAGAAGCACGCCCGCACCACCCAATCACCCCCGGAGAGCCTCTGTGCTCGGGATCGACCGGAGCTCCGCCGCCTCGGGTCGCCGTCGATCTCAGGGTACGGGCTCCCTCCGCCCCTCCTCTCTCTCGATCTGGACTCCCCTCACCTCCCTGATCGTTTCCCCTCTCTTCCCCGCCTCGTTTGCAGCCGGAAACGGCCGGAGCCGTCGACGCCCGAAGCTCCTCCGCCGCGAGACCTCGTCGCCGGCGAACCAGGCAGCTCCGGTGACGCCCGCCACCTCCACCCGATCGGCGACGCAGCGCTGAGTCCAGTCGTGCCCTCGCCCGACCTCGCCGTGGCCTACGCCTTCGCCGGTGAGCTCGCCGTCCCCTCTGGCCTAGGGTTGACGACGACGGCCGTGGGGCCCGCCCGTCAGCCCCTCGCCCTGACGTCTGGGCCATGCCCGTCAGGTTTGAACCTGGCGCGTGCGTGCACCGGCGCGCTGGGCCGCCTCGCTGGCTAGGCCTGCTGCCATGCGGCTGTCCTCGCCCAGCAGGCACAGTGCCCTTTTGCTTTTTCTTTTTCTGTCATTATTCCAAAAATTCCACAGGATTAAATAATAATCCAAATACAACAATTCCAGTTCCTAAAACCTTGTAAAATTCCCACCTATTTAATGGTGAAACTCTCATATATGTCCATCAAACTTTTCTGCACTATTCAAATTTAAATTCAAATTTGAGCATTTAAATTCCCCTCTAAAAATCTATTTCTCCTATTCCACAGCTCCAAATTCAAAACTAGGAATTTTCCCCTTCTTAGTTTTCAACCTAGTATTTTACAAAAGTGTGTTGACATTTTTCTGAGCACTTTGGTTTTTCTGTTTTATTACTGCCTTATTTTTCTCGTTGTTATTTTGCGACGATAGATTGCGTTGCTGACGAAGGAGTTGGACCAGAAGACTTTGAAGACCCCGAAGACTTTGTTGAGCCAGGCAAGCAGCCCTTTGACCATGTCCATGAAACCCTTTTTGTGCATGCCATATAGCTCTTATTTGTTGTTGCATCGGAATCATGATGAGATGGTGAACCACGTAGGTTGGTTGCCTCTGTTACTTCCTCGTTGATACCTGCATTGTGCATGACCCTACCTTCTTATGAGGGTTATGCCGGTGGGAGTAGATAGGATACTAAAGTAGTGCTACGCAAAAAGGGACGGGAATATGCATAGTGTTGGAGACAAAGTATTTTCAAAGGACTTCTCGAAAACCCCGTCGGGTGCCACTTATGCCCGAGGGAGAGGGTGAGATGGGTAACCACTTGATGACGAAGTGGTGTATCGAGGCAAGTGTGTGTGTTGTTTTCGAAAACGGATTATGATGGATTCATGTACCTAGGGTAGGGTCATAGGCTTGACCTGAATGTCCTACCCAGGGACAGCCTCAGAAGAGATCACCTTCCAGTCGACCAACGAGGAATCCACTCGACTGACCAGAAGGACTCGACCATGGAGATTCACTCAACCATGAAGATACAATCGACCACCAGAAGATCAGAAGGCACTCTGCACTGCAACGGCCTGTAATTGAATAGACTTAATGATAGTTAAGGCACTTTATGTGGGGCGTTACCAGTAACGCCCCAGACTTAATATGCTTTAAACCCTCTGTTATGTGGGCTGGCAGAGGTGCTGGCGTACTCTATATAAGCCACCCCCCTCCACAGGCAGAAGGGTTCGCACTCTTGTAACACCTATACACATAATCCACTCGACCGCCTCAGGGCTCCGAGACGTAGGGCTTTTACTTCCTCCGAGAAGGGCCTGAACTCGTACATCGCTTGTGTTTACAACCTCTCCATAGCTAGGACCTTGCCTCTCCATACCTACCCCCCACTCTACTGTCAGACTTAGAACCACGACAGTTGGCGCCCACCGTGGGGCAGGTGTTTTAGCGATTTTGTGGAGAAGTTGCCAGTATTTCCGAGTACTTTCATCATGATGACTGCTGGAGTTTTGGTCGAAGGGCGCGAGATCCGTCTTGGCACTCTCACCTTTGTCGCCGACGACTCTGCGTGGCTCCAGGAGGCTCCACTCGACGTTGATGCGCTCCCCGTCTGCGGTGCGACGCATTTTCGCGCATGTGTCTGCGGCGTTCTGCTGCGGCAACCGTCGGCCCCTTATCGGTCGACTCCTTTATCGTCCACCCGTTCGGTCTCCCACCAGTGCAAGCGCTCTGCTCGGTCGAGGCTTCAGCGGTGGGTGAAGCACGCGGTGGCTCGCCAGGCGGCCATCGCACAAGTTGCGGCAATCGAGCCCGACGAATCTCTCTACGGCCTGTTCGATCTGTCGACTGGCTCCGTAGAGACTGCATCCGAATGCGATAGCAGTGATCCAGCGGCGGAAATTCTCATGGTCGACGGACCCCGCAGTCCTCCCGGCTTCGCCCATGGTGGCGGAGCGGGCGGTGGAGGTGGCCCCGCTCAGGACCACGAGGAGTACCAGCCCGAGACACTCGACTCTCTGCAGAGAGAAGAGCTTCGCCGCAGGAACATGGATGCCCTGCATACTCCCATTGTGGGAGAAACCCCCGAGGCTCGCGCCTTGGAGGAGGCACGTTTGGCCAATGTGGCTGAACGCGCTCGTCTGGAGAACCTTCAACGAGCACTCGACGAGCGTGCGCGGCAACGAGTCCCCGAAGCCAGTCGACGTCGACTCTTCCCGCCGACTCAGGTATACCGCACGCCAATTCAGAATTTAGCAGCTGCAACCCGTATAGCAGAGTCCATCCAGCCTTCACAGTCGGAAGCTGGGAGAGGCTTGATGCAGATCAGAGATTTGCTCCGAGCAGCAGGGGACCAGAACTCAGCCGTGTCGCAGTCGCGCAACAGAATTCACAGTCGATCCGTCGCTGCGAATACGGTTCAGTCGGCTCACAGTCCCAGATCGCCTCCACGGCGGGAAGGGCGCGACAACCGGCGAGATCAGTATGGAGACCGACATGACCGAGATGACAGGCGTCGAGTGCCCGTTTCCCCTCCGAGGGAAGGGTCTTACGCTCCTCGGCGACAAGATGACAGGCGTCAGTTCAGTGCGGGGCGAAGAGTTCCAGTCGACCCCAGGGAACCAGGCTTCGATGCGCGATCCATTATCGTGCAAAGCTTGGTCGACCGGAACAGAGCCCATCGAGATGGACCCGAGAGAGATGCACCCACAAGCAGTCGAGTGCATGTTTCTGGACCAGAGTGTTTTAGCAGGGCTGTCAGAGCCGCAGTGATTCCCCCCAATTTCAGGTTGGCGACAAGAGTCAGCAAATTCACTGGGGAGTCCAAGCCTGAAACTTGGCTTGAGGACTACCGAGTGGCTGTTCAGATTGGTGGTGGGAACGACAAGGTGGCCATGAAGCATTTGCCCCTCATGCTGGAAGGTTCAGCCAGAGCGTGGTTGAATCAGTTACCTCCTAGCAGTATTTACACTTGGGAAGATTTGTCCCGAGTGTTCATCAGAACTTTTGAAGGAACTTGCAAGCGACCAGCTGGTTTGACAGAGCTGCAAGTTTGTGTGCAGAAGACCAATGAGACTCTCAGAGAGTACATTCAGAGGTGGATCACTCTGCACCATACTGTGGAAAATGTGTCTAATCATCAAGCAGTCTGCGCCTTCAAAGATGGCGTCAAGAACAGGGAATTGAGTCTGAAGTTTGGTCGAACCGGGGACATGACCCTGAGTCGAATGATGGAGATTGCTACCAAGTATGCCAATGGCGAGGAAGAGGACCGACTCCGAAGCGGCAAGTATAAGCCAAGTCAGTCGGAGAAGGGAAATTCCAGTCGGAAACAGAAGCGGAAAGCCGAGCCAGCAGCTCCTGGAGAGGCCCTGGCCGTGACTCAGGGAAAGTTCAAAGGGAAGCCAAAAGGATCATGGAATCCTAAGAAAGTAAAGGATAAAGAAGGAAACGACGTGATGGATATGTCGTGCCACATCCACACGAAGAAAGATGAAGAGGGCAACATTATTTACCCAAAGCACACCACTCGCCAGTGTCGACTCCTGATCCAGCAGTTTCAGGGAAAACAGTCTAAGGACAAGGAGAAAGAGTCAGACAAGGCCGGAGACAAAGAGGACAGTGAGGAAGAATATCCGCATATCAACTCCACTCTGATGATCTTCGCGGATGTGGAAAGCAAGAGTCGACTGAAAGTCATTAACTGTGAGGTGAATATGGTTGCCCCAGCAAAACCAAGTTATCTAAAATGGTCCCAAACACCCATCACATTCGACCAATCTGATCACCCAACTCATATTGCCACCCCTGGGAGGCAAGCTTTGGTAGTCGATCCAGTTGTCGAAGGCACTCGACTGACGAAAGTGCTGATGGACGGTGGCAGTGGGCTGAACTTGTTGTATGCTGACACACTGAAGGGAATGGGCATCCCGATGTCCCGACTGAGCACTAGCAACATGAGTTTCCACGGAGTCATACCAGGGAAGAAAGCCAACTCACTCGGCCAAATAGCTCTGGACGTAGTTTTTGGCGACTCAAAACATTTTCGCAAGGAAAAGTTGACCTTTGAGGTTGTGGATTTTCAGAGCACGTACCACGCCATTTTGGGGAGGCCTGCCTACGCACGGTTCATGGCTCGACCATGTTACGTGTACCTCAAACTGAAAATGCCAGGTCCCAAAGGGGTGATCACTGTCACTGGCGATCGGAAAAAGGCAGAAGAGTGCTTTCAGAAGGGCTCGAAGATTGCCGATTCCCAGGTGACAGCGGTCGAGTTCGAAGAATACAAGCAAAACGCAGATCCGAGTGATTTGTTGCGATCCAAGAAACCAGCCACAGAGTCTGCATTTTAGTCGTCTGGTGAGACCAAGCCTGTTCACATTCACCCGACTGACCCCAATGCAGCCCTGACCCACATCTCCACGACACTCGACCCAAAATAGGAAGAAGCGCTCATCTAGTTCCTCCGTGAGAACTGGGACATTTTTGCATGGAAGCCAGCTGACATGCCAGGTGTTCCCAGGGGACTGGCTGAGCATCGCCTCAGAGTCGACAAATCAGCAAAACCAGTCAAAGAGCATCTTCGGCGGTCCGCCGTCCAGAAGAGAAAAGCTATTGGTGAGGAAGTGGCTCGACTGTTGGCGGCAGGATTTATCCGAGAGATATACCACTCCGAGTGGCTCGCCAATGTCGTCATGGTTCCCAAGAAGGACAAATCACTCCGCATGTGCATTGACTTCAAGCACATCAATCGGGCCTGCCCGAAAGATCATTTTCCTCTCCCTCGCATAGATCAAATTGTTGACTCGACCGCAGGATGTGAGAGATTGTCTTTTCTAGACGCATATTCCGGGTATCATCAGATCCGTCTGTATGGACCCGACGAAGTAAAAACAGCTTTCGTCACTCCATTCGGGTGCTTCTGTTATATCACCATGCCATTCGGCCTCAAGAATGCCGGAGCCACATTTATGCGTATGATTCAGAAGTGTCTTCTCACTCAAATCAGTCGGAATGTGGAAGCATATATGGATGATATTGTCGTTAAGTCGCGAAAAGGTTCCGACCTGCTTGCTGACCTCGCCGAAACATTTGCCAACCTCAGAAGGTACGATATCAAGCTCAATCCATCGAAGTGCACATTCGGAGTTCCTGGTGGAAAGTTACTCGGTTTCCTCGTTTCCGAGCGAGGGATCGACGCTAATCCAGAGAAGATCGGCACTATTCTCTGAATGAAATGCCCTGTGCGAGTGCACGATCTCCAGAAGCTTACTGGATGCTTGGCCGCATTAAGTCGATTCATCTCACGACTCGGTGAAAAGGCATTGCCTCTTTACCGACTGATGAAGAAGGCAAACAAGTTCGAGTGGACTCCAGAAGCTGATGCAGCGTTTGCCGAGCTAAAAGCTCTGCTCTCCACCCAGCCGGTGCTTGCTTCTCCAATCAGCAAAGAGCCTTTGTTGCTTTATATTGCAGCCACAGGACAAGTCGTCAGTACAGTACTTACGGTCGAGCGGGAAGAAGAAGGAAAAGCCTTCAAAGTTCAGCGCCCGGTGTATTATTTGTCGGAAGTCTTGACTCCATCCAAGCAGAGATATCCTCATTATCAGAAGCTTGTGTATGGAATATACATGACCACGAAGAAAGTTGCTCATTATTTCTCTGATCATTCTATCACAGTCGTCAGCGACGCCCCACTATCAGAGATTCTGCACAACAGAGATGCAACTGGTCGAGTGGCGAAATGGGCGATCGAACTTCTTCCCCTTGATATCAAGTTTGAGGCAAAGAAAGCCATTAAGTCCCAGGCAATAGCAGATTTCCTCGCCGAGTGGATTGAACAACAGCAGCCGACTGAAGTTCACTCAGAGCATTGGACCATGTTCTTCGATGGCTCTAAGATGCTGAATGGTTCTGGTGCTGGGGTTGTTCTGGTTTCCCCCAGAGGAGATAAGCTTAGATATGTGCTCCAGATTCACTTTGATTCCTCCAACAATGAGGCAGAGTATGAGGCCCTTTTATATGGATTGCGCATGGCCATCTCACTCGGCGTCTGTCGCCTGATGGTTTATGGTGATTCAGATTTAGTGGTCAACCAGGTGATGAAGGAGTGGGACGTGAGAAGCCCAGCCATGACTGGATACTGCAATGCAGTGAGGAAGCTGGAAAAGAAGTTCAAGGGGTTGGAGCTCCATCACATCCCCCGACTGAAAAATCAAGCAGCAGATGATCTGGCAAAGATAGGTTCCAAAAGAGAAGCCATTCCGAGTGGTGTGTTTTTGGAGCATATACACACACCGTCAGTTAAAGAAGATCCCTTCACAGAGGAAGCTCCACAGCCCAAGAGTGCCACTGATCCGACCGAGGTTGAGGTCCCAGCAGTGGTCGACTTGGTCATGGAGGTTTTAGTGGTCACTCTCGACTGGACAATTCCCTATATCGCGTATATCCTGAGAAAAGAGCTCCCAGAGGATGAGGAAGAGGCTCGGCAGATCGTCCGTCGATCCAAAGCCTTCACCGTTATCAAAGGACAGCTGTATAGAGAAAGCCCGACTGGGGTTGGTCAAAAATGCATAACGCCAGAAGAAGGTCGAATCATTCTCAATGATATCCACTCGGGGACCTGTGGTCACCATGCGTCCTCTCAGACCATTGTTGCCAAAGCATACCGAGGTGGATTTTACTGGCCAAGGGCGAATGATATGGCAAAGGAAATAGTGGACAAGTGCGAAGGATGTCAGTTCTACTCCAATATGTCACACAAGCCCGCGTCAGCTCTGAAGACCATTCCACTCGTCTGGCCGTTCGCAGTATGGGGGTTGGACATGGTCGGTCCCTTGAGAACAGGTCGAAGTGGTTTCACGCACGTACTGGTCGCAGTCAACAAGTTCACAAAATGGATCGAGGCTAAACCAATCAAGAATCTTGACGCCGGTACTGCAGTTACCTTCATCAGGGAGCTGACGTTCAGATATGGGGTTCCGCACAGCATCATTACGGATAATGGGTCGAACTTTGACTCGGAAGAATTCAAGGATTTCTGCAACGCTCAAGGCACACGAGTCGACTATGCTTCAGTCGCTCATCCCCAGTCAAATGGACAAGCGGAGCAAGCCAATGGCTTAATCCTCAAGGGTTTAAAACCCCGACTGATGCGTGATCTCAAGCACGCGGCTGGAGCATGGGTCGACGAACTTCCCTCGGTGCTTTGGGGTTTGCGGACCACACCCAATCGGTCGACTGGAAGAACTCCATTCTTTTTGGTCTATGGAGCTGAAGCAGTCTTGCCGAGTGATCTTCTTCACAATGCTCCCCGAGTTGAACTCTACAACGAAGCAGAAGCCGAGCAAGCGCGTCAGGACGCAGTCGACCTTCTAGAGGAAGAAAGGGAGATGGCTCTGATCCGATCGACCATCTATCAACAAGACTTGCGTCGCTTTCACGCCAGGAATGTGAGGGGTCGAGCCTTCCAAGAAGGAGATCTAGTTCTCCGAGTGGATCAGCAGAAACAGCATAAGCTCGCTCCTTCTTGGGAAGGACCCTTCATCGTCACCAAAGTTCTCCACAACGGGGCATACCGTCTCTACAACGTCGAACACGACATCGAAGAGCCCCGACCTTGGAATGCGGATCTGCTCCGCCCGTTTTACACTTAAAAGTTTTCCACTCGGATGAGTTGTAATAAAATACTTCTGTAGTTCATGGATCTCGAAATAATAGTGCCATAATTCCTTCATAATTTTTGTCACTTTTTCCCCCAGTGGGTGGTTTAGTCGCGAATCCGTTTCGCCTAAGTTTGTACAAATCCTACCGAGTGGTAAGCCAGACTTCCACTCGGAGGCTTAGCCGCGAATCCGTTTCGCCTAAGTTATAAAAAATCCTACCGAGTGGTAAGCCTCACTTCCACTCGGAGGCTTAGCTGCAGCCCAGTGCTCGCCTAAGTTATAAAAAATCCTACCGAGTGGTAAGCCAGACTTCCACTCGGAGGCTTAGCTGCAGCCCAGTGCTCGCCTAAGTTATAAAAAATCCTACCGAGTGGTAAGCCAGACTTCCACTCGGGGGCTTAGCTGCAGCCCAGTGCTCGCCTAAGTTATAAAAATCCTACCGAGTGAAGAGCAAACCTCTCACTCGGGGGCTTAGCTGCAGTCCAAGTACTCGCCTAAGTTATAAAAAAATCCTACCGAGTGACAAGCCAGACTTCCACTCGGAGGCTTAGCTGCAGCCCAGTGCTCGCCTAAGTACCACATACGCTTGCAAGGAGGACGAGGTGCAGGTCGACTGCGACCCTTTCCTCTGAGCTACGCCATAAGTATAATGTGGGCTCGCAAAGAGGACGAGGTGCAGATAGACTGCGACTCTCTCCTCCGAGCTTCGCCACAAATACAATGTGAAAATCCTACCGAGTGAAGAGCAAACCTCTCACTCGGGGGCTTAGCTGCAGCCCAGCACTCGCCTAAGTTATAAAAAATCCTACCGAGTGAAGAGCAAACCTCTCACTCGGAGGCTTAGCTGCAGCCCAGCGCTCGCCTAAGTTATAAAAATCCTACCAAGTGAAGAGCAAACCTCCCACTCGGGGGCTTAGCTGCAGCCCAGCGCTCGCCTAAGTTATAAAAAATCCTACCGAGTGAAGAGCAAACCTCTCACTCGGGGGCTTAGCTGCAGCCCAGCGCTCGCCTAAGTTACAAAAAATCCTACCAAGTGAAGAGCAAATCTCTCACTCGGAGGCTTAGCTGCAGCCCAGCGCTCGCCTAAGGAATAAGTCGACTGAAGTGGACACCTTGTTGTGAACCTGCAAAGGACAATTCGAACCAAGAGCAATCATATCCAAATATCAAATCCAAGTTTAGGTCGATACCTAAAGGAACCGAGAGTGCTCAGGCGCTAAGCCTGTTAAGGTTTACCGGTTACAATTCCACTCGGCATACCGAGGCAAATTTAAAGGGTCGGGCTTAAAGAAAAGTTTTTTACCCCTCCTGTGGAGCGCTGGAAGGAGCAACGAACTCGTCGAGGTCGATCCCGTCTGCGATCCGGGTAGCAGCAGCGATGAAAGTTTCCATGAAGGACCTGAAGTCATGTTTCTTGGTGTTGGCCACTCGGAGAGCCGCCAGCTTCTCTTCTCGCGCGTCCTTGCAGTGGACCCGGGCCAGACACAGGGCAACATCTGCGTCGCACCGAGCCGAGGACTTCTTCCACTCTTGCACACGGTCGGGGACCGCGTTTAGTCGAGCCATCAACGACTCGAGGTCATTCTGAAGTGTTGCCCCGGGCCAAAGCGTCGAGTCGATGCGAGAAGTGGCGGCCTTCAGCCTTGCAAAATAGTCCACAACAGCTGCAACGCGGGACTCCAGTCGGAAGACATTCATAGCAACTTCATCATTCACCGGGGAATTGACAGGGTCAAGGTTCGGCTCCAACTGGCTAGTCTCATCTTCAAAGTTCCGACAGAATTCTGCAAGGACAAAACGCCGAATCAAGACAATGGTCAAATGGAACATCACAGTTGAAAATGCTGGTCGAGTGAAAGGATTACCTTCGAGCATAAGGAACAATTTCTTGGCAAGACCACCCAGGAAGCTTTCCAGGTCATTCTTCTTCCCAGTCAATTGGTTGATCTTCTCAGTCAGGGTAGTCTTGTCAGCTTTCAGTCGGTCGACATCCTTGGAGGCAATTGCCAGAGCAGCTCTCAGATTGGTATTTTCCTGTTCAAGCTTGGTGACTGAAGCTAACTTCTCGTCAGCAAGCTTGGTCTTCTCAGCTAGCTCAAGGTCCTTCTTCTTCTGGGCCTCCCGCACCTTGTCTGCAAGTTGCAGCAAAGTCAGATTTTGAAACGAATGGAAGGAAAAAGGAGTCGTCGAGGTCTCACCGAACATACCTTTGGTCTCCTCCTTCGCCTTCGTCAGATTCTCCTGCACCAGCTTCAGATCCAGCTCGAGCTGAATGTGCTTCTGCTCTAGTTCTGTATAGCGAGCCGCAAGGTCACAAGATTTCTACGAAGAACCAATCGACAAAATATCAAAGGTGATTCACTTCTGAGTGGATAGGGAAAAATCATACGTTTCTAAGACTACAGTTGAATGCAAGCATTCAACCGTAGTCTCGGGGACTACACCCAGTGGGTGCACTCAGCGTGCCCCCACTAGTTCTGTTCAAGACAGAGTCGACCAGTCGACCCAAAAAAAAGAGACGTGCTCTTCAGACTGTAGTCGACTGCAAGCAGTCGACCACAGTCTCGAGGGCTACACCCAGTGGGTGCACTCAGCGTGCCCCCACTAGTTCTGTTCAAGACAGAGTCGACCAGTCGACCAGTCGGAAACCATTCGATCAAGTCGAATGATGAACAACCTTTACTTATAAAGCCTAAGGCCGACTGCCAGCAGTCGACCTTAGCCTTGGGGACTACACCCAGCGGGTGCACTCAGCGTGCCCCCGCTAACACGGAGTTTTTTATCGACACACCCAGTGGGTGATTGCTATGGATTTCAGAAATCAGAAAGAAAAAGTTTTGATAGCATATCCTAACAGAACAGGCGGTGGTCGACTGACCTGAACATTGTTTTGAAGGGCGGAGCTAGCGTCATAAGCTGCTTGGCTTGCATCCCGGACGATCTTCACCTGCTCCATCATAATCCCCGCTTGGCGTATCGCCTCCTTAGCAGCGCTGGCCTGGTCTTCTGGGACATGATGTGTTGTGAAGAGCGAAGGTTGGGCAGCACTCGACGAAGTGGGATGAGCACCTGTCAACGGCACCGCGAAAGACACGGTGTGTCGAGTGGGGTTATCCCCCTCCGTGACCACAGTCTCGGGCGCCGTCGCAGCCGGGGTTGCCGTACCAGTAGACGCCTTCTTGCTCATCATGCGCCTCAGCGGTTCTTCATCCTCATCATCATCATCCTCAGGAAGGGTGATAATGTCATGGGGTGGAGCTTCAGAAAAGGAATCAAAGTCAGAAATCATGAGTCAGTCGACTAAGGACAGAATTGAGAGTACAGTACCAGGATTTGAGGTTGCTGCGTCCTCCATCTCATGATCGTCAGCCTTGCCTGAGGTCTCAGAAGTTGCAGCACTGAAGTTCCAAAGAATCAGTCGACCAACTCAAGTATCAACCAGAGATAAAGCTTATACAAAACAAGAGAACGCAAGTAACATGTTTACCCGGATATGGTGGGGATGGACACCTTCATCTTCGGCAGGAGCTTGGTGGGTTTCGGCGGAGCCACCTTCGACTGCTTCGGAGCCCTTTCACTCGGCACCGAAGAAGCGGTCCGAGGGCGTTTGGTCGACTGCGAGGCAGTCGCCACCCCCTTACCGCATTCAGTCGCGGGGTCATGGACAAGCTTCGACCGCCTTTCCGAGCGCGGTGGTGCAACCTCTTCCTCCTCCTCCTCTTCATCCTCATCATCGTCGTCGTCATCATCGCCATCTTCGGCAGCGTCTGAATCCCACTCCTCCTGGCTCTCGCCTCCACTGGCTTCTCCCTCCTCAATCGGAGCCTGAGCTCCATTGGGCATTGAATACAGGTCGGTGAGGGCCTAGAAGACGTCAAGACAGAGATCAGTCGACCAAGTCGCAGAACATACAGAAACAAATTTGACAAATATACAATGGAAGGCAGAGCAAATATACCTTATTGGGAACGGTGTGATGGTCGAGTGGGGGAATCCTCCTGGATCCACGAGGATTGTCCTTGTTCCCAGTGACCGCAGCCATCCATCTTTCCACCGTGGCGTCGTCGACTGCTTCCGGGTGGACTCGAGTCTCGTCTTCAGTCCCGCAGTACAACCACATGCCATGGCTCCGGAACTGAAGAGGCTGGATCCGCCGCCGAAGGAAAACCTCGAGAAGGTCCATGCCAGTCACGCCGTCCCGAACCAACTGCACCACGCGATCCATCAACATCTTCACATCAGCCCTCTCCTCCGAAACCACCTTTAGAGAGGAGGGCTTGTTCACTCGACTCATGGTGAATGGGGGGAGTCCACTCGACTGCCCCGGCGTCAGCTTGTTCTGGCAGTAGAACCAAGTCGACTGCCAGCCCCTCACCGACTCGGGAAACGTCATAGTTGGGAAGGTGCTCTTGTTCCTCACTTGAATTCCCAGACCCCCGCACATTTGGACAACTTGGGTCTTCTCATCGCCTGGACTCGCCTTCTTCACGGTCTGAGAACGACACGTGAAGATGTGCTTGAACAAGCCCCAGTGCGGTCGACAGCCCAGGAAACTCTCGCACATGGATACGAACGCAGCAAGATACGCGATGGAGTTCGGAGTAAAGTGGTGGAGTTGGGCTCCAAAGAAGTTCAAAAAACCACGAAAGAAAATGCTCGGTGGCAAAGAAAATCCTCGATCAATATGAGTGGCCAGGAGCACACACTCACCCTCTTCCGGCTGAGGTTGCCACTCCTTCCCTGGAAGTCTTGCGGCGCCATGGGGGATCAGCCCGTCGTCGGCCATGTCGAGGAGATCCTTCTCCCTGATGGTCGACTGGATCCAATCTCCCTGGACCCAGCCCTTCGGCAGACGGGATCTCGACGAAGACCCACTGCGGCTGGTGGATCTCCCCTTCGCATTCCTGCCGCCGACGCCTTCTCCATCACCGACGCCTTCTTTGCGCGCTCCAGCGCCGCCGTCTTCTCCTTGACCATGGCTGCCGGTGAGGTGCGCGAGGGAGAGCTTTGCGGGGGCGAAAGCGAGCGCATTGGGCGGAGACGAGGGGAGCAAAAGAGAAAGAATGGAGCGATGTTCAGAAAACCCTCGCTGGTTGCATTTATAACATCCCTTCCGAGTGGATGACAGGTGGACCCAGGCAACCTAATCATATCCCAAAACAGTTGCATCGACACGATACGTGGTGGAAAAAGCGGCGCGGAGATCGAGGCGTCTATGTCCCATCCCATCCGAGCGCCACGATCCGTTCCGCTTCGCGCGCTCCCCCAAATTTCGTATCCCGTGGAATCCGCGGACGGCAGATCGGTCTGTCAGACGCGAGATTTCCTGCGATCCGTCGCTCGGGAACCAGCAAAGTCTAAAAGATCACTCGACGAAAGACAAGAATGGATCGAGTCGACTGAAGAAAAGTTGCTCGATTATCAACAAAGAAGATCTTAATCCAGAACAACGCATAGCCAGTATGCAAAAGTCAATCGGAAACAGCATCAACTCCTTCCTCATTCGAGCCTCAATCCATTCGGGGGCTAATGATGGATTCATGTACCTAGGGTAGGGTCATAGGCTTGACCTGAATGTCCTACCCAGGGACAGCCTCAGAAGAGATCACCTTCCAGTCGACCAACGAGGAATCCACTCGACTGACCAGAAGGACTCGACCATGGAGATTCACTCGACCATGAAGATACACTCGACCACCAGAAGGTCAGAAGGCACTCTGCACTGCAACGGCCTGTAATTGAATAGACTTAATGATAGTTAAGGCACTTTATGTGGGGCGTTACCAGTAACGCCCCAGACTTAATATGCTTTAAACCCTCTGTTACGTGGGCTGGCAGGGGTGCTGGCGTACTCTATATAAGCCACCCCCCTCCACAGGCAGAAGGGTTCGCACTCTTGTAACACCTATACACATAATCCACTCGACCGCCTCAGGGCTCCGAGACGTAGGGCTTTTACTTCCTCCGAGAAGGGCTTGAACTCGTACATCGCTTGTGTTTACAACCTCTCCATAGCTAGGACCTTGCCTCTCCATACCTACCCCCCACTCTACTATCAGACTTAGAACCACGACAGATTAGATTTAAGATTTATCGACTATCCCAACCTTACATGCGCAACCACTCTACCCTTATATGGGAAAGGGCATTATTGATTACCTAGACCGATACTAGCTTGGAGCCCGCATTACTAGTGACGGGAGAGTTGTTGGTGCGCTCTCTCGGGACGGGGTCGTGCCAAATAGGGCGGCCAAGAACATTTTTATGGGGCACCGGACACACCATTGGTACCCCGTGCCAGTATGTGATGAATATCGGAGCGATGCTCCACAATTTTAAGATGTGAAATGTTGGGTACGGGGGTTACTACCAATCGAGTGGACTCCATGTTAGTGTCGTCTAGGGAAAGGTAGTGATCGGGTGCTTACCCCGGGTACTTGAGGTACCGCGGGTCGTGGATGACACGGAAGTTCCCCGGATCTTGTGGGTAAAGTGTGCAACCTCTGCAGAGTGTAAAACTATTCGAATAGCCGTGTCCACGGTCAAGGACAGTTGGGCGGTGCTGCTTAAACTACGTCCAGAGTTTCACAACTGTGTGTGTGTGTGTGTGTGTTGATAAAATGAATTGGGTCAAGTCAAGGGACTTGACATGTTTGAGATGGGTTGGTGCCCACTCTATTTATGTTGGGTTGGTGCCCATTCTATTTATGTTGATATCTATAACCTGTTCTCATGGTTACTTGATTTCTCCTGATGCATGTCTTACAAGTTGTTGAACATGTCATTGCACTCAAAACTAGCTTTCCGCAAAAATTTACCTATATCATGCATTGTTGTGCCTTGAACCAAAACATGGGTTGCTTGCGAGTACATTCAAAGTACTCATTGGCTTGCCACTGGTTATTTAATTGACCAGGCATGGAAGAACCGGAGTTCGAAGAAGAGTTCTTTGGAGACGAACATGCGAACTCGGACGTTTCCCAGTCAGAATGCCTGTAGGGTTAAGGCAGATGGCATGGGTTCTACTTATCGACGAAGATTTCCGCTGCTTGTGTTTCATTTGATGTTCAGCCCTTAAGGCTTTATCAATGTAAGACTTGACCATAATGGTCATAATTTGTGTAAGACGGTATGTATGGATGTAAGACTCTTGTTATTCAGCTTCTGTGTGTTCAGTGAGCATTGATCTCTGGGATCACTGTACACGTGCATTCGGTGATCTCGACTCATGAGTCGGGGTCCCCACATATGCGGTGATCAGAAATAAGCACGGATGGATCATGGTATCAGGACTTCGGTCAAAGTTACCTGGGAAGCTGAAAATATTCCGGGGTAGTCAGCCGTAATGGCGACCAAAGCATTGTCGATGCTAAGTTGGTGGAACACCCCATCGATCAGCTCCACCTTTATATCCAGATCCTCTTCGGAGGCCGGATCGAGGGACCGTTCTGGATCCTCGGGTTGTGGAGGCGGGTTGTGTATATCCTCTACATCCCGGCGCAGTTCCTGCATCGAAATCACAAAATGAGATACTTAACCATGGGAATGGGGATCGGATAGGCAAAAAAGAAGTGTCCGCTTACCCAGCTTCGAGGATTGTTCATAGAAAATCCGCTCAGTGGACTAACACGGAGAAAATCCTCCTTTTCTCCTTCGTACAGGCCGGACAAAATCTTCACCAGATCTGCGACCGATCCCGGCCCCTTACGGCCGTGGCGGGTGGCATCATCCTCCCTGTTGAAATCCCACATGGGGTGGCCCCTATACTGGAGCGACTGCACCCCCTGCATAATGCATGTGGCCATGACTCCGATCATGGTCAATCCGGAATGAGCCAATAATCTTATTCGGCCCATCAGGTAAAGGACGTCCCTGTCATTCTCCCGTTGAGGGCTCCGCGGACGCCAACTTAGGCGTTTCTTCAGAGGAGCATTACTGAACTCCGGGAGGCCGATCCGAACTGGGTCCAGTAGCGAGGCATCCTCTATATAAAACCATTCTGAAGGCCAGTCTTCGGACGCCTTCTTTGGGGTTCCGGATAGATATCCGGTCCCGGCGATGCGCCATAGTTCGGCTCCGCCCACTTGATATATTGACCCCTCATGAGAACGGGGTACAAGGCAGAATAATCTCTTCCACAATGCAAAATGAGCCTTGACGCCCAAGAACAGCTCGCAAAGGGCCACGAAGCCCGCGATGTGCAGAATGGAGGCAGGCGTAAGGTGGTGCAGCTGGAGGCCGTAGAACTCCATGAGCCGCCGGAGAAACGGATGTATTGGAAATCCAAGTCCTCTTATTAGATAAGAGACAAAGCATACCCGCTCTCCTTTGGAGGGATTGGGGACTCTCTCCGCCTGCTTTCCGCCCTTGTAGGTGGCGAGTCCGGCTCGAACCGGGACCATGAAGGCCGGGGGAAGAAATCCCTTGGTTTGAAGCGTCGCTAGCTCGTTGTGCGGGACCGAGCATCTCTCCCAATCTCCAGGCTGAGGGCTGGGAGCGCGAGAGGAGGAGCCGCGTTGACTGTCCATGATGGAATGGATTTTTTGTCAGAGGCGCTCCAATGAATGCTCGCGGAGGGAGGATGGTGTGATTCGGATCTAGATCCCCGTCCCTTTTATAGGTGGCTCATTTGCGTAGCTAGGGGGGAAGTGTAAAAATACCCTGGCTTTTCGCATTCGTTCGACACATGGAAGATGGCCATTATTGGGCGTGGAAGCCAAGGAGCACGGCATTTATAAGAAGCCGGACACTATTCGACAGGTACATGGAATTTGGCGAAGAACCCGCCTCGCAATGCCGAAGACATTCTACGCGCCGGACTCATCGTCATTGAAGCCTGGTTCGGGGGCTACTGAGGGAGTCCTGGACTAGGGGGTGTCCGGATAGCCGAACTATCATCTTTGGCCGGACTCCAAGACTATGAAGATACAAGATTTAAGACTCCGTCCCGTGTCCGGATGGGACTTTCCTTGGCATGGAAGGCAAGCTTGGCAATACGGATATGTAGATCTCCTACCATTATAACCGACTCTGTGTAACCCTAGCCCTCTCCGGTGTCTATATAAACCGGAGGGTTTTAGTCTGTAGGACGAACAACAATCATACCATAGGATAGCTTCTAGGGTTTAGCCTCATTGATCTCGTGGTAGATCTACTCTTGTACTACCCATATCATCAATATTAATCAAGCAGGAGTAGGGTTTTACCTCCACCAAGAGGGCCCGAACCTGGGTAAAAACATCGTGTCCCTTGTCTCATGTTACCATCCGCCTAGACGCATAGTTCGGGACCCCCTACCCGAGATCCGCCGGTTTTGACACCGACATCGTGGAAAGGTCCTCTTCCGAAGGTATGTCATCCAAATCTTACCGTTTTTGATTTAGTTAAGCCGGATTCATGGATCATTGTCAAGCGGAAGAAGAATGCTCACCGGGCGGTGGCCGGATCGGAGCCGCGGACGCCAGTTTTGGCAATGTCCGAAATTCAAGATCTCAGGATCGCTGAGGCTCGGGAGCAGCGTTTGAAACTTTTGCTAGGCCGAGAGGGGCTGGTTTTGCATGCTCGTAGGCCGGCTCAGGTCGGGCCGGGGCTAGCTAAGTATGAGGCCCAGCCTAGCCCGGGTCCGACCGGTTTTTCCATCGATGATGTGTGCTCAGAGAAGGACGCGGTCAGTGGGCCGGGAGTCCCTGGGTATGAGGCCCAGTGTCGACCGTTACTGATCGCTATCGAGGGCGATGTGGTTCCGTTTCCTCGTTCGTCGTCCTGTCTCTAGCCGCCTGGTAGGGTTCATCGTTGTCTAAGTCCAAATTTGAGATCGGCTGGGGTTGCGAGGGCTCGTCGCATTCCACCGCTTCGTCCGATCGCGGGTCGTGGAGGACCCTTGCCACCAGGGAAGAAGAATGTGCTGCCTCAGGGGTCCGACCGCCTTGGGCAGCAGGGCAACGGCGGAGGTCGCGGCGCTGGGCTGCCGCCTGCTGCGGGGGCAGGGCTGCTTCCCATGGCCACGGGCAGTGGCCGCGGTGCTACGCTGCCGGCAACAGGGTCTGTGCGCGGGGGAGCAAACGCCCATCCCACTGGTAAGGGCGCGGTTCCGGTTGGGACTGCGGTTGGCCGGGGTGGCGTCTTGCCCGGTCCTAGACCGACGACGCCAACTCCAGTGGGCCTGCAGCCACCGACGCCTGCTCCGGTGGGTTAGAGGCCGCCGGCGCCGGGTGCAGCGAGCAATGCGGGCCGGGGAGGCGCTGCGCCGAGGCCGCATGCACCGGGGCTGTTGGGCGGCCAGCCGAGGCCAGCGCCGCCTCCTCACCTCGTAACCATGCCTACGCAAAATAGAGACGGAACGGTGCAGCAACAGGCACGTCCGCCGACTCAAGTCACGGCTGCGCCTTAGGGTCAGTGGGGTGACGATGGGGTCAATGCGTATGGAGTTCGTAAACACCGTGGATCCTCGTCGACTGGTGGTGGTCGAGGCCATGCTTGGCAGAGCGATGGCTCGGCGGAGCGCCTGTTCATGGCGCCCCCAGGAGGTTTTGTTGAGGGGGCGTCTGGCCCTGGTTTCCGGCCGCGGGGTGGTTTCCGCGATCATCATGGTGGGTGTGGGGTTCGAGGTGGCCGGTACCGCCCATGACCACTGATATAATTTTTGATTGCTCCATGCTACTTTATCTACTGTTTTAAGCAATATTGGGCTTTATTATCCACTTTTATATTATTTTTGGGACTAACCTATTAACTGGAGGCCCAGCCCAGATTTGTTGTTTTATGCCTATTTCAGTGTTTCGAGGAAAAGGAATATCAGACGGAGTCAAAACAGAACGAAATCAACTAGAGAAGTTATTTTTGGAAGGAAACCCACCTGATGGACTTGGACCCCACGTCAGAAGATACGGGAGGTGCTCACGAGGGTGGGGGGCGCGCCCACCCCCCCGGGCGTGCCCCCTGCCTCGTGGGGCCCCCGTAGCTCCACCGACGTACCCCCTGCATCCATATATAAATACATACCCTAAAACTTCCAGAACAGAAGATAGATCGGGAGTTCCGCCGCCGCAAGCCTCTGTAGCCACCAAAAACCAATTGGGACCCTGTTCCGGCACCCTGCCGGAGGGGGATCCCATCACCGGAGGCCATCTTCATCATCCCGGCGCTATCCATGACGAGGAGGGAGTAGTTCACCCTCGGGGCTGAGGGTATGTACCAGTAGCTATGTGTTTGATCTCTCTCTCTCTCTCATGTTCTCTCTCGTGTTCTATGGCGCGATCTTGATGTATCCCGAGCTTTGCTATTGTAGTTGGATTTTGTGATGTTTCTCCCCCTCTACTCTCTTGTGATGAATTTAGTTTCCCCTTTGAAGTTATCTTATCGGATTGAGTCTTTATGAGAACACTTGATGTATGTCTTGCTGTGATTATCTGTGGTGACAATGGGATATCATGTGCCACTTGATGTATGTTTTGGTGATCAACTTGCGGGTTTCGTGACACTTGGGAACCTATGCATAGGGGTTGGCACACGTTCTTGACTCTCCGGTAGAAACTTTGGGGCACTTTTTGAAGTACTTTTATGTTGGTTGGATGAATCTGAGATTGTGTGATGCATATCGTATAATCATGCCCACGGATACTTGAGGTGACAATGGAGTATCTAGGTGACATTAGGGTTTTGGTTGATTTGTATCTTAAGGTGTTATTCTAGTACGAACTCTTTTATAGATCGATCTGAACGAATAACTTTGTGGTGGTTACGTACCCGACCATAATCTCTATGTTTGTTCTCCGCTATTAGTGGCTTTGGAGTGACTATTTGTTGCATGTTGAGGGCTTGTTATATGATCTATCTATGTTATTATTGTTGAGTGAACTTGCACTAGTGAAAGTATGAACCCTAGGCCTTGTTTCCTATCATTGCAATACCGTTTACGCTCATGTTTACCACTTGTTACCTTGCTGTTTTTATTATTTCAGATTACAAAAACCTATATCTACTATCTATTTTGCACTTGTATCACCATCTCTTCGCCGAACTAGTGCACCTATACAATTTACCATTGTATTGAGTGTGTTGGGGACACAAGAGACTTTTTGTTATTTGGTTGTAGGGTTGCTTGAGAGAGACCATCTTCATCCTACGCCCCCTACGGATTGATAAACCTTAGGTCATCCACTTGAGGGAAATTTTCTACTGTCCTACAAACCTGTGCACTTGCAGGCCCAACAACGTCTACAAGAATAAGGTTGTGTAGTAGACATCAACCGCCTATTCCGCCTGTGATTGATCTGATGGTGGTTGATGGGGCTGTTGAGCAGCAGGTTTTGACTGGCCAAGCTTTGGAGGTGGTTTCGGTGCTTGCCAATGCTGAGCTACCCGGGAATAGTTTGGGGGTGTCTGTGTCTCTAGAGGATTCTTCTAGGGCTGAGTCTGACAGAGCTTCCAAATATGCGTGCAAGAAAGAGAATATGCTCTGTTATTGTTGTGGTGGTAAGGGACATTTTATTGCTGAGTGTGTGTCCGAGCTGTGTGGCACTTGTGGCAAACCGGCACACGATTCGGGGGACTGTCCGCTTCTGAGAGAGCGGGCTCCATCACTGATGATGTATGGAGTGTACTGTGCCGAACTTACGTTCTTTGAATCTCCAACAGAGATGGAGGTTCCTGACGAGACGTTGAGTTTGACGACTGGGTTAGTTAAAATTGCTAGAGGAGAGGTTTCGGAGGCACAGATTGCTCAGAGGCTTAAGGAGTTAGCCCCTGGGGATTTCTGGTGGGAGCTTGCTAGTGTTGAGAACAAGCTGTTTCGGGTTGAGTTCCCGTCAGTTGAGGACCTTCAGAGACTTCTGAGTTTCGGGATGTGCAAGGTGCCAGGTACTGATGGTGTGCTTGAGTTTCAGGAGTGGAAGAGGGTTGAGCCTACGGGCACGCCTCTGACTCAGGTTTGGTTGCGATTCTATGGGGCTCCATCCAAGCAGATGCAGGATGCCCGGGTCGTGGCCAGTTTGGGTATCATGGTGGGCAGACCAGAGCGCGTGGATATGGACTTTCCCAGAGCCCACGGGATTGCCCATTTACTGGTCAGTGTGCTGAATATCGAGTTCGTTCCTGAGGTGGTTAAGTGGGCATATCGAGGACACATATATAACCTTGTCATTGAGTTCGAGGATGAGAGTCTGTTTGCCGAGGCGGCCAACGGGTCTGATACTGATATGCACGAGGATGATGATAGTTCGGCACTTAAGGAGGCACCAGTAGCTGACAGTGGACGTGAGTTGTCCACTCCGCAGGGTGCTGACTCTCACACGTCTGTGGATGGGACGGCTACTCCTTCTATGGTGCCTATGACTACTCTCAGATTCGGTTCTTTCGAGCCGGCATCTGCACCCCCGAGACTGTGGAGTGATCGGGTGGAGTCGGATGAGGTGATCGAGCACTCGCTTCCGGTTCTGGAGTTTGAGGAGCCTGTGATTCCTCTTTTGGGGGAGTCACCGATCTCTATCAGGGCTGAGGCGGAGGAGCTCGTTCTGCAGGAGAGAGTCTGAAGATGGTGACTTTGGACTCCTCCCCTGCGGCCGCGTTTATGCAGGTGCAGCCGCTGATGCCTGCTGCTGATGGGGGCGTGGGGCAGGTGGCCTCGGTTCCCTCATCAGGGCCTGCGATGGGTGAGCTTCCGATGGTGCAGACTGATTCTTTGGGACAGACGCCGAGGGTGCTAGACCAGGCACCTTCCTCCCTTTTTACCGGGCCGGCGACGCTGGCGCCGGAGTCGCGTCTCGGAGAGGACTCGGGGCAGGTGGCCTCGGGGTCCTCTTCTCTTGTGGCGCCCAGAGGGGCTTGCTCGCCGATGGCGCCGGTGCCGCCTGTTGGCCCTTGGGCTGGAGTGGATGGGGAGCTCGGGCAGGAGGCAATAGCTCCACCTTCCCCCAGCTTGGTGCACTCCAGTAGAGCTTCTCGGGAGGAGGTGATTGCTTTTGGTGGTATCCCGGATCCGGTCTCTGAGGGGCGATGGTTGAGTAGACGTCTCCAGGACCATCCGGAAGTGGACGACATTCAGCAGTGGTGCGCTATGAGGGCGGCCAAGCTTTGTGACGTGGAGGTCACTACTGGTATGTCCGTCAATACTTCTAATTCTATTTTGCATTTTTCCAATGATGAGATTATAAATAATGCAAATAAGCTAGGAATTTCACTAGGTAGTAATGATAGTGAAATTTCAAACTCGGTTAATGATATTCTAGATTTAGAGGCCGAGTGGGCGCTTGAGATGATTCGTAACTTAGCTGCGGTTAAACCCATGAATAACTCCGAGATTGATGCTTTGGGGGTCAGGGTGCTAGATAATTTTTGTCCGGATCTTGCTCATTCGTCTCCTGAGCCTGAGGAGGAGGATGAAAGAGTGGACTTTGTAGAAGTGCGCGCCTCTGAGACTGGTTGTGAGGACCAGCTGGAGAGTTTCCATATTCCTAAATGCAAATGGAAGCGGAAGATTTACCCAGTCTCCGTTGTGCGTAGGAGCACGCGGATTAGAACGGCTAAAAAATTCCATGACGAGATATGAAAGGAATCTTTTGGAATAGCAGAGGTCTGAAAGACTTGGCTAAAAGAAGGTTTCTTGCCGAGGCTTCTATTGAACATAAGTTGGACTTTATTGCTTTATCGGAAACTGGTAGAGCGGACTTTTCGCCTCAATTTCTCAATACGCTCTCGGGAGGTATTGAGTTTGATTGGCATTGTCTACCGCCGCGAGGAAGATCGGGTGGGATTTTACTCGGAGTTAGATGTGATTCGCTAGAAGTCCGAAGCGTGGTCATGGGGGATTTTGCTGTTAAGTTTAGGGTAAGGTCGAAGACCGATGGGTTTAACTGGGCTTTGGTGGCGGTATATGGAGCCGCACAGCCCGAGCTTAAACCGGATTTTTTGGCTGATCTGGTTAGGATTTGCGGTTCAGAACAATTGCCTATCCTAGTGGGGGTGATTTTAATATCATCAGAAGGCGTGATGAGAAGAATAATGATAATTTCGACGGCAGATGGTCGTTCATGTTTAACAAATCATTGAAAGCCTGGATCTGCGTGAGATAGAGCTTTTAGGTAGGAAGTTCACCTGGGCTAACGCCCTACCAAATCCGACGTTTGAAAAGCTGGATCGGGTACTGGCTAGCGTCGAATGGGAACAGAAATTCCCATGTGTAATAGTCCAGGCACTTACTCGTGGTATTTCTGATCATATGCCTTTATTCCTTGACTCGGGGGAGGCCACCCATGTGGGAAATAAGGATGTTTTCTCGTTCGAGCTTGCGTGGTTTGAGAGACAAGGTTTCTTAGATCTCGTAGCCAGAGAATGGGCTAAGGATGCAGGAGGGAGAACTGCACTTGAGCGTTGGCAGAATAAAATTAGGCACTTGAGAAGTCTCCTACGTGGGTGGGCTAAACATCTCGGTGGGGTCTATAAGATTGAGAAGGAACAGCTCCTTTCACTTATTCAGTCCCTTGATGTATAAGCCGAGACCATGATCCTGCCAGCCTCGGAGCTTCAGGCCAAGCTCGATGCGGAAATGAGGCTGAAAGAGCTCCTTTGTGAGGAAGAATTAAAGTGGGCGCTTCGGGCTAAGGTCTGAAGGGTCGTCCAGGGGGACGCAAACACACAATTTTTTCACATGATTGCCAATGGTAAGCATAGAAAGAAGAGGATCTTTCAGCTTGAACAAGATGAGGGAACGATTCTTGGTCAGGAAAACTTAAAGCTTTATATTACTGAGTATTACAAGCAACTGTTTGGGCCTCCAGAGGAGAACTGTGTGTCGCTGGATGAGTCAAGGATTGAGGATGTGCCTCAACTGACGGTTGTTGAGAATGATATCTTAATTGCTCCTTTTTCTGAGAAAGAGGTATATGAGGCCATTTCCCAGATGAAGAATAATAAGGCTCCTGGCCCGGATGGTTTCCCGGCAGAGTTTTACAAGAAGTGTTGGCACATTATTAAAGGAGATCTATTGCCTTTCTTCAATGATCTATTCGCTGGCCAGTTTCACCTTTTCCAGCTGAATTTTGGAACGATAACACTTCTTCCCAAAAAGACAGAGGCAGTGCGAATTGAGCAATTCCGGCCAATCTGTCTTCTTAATGTTAGTTTCAAAAAATTTACCAAGGTCGGGACGAATAGGCTCACACAGATTGCGCATACTGTGGTGCAACCTACTCAATCTGCTTTCATGCCGGACAGGAACATCCTTGAAGGGGTGGTGGTCCTGCATGAAACGCTCCATGAGATTCACACAAAAAAACTGGATGGAGTGGTTTTTAAGGTGGATTTCAAGAAAGCGTACGATAAAGTCAAATGGCCTTTCCTTCAACAGGCATTACGTACGAAGGGTTTTGATGAAGCTTGGCGACGCCAAGTAGAATCCTTCACGCAAAAAGGGAGTGTTGGAATTAAAGTGAATGATGATATAGGTCATTTTTCCAGACACACAAGGGACTGAGACAAGGTAAACCAATGTCTCCTATCCTGTTCAACATTGTCATTGATATGTTGGCAATCTTGATAGGTCGGTGTAAGGGCATTTGTATCCCTTAAGTGTTTTGGTGATTGATGACAATGCTTTTGCGGACTAATCGTGTGCCCTGAGTTTCTCAGATACTTCATCACTAGGCACGAGACAATTCGGTGCCCCTCGGAGACTATTGAAGTCGGCGTTGTTCTACGTTTCTCTTTGGTGGATTTGAGTCATAGGAGAGCCGTACTATTAAGAGGGGGTCCGCGACGGAAAGGTTTGGGTGGAATAAACACGTACACTTGTCCTACCTTTCCTTGAACCTTGGAGCATCTCTTCGTTATCCTAGTTGTGCCTAAATCTGACGGCTACTACTTGCAGTAGTACCGCAAGTACCTGTGGTAGTACCGCTGTGGGTATTGGTAGTATCGCTCCTCTGGAGCCTTAGTACCGTGGCTCCCAGGCCTAGTGCCGCTCCGGTATGGTAGTGGGGGCAGATGTAATTTTTTACATCCGCGCCACCACGGTAGTACCGCTCGTCCTGCACGGTAGTACCGTGGGATCCCACGGTAGTACCGCTCCCCAGGATTCGTAGTACTGTGGCCCTCCTACCTAGTACCGCGGTGTCACGGTAGTAGGAGCGGATGTAATTTTTTACATCCGCGCCTCAACGGTAGTACCGCGCCTCGTGCGCGGTAGTACCGCGTCGGATTTTTGCACTGCCGGCGCGGTACTACCGCGTCAGATTTTTGCACTGCCTCATTTTCAGCGGAAGTAGGCACGGATGTAATTTATTTCATCCTCGCTATTCGTAGGCAATGACTTTCCTGCCTTGCGGTAGTACCGCAAGGGGGAGCGGTAGTACCGCGCAAGCGGTAGTACTGCACCCAAGTTAGGCAAGTCCCGGCCTCTGCTGCTATCGCGGAAGTACCGTGGTCCGCCACGGTAGTACCGCGCGGCCTTGCGGTAGTACCGCGCCCCTGGAGCGGTAGTACCGCGTGTTGCAGGCTGAACATGTGGATAACGGTTGGATATTTCCCATGACTATAAAAGGGGCGTCTCCTACCTCTAGTTGACTACCTCTTCCATCTCCAAGCTCCATTGTTGCTCCAAGCTCCATTTTCGCCCGATCTCTCTCCCTAGCCAATTAAACTTGTTGATTTGCTTGGGATTGGGTGACAAGGGCCCGATCTACACTTCCACCAAGAGATATTTGATTTCCCCCACTTATCCCTACCGGATCTTGTTACTCTTGGGTGTTTGAGCACCCTAGACGGTTGAGGTCACCTCGAAGCCATACTCCATTGTGGTGAAGCTCCGTGGTGTGGTTGGGAGCCTCCAATTGTTGTGGAGATTGCCCCAACCTTGTTTGTAAAGGTTCGGTCGCCGCCTTCAAGGGCACCAATAGTGGAATCACGGCATCTTGCATTGTGTGAGGGCATGAGGAGAATACGGTGGCCCTAGTGGCTTCTTGGGGAGCATTGTGCCTCCACACTGCTCTAACGGAGACGTACTTCCCTTTAAAAGGAAGGAACTTCGATAACACATCCTCGTCTCGACCGGCTCCACTCTTGGTTATTTCGTGCCTTTACTTTTGCAAGCCTACTTGTGTTGTTTCCCTTGCTTGCTCATGTGCTAGTTGATATTGCATCATATAGGTTGCTCACTTAGTTGCACATCTAGACAACCTATTCGTTGCAAAGTTTTAATTGGTAAAGAAAAGCTTAAAAATTGTTAGTTGCCTATTCACCCCCCCCCCCTCCTCTAGTCAACCATATCGATCCTTTCAATTGGTATCAGAGCATCGTCTCTTTTTAAGGACTTTACCGTCCGAAGAGTATGGTTGATGTCGTAGATGATGTGGGAGAGCACTCCGGTGCGAATCCAATATCATCTACGGGAGATGGGGGTAACTCGATCTCACGTGAGGAATTCAATGTGGCTTTGGACACATTGAAAACCTCCATGACGACCGAGGTCAAGGACATGTTTAAGGAATTCTTAGAAGGGCTTAAACTTTCCACCGCGTCCGTCAAAGTGGGTGATCCCGCCAACACGGTGACGGATGCTAACCCCAAAAAGGGGGAAGCTACTAGTGAGAAAGCTCCTATGTCTAGTGGTAAAAATGGCACCGTCATCTTTGCTCATGTGGAACCTCCAATTTATGGAGGGCCGATTCCCTCTACTCATTTAAATCATGCCGGTCCTCCTCCTAAGTATGAGAAACATGAAGATTTTGATTCTTGGGTTTATCGCTTCAAGCGTCATTTAAAACATGTGAACACTAAACTTTGGAGAATCATTGAAGAAGGTTTCTATCCTCATGACCCAAGCAACTTCACTCCTTGAGAAGCCGTGGACAATCAATTCAATGAGAGTGCTCTCTTCATCATCCAAGATGCAATCCTTCCCAAAGATCTCCCTCATCTTCGACCTCATGCCATGGCTAAAGAAGCATGGAAATGTGTTGAGTCTCTCTATCGAGGAAGTGCTAGCATTCAACGCTCCAACTATGAAGTGGTGCAAGATGAAGCCGATGAGTTTGCAATGAAAGAAGATGAAGAACCTCGTGAGCTCTTTCGAAGAGTGACCAAACTCGCTGTCTCACTCCAAGATCATGGAAGCGAGGACACGGATGACAATTGGATCAAGCACAAGTTACTCAAGGCCATGATGCCCTACAACAAGGCCATGTCCTCCGTCATTCGTCAAAGACCGGACTTCCACTCCATGACCTCAAGTGAAGTGTTGGATGAGTTCGTTGCAATGAGCATCTTGGACAAGACCGCCGACAATGCGGTGCTCCATTCTCAAAGGGCAAAGAAGCCCAACCTTGCTTTGAAGGCCAAGGTTATTATGGAAGAAGAGGAAGAAGTGGAAGATGAGGAGAGCAATCCCGAAGACACCAAGTATGATTATCATGAGCACATGGCCCTTGCTTCAAGACAATTTTGGAGTAAGAAGAATACATGACCCAACTTCAACAAGAACAACTCAAGTGGCGTCAAGGGAAAGCAACGAGTTAGAACTTGCTTCAACTTTGGCAACGTGAGCCATTTCGTTGCGGATTGTCCTTACGAGAAGCGGGAAGACAATGGTGGAAAATTCATTCGAAAAGACAAAGCCAAGTCCTTCCCCAACAAGAACAACTTCGCCAAGAAGACTCCAACTCGTGGGTTGGTGGTTCAAGAAGAATACCAAGAGGATGACGATGATGATGAAAGTGGAGAAGCAATGGCCATGGCATCCATTGCCATTGCTACTACTCCCCCGGTGTCTCTCTTTGATTCACCCAATGAAAACATCACGGCCAAGTGCCTCATGGCTAAAGCTTCAAACAAGGTAACCCCCAACATCACAACCACCATCATTACTAATCCCTCCCTGGAGGATTGCATTGATGAACATGATGAGTCTAATGAGGAAGTGAATGAATTTGAGTCTTTTATGAGTAAGCTCAAGGGCAAGTCCAAGAAGCATTTTGTTGCTCTCGTGGAACAACTTGGTGAGGCCAATGACATGATCGAGGCTCACGAAGAAACCATCTCGAAGATGGAAGGTCATAGTCGTGACTATGCCGATGAGATATCGGATCTCTCTAATGCTATTGAGGAAGAGCGTGTTCATCGTTTGACTTTTGAGGAGTCACACAACAATGACCATGCTAAGTTAAAGAAAGATCTTGATCATGCTCTTGTCGTGTCTCGTGTGCTAACTTCTGAGAAGGCTAAACTTGGCGTTGATCATGCTAGACTCAAAGAGGAGTTTGAGATACTTGACAAGGCCCACAAGGTCTTGAAGGGTGCTCACGCTAACCTCAAGGAGTCTCATGCTCAACTCCAAGTTGAGCTAACCAAGGAAAAGGCCACCTTCCCTCATATGGTATTAGTTGATAATGCTTGTGCTACTAACCCATGTTGTGAGCATGTGCATCTTGTGGAGGAGAATGCCAAATTGAAGGATCAACTTGAGAAAGGCCTTGTGACATGCATTCAAGGTGAGAAGAACCTCAACGACCTTTTGAGCAATCAAAAGGAAGTTGTGGCCAAGGAAGGAATTGGGTTCGCACCCAAATCCAAGAGCAAGAAGAAGAAGAACGACAAGACCAAACGTCCTCCTCCTCTCAAGAAAACTTTTGTGAAAGAGGGAGAGGGTTCTCCTAAGGAGAAGAAAGAAAAAGTGAAGGGAGTTGACGTCCAAAAGGGCAAAAGCATTTCCTCCAACAAAGCCGACGACTTTAACCTGTCATATGTGTTGTGTCGTGCGAGTGATGGACATGTTTATGCTAAATTTGTTGGTTCTCCTTATGAGTACATTGAGTGGTCTATTTGGGTTCCTAAGACCCTTGTTACTAACATCAAAGGACCCATTACCAAATGGGTACCTAAAACCAAGCATTGATCTCTTGTAGGTGTTTGCTTCCGGTGGGGGATCATGGTTGCTTGATAGTGGAGCAACAAATCATATGACCGGAAGCAAGGACTTGGTGGTGGACGTGCAAAAGATTCCATCTATGCCCACCAATGTTGAGTGGGGTGATGCTTCACATTCTAAGGTATTGGGTCTTGGCAAGGTTGTCATTTCTCATGATCTAACGATCGAGAAAGTCATGCTTGTTGAGTCCCTTGCATACAATTTGCTTTCCGTTCATCAACTTGCACTCATGGGTTTTGCTACTTTCTTTGATATTGATATCGTGGCCCTCTTGTGGAGCAAGACTCTTAAAGTAGCCTTTGTTGGGCATGTCGAGAACGGTCTCTATGTGATTAACTTTTCGGAGCGACCCACTAAGACCGCGACATGCCTAATGGCTAAAGTTGACGTGGGATGGCTTTGGCATCGCCGTTTGGCCCACATCAATATGAGATCTTTGCAAAGTCTTCTCAAGGGGGACCATGTCCGTGGACTAACAAATGTTAGTTTTGCCAAAGATCGTGCTTGCAGTTCTTGTATTGAAGGAAAGCTTCATGAGAAGGCTCACCCTCCCTCAACCATCATCTACTCGAAGAGACCCTTGGAGCTCCTTCACATGGATCTCTTTGGGCCTCCATCTTTTGATAGTCTTGGAGGTAGAAAGTATTGCTTGGTAATTGTGGATGATTATTCAAGATATACTTGGGTATACTTCTTCAAGAGGAAGAGTGAGACTCAACAAACCATCATCGACTTTGCAAATGAAGCTCGACGTCAACATAATGCAAAGATCTTGACAATCAGAAGTGACAACGGCACCGAGTTCAAGAACTACACCTTGGATGAGTTTCTTAGTGATGAGGGATCAAGCACCAATATGCTGCTCCATATACCCCTCAACAAAATGGTGTTGCGGAGAGGAAGAACTGGACGTTGATGGATGCGGCTAGGACCATGATGGCGGAGTTCAAGTCTCCATACAACTTTTGGGCTGAAGCCATCAACACCGCATGTCATGCATCCAATCGGCTCTATCTCCACAAAGGCTTGAACAAGACTCCTTATGAGATACTCACCGGCAACAAGCCCAACCTCAAGTACTTCCGGGTGTTCGGTTGTAAGTGTTTCATTCTCAAGAAAGGTGTTCGTTTGTCTAAATTTGAGGCTAGAGCTCATGAGGGCATATTTGTTGGTTATGCTACAAACTCTCATGCTTCCCGTGTTCTCAACAAGTCCACCAGACTCATTGAGGAGACGTGTAACATGGAGTTTGACGAAAATAATGGCTCCCAAGTGGAGCAAAGTGGTACTAGTGATATAGGTGATGAAATTCCTCCCCAAGACATAAGAAGAATGGGTATTGGTCAAATTCTACCCATTGAGGAACCCCTTGTGGACGAAGGAGAAGGACAATGCTCCACTCAAGTGGAGCCATCACCTCCCCAAGACCCACATACTTCCGAAGAACAAAGTGAAGGCCCTCATCCTCGTGAACAAGACCAAGGGCAAGATCAACCTCAAGATGGTGGTGAACCTCTAAATGATGCCCAAGGTCAAGTTCTCCCCCTCGAGCAAGTTCAAGATCATGAGCAAGCTCAAGATCAAGAACAAGCTCAAGACGGCGCTCAAGATGATCAAGTTAACCCTCCTCCTTCCACACCCGAGGAGGAATTAGAGCGTTGTGCCGCGAAGATTGCTTCCAGGCTCACCACCCAAGGCCATCTCATGGAAAACATGGTTGGAAGCCTAAGAAAGGGGGTAAGCACTCGTAGACAATTAGCAAACTATTGTGAACATCACGCGTTTGTCTCTTGTGTTGAACCCCAAAGGTCTATGAGGCGCTCGAAGACTCGGATTGGCTCAATGCCATGCATGAAGAACTCAACAACTTTGAGTACAACAAGGTGTGGAGATTGGTGCCAAGGCCATCGGGGAACCACAACGTCATTGGAACCAAGTGGATCTTCAAGAACAAGCAAGATGCTCATGGGAACATCATTCGCAACAAGACAAGATTGGTAGCACAAGGCTACTCCCAAGTCGAGGGTATCGACTACGGTGAAACCTTTGCTCCCGTTGCTCGTCTTGAATCCATTCATTTGTTGATTGCTTATGCTTCCCATCACAACTTTAAGTTGCAACAAATGGATGTGAAAAGTGCTTTTCTTAATGGTCCTATTAATGAGTTGGTCTATGTCAAGCAACCCCCCGGGTTTGAGGACCCCTACTTCCCAGATCATGTGTATCAACTCGATAAGGCACTCTATGGCCTTAAACAAGCCCCACGTGCATGGTATGACCACTTTACCGAGTTGCTACAAGATTGTGGATTTGAAGTAGAACAAATCGATCCCACTCTTTTTACTAAGAAGGTCAAAGGGGAGTTGTTTGTATGCCAATTATATGTTGATGATATTATCTTTGGTTCCCCTAACAAATCTTTCAATGAGGAATTTGCCGCTCTCATGACCTCCAAGTTCAAGATGTCTTCAATGGGAGAGTTGAAGTTCTTTCTTGGTTTTGACATCAAACAAAGAAGAGAAGGAACCTTCATCAACCAAGCCAAATACACTCAAGACATGCTTAAAAGATTCAAGCTAAGTGATGTCAAGCCGGCTACTACACCAATGCCTACCAAGTGCCAACTTGACATTGATCCCAATGGTAAAGCGGTGGATCAAAAGGTATATCGCTCCATGATTGGCTCCTTGCTTTACCTTTGTGCATCTAGACCGGATATCATGTTGAGTGTGGGAATGTGTGCACGGTTTCAAGGCGCACCAAAGGAAAGTCACTATGTGGCGGTCAAGCGAATCTTTCGATATTTGGCTCATACCCCAAACTTTGGCTTATGGTACCCAAGAGGGGCAAACTTCAAGCTTGAAGGTTTTACGGATTCTGATTGGGCGGGAGACAAAGTGGATAGGAAGTCCACTTCCGGAGGGTGCCAGTTTCTTGGGTGCTCTTTGGTGAGTTGGTCTTCCAAGAAGCAAAGTTGTGTATCTCTCTCGTCCACCGAAGCGGAATATGTGGCGGCCGGTAGTTGTTGTGCACAACTCCTATGGATGAGGCAAACTTTAAAGGAGTACGGTGTCATTTGTGACAAAGTGCCTCTTTGGTGTGACAACGAAAGTGCCATCAAGATTTCTCTCAACCCGGTGCAACACTTCAAGACGAAGCATATTGAGATTCGGTACCATTTCATCCGGGATCACATTAGGCGAGGGGAGATCGAGCTCAAGTATGTCAACACTCATGATAACCTTGCAGATATTTTCACGAAGCCCTTGGATGAAGCAAGATTTCGCGAGTTAAGTCATGAGCCAAATATCATTGATTCGAGCAATGTGACTTGAACCCGTGCACCCCCCGCCACACTCAACTTGTTGTCTAGTTTAGGTGTAGGCATGGACATAGGGGGAGTGTTGTTCTCTCAATGAACTCTCCCTCCCCCATTATGCATAAATCGATCACCTCTTTCACATTAGCCATTTTTTATGGTACTTGTGCTCCAAAGACGAGTTTTGGTCATGGGCCCAAGGATAATTCTTCGCGGTGCCATACCAACTAACTCAAACATAGGTGGCTCTGGCCACCGCCCTCTCCTTTTGAGAGGTTGGGTTGCGAGGCTGCTTCTTGTTGTCTTTTTGCCCTTAGGTTGTTTGAGTTCTTGTGGTGTCTTTTGTGCTAAAAGTTTCTTTGCAAAGGCCTCTTTTCATGTGTTGAAACATGCATCTTCTTGAGCTCACGGTACTACCGCAGCCTGCTACGGTACTACCGCATGAGGGGAGCACGGTACTACCGCCCCCATGCGGTAGTAATTTTTTACTGCCGCCTAGGAGAGCGGTACTACCGCTTCGGTGCGGTACTTCCGCCCAAGCGGTACTACCGCAATGACCTGCGGTACTACCGCGACGACTCGGGCGCGTGGGGATAAGGACGGGCAGGGGGAGTTCTAACTCCCCCATACCCATTCGCCCGTTCCCCATCTCGTCTCTCTCTCTCTCTCGCTCAAGAACGGAGCCGGCGTTCGTCGCCGGATCTTCGCCTCCGGCTGCCCTCTCGTGATTCCGTCCGGTGGGATCGTTCCCCACCACGTGCTCTTGCTATGGACCAAGGTCTTTCCCCAACTCCCTCTCCTTGTTGTTTGCGTTTGTTGTTTCTAGGTTTTGGGTGAGACTTGTGTGTTCTTGAGATCCCTAGGCTTAATATGTGCAAGAGTAGGATGAAGGAGCGTAGTTTTGTGTAGGAATTATACTTGTACGTTGTCCTGTGCTAGATTTGATCACCGTAGCACTGCCGGGATTTCGCGGTTCTTTTCAGATTCAAACCGTCGTTTGGATCTGACGCGGTGCGGTACTACCGCCCAACTGGCGCGGTACTACCGCTCGTCCGGTACTACCACCCTCTGGCGCGGTACTACCACACTCACTACGGCACTAAAACTGTACTGCCGCTCCAACCACGGTACTACCGTGCCTCGCACGGTACTACCACGTCCTGGAGCAGTACTAAAATTTTAGTACCGCAGGTTCTGGCAGTACTACCGTACTTCACATCTATCTCATGGCAACTTTTCACGTATACTTTCTATGTGTTTCTTGTGCTTTGCCATGGTCTTTGCATTGATCTTCTTCGCGTTCGTTGGTATTTTGCGTGTGTGTCTTAGGTGGTGGCTCTCGCCGGCCAATCCCAGTCGTGACACTAGCTCCAAGCGTCTGCGCAACCCAGGTGAAGCACCAGAGGGCTCTTCTGCCCCCAAGCGCAATGTCAAGACTTCAGCTAGCAAGCACAAGGAGCCTGCTAAGGGCATGGATGAGATATCCCAGTCAGAGTACGTCTGTCTCAGGCAACTCCACCCGTATGTCCACCCTCGTTCTTCTGTCAGAGGTTGTGAGCTGTTTTGGAACAAGCAACATACTCTCATCTATCTGGATGTCATCAAAAACAAGCAGAATACCTACGTGGATGTGAAATGGATTGAAATGCATCACATGAGGAAGGACAAGTTCCGTGACTACTTTGGAGAGGCTCTGGACTTGGTGGAGCAGTTTGGCATTGAGCATGTGATATCCTTTCACCTTGACTATGACCCTGAGCTTATCTGTCAGTTCTTTGCCTCAGTTTACTTTCACTCTAATGAGGAGCGGAGGATGACCTGGATGACCAATGGTCGTCAACTGACTGCTACCTGGAAGGAGTTCATGGATTTGCTCCAGGTTCCTGATGATGGGCTCGACACTCCAGTGGGTGTTCGCCCCCATGCCAATGCTGAGTCTGCCAACAAGGACAAGCTTGCACCATACCTTGTTGAGAAGGCGCTCGCCAATGGCAAGACAGCGTTGGTGCTCAACTCTTTTCTGGATATCATGTATCGCATCTTCTGCAACTCCTTGTTCCCTCGCATTGGTGACAAAGACAAGGTTCATGCCTATATGGTGGATATGATGCTCATTTGCGAGGAGGCTTGTTTGTCTCAGTCTCAGCCACTTGATATCTCACACATCATGTGGTGTGAGCTTCGGTTTGCAGTGTTCAACCGGAAGGTGCCTATCTATGGGTGAAAGTGCTAGTATCGACTAGAGGGGGGTGAATAGGCGATTTTTATGAAAGTCTTCAAAACTCAGAAGTTTCGAAGACAAACAATAGAAATAACCTAATTGATATGCAGCGGAAGATAAACTACCCTAAACATGCCATAGTCAAGTATGTAATGATGTGAAAGTACAGGACTAATAGCAGTTAGGTAGTAAGGATCAAGATGGAAGATAGTGTGAAGCCAATCAACAATAGTAGTCAAGGAATGAAGTCAAACAGATACACAGATAGGCAATGACTTCACGAAGACAAACTTAAGTAAGGTTGGAAGGGATAGAACCAGTTGCTTGTTGAAGACACAGGATTTGTTCGACCAGTTCCAGTTGCTGTGACAACTGTACATCTGGTTAGGGAGGCTGAGATTTAACTCAGAAGACCGTGTCTTCACCTTATTCCCCTTGAGCTAAGGACACCCAGCCCTCGCCCAATCACTCTGGTAAGTCTTCAAGGGAGACTTCCAAACCTTCACAAACTTCGTTCACCGGCAATCCACAATGACTCTTGGATGCTCAGAACGCGACGCCTAACTGGCTGGAGGATTCACAGTCCTCAAGTGTAATAAGTCTTCATGTCACACAGACAGAAAGACTTCAGTGATGCCTAACACTCTTTGGCTCTAGGTGTTTGGGCTTTGTCCTCGCAAGGATTTCTCTCTCTCTCAAATGCTTCGAGGTGGGTTGCTCTCAAACGACAAAAGTTGTGCACAAACTCTGAGCAGACACCAATTTATGGTGTAGGGGGTGGGCTATTTATAGCCACTAGGCAACCTGACCTGATTTGTCCAAAATGACCCTGGGTCACTAAGGAACTGACACGTGTTCCAACGGTTAGATTTCAAACACACGCGGCAACTTTACTTGGGCTACAAGCAAAGCTGACTCATCCAGCTCTAGATAAGATTTGCTCTCATTGTCTTCGCTCAAAGACATAGGATTTGGGTTGAGCATCATTTCAGTCACTCTGACTTAGTTCACTTGGACCCCACTTAACAGTACGATGGTTCCTATGACTCAACAAAGAAGAAAAGAAAGCAACGAAACCACACAGTCTTCGCGCTTCATAGTCTTCACGCAATGTCTTCACATGTCATAGTCTTCAATATGAATATCTTCTCTTACCACCATTGTCTTCAATGTCTTCATACATTTTTAGGGGTCATCTCCGGTAGGTAAACCGAATCAATGAGGGACACTACCTGCGTTATCCTGCAACTCTCACAAACGCATTAGTCCCTCAACCAACTTTGTCGTCAATACTCCAAAACCAACTAGGGGTGGCACTAGATGCACTTACAATCTCCCCCTTTTTGGTGATTGATGACAAACTGGTTGAAGTTTTCAACGGGGATAAAGTATGTGAAATTGTAAGGATAGGGAATTGTCGTCATAAGTTGCAAGGGCTCCCCCTGAAGATGTGCATATAAGTAATTTGCTTCTGGAATGCAAATGCACATGGCAGGTTGTACTTGTGGAGATCCACTACAACTTATGAAGATAATTCATCATGCATGAAATGATATAGCAAGTAGAATGACATGCATAATGAAAAATGGACGTCTGCAGAATGATCTAAGTGCGGAAGTTATCATCGCACATGCGGAATTTATCATCGCATCACAGTAAAGCAAATAAGTAGCAGACGACCATCAAGTTTAGGTGTTACAACTCAAAGAATCAAATGTTTCAAAAGCAAGAGTTGTAAGCACGAAGCAAAATATAATGCAACCTCTCATATGAACCCGCTTGAAGACTATCAACTCATACGCTTCTCCCCCTTTTGTCAGTAATGACCAAAAAGGTTTGAAGACATAGAGCATCTACTCGTCATGAGTAGGTGAAGCAGCTGGGTCATCGTCGTTGGTTGGCGGTGCAGATGAACTTGGTGCAGTGTCGATGCGCGCAGTAGTAGGAGGTGGTGAAGTAGCATCATCTTCATCATCGATCACTCTGGCATTTACTGTTGCCGCGGAAGAAGAATATTCAGAGTCTTCAAGAGATGGGGTGCGACGTAAGACAGCAGTCCATGGAGGAGTGGAGTCAAACTGGAACCTTTCATTGAAGCCATCGTCTTGAAGATCAGCTTCAGCACTGAGCAGTGTCAAACTCTTCCATGATCGCCAGCAAGTTTCATGAGCAACAAAGGCATTCTTGGTGGCAAGGTTGCGAATGCGATTGACATCCACCAAGAGGCTTTGCATCTGTCTCTTGAGCCAGAAATGATGCTTATCCTGTTTCTGATGAACATCCACAAGAAGTTCTCGGTCGTTGAGAACGTGAGAACGCTTCTGAGGCCTTTGCGCAATGGTGCTTTCAGTAGCTTCAGTGGGTGCACGATGAGGCAGACGAGTGTTTCCAGCCAGTGGATAGATTCGTGTCACTTCTTGAACACCTTCAATAGGCTGAGTGAAGCTTTGGTGCTCAACATTCTGAAGACAAAGAGGCGTCTTGGCAGGGTCAGAGTATACAGCATCAACTGACATATCAACCTCTGGCAGAAAGATTATATGATTGCGAGCAGAGGGCTGATAATTGAAAGATGAGTGACGCTTGATGAGGCGCATGACCCATGGAGGATAAAACTTCAGACCAAACAGGTCAGAGCCGGAAGCAGCAAGTTGCCTGATGAAGAATTCTTGAGTGTTGAAGCTGATGCCATTGAGAATATAGAAGACCAAAGTCTTCATAGCTCCTTCAAGCTTGGCCGCTGATGAATGTCCTTTGACTGGCCATAGAGTTCGCCTGATGATATGATATATGGTGCGAGGCAGATACTCAAGGTCTTCAACAAAGAAATCTGTTGGATATTCAGCGTCAAATGGCAAAGGCTTCATCATACTCAACATCTGGCTCATATTGGGTTCTAGTTTATGAAAGATGCTCTCCACAGCATTGCGGTGTAGCTGACAGTCAGGTTCATATAGTTCTCCAGGAGTGGCTAGCCCAGTAAGCTCGATGATATCCATAGCTTTGGCTTCATGATGAACATTTCCAGTCATCTAGTCTAGAACCCATGTCTTGATGTCTCTGTTGTAGCCGCGAATGTGCAGAGTAGCATAGAATTGAAGCAATAGCTCTTCATTCCAATGTTCTTTGTCTGTCACAAAGTGGAGCAGACCAGCATCACGAAAGCAATCAAGTGCTTCTTCTAAGCACGGCAGTCCAACAATAGCTTCAGTGTCAAGGCGCATATGAGGAAAAATGCGCCCTTGATCATATAGTACGCATGAGTAATAGCTTCTTTGCTGATAGCTCCAGAACCGATCTGATGATATCCTTGGCTTGGAGTAGGGGTTCTTGGCGCTATCAAAGAAGGTATTGTTGCTTTTGAAGCCATTAGCATTGAAGGACCCTGGTGAGTTGGCAGTACCTGGAAACCTTGGCAACCTGGGCTTTGGCTTCTGGACCTGAGGCCTATGCTCAACATGATAGTCAAATTGAGGTCCTAAGGAAGAAGGCGGAGGCACCAGAATGGGCCATCAGACAGTGGTAAGCTGACCGTGATTGTATGCTTGCTCAATGGTGTGAGGCCTTGGTGGCGGAACAGAAGCAGGGGCAACAGCTGAGGCGTCAGGCTGCACAACAGGTGCTTCGGGAGCAGTTGTCATATTAGCTTCAGGTGCAGCATCTTCATTGGCTTCAGGTGCAGCATCCTCATTGGTTTCAGGCACACTAGTTGGCGCAGGCTCCACATTAGCATCAGCCATGACTACGTCACTGGCTTCATTGGCGTTGGTGGTGGCAGCCTCAACATTGTCAACCTCCTCTTGATGAACAGGAGGATCGGGCACAGGCACGTTCACATCAGGAACTTCTTCTTCTTCAATTACTGGGGGAGTAGGTACACGTACTTCTTCTTCATTTTCCTCGGCTGATGCAGCCGGAATGTCTTCAGCAGCATGTGCTTCAGACTCAGAGACATTCACTGTTGGAGCAGGCTTAGAAAATACTTGACGTGCAACAGGTGAACGTTGCACTTCTCCTTCTGGAACGCTCGACAAAGGGACTTGAGGCCTTTGTCCTCTGCGAAGCCTGCGAAGTGCTGGCTTCGCCTTAGGAGATGGAGTTGGCTGGGCCTGAAAGTCTTCATCCTCTTCTTGCACGGGGGGTGTAGCTTGTTGTTGTTGTTGGGGAGTACTGGGGGAGTCTTGGTGTTGTGGGTGATCAACCCACGATGCATCCTGAGCAATTGGCGTCAAAGGACGACCAATACTGATGAGTTCGCTGTTCATATGGACAGGCGATGATACCACGTCATGTTCGATCTGAGGAAGAACTTCATCATCAGCTACATTGTCATCATGACCAATGTCTTCAGCAGCGGTGGGTTCAACTGCTGGAATATCTTCAGCCACATGAGCCTCTGTGGGAGCAGGCTCATGGACTACCATCCTTCGTTCTTGATGTTCTGACGCTGGGCGAACCACGGAAATGGGTTCAACAACTAAGGGCTCTGTTGAAGCAGCCCTAGTCTTCTTGGTCTTGCGCTTCTTCTTGAGGGGAGTGGCATCAGAGGCTTCAGTGTTCTTTCTTTTTCTGGCTTCAGCCTCGGCAGCCCTCGTCTTCTTCCGTTCTGAAGCGGTTGTGGTGACCTTTGGCTTCGAGCCAGTCATGCTGCTTGGGAAGATAATGCGAGGGGCTTCTTGGCTTGAAGGTTCCGGCAGTTCGGCAGAAAGCTTCTTCTTCCTTTTTGTAGCCATCCTGGGGTCAATGCCAGGACGGCCAAGTGACTTGCGCTTCTCAGCCTCATTGTAGGCGAGCACACACTTATCAGCCAAAATCTTCATGCGCTCTCGAGAGCCCTGAGCTTCTTCACGTTTCTTCATAAAAGCTTCTTTAAGCTCATGTAGCATGACTTTGAAGTTGCGGACGTCTTGAACACTTAGCTTGGCCACATGCTTCTTGAATTGAGCCTTCTCATAATCAATCTTGTTCTTGAGCTCAACGATGCGCTGAGCGAGAGCGAGCTCAGAAGCAATGGCTCCATTGAAGGAGACACTGAGGCCGATGGGAAGCTGTAAATCTTCAAAGCTGACATTGGGGGTGTCGAACCACTCATCAATGAAATTGTGGATGATGGCCACATCAAAGAGAGGCAAGTTGCTGAAGATTTCTGCTTCTTCCTTGCTCTTTATCAGCTGCTCAAGGGCATCATCAGCAAGATCTTCATCACTTGATAGATCAATGGGTTCTTCACGCAGAATTGTAGCAGGAGTCAAGGCTCTTTGATCAGATGGTCTGACAAGTTGCTTTTGCTTCTCCGTTCTCTTGGAGACACGGGATTGATCTTCAGACTGCACACTGGCTTCAGGAGGTGCAGTGGCCAGTGGCTTCGCACGAGAAGTCTTCGGAGGTGCAGCTGAGGTTGAAGCCTTTGACTTCTTTTGCTTCTGCGGCTTTGGAGGAGGAGCTAGGGCTTCATCGGACTCAGCACCGTTGTCAGAATGATCTACTCTGGCACCTTGGACCATGATGTAGGTGATGAGGCCGTCAAGGTTGTAGAAGGGGCCAATCTCATTGGGATTAGCGTCACGGGAGCCGTCAGCACGGGGAGCAGAGGGACCTGGGTTGAAGTCCAAGCCCAAGGACTTCTTGTTCTTCTTGGCCGAAGCCACAGCAAACTGGTAGTTGCGCTTGAAGAGAGAGTCATCACGACACCAGAGTAGTGAAGTGGGATCTGCGTTCTCAGGCTGTGGTCCACGGACCATGCAAGGATAGAAGCCTTGGTCAATGGCTTCAGCTCGGCTCTTGGGTCGAAGGCCTCGATAGAGGATATCACCCCAAGGTCTCTTGATGGCATTCTTCTCTGCATATTCCTTCGTCACAAACTTGTACTTGAACCACTCCTCAGCCCAATAGCGTCGAATCCATTGGATTCGCGTCTTTCTCTGATGATAATTCTCTTCAGGATCTATCTTGTATAGTTCTGCTAAGTCATCAGGCAGATCTTTGGATGTTCCTTCTTTGTGCTGTCTGCCACCCTTCCTTGCTGATTTTTCTGCAGCCATGAACTTCAAGCTGAATGGCTTCAATACGTTCAAAGGCTTCAGAGACTTATGCTTGCTGGTCAAGCAGGTACTGGCTTCAGGAGAATTGATATGATGCTGTAAGTATTCTGCAAACGAATGCAGACTATGAGAACCAAGGGATTCTCCCACGGACATGTACCTGTGACAGCATTAGAGATGCGAGGGAAGGGGAAGAGGTCATATGCATTCTCAGAAGATTTTGAAGATAAATCAGTTTGAAGACATTGACCTCATGATGCGAAGACATTCACTTATATAGGTGAGTTGGTTCCAGATTTGTACCAATCCGTGAATAAGTACAAGTGAGGAATCAAACTAGACAGGAAATCTAAGTGAATCGACTAGGCAGTATGAGATGCAGACAGAATAGATCTAACTTGAACAGACAGAAACTACTTTCGGTAAACAGGATGAATCTTGAAGATCAAAAAGGTGGTAAAAATAGAGTTATAATTACCGCACGAAGAACTGCTAGATGGAAGAATATGAGACCGAGCAGTTCAGCCCACCGTGCCCTAACTTGGCGACGGAGGACACCTACGGCGACGGCGGAGAGGACGATGTCCGCGGCCGGCGTGAGGATGGCGTCGGAGAAGTTGCGGCAGCTAAGCGCTTCGTCGCCGGCGTCGTCGCGAGCTAGCGGTGGCGCTAGGGTTTTGACGGAGGTGGAGAGGTGGAAGAAGGATTTCTTTACCGCAGGGGACAAGTATTTATAAGTAGGTGAGAGACACAGCGCAATTACGCTGGTGCCCCTGGCGGTTCACCTCTGAGGGGCACGTGGCACGCATGCAACATACTCAGGGTTGTCCCACGTTCCCACGCCCGCCGGGCATGTCGAAGAGTTGTTCCGGCTTCTCCGAGTTTCAACAATAAAGATAAGTCATTTAAAACTGATTTAATGTTTGTCTCTTTGCCTTCTGCTGACTAGGACGCAGAGAAGACATTCGACAGTTTCAATAGAATGCATATGATTTGGACAGATAGAGTTTGAGATAGGAAGCATAGAGAGATTAGGGTCCGATCACATTCACTTAGTTCAAAAGATCCAATCTTGAAGACATAGCTATAAGTGAATGTTGTAGAGGACAGAACACTAATATATATATATATATATATATATATATATATATATATATATATATATATATATATATATATATATATATATATATATATGGCGAAGTATCCGGTGAAAATGGCTTTTCAGTGAAAATCTGGAAATTTCTATTATGGACTGTTGGATTTACGGCAGACGTTCCGGATCAAACGTGGGACTGCTAACAATCCACCTAAACACAATTTAGCAGATAACCCCCTCGCTGTATTGACCACTAGGTGAATAGTGTTTGACTCCTCGTGTTCCTGAGATCAGATCGTCCTCCGCGATGCATCTTTGCCCGGCGCCTAGCGCCTGCCCTCAGCCGGCCGCGGCCGGCCCTCCGCCCGTCGGGATGGGCCTTTCGTCGTTAGGGCGTGGCTCTCCGCCAACCATGACTCTTCCTCCGCTGGCTATGTCTCTTGCCATGACGCCCCTTCCATCCATAGCAATGGGGTCTTGGCCATCTACGGGTCACCCTTCATTGAACGTGGACTACAAGTTTATGTGTTCGTGATTTCTGAATTGGCATTGTGCCAATATTTTATCAAGCTGAAACCATGCAAAAGTTTACAAACATGTTAATTTATCGACTTTGTTCTGACTTAGCAAACTGAAACTATGCAAGAATTTCGAAGTTGTGTATTCAGTGCTTTCTTAGCCCTCGCACACAGAGATTTTTTGCAACGATTCGAGCACCCAGTCAATCTAAATCTTTATTTTATCTAGATACATGAACTGTGAAGCATTACAAAGCCCTGATGACCGACTTAGCGCAGCTAAATCAGTGCACTATGTTACTTCCTGTACCAGCGAGCTGGAACATACACTTAGGAGAACGGCTACATAGTGTCTTGATCTCTCTCGAGCTCATGACACAATGTGCAGCGAGATGCTTCATGTTTTCCAGTATGTTCATCACCATTGAAAAACTACAGGGGAGTTGAATAGCTGCAGCACTAACAGAACAATAAATCTCAGTGCACAAGCTTCAGCATTTGTACAATTTCTTCAGAGAACTAAGGCTGTGCTGAACATTTCTTCAGACAACTGGACAAGTGAAGTACAATTCTTCAGATAACACAGTAGCACAGGGGCAGCCCGCGTCCGCGGTGTTGCCGCGCGAGGCCGACGCATCCAGACGCCACTATGCCGGCTGGTGCGGCCGGCGTGCGCGTCACCTACGCAGCTCCACTCCTCCGCCGGTTCATCCTTGCCTTTACTCCTGGGCGGCGGCGGCGCCTCTGCTCCTCTGTAGTGTGAACGCCGCGGACATCCTCGTCTTCCCCCCGGGGCCGGGCGGCGTCCTCGCCTCTGCTCCTCGGGGGCCCTGCCCGTTGATGAGAGCCACGCAGTGTGTACCCGCGTCTCCGCCGGTCGTGGCTGCCTCGCCTCGGGACTCGCCGCTGCAGGAAATCTCGGAGCCGCCGTGGCGTTCCCTGCGGCAGCAGCCCATGGGACGGGAGACTTAGATGGGAATTGGGAAATTCACAGATTATTTTGTCTTATCACTGAGAGAGTAGGGGGTTATCTGTTAATTATGCTTAAGTGGATGGTTAGGGATCCCGCCTTTAATCGGTGGCGTTCATTACAGATCTGAGGGTCGACGTAGTAATTTTCAGATTTTCACTGAATATCTATTTTCACTAGATACTTCGCCTATATATATATATATATATATATATATATATATATATATATATATATATATATATATATATATATATATATATATATATATATATATATCAGAAAGCAATCAAATCATCATAGTGTAGAAAGTCATGAAGACAAATTGAAACTGAAGACAAACCAAATGCGAAGTCATTGCAATATAACGCCTTGAGTGAAACACTTCAAACAAAGAAAGTTGGTGGTGGCGTTACCCACCGTATAGGAAGTATTAGACCCAGACACGGCGCACAATTATCGTGGCGCTCCGAAGTCAAATTCCATGTTAATATATTCACACTCAGAGTGTAAATCTTCATTGATTGAAGATATACATTATTTTGTGTGTTGCACATCTAAGTCATCAACATGCATAAGTGTTAGGATGTGTGCCTGATCACAGGACATTAGAGGATTCCAAGATATTTAGCTCACACCGTAACTTGCAAAACCTTTTCTCATCCAAGGGCTTTGTGAAGATATCTGCCAGTTGCTCTTCGGTGTTGACGTGAATGATATCGATATCTTTCTTCATAACATGATCTCTGAGAAAGTGATGACGAATTTCAATGTGCTTTGTCTTCGAGTGTTGGACTGGATTGTTGGCTATTTTGATGGCACTTTCGTTGTCGCAGAAGAGAGTTACTTGTTTCAGGTTGATGCCATAATCCTTGAGAGTTTGCTTCATCCATAGAAGCTGAGCACAACAGGATCCAGCAGCAATGTATTCAGATTCAGTAGTTGAGAGTGATACACAGTTTTGCTTCTTCGAAGACCAATAGACAAGTGATCGACCAAGAAAATGACATGTGCCTGATGTAGCCTTGCGATCCACCTTGTCACCAGCATAATCAGCATCCGAGAGTCCAACCAAATCAAATTTTGAGCCCTTGGGATACCATAATCCGAGTGTTGGGGTGTAAGTCAAATATCGAAGAATTCGCTTCACAGCTAAGTGATGCGATTCCTTTGGTGTCGCTTGGAATCAAGCACACATGCAAACACTAAGCATAATATCTGGCCTAGATGCACATAAATAAAGCAAAGAACCAATCATGGAGCGGTATACCTTTTGATCAAACTCTTTACCATTGTCGTCGGGACCAAGAGGTGTTTGGCTGGCATTGGCGTCGTGTAGCCTTTGCAGTCTTCCATTCCAAACTTCTTCAGACAATCTTTGAGGTATTTCTCTTGAGATATGAAGATGGCATTCCTTTGCTGACAAATTTCAAGACCAAGGAAGAACTTCAGCTCACCCATCATGGACATTTGATATTGCTCTTGCATCATGTACCCAAACTCATCACTATACTTCTGGTTGGTGCATCCGAAGATTATGTCATCCACATATATTTGGCACACAAACAGTTCACCATCATATGTCTTCATGAAGAGAGTGGGATCGAGGGATCCAGGTTTGAAGCCTTTGCTCTTCAGGAAGTCTTTGATTGTATCATACCAGGCACAAGGGGCTTGTTTGAGGCCATACAGTACTTTGTTTAGCTTGTACACCATATCAGGATGTTTTGGATCTTCAAAGCCAGGTGGTTGTGCGACATATACTTCTTCTTCAATCTTGCCATTGAGAAATGCACTCTTTACATCCATTTGATATAGCAAGATATTGTGATGATTAGCGTAGGCTAGCAGTATGCGAATAGCTTCAAGCCTAGCAACAGGAGCAAATGTTTCATCGAAGTCAATTCCTTCAATTTGAGTGTATCCTTGAGCCACAAGATGTGCTTTGTTTCTGACGACTTGACCATGCTCATCTTGCCTGTTTCGATATATCCATTTTGTTCCAATAATGTTATGCTTGCGAGGATCAGGTCGCTTGACAAGTTCCCAGACATTATTCAGTTTGAACTGTTGAAGTTCTTCTTGCATGGCTTGAATCCATTCAGGTTCCATAAAAGCTTCAGCAACTTTCTTGGGTTCTGATATTGACACAAATGAAAAGTGCCCACAGAAGTTTGCTAGTTGTGTTGCTCTTGATCGAGTGAGCGGACCAGGTGCATTGATGCTGTCAATTATCTTTTCTATTTGACCTTCATTTGCAACACGAGGATGAACATGACGAAGGTTTTGCTCTGGCTCATCATTGGGAGAATTGTCTTTGGTCTGAGCATTGTCTTCAGGTTGATTTGGTGCAGAGATGATAAGTTCCTCTTCAGGCTGTGCTTCAGAGGGCATGATTTCAGCAGTTCCCATCAGCTTGATAGACTCGTTTGAAGGAGCTTCATCAAGTGTACTTGGCAGAATCTCTCTCTGTGAACCATTGGTTTCATCAAATTTCACATCCACAGTTTCAACGATCTTGTAGAGATAAAGGTTGAAGACTCTGTAGGAGTGTGAATCCTTTCCATAGCCAAGCATGAAGCCTTCGTGAGCCTTAGGTGCAAATTTTGACTTCTGATGGGGATCCTTTATCCAGCATCTTGCTCCAAATACTCTGAAGTAACTGACGTTGGGCTTCTTGCCAGTAAGTAGCTCATATGATGTTTTGTTCGGAAGCTTATGAATGTACACACGGTTGATGATGTGACATGCTGTATCAATAGCTTTAGGCTAGAACTTTCTTGGTGTCTTGTACTCATCTAGCATTGTTTGAGCCATCTCAATGAGGGTTCTGTTTTTGCGCTCAACGATGCCATTTTGCTGAGGAGTGTATGGAGCAGAGAACTAATGAGTGATTCCCATTGTATCCAAATACAGATCAAGTCCAGTGTTCTTGAATTCAGTGCCATTGTCACTTCTGATGTGCTTGATCTCCATGCCATAATTGTTCACTGCTCGATTTGCAAAGCGCCTGAAGACATCTTGCACTTCAGTCTTGTAAAGAATTATATGAACCCATGTGTATCTTGAGTAGTCATCAACAATGACGAAGCCATAGAGACAGGCAGTTGTTGTGAGGGTGGAGTAGTGAGTAGGTCCAAATAAGTCCATGTGTAACAGCTCGAAGGGTTGAGAGGTTGTCATGATTGTCTTCGAGGGGTGCTTTGCCCTTGTCATCTTTCTAGCTTCACAGGCACCACACAGATGATCCTTCTTGAACTTGACATCCTCGATGCCAATGACATGCTTCTTCTTGACGAGTGAGTGTAAGTTCCTCATGCCAGCATGTCCCAGCCTTCGATGCCAGAGCCAGCATTTTGAAGCTTTTGTGAGAAGACACACGGCAAGCTGTGGACCTGCTGAGAAATCTACCATGTATAGATCATCTTTTCGATACCCTTCAAAGACTAGAGATTTGTCAGATTCCATTAGTACAAGGCAACGATATTTGCCAAATATCACAATCATGTTCAAGTCACAAAGCATTGAGACAGACATCAAGTTGAAACCAAGGGATTCAACAAGCATCACTTTATCCATGTGTTGATCCTTTGAGATTGCAACTCTACCTAGACCCAATACCTTGCTTTTACCAGTGTCAGCAAAAGTAATGTGACTCTTGTCGGATGGACGTAAGGTTGAGTCCATGAGAAGACTTCGATCGCCAGTCATATGATTTGTGCATCCACTGTCCATAATCCATTCTGAAGCTTTTGGTGATGTACCCTACAATGCAGTTAGGAGGATAGGCTTCATAAGAGTGTTGTGAAGCATAAGCATTTGACGCATATAGGGACAGTCACATCTTATATCAAAGTTAGGACATTGTATGACTGATAAGAGATTCAGATGAAGTATATAGAGTGACATTTTATCGTGCGTCCTAAATGAGTTTTAGGTCCCTAGCAATAGTGTCGGACACCATTGATTGCTGGCTGGAGACCGTTTTTTGCAAAAGAGAGTTAGTTCTTCTTTGCCACCCACATCTTCAGTGGGGGCTTAGAAGCAATGAGTCTAAGTGCAGCATCTGAGAATTTTGGCTTTGAAGCCCTAGCAAATAGCCTTGCAGGAGATGAATGATACTCATATGAATAAGCAGAAAAGTTCTTAGTCCTATGAACATAGCGGTTCGAAGATACACGCTCATATTCATAAGTCTGAGCATGATTTCCCTACAAAATATTGGCGTTAGGGTGACTCATGTGAGTCATGTATCTGTATGAAGCCTTTGGGCCAAATGAAGCTATAGGTCTGGGGTTTGCCTTCTTCCTTGGTGGTTTCATGACAACATTCACAAGAAGTTTCTCAATGTACTGCTTGGGTACCCAGATCTTCTTCATAGGTGGTCCATTCCTGCAGTTAGTACCAATGTACCTGGCAAACACTTCACCATTCTAATTTTTGAACAGCTTATAGTTTGCATCAAAGGATTCATCAATGATAATAGGATTAGCACAGGTAAAGCCAGATAAGGTGGATGGATCTACTGAAGGTTCCTTTGCAGCAACCCATGTGGTTTTGGGGTACTGCTCAGGCTTCCAGTACGAGCCATCAACATTCATTTTCCTTTCGAACCCAACACCCTCTTTCCTAGGGTTTCGGTTCAGAATATGCTTTTTGAGAACATCGCAGATAGTCTGATGTCCCTTCAAACTTTTGTACATCCCTGTTTCAAGCAATGTCTTCAACATAGCATTTTCATCAGCAACAGCAGTGGTATCCTCCGCAGAGGGGTTAGTAACCACATCAGTAGGTGAAGACAATGAAACAGTAGCAGTAGTGGAACATTCAGCAACAGATGTAGCGTTATCACGCTCAATGCATTTTAGACATGGTGGTTCAAATCCATCCTGAGCAGAACTGATCTGTTGGGCGCGAAGTGAATCTCGCTCCTTATGAAGATCTTCATAATCCACTCTTATCTTTTCTTAATGGTCCTATTAATGAGTTGGTCTATGTCAAGCAACCCCCCGGGTTCGAGGACCCCTACCTCCTAGATCATGTGTATCAACTCGATAAGGCACTCTATGGCCTTAAACAAGCCCCACGTGCATGGTATGACCACCTTACTGAGTTGCTACAAGATCGTGGATTCGAAGTAGGACAAATCGATCCTACTCTTTTTACTAAGAAGGTCAAAGGGGAGTTGTTTGTATGCCAATTATATGTTGATGATATTATCTTTGGTTCCCCTAACAAATCTTTCAATGAGGAATTTGCCGCTCTCATGACCTCCAAGTTCAAGATGTCTTCAATGGGAGAGTTGAAGTTCTTTCTTGGTTTTGACATCAAACAAAGAAGAGAAGGAACCTTCATCAACCAAGCCAAATACACTCAAGACATGCTTAAAAGATTCAAGCTAAGTGATGTCAAGCCGGCTACTACACCAATGCCTACCAAGTGCCAACTTGACATTGATCCCAATGGTAAAGCAGTGGATCAAAAGGTATATCGCTCCATGATTGGCTCCTTGCTGGACGTTGATGGATGCGGCTAGGACCATGATGGCGGAGTTCAAGTCTCCATACAACTTTTGGGCTGAAGCCATCAACACCGCATGTCATGCATCCAATCGGCTCTATCTCCACAAAGGCTTGAACAAGAATCCTTATGAGATACTCACCGGCAACAAGCCCAACCTCAAGTACTTCCGGGTGTTCGGTTGTAAGTGTTTCATTCTCAAGAAAGGTGTTCGTTTGTCTAAATTTGAGGCTAGAGCTCATGAGGGCATATTTGTTGGTTATGCTACAAACTCTCATGCTTCCCGTGTTCTCAACAAGTCCACCAGACTCATTGAGGAGACGTGTAACATGGAGTTTGACGAAAATAATGGCTCCCAAGTGGAGCAAAGTGGTACTAGTGATAGAGGTGATGAAATTCCTCCCCAAGACATAAGAAGAATGGGTATTGGTCAAATTCTACCCATTGAGGAACCCCTTGTGGACGAAGGAGAAGGACAATGCTCCACTCAAGTGGAGCCATCACCTCCCCAAGACCCACATACTTCCGAAGAACAAAGTGAAGGCCCTCATCCTCATGAACAAGACCAAGGGCAAGATCAACCTCAAGATGGTGGTGAACCTCTAAATGATGCCCAAGGTCAAGTTCTCCCCCTCGAGCAAGTTCAAGATCATGAGCAAGCTCAAGATCAAGAACAAGCTCAATACGGCGCTCAAGATGATCAAGTTAACCCTCCTCCTTCCACACCCGAGGAGGAATTAGAGCGTTGTGCCGCGAAGATTGCTTCCAGGCTCACCACCCAAGGCCATCTCATGGAAAACGTGGTTGGAAGCCTAAGAAAGGGGGTAAGCACTCGTAGACAATTAGCAAACTATTGTGAACATCACGCGTTTGTCTCTTGTGTTGAACCCCAAAAGGTCTATGAGGCGCTCGAAGACTCGGATTGGCTCAATGCCATGCATGAAGAACTCAACAACTTTGAGTACAACAAGGTGTGGAGATTGGTGCCAAGGCCATCGGGGAACCACAACGTCATTGGAACCAAGTGGATCTTCAAGAACAAGCAAGATGCTCATGGGAACATCATTCGCAACAAGACAAGATTGGTAGCACAAGGCTACTCCCAAGTCGAGGGTATCGACTACGGTGAAACCTTTGCTCCCGTTGCTCGTCTTGAATCCATTCATTTGTTGATTGCTTATGCTTCCCATCACAACTTTAAGTTGCAACAAATGGATGTGAAAAGTGCTTTTCTTAATGGTCCTATTAATGAGTTGGTCTATGTCAAGCAACCCCCCGGGTTTGAGGACCCCTACTTCCCAGATCATGTGTATCAACTCGATAAGGCACTCTATGGCCTTAAACAAGCCCCACGTGCATGGTATGACCACTTTACCGAGTTGCTACAAGATTGTGGATTTGAAGTAGAACAAATCGATCCCACTCTTTTTACTAAGAAGGTCAAAGGGGAGTTGTTTGTATGCCAATTATATGTTGATGATATTATCTTTGGTTCCCCTAACAAATCTTTCAATGAGGAATTTGCCGCTCTCATGACCTCCAAGTTCAAGATGTCTTCAATGGGAGAGTTGAAGTTCTTTCTTGGTTTTGACATCAAACAAAGAAGAGAAGGAACCTTCATCAACCAAGCCAAATACACTCAAGACATGCTTAAAAGATTCAAGCTAAGTGATGTCAAGCCGGCTACTACACCAATGCCTACCAAGTGCCAACTTGACATTGATCCCAATGGTAAAGCGGTGGATCAAAAGGTATATCACTCCATGATTGGCTCCTTGCTTTACCTTTGTGCATCTAGACCGGATATCATGTTGAGTGTGGGAATGTGTGCACGGTTTCAAGGCGCACCAAAGGAAAGTCACTATGTGGCGGTCAAGCGAATCTTTCGATATTTGGCTCATACCCCAAACTTTGGCTTATGGTACCCAAGAGGGGCAAACTTCAAGCTTGAAGGTTTTACGGATTCTGATTGGGCGGGAGACAAAGTGGATAGGAAGTCCACTTCCGGAGGGTGCCAGTTTCTTGGGTGCTCTTTGGTGAGTTGGTCTTCCAAGAAGCAAAGTTGTGTATCTCTCTCGTCCACCGAAGCGGAATATGTGGCGGCCGGTAGTTGTTGTGCACAACTCCTATGGATGAGGCAAACTTTAAAGGAGTACGGTGTCATTTGTGACAAAGTGCCTCTTTGGTGTGACAACGAAAGTGCCATCAAGATTTCTCTCAACCCGGTGCAACACTTCAAGACGAAGCATATTGAGATTCGGTACCATTTCATCCGGGATCACATTAGGCGAGGGGAGATCGAGCTCAAGTATGTCAACACTCATGATAACCTTGCAGATATTTTCACGAAGCCCTTGGATGAAGCAAGATTTCGCGAGTTAAGGCATGAGCTAAATATCATTGATTCGAGCAATGCGACTTGAACCCGTGCACCCCCCGCCACACTCAACTTGTTGTCTAGTTTAGGTGTAGGCATGGACATAGGGGGAGTGTTGTTCTCTCAATGAACTCTCCCTCCCCCATTATGCATAAATCGATCACCTCTTTCACATTAGCCATTTTTTATGGTACTTGTGCTTCAAAGACGAGTTTTGGTCATGGGCCCAAGGATAATTCTTTGCGGTGCCATACCAACTAACTCAAACATAGGTGGTTCCGGCCACCGCCATCTCCTTTTGAGAGGTTGGGTTGTGAGGCTGCTTCATGTTATCTTTCTGCCCTTAGGTTGTTTGTGTTCTTGTGGTGTCTTTTGTGCTAAAAGTTTCTTTGCAAAGGCCTCTTTTCATGTGTTGAAACATGCATCTTCTTGAGCTCACGGTACTACCGCAGCCTGCTACGGTACTACTGCGTGAGGGGAGCACGGTACTACCGCCCCCACACGGTAGTAATTTTTTACTGCCGCCTGGGAGAGCGGTACTACCGCTTCGGTGCGGTACTACCGCTTCGGTGCGGTACTTCCGCCCAAGCGGTACTACCGCAATGACCTGCGGTACTACCGCGACGACTTGGGCGCGTGGGGATAAGGAAGGGCAGGGGAGTTCTAACTCCCCCATACCCATTCGCCCGTTCCCCATCTCGTCTCTCTCTCTCTCTCTCGCTCAAGAACGGAGCCGGCGTTCGTCGCCGGATCTTCGCCTCCGGCTGCCCTCTCGTGATTCCGTCCGGTGGGATCGTTCCCCACCACGTGCTCTTGCTATGGACCAAGGTCTTTCCCCAACTTCCTCTCCTTGTTGTTTGCGTTTGTTGTTTCTAGGTTTTGGGGGAGACTTGTGTGTTCTTGAGATTCCTAGGCTTAATCTGTGCAAGAGTAGGATGAAGGAGCGTAGTTTTGCGTAGGAATTATACTTGTACGTTGTCCTGTGCTAGATTTGATCACCGTAGCACTGCCGGGATTTCGCGGTTCTTTTCAGATTCAAACCGTCGTTTGGATCTGACGTGGTGCGGTACTACCGCCCAACTGGCGCGGTACTACCGCTCGTCCGGTACTACCACCCTCTGGCGCGGTACTACCGCACTCACTGCGGCACTAAAACTGTACTGCCGCTCCAACCACGGTACTACCGTGCCTCGCACGGTACTACCGCGTCCTGGAGCGGTACTAAAATTTTAGTACCGCAGGTTCTGGCAGTACTACCGTACTTCACATCTATCTCATGGCAACTTTTCACGTATACTTTCTATGTGTTTCTTGTGCTTTGCCGTGGTCTTTGCATTGATCTTCTTCGCGTTCGTTGGTGTTTTGCGTGTGTGTCTCAGGTGGTGGCTCTCGCTGGTCCAATCCCAGTCGTGACACTGGCTTCAAGCGTCTGCGCAACCCAGGTGAAGCACCAGAGGGCTCTTCTGCCCCCAAGCGCAATGTCAAGACTTCAGCTAGCAACCACAAGGAGCCCGCTAAGGGCATGGATGAGATATCCTAGTCAGAGTACGTCCGTCTCAGGCAACTCCACCCGTATGTGCACCCTCGTTCTTCTGTCAGAGGTTGTGAGCTGTTTTGGAACAAGCAACAGACTCTCATCTATCTGATGTCATCAAAAACAAGCAGAATACCTACGTGGATGTGAAATGGATTGAAATGCATCACATGAGGAAGGACAAGTTTCGTGACTACTTTGGAGAGGCTCTGGACTTGGTGGAGCAGTTTGGCATTGAGCATGTGATATCCTTTCACCTTGACTATGACCCTGAGCTTATCTGTCAGTTCTTTGCCTCAGTTTACTTTCACTCTAATGAGGAGTGGAGGATGACCTGGATGACTAATGGTCATCAACTGACTGCTACCTGGAAGGAGTTCATGGATTTGCTCCAGGTTCCTGATGATGGGCTCGACACTCCAGTGGGTGTTCGCCCCCATGCCAATGCTGAGTCTGCCAACAAGGACAAGCTTGCACCATACCTTGTTGAGAAGGCGCTCGCCAATGGCAAGACAACGTTGGTGCTCAACTCTTTTCTGGATATCATGTATCGCATCTTCTGCAACTCCTTGTTCCCTCGCATTGGTGACAAAGACAAGGTTCATGCCTATATGGTGGATATGATGCTCATTTGCGAGGAGGCTTGTTTGTCTCAGTCTCAGCCACTTGATATCTCACACATCATGTGGTGTGAGCTTCGGTTTGCAGTGTTCAACCGCAAGGTGCCTATGAAAGTGCTAGTATCGACTAGAGGGGGGGTGAATAGGCGATTTTTATGAAAGTCTTCAAAACTCGGAAGTTTCGAAGACAAACAACAGAAATAACCTAATTGATATGCAGCGGAAGATAAACTACCCTAAACACGTCATTAGTCGAGTATGTAATGATGTGAAAGTACAGGACTAATAGCAGTTAGATAGTAAGGATCAAGATGGAAGATAGTGTGAAGCCAATCAACAATAGTAGTCAAGCAATGAAGTCAAACAGATACACAGATAGGCAATGACTTCACGAAGACAAACTTAAGTAAGGTTGGAAGGGATAGAACCAGTTGCTTGTTGAAGACACAGGAGTTGTTGGACCAGTTCCAGTTGCTGTGACAACTGTACGTCTGGTTAGGGAGGCTGAGATTTAACTCAGAAGACCGTGTCTTCACCTTATTCCCCTTGAGCTAAGGACACCCAGTCCTCGCCCAATCACTCTGGTAAGTCTTCAAGGGAGACTTCCAAACCTTCACAGACTTCGTTCACCGGCAATCCACAATGACTCTTGGATGCTCAGAACGCGACGCCTAACCGGCTGGAGGATTCACAGTCCTCAAGTGTAATAAGTCTTCAGGTCACACAGACAGAAAGACTTCAGTGATGCCTAACACTCTTTGGCTCTAGGTGTTTGGGCTTTGTCCTCGCAAGGATTTCTCTCTCTCTCAAATGCTTCGAGGTGGGTTGCTCTCAAACGACAAAAGCCGTGCACAAACTCTGAGCAGCCACCAATTTATGGTGTCGGGGGTGGGCTATTTATAGCCACTAGGCAAACCGACCTAATTTGTCCAAAATGACCCTGGGTCACTAAGGAACTGACATGTGTTCCAACGGTCAGATTTCAAACACACGCGGCAACTTTACTTGGGCTACAAGCAAAGCTGACTCATCCAGCTCTGGATAAGATTTGCTCTCATTGTCTTCGCTCAAAGACATAGGATTTGGGTTGAGCATCACTTCAGTCACTCTGACTTAGTTCACTTGGACCCCACTTAACAGTACGGTGGTTCCTATGACTCAACAAAGAAGAAAAGAAAGCAACGAGACCACACAGTCTTCGCGCTTCATAGTCTTCACGCAATGTCTTCTCATGTCATAGTCTTCAATATGAATATCTTCTCTCACCACCATTGTCTTCAATGTCTTCATACATTTTTAGGGGTCATCTCCGGTAGGTAAACCGAATCAATGAGGGACACTACCTGCGTTATCCTGCAACTCTCACAAACGCATTAGTCCCTCAACCAACTTTGTCGTCAATACTCCAAAACCAACTAGGGGTGTCACTAGATGCACTTACAATGGGCCCTATCTGTTTCTGCTGATCTCGAAGACTTGGGAGAAGATGTTCCCTGGTGAGGAGTTCCTTGCTCCAGACTGGATTCATCATGATCCATCTATCTGCGTGTCAAACCCAACTGGGCCAACACCACTACTCGTGCCGAGACGTCTGCTGCTAGGGTTGCTGTTGATGAGGAGGACGCGGGCACCGAGGATGTTGCTGAGGGCCGTGCTGCTAGGCCTTCCCAGAGTTCCTCTATGCCATCGTGGGCCAAGAAGCTGAAGGACAAGATGAAGACTCTTTTTTGTATGCAAGCCAAGGGGCAGTACAGGACTCACGTGGCGTCCAAGGAGAGTCGTCGCAGGGACAAGAAGATCTTGCAGCTCTATGGTGAGGATGTGTCTGGCGGGTCTGAGGAGCGCATCACTCCAGAGCCCGAGTGGATGGAGAAGCAAGGCTTCAGGTGGACTGATTCTGAGGAGGACGTTGAGGAGACCATCCCTGCTGCAAGGAGTCCGACGGGGAGGGTTGGGATGAGTTCCCTGCTTGAGCCACCTCTTGTGTGTAGGTGTCCTCTCTACCTTTTTGGAGTCTCGATGCCAAAGGGGAGAGAGTGTAGGGATTTGCGAGTCGTGTGTGTCGTCTTTCGTGTATTGGTGTGTTTGCTGCTTTCTCGTTTGAACTATTTGCTGCTATCGCGTTTGAACCTCGGTTGCTTTACTTCTTATGGTGTAAGACATATGCACTCTATCTATCCTAGTGAGCTTGTTATATATTGTGCTACCTTTATGATATGCTCTACTTCGATGTTAATTATCATGCCTTGGTCTCTAAAATATAGGGGGGGTGTTGATCCTAGTTTGTGTGCTATGTAGTCCAAAGCATTCATCTAGATTGCACACATCTAGGGGGAGCCCGTCTGTATTTTAGAGAGGAGGGATTTGTCTTTGCTCAATATTATCTCATCTATGTGCAAATCCCGTATTGTCATCAATCCACCAAAAAGGGGGAGATTGTAAGGGCATTTGTATCCCTTAAGTGTTTTGGTGATTGATGACAATGCTTTTGCGGACTAATCGTGTGCCATGAGTTTCTCAAATACTTCATCACTAGGCACGAGACGATTCGGTGCCCCTTAGAGACTATTGAAGTCAGCGTTGTTCTACGTTTCTCTTTGGTGGATTTGAGTCGTAGGAGAGCCGTACTATTAAGAGGGGGTCCGCATCGGAAAGGTTTGGGTGGAATCAACACGTACACTTGTCCTACCTTTCCTTGCACCTTGGAGCATCTCTTCGTTATCCTAGTTGTGCCTAAATCTGACGGCTACTGCTGTACTTGCGGTAGTACCGCAAGTACCTGCGGTAGTACCGCTGTGGGTCACGGTAGTACCGCTCCTCTGGAGCCTTAGTACCGTGGCTCCCAGGCCTAGTACCGCTCTGGTACAGTAGTGGGGGCGGATGTAATTTTTTACATCCGCGCCCCCACGGTAGTACCGCTCGTCCTGCACGGTAGTATCGCGGGAGCCCACGGTAGTACCGCTCCCCAGGAGTCGTAGTACCGTGGCCCTCCTACCTAGTACCGCGGCGTCACGGTAGTAGGAGCGGATGTAATTTTTTACATCCGCGCCTCAACGGTAGTACCGCGCCTCGTGCGCGGTAGTACCGCGTTGGATTTTTGCACTGCCTCATTTTCAGTGGAAGTAGGCATGGATGTAATTTATTTCATCCGCGCTCTTCGTAGGCAATGACTTTCCTGCCTTGCGGTAGTACCGCAAGGGGGAGCGGAAGTACCGCGCAAGCGGTAGTACTGCACCCAAGTCAGGCAAGTCCCGGCCTCTGCTGCTACCGCGGAAGTACCGTGGTCCGCCACGGTAGTACCGCACGGCCTTGCGGTAGTACCGCGCCCCTGGAGCGGTAGTACCGCGTGTCGCGGGCTGAACATGTGGATAACGGGTTGGATATTTCCCATGACTATAAAAGGGGCGTCTCCTACCTCTAGTTGACTACCTCTTCCATCTCCAAGCTCCATTGTTGCTCCAAGCTCCATTTTCGCCCGATCTCTCTCCCTAGCCAATCAAACTTGTTGATTTGCTCGGGATTGGGTGACAAGGGCCAGACCTACACTTCCACCAAGAGATATTTGATTTCCCCCACTTATCCCTAGCGGATCTTGTTACTCTTGGGTGTTTGAGCACCCTAGACGGTTGAGGTCACCTCGAAGCCATACTCCATTGTGGTGAAGCTTTGTGGTGTTGTTGGGAGCCTCCAATTGTTGTGGAGATTGCCCCAACCTTGTTTCTAAAGGTTCGGCCGCCGCCTTCAAGGGCACCAATAGTGGAATCACGGCATCTCGCATTGTGTGAGGGCGTGAGGAGAATACGGTGGCCCTAGTGGCTTCTTGGGGAGCATTGTGCCTCCACACCGCTCTAACAGAGATGTACTTCCCTTTAAAAGGAAGGAACTTCGGTAACACATCCTCGTCTCCACTGGCTCCACTCTTGGTTATTTTGTGCCTTTACTTTTGCAAGCCTACTTGTGTTGTTTCCCTTGCTTGCTCATGTGCTAGTTGATATTGCATCATATAGGTTGCTCACTTAGTTGCACATCTAGACAACCTATTCGTTGCAAAGTTTAAATTGGTAAAGAAAAGCTTAAAAATTGTTAGTTGCCTATTCACCCCCCCCCCTCTAGTCAACCATATCGATCCTTTCAGTCGGGCTAAGGAGGCCGGGCAAGTAGGTGGCTTGGTGCCTCATCTAGTCGATGGTGGTGTGTCCATCCTGCCGTACGCCGATGATACAATCATTTTTATGGAGCATGACTTGGCTAAAGCGAGAAATATGAAGCTGGTTCTATGCCTTTTCGAGCAATTGACCGGTCTGAAGATCAACTTCCATAAAAGCGAGTTGTTCTGTTTTGGTAGAGCCAAAGAGGAACAAGATGCTTACAAGCAACTGTTTGGTTGCGATTTGGGAGCTCTTCCATTTACTTACCTAGGTATCCCCATTCACCATCGTAAGTTGACTAACAGCGAATGGAAGTGTATCGAGGATCGGTTTGAGAAGAAATTGAGCTGCTGGAAGGGCAAACTCATGTCATATGGAGGCCGATTGATTCTCATTAATTCGGTGCTCACGAGTTTGCCTATGTTTTTTTATCCTTTTTTGAAGTACCAGTTGGAGTTAGGAAAAGGCTGGACTTCTATCGGTCTCGTTTCTTCTGGCAGAGTGATGAAATTAAGAGAAAGTACCGTCTAGCCAAATGGGATGTCATTTGCAGACCAAAAGACCAAGGGGGTCTTGGGGTTGAGAACCTGAAAGTCAAGAACAGATGCCTACTCAGTAAGTGGCTATATAAGTTATCTGCCGAGAATGAGGCAACTTGGGCGCAGATTCTTCGTAACAAGTATCTGTACTCTAAGACCTTGTCGCTGGTGACAGTGTAACGCCCTCGATGCGGCTATATCTTCCACGTGTCGAAGCACGACTTAGAGGCATAACCGCATTGAAAGCAATGTCGCAAGTGAGGTAATCTTCACACAACCCATGTAATACATAAGGGAAAGAGATACATAGTTGGCTTACAACCGCCACTTCACACAATTACATGAATAAAGCATTACATCATCCAGATACAATCAAGGTCCGACTACGGAACCAAAATAAAAGAAGAACCCCAAATGCGACAAAGGTCCCCGATCGACCCCAACTAGGCTCCACTACTGATCAACTAGAACGAAACAACACAGAGGGCAAGATCTTCATCGAGCTCCTCCTTGAGCTTGGTTGCGTCACCTGCTCGGTAACATCGGCACCTGCAAACTGGTTTTGGAAGTATCTGTGAGCCACGGGGACTCAGCAATCTCGCACCCGCGAGATCAAGACTATTTAAGCTTAAAGGAAGGATGGGGTAATGAGGTGGAGCTGCAGCAAGCGACTAGCATATATGGTGATTACAATCGCAAAAGAGAGCGAGAAGAGAAGCAAGGCACGGTCGTGAAGCTAGTAGTGATCAAGAAGTGATCCTAGAGCAACCTACGTCAAACATAACTCCAACACCGTGTTCACTTCCCGGACTCCGCCGAGAAGAGACCATCACGGTTACACACGCGGTTGATGTATTTTAATTAAGGTCAACTTCGGGTTTTCTACAACCGGACATTAACAAATTCCCATCTGCCACATAACCGCGGGCACGGCTCTCGAAAGTCTATACCCTGCAGGGGTGTCCCAACTTAGCCCATGACAAGCTCTCGTGATCAACGAAGGAATAGACCTTCACCCGAGACACTCCGATCAGACTCGGTATCCCGGTACGTCAAGACATTTCGACAATGGTAGAACAAGACCAGCAAAGCCGCCCGAATGTGCCGACAAATCTTGATAGGAGCTGCACATATCTCGTTCTCAGGGCACACCGGATGAACACTACGTACGGCAACCGAAGATACCCCAAGTTGCCTCGGGGCGGCACCGCAAGTGGCTCTAATTTGGACCAACACTCAGAGGAGCACTGGCCCGGGGGGTAAAATAAAGATGACCCTTGAGTCTGCAGAACCCAAGAGAAAAAGGCTTAGGTAGGCAAATGGTAAAACCAAGGTTGGGCCTTGCTGGAGGAGTTTTATTCAAAGCGAACTGTCAAGGGGGTCCCATAAATCACCCGACCGCGTAAGGAACGCAAAATCCGGGAACATAACACCGGTATGACGGAAACTAGGGCGGCAAGAGTGGAACAAAACACCAGGCATAAGGCCGAGCCTTCCACCCTTTACCAAGTATATAGATGCATTAATTAAATAAGATATATTGTGATATCCCAACAAGTAAACATGTTCCAACAAGGAACAACATCTTCATGTTCCAACAAGGAACAAACTTCAATCTTCACCTGCAACTAACAACGCTATAAGAGGGGCTGAGCAAAGCGGTAACATAGCCAAACAACGGTTTGCTAGGACAAGGTGGGTTAGAGGTTTGACATGGCAATTTGGGAGGCTGACAAGCAAATGGTAGGCATCGTAGCATTGGCATAGCAAAAGAGCGAGCAAACTAGCATAGCAAAGATAGTAGTGATTTCGAGGGTATGATCATCTTGCCTGAGATCCCGCAAGGAAGAAGAACGAGTCCAAGAAGAAGACAAACGGTCGTAGACGAACGAATCCTCACAACTCCGGAACGAAACCGAAGCTAACGAGAGAAGCAAACCGGAAAGAAGCAAACAACATAGTAAACACACAAGCATAATCATGGCATGATGCACTAACAAGTATGATGCATGTCCGGTTTAAATAGCATGGCATGGCAATATGCACAAACAAAACTACAAGTTAAATGAAGCCCAATATGCAACGAGTTGCATATTGACGAAACACCACATCAATTATTTAGTTCTCTCTCGTTTATGTACCCAACAATATTAAATATTGGTTAACATGGCAAGTGGTGAAGCATAACAAAAACTATACCATCTAAACAATTTAAATGGGGCCGGATATAAAAACAACAAATCCGGTAAATCCCCATATGCATTTAGCAATTTAATGCAAACACAATTTTAAACATTTTAATTGTTATTATCATGATGCGGACGACATATGCAAGTTTTATGCAATTTTTATGAAAACATTAACATGAGCATGATAAGGAGCATTTGTCGCCATGGCGGAACGAAAGGGGTGCCATGGCGGCGAAACAAAAAATGGTGCCACGGCAACATATCCGAAAATGATGCCACGACAATATATCCGAAAATGATGCCACGGCAACATATCGGTTCCGGTAGCTCGCGTAGATACCGGTGCAAAAGGAGGCGTGCGGATGCGTGCACGGATGGTGGGGTGATCCCGGATATCGGGTGTCCCACAGGTTAGGGGCATGGAAACGAGTGACAATTCGGACACGGTGAAAACGGTGCATCTCATACATGCAAGGGCATCTCATCGCGGTCGTCTCGGGTTATACCTTCGAAGCGTGCGTTCTCGGGCAGAACGAGTTCGGTACGGTGTAGAGGAAGTAGACGTTCTCGTAGCGGTCGTAGAGGAAGTAGTTGTTCATGTGTCGTCGTGGGAAGTAGTCGTACACATGCCGTAGTGGAAGTAGTGGTTCACGGCGACGGTAGTGGTAGTAGTTGTTCATGTCCCGTAGATGATTGGGGGTCCACGGGGTCTTCGAGGGTCGACGGTAGTCGTACACGGCAACCATAGTTGAACTTGTAGGGCCGACGACGTCGTGGTACTTGGTGCAATGCACGGGATGGTAGTCCAACAATTGTCAGAGAGGGACTTGACGCAACAAAGTCTTCGGTGCCACGGTACTTGTCCATGTAGACGAACTTGGCGCATCCGAAGGGGTACTTGACGAAATCCACCTCGGATGTAGTCGTACACGTGTAGTCGGACTTGACAAAAATGCACACCGGCTGCAGTCGTGGTACTTGACATTATCCGGGACGGTCTTGGTGTATCCGTGCGTAGAGGTACTGGCCGTTTTGTGTAGTCGATCTTGTCGGTCTTGACGAACCAAAACGAAGCAACACCAGGGCCTCGGGTCTTGGCGGTGGTGTAACTTGGTGCTCGAGGTTCTGATCCGGGGGTGCATGCGTCCACGGTGACACTACATGGTGCGCAGAGGCGACAACTTGGGCGGTGCTGGGCATCGGGAACAGGAGCATGCTCGCTCGGGCATGGAGCTGGTCGCGGTCAACGCGCGAGGCGCGCGTGTAGGTGGATCGAGCAGGCAGCAACGCTGCTCGTCCTCCTGGGTCAAGGCCGAGGCGAAGCTGATGGCCTCGCAGGCCATGGCAGGCGGAGCACGGCGAGGGTGGTGGTGGACGCGGACCTGCTCGATCCGGCCAGATCCGAGGCCAGGGAGGCTGCGGGCTCCTCTAGGCGCAGACGAAGACGGCGGCGGGCACGAGGAGAAGACAAGGGGCCGCTGAACGAGCTTGAGGACGACGGCTGGCGAGGCAGAGGAGGGGCACGACCGCAGGCGACGGAGGGCCGCCGGAGTCGTGGTCAGAGGCGGGTGGCGCGGTTGTGAGGAAGCAGAGGGAGGCGCGCAGGAGGCTGAGAGGCAGGGCGACGGGAGCCAGCGTGGACGCGGGGTCGCTCGCTCGATGCGGGAGGAGAAAGGGCGGCGAGGAACGCAGGGGCCGCGGGCGAGCTCGCTCGGGGAGCTCCTCGGGCGCATCTGGTCGGAGTCGAAGCCGACGAGGCGAGGGGCGACACAAAGCATGGCGGCACGGCGGCAGGACTTGGCGCAGGGGGGGAAGGATGGCGCGGGGCTCATCTGTTGGGCTGCTCGACGGCGGATGGAGCCCCGGTGTGGAGGTGGAGGCGCGAGGCGGGTCGGGAGGAGCGGGGCTCTGCTCCTCTCTGGCAGCGCGAGGGGAACGAGAACGAGGGCGCGGCGCGGGGTGAGAGACGAGTGGATCGAGAGGAGGGGATCGAACGATGGGGTTGCGGCGCTGAGGGAGGAGACAAGGGAGAGATGGGATCGAGTGAGGAGGTGGGGATCGGGCGCTGGGTGCGCTGCGGCGCAGGGGAGAACGAAGGGAGAGATGCGTTGGGGTTTGAGGCTGGCTAGGGTTAGAGCTGGTGGGGCGGCTGGGCCTGAGAGGCCGGTTGGGTCGGCCCAGGTGGAGAGGAAATGGCCAGAGGCCTGGCTGGGCTTACCTCTCTCTTCTCTCTCTCTTATATTTTCTTTAGCAGAAAACAATTAAAGAGAAGAAAAAGAAAGAGAGGGTTAGGGAAAGAATATGCGCATGCGGATAATTTTCCTAGACTCACAAAAATATACTTGGTCCAAGAAAATAGGAAAGGCCATGATTGAAAGATTTAAATTCAAACTCATTTGAATTTAATTCAAATGGGTTTGAACTAGGACTTGATAACAGGAAGGTCCAAAAATGTTTGGATTTTTGGTGGAGCTCCGAAAAATGATGAAAGAAATTATGGACAAGGTTTGAAGACCAAGAATTAAGATAACAAAGGCATTGGGATTTTTGCAAGTGTGTTATGGTGAATTCCAAAAATGAAATATTTACTATAGCTCTCTAAATATCGAGAGGATATGTTTTAAAGAGAATCACCATGTGAATTCCCTCGATTTAAATGGATCAAAGATCCATGCCGTTTATTTAGTTGAGTTGCAAAAGATTTATGAGATGGTGGCATGATGACATGATGCAATGCAAAAATAAAAGGGCAGGCACAAATGAAGCACACGGCGAAACCCGGAATATATGGAAGTCTTCTGGAGCGTCGGTCTCGGGGCGTTACAGACAGCTAGACCAACTGATTCGCCTTTCTGGAAGGGGCCAATGAGGGTCAAAGCTACTTTCTTTAATAGAACAAAGTTCATTGTCGGTGATGGCAATAACACTCGATTCTGGGAGGATACTTGGCTCGGTGATACACCGCTGGCACTTCAGTACTCGTCGCTATATCGTATTGTGCAGCGACGGGATGCTCTGGTTGCAACGAGTTTGCAATCCACTCCTCTTAACATTCAATTTAGGAGGGTGCTTGTTGGTGACCGGTGGGAGGCTTGGATTCATCTGGTTAGTAGACTGATGGAGGTTCAGCTTACTCATCAGCCCGATCAATTGTGTTGGAAGCTTACTAAATCTGGTGAATTCACAGTCAAGTCGATGTACATTGATGTCATCAACTCTAGTGTTATTCCTAGTCCCAAACATGTTTGAAAAGTTAAGGTTCCTCTGAAAATCAAAGTGTTTATGTGGTTTGTACATAAACAAGTCATTCTAACGAAAGATAATTTGATTAAGCGCAACTGGACAGGTTCTACCAGGTGTAGTTTCCGTGATCGGGATGAAACTATCAAGCATCTTTTTTTTGATTGCCCGTTGGCGAGGGTGTTGTGGCGCTCGGTACAAATTGCCTTTAACATTACTCCTCCGAATTCGGTCAGGTCGTTTTTTGGAACGTGGCTTGTTGGTATAGAGGCCGAAACAGCTAGACAAATTCGAGTAAGAGCATGTGCGTTGTCATGGGCAATTTGGAACTGCAGAAATGATTTGGCTTTTAACAGAAAAACAACTATTCATTTTTTGCAGGTTGTATTCCGGGCTACTGCGCTAATCCGCATGTGATCATTACTCACTCTGACGGAGGCGAGTGAGTGTTTGGTTACTGGATCTGTCCGATGGAAGATGGTAGCGCGGGATATCTTCAACCGGTTTAGATGACGGTCATGTAATAGGATAGGCGATTAGTTTACCTATCTCTATATTATGCCAGCCGGTTGTGGCTTCTGGGCCTTGTTTTATTTTGCTAGCTCTTTGTGAGTCAGACTCCTTTGTTGCAGCACATTGCAAGACATTGTTGAACTACTTTACTTATTTATAAATGTGGCCGTATGCATCGCTCTGATGCAGAGGCCGGGGAGTCCCCCTTTTCAAAAAAAAAATAATAATCGATGTGCATGTGTTTACATAGATTTGAGATTTAAAAAGAAAATGTAAGTCATGGTTATACCGCGGACATTTTCGGACTCCTCTGCAGACATATAGGGCCCGGCTTTGCTCGATCCTATGGTGGATGCTCTAAAGTAGAGTCGAGAGTCTTAAAATGTTCAAAGAGTCATGAAGCATTTTACGCGGTATTGTTTTCCAAAATCCAAACCGGAATTTGGCCCTCCCTGGTGCTGCTGCGCCACCGCCGAGTGGAGCACCAATCCCCCCTCCTCCCGTTAACCCCTTGTGACCTCTTCCATGGAACCTCGCGCGCACGGCGTCCCCTCCCTCTGCTCTGCTCTCCACTGACCCGCTCCCCGTGCACAGTTACGCGGTGGCCATCCAAAAGGCCGGGGCGGCAAAGCAAAAACATCAATGTAGGCGTAAGAAACAGTTAAAAAAGCAACGCAAAGCAGAGGTTTTGTACTGCGCTCCCCTTCCCCTGCGCCATTGCCAGTTGCCATTTGCCACCCTCGCTCGATTAAATCTCCCTCCAGTCCCCCACGCTCTTCCCATTGCCACCGCCGCTCCGCTCCAAGAAGAGCAGGTCACTCACCTCCCCCAAAGCCAGCAAGTGAGCCGCCGCACGCAAACAAAGGGAGGCTGCCGGAGTGGAGAGGCGCGTCGCCCCAACGAAGGCTGGCCATGGCGCCGTCCCTTGTCGCCGGCGGCGGCCTGATGCTCGCCGCCTTCCTGGCATTCTCCCTCGCGGCCTCCTCGGCCAATGCCGCCGTCTCCTACGACCACCGCTCCCTCGTCATCAACGGCCGGCGGCGCATCCTCATCTCCGGCTCCATCCACTACCCGAGAAGCACACCAGAGGTACGCCGCCCGTAAGCACACCCCCGCCCCGGCACCCGCCCGTGGACGTCCACGGTGGCCGGCGGGCCGCCTGTCGCTTCCCGCGCCCAAATGCAGCCTCCCGGTACCGACTTAGCTCTGATTTTTCTTCGTGTCGTTTGCCCCGTGACCCGCGCGCGCTCTGCAGATGTGGCCGGGGCTCATCCAGAAGGCCAAGGACGGCGGCCTCGACGTCATCCAGACCTACGTCTTCTGGAACGGCCACGAGCCGGTGAAGGGCCAGGTATTATCGCACTCGCCTCGCTCGCGTTTGCTGCATTTCTTGCTGCCGCCGTTGCGAGTTCATGGCTGACGGGTTCTTGGATGAACTGCGCAGTACTACTTCAGCGACCGGTACGACCTGGTCCGGTTCGTGAAGCTGGCGAAGCAGGCCGGCCTCTACGTCCACCTCCGCATCGGCCCCTACGTCTGCGCCGAGTGGAACTTTGGGTACTACTACTAAACTAAACACACATAAACTTTTTCTTTTGATAAAAAACCCACACATAATCTAATCCTCCTACTCCCTTCGTTCGGAATTACTTGTCGCAGAAATGGATGTATCTAGATGTATTTTAGTTCTAGATACATCCATTTCCGAGACAAGTAATTCCGAACGGAGGGAGTACAATTTTTGGCAGCTTTTAGTTGTATATATGCTCCTATATGCTAACGAATTCTTGTTTGCTGTGTTTGTTGCAGTGGCTTTCCTGTTTGGCTCAAGTATGTGCCCGGCATCAGCTTCAGGACAGACAATGGCCCGTTCAAGGTGGCGTCTCACTTCACCAGACGAAAACCTTTTGATCCCATCCATCATTCACAAAATCTTGTCTAGTTTCATCTCAGAACATGAACAATTTGTGTCCAATTTGTTTCAGTACAAATTGTGCCTAATTTGGTGATGTTTTGGGTCATTGTAGGCAGAGATGCAGAGGTTCGTTGAGAAGATCGTGTCGATGATGAAATCCGAGAGGCTGTTCGAATGGCAAGGCGGTCCGATCATCATGTCTCAGGTGAGGAATTCGGACTTGGGAGAGCACTCTCGATCAGTGGCATTGCCATTTGCAATGCAGATGAAAAGTGGACAAGTGATTGAGTGTCCCCGTGGCCAATTGTGCAGGTGGAGAACGAGTTTGGGCCGATGGAGTCCGTCGGGGGCAGTGGCGCCAAGCCGTATGCGAACTGGGCCGCCAAGATGGCCGTCGCGACCAACACCGGCGTGCCGTGGGTGATGTGCAAGCAAGAAGACGCCCCAGACCCCGTGGTACACATATAGTACTAGTACTTGCAGAGTAGCTTTGTTGCTGGTGTGGCTGGTGTTGAATAAATGTGTTGATAATTATATGCTGACCACTTTTCCAACTAATTCTCACCTTTCTGGATCATGGCAGATTAACACTTGCAACGGCTTTTACTGTGATTACTTCACCCCAAACAAGAAGAACAAGCCGACCATGTGGACTGAGGCCTGGACCGGGTGGTAGGTTTCCTCGATCATACTTGTTCATACCAATCCAAATGCAATATTCATATTCCAAACACTGAGAGCAATCAATAAAATTCATAATGTTATTGTCCTAAGGTTTACGTCGTTCGGAGGGGCGGTCCCTCACCGGCCGGTGGAGGACATGGCCTTTGCGGTGGCCAGGTTCATACAGAAGGGTGGCTCCTTCGTCAACTACTACATGGTGAGTAGAATAGGGGATCACGGTCACGCCTGCCATGGCATTGCAGTGAAAGCTTCTACTTGCTCTGACCACGTTTACATGTTACGGTGCAGTACCATGGAGGAACCAACTTTGGACGTACCGCAGGCGGTCCCTTCATCGCAACCAGCTACGATTACGACGCCCCGATCGACGAATATGGTATGCAGTGACTGCTGTATTTGACAAACAGGAATTCCTACTGGCCTTTTGGAGCTTCACCATATTCCTTTTTTATCATCTTGATTGGCATAGCTTGTGGGAACACCTAACAAATTTTCACATGTATATCTCAGGTTTGCTTAGGCAGCCGAAATGGGGTCACTTGAGGGACCTGCACAAGGCCATCAAGCAGGCTGAGCCTGTGCTGGTCTCTGGTGATCCGACTGTCCAGTCGCTAGGGAACTACGAGAAGGTTCAAATCGCTATGAACATGAACAATCTGGCAGCGGTCTCCAAATGCAAAAGTTACTAATCATATCCAATGACTACTATTCTTCTTCAGGCATACGTTTTCAAGTCGAAGAATGGAGCTTGCGCCGCCGCGTTCCTGTCAAACTACCACATGAATGCTGCAGTGAAAGTCAGGTTCAATGGGAGGCACTATGATCTCCCTGCTTGGTCCATCAGCATTCTTCCAGACTGCAAAACGGCGGTTTTCAACACCGCGACGGTGAGTGGAACCCTGAATCGCAAACCTCTCAGTGAACTAGGCAAGAGGAGCATATCGTCTAAACAAGCAATTGTTGTAACCGTGCAGGTGAAGGAACCAACACTGCTGCCAAAAATGCATCCGGTGGTACGGTTCGCTTGGCAGTCGTATAGCGAGGACACAAACTCACTCGACGGCAGCGCCTTCATGAAGAATGGCCTGGTTGAGCAACTAAGCATGACATGGGACAAGTCAGACTACCTGTGGTACACCACATAGTGAGTGACTGACCGACCTTGATAGTCGACATGGGCGGTTTCGACCAATCATATCTGAACACTTGGAACTTTCCTTAAACTCTGGTTTGGTCTTGTCGCAGCGTCAACATTGGTGCCAATGAGCTCTCGAAGAACGGCCAGTGGCCTCAGCTCACCATCTACTCCGCTGGGCACTCGATGCAGGTCTTCGTCAACGGAAAATCATACGGTACTAGTAGCACTTTCCTAGAGCCACACGCCACACTACACTGCAGTTGCAGATCGCATCAAGATCCAAAATGTTGATTACCTTGGATGATTGTGTTGCAGGTTCTGTTTACGGCGGTTACAACAACCCCAAGCTGACGTATGATGGGCATGTGAAGATGTGGCAAGGGAGCAACAAGATCTCCATCCTGAGTTCAGCAGTTGGCCTTCCTGTAAGCTTTCCACAGCTGAGTTTATTTATGCCCTTGGATTCAAAGCTGTTTGTGACACTGGTATTATGGCATTGGTGTGCATGTAGAATGACGGGAACCATTTCGAGAGGTGGAACGTGGGCGTCCTCGGGCCGGTGACCGTGTCCGGGCTAAATTCGGGGAAGAGAGACCTGAGCCATCAGAAATGGACATACCAGGTACATTCGGGAGTCGCTAGGGTTTAGTACTTTCTCCTTGGCTTAATTTCGTGCGGAACTGTACTGACTTGCGATTCTGGCGGGCACGCAGGTCGGCCTGAAAGGTGAGTCGCTGGGGCTCCACACCGTCACCGGAAGCTCCTCCGTGGAGTGGGGCGGTCCTGGTAACAGGCAGCCACTGACCTGGCTCAAGGTCAGTGCTCGCAGCAACAATAACGCACCTTTGCAACATCAGGAATCAGATTGTTTTTTTTCCCCTTCTCGCCATTTCTGATGGCAACTGTGGCTGTGGTGTTGGTCCGGCAGGCCTTGTTCAACGCGCCAACGGGGAGCGACCCGGTGGCGCTGGACATGGGGAGCATGGGGAAAGGGCAGATGTGGGTGAATGGCCACCACGTCGGCCGGTACTGGTCATACAAGGCCCCCTCCGGCGGCTGCGGCCGGTGCAGCTACGCCGGGACGTACCGCCAGGACAAGTGCCGCTCCAACTGCGGCCAACTCTCACAGAGATGGTACTGTACTAATCTCGGATAGCGATCACCCCGTTTGCACGACTTGGTAACCTTTTTCCCCTTATTACGACGTTGAGAAAATGAGAATAAAAGTGTTGTGTGCATGCAGGTACCACGTGCCGCGGTCGTGGCTGAAGCCGGGCGGCAACCTGCTGGTGGTGCTGGAGGAGTACGGCGGCGACCTCGCCGGCGTCGCCATGGCCACGAGAAGGACGACATGAGCTCAGAAAGATACTAGTACTACCGCCCTGCTGATTGGTTCGTTTCATTTCTTGATTGATGATACTACATACGTACTCACGAGAGACGTGTCACGTGTGGATAACATATTGTTCACGAGGGAAACAAACAAATACTCCCTCCATAAACTAATATAAGAGCATTTAGATCACTATTTTAGTTATCTAAACGCTCTTATATTAGTTTACAGAGGGAGTAGTGCCAAGCTAGAGATCTTAGTAGAGGGCCAGGCCAGGGAGAAGGGATGGTATTGACTGCGCAGAGTGGAAGAGGTGGTGGTTGGCTGGCTGGCTGGTTTTCGTTTCAGCCATCAGTGCGGCTGCACCTGCAGGAAGGAAGGGGCACGTGCAGTGCGGCTGCAATCAATCAAGCCAGCTCAAGCTTTCTTCTTCACGTGACGCAGGGATACCCACCAGTAGAGTATAGTGCATGGGCTGAGGTATTCAATTGTTTGTTACTGCTCGTGACAACCTTTTTGTAGTACTACAGAACTTGTGCATTTGCGACATATGAGTTGCAGGCGCGGCCAGCATTTGTCCATGGACGTGTAGCCTGGTTTCCCCAAGGATAATAAAAAGTAAACAACCCCAACATTTGTCCATGTCCATTTTGGATTAATTTACGTTTCAGCTCAGGCTACGGACGAGCTGTCTCCTTATTTTCTAGCCTAGAGATGATGAATGCGTCCCGACGCAGAGATATGATGATGCAGCTGTGAGCCTGTGGCACCAGTCGTCTGCAGTGTCTCTCTACCCGATGCATGCATATCTGACACAGGCGGCATTTACTACTACTACTGGAAAAGTTGCCGCTGTGCCGACGCACTGTTCCTCAGCGCGTCAAACTGAAGAGAGTCCCACAAAGCAAACCACGCAGCAGTGTAGAGCGAAATCTCGAATCCAAAGCGAAATGGCGCCAACACTGAGCGCGAATCGCATGCATATGGGCTACCGAAGCCTCACCACGAAGCCTGGCCAAGGCTCATTTTCATCAGGTGGCCTTTCCCCTGGAATTTCCTATATCCAACGACTTTGTGGTCTCTTCCTACTAAATGCATATCGGCGTTGAAATAAATCCACTAAAAGACGACCACCAATACTAAATTTAGTACTTGAACCCTGTGGGTTGGTTCGACCACAAGGCAGTTCACCGCCGCTTTTCTTTTTCTTTCGCTTTTTCATTTCCTTTCCTTTTCCCTTTTTTTTTCTTTTGATTTCCCTTTTTCTTACTTCTATATATTTCTGTCTTAAATTCGTGATTCTTTTTTTAAGTACATGAATTTAATCTGAGAATATTTTTTAATATATTGAACATTTTTTCAAATTGCAGAAAGTTTTGAAATTTATATATTAAAAAACTAGGAACTGTTTATAAACTACAACATATTTAAAAGTTGTCATTTTTAAATTTCACTGATATTATGTAGGTTCAGGAATATTTCTTACATTCATGACTAATTTTATTTTTTTCGGTTTTTTCTTCCAAAGTTCACAACATTTCTATATGTATACTCCTAATAGTATGCCAATATTGAGTCATACGGACCGTTGGATCTGTGTAATCAGACAACTCACATTCAATAGCTATAATTAGAGGACCACGTGGCGAAATATGCACCATTGGATAGGACAATCCGACGGACTACAGAGCTGGGATTCGCGGTGGGGGCATTACTACCCTGCCAGCCCGCCAACCACACGCGGTGATTCTATCCTTGACTAGAAAATTCTAGCATGCTCATGTCACTTGAGTACTGTAGTACATGCAGCCCACAGTTGTATACTATAATAGACTAGAATCGACCAAGCAAGTAGCCGAGAGAGCCCTACAGCCCTATCGTAAGACAACTACTTTAGTAGTAGAAGAAAGAACAGAAACGGCCATGAGTAAGGCCCTGTTTGGTTCCAATAAGCCACCTGACTTATAAGTCAGGTGACTTAGGCCCTGTTTGGTTCCAATAAGTCAGGTGACTTATAAGTCAGGTGACTTAAAACCAGTGACTTATAAGTCACGCCTATTTGGTTGTCACCTGACTTATAAGTCACCTGACCACACCTTAAAATAATGCATGTGTAAAATAGATCAATAATTCATGTATAAAAGCAATAATTCATGTTTTATACCCAAACAGCAGAAGATTATCTGTAGCTATCTCATATGAGTAGTATGAAAGGCAACATAAACTTAATAATTGGTATGCACAGATCCATAACATTCCAAGAGCACAATATCTTGAACGACAGTATATAAAAAAAAAGAGTGCATTGGGTAATATAAAGAAAAATGAGTGCACTGGGTAATATCAAAAAAATTGAGTGCATGCATTCAGATCCATAACATTCCAAGGCCTTTTGCCACTGTAATAACCACACCTCATTTTACAAATCCATTTCAAATATGCATACATATATCCATACAAGTATCAATACAAGTCATCGGTAACAAATACAAATTACATTGTTCGGCACTAGAACAAATACCAATTACCGCCTACTATGCAGTCCTTCCGCTATCCAATTACGAAAAACGTTCATGTTATGATCATCATGCGAGTTTTGCCCCTGCGATTCAGTTGCACGGCTTCATCGTTGGCGTCGGCGTCGTAGACAACTAGGCTCATCCACCATTGGAATGAACTCCTCATCATCATCACACTCTCCAAAATCTCTATCCTCCAATTTACTCTCTCTAATGAAATTGTGTAAAGCCATGCATGCTGAAATAATTTTACTTTGCTTTGGTGGTGGATAAGAGGGCATGTGCAACAAAATCCTAAACTTGTTCTTCAGTACTCCAAAGCATCGCTCTATTGCATTGCGAATTTGGGAATGTCTATGATTAAATGTTTGTTTTTTTACCTCTTGGCGGTGGACCTTGATTGTACTCTTGAAAATGGTACTTCGTTCCTTTGTACGGTGCAAGATAACCAGGTTGGTTGGAGAATCCCGAGTCCACCACATAAAACTTCCCTACAATGTTAAACTGTTAGAAAAGCATCAATCATCGGGCTGATCAAAGAAATGTATACTGCAATCTAAATGTACCTCGGGGAGGATGTGGGAAGTGGCTGCCAAATTTGTCTAGTGCTGCCTTGAACACCCTCATGTCATGAACCGACCCAGGCCACCCAGTAACGATGAAGGTGAATCTCAAGTCATAATCACATATTGCTAGCACATTCTGAGTAGTAGTTGATTTTCGGTTCATGTGTGTGATGAGGTCTGTCTTTGGCACAACCACCTCTATATGTGTTCCATCAATGGCTCCAATGCAATTGTCGAAGAACAAAGCAAACATTGGATTTTGGACTCTTGGATGAGGTGTCCTAAACTGTGGATCTAGTGGGCGAATTATGTCTCCTGCCAACTTAACCAAACATTCCAAGACTCTATCAAACTTCCTATGAAGTGTCTCCATTGATCGAACAAAACGATTTTCAGTCTGCCGTATAGATTGGGGAGCACCAACCTTCCATAAGAACATGGCTAAAGATTCCACATATGTCATCTTCGTAGTAGACTTCAATCCATATGACTCTACTAGCAAATTGTGCAGGCTATCAAACACCTCTCTATCCATTCTAAACATGTTGAAACATTGTGTCTTATGATGTAATGTCCTCATGACCCACTCATATCCAGTTTCTTTAGGTTGGCGGTACATATTTTTATTTGCCATGTTCTCAAGGTGGTACGTACCAATGAGTTGTGCAGCGCTGAATATTATGTTCTTCCTCCTCTCTGCTGCTGCAGCTTCTTGCTCCTCCTCTTCTTCGTCCTCCTCTGCCCACTGATCCATGGTGGCAGCCATCCATTGCTACAAAAAAGGGTAGAGGATCAATTTAGTACCAACAAGTAACAGAATATGATGGATCATATGCTCACAATTATTACTCCGGTCAACAGAAATATAACACATGACCAATCAAAGTTCAAATTGCAGTTCATATAACACAACATAACATGATTCAAGTTCACATAACACAACATAACATGATTCAAGTTCACATAACACGACATAACATGATTCAAGTTCACATAACACGACATAACATGATTCAAGTTCACATAACACGACATAACATGATTACTACTAGCATCACACTGCTACAGTTTACTTCTTGGTCACAATTCCTCTCTGTTGGCAGTGCATTTGGATCCACGCAAGCCTTGCTTCAATAGTCTGCATAGCTCTGAAAAAGGCCCTCTTGTTAGCATCCATGAACAACTCCGAAGCCACCCACATTTCCACGGATGCTTCAGCTACACCACACTCTTTAGCAAGAGCTACACATTGATCCATCTCTTCTTGAATTGCTTGGCATTTTTGCACCATGATCTGTGCTTGTGCATTTACAATTGCCCTCGACCGAGCCTCCTCCCTCTTGGCATAATTGTCCTCCTTTTTCTTCCCTTCCTCCCTGTCAATCTTGATTTCATTGACCAGCCCCCTAAGAGCTTTAACCATAGGACTCTTGGTTCTCTTGGAAGGGCTCTCTCCTATTGTTGCAATGCTGGTGGCCCTCTTGCTACTACTACTAGCCCTCTTGTTGGCACTGCCCATGGGACTGCATGTGTCGCCTTCTCCAGTGAGATCATAAAGATCTGCTGCAACACCATTGTGCGGCTGGTTGTCTTCCTCATCAAATCCTGGACAAAATGCAGATGCTCCATCCACTATCACATTATCGAAGATCTGCATCAAATCATCTAGATAGGGGGGCACTCGATCCTTGAATACTTTGTAGCACTCGGTTCTCCCCTTGGTATTAGCTTGCCACCATGACTCGCTTGCCAAGATTTCACCATTTGGACCTCGGCCTAGTCCACTGGACTTCACCTGCACCTCTTTCCAGAAAGTTGCCAAGACCTTTGCTTGGGTATACCTATTCTTCATAGCCTTCACATTATATTTCTGTCCACAAGATCTACGAAAATCTCTGCATATGTTCTTCCACCCAACAGGAGCCATTTGATTGTTTGGGCGGTTCCCATTACTAATCTCGCGAATGACTAATTTTAGAAAGAGTTCTAGCCTTTGTTCATTCCATTTAGCAGTATCAAAGCCACGCTGTCATGCATTGCAAATTTATTACAAAACGATACTATGTGATACATTGCAATTGTGAAACACATGAGCACTGCAAATATTACCTCATCAGAGTCGTCTTCCTCCTCGTCGGAGTTCTGAAGCATGTTGGAGCTGGTCCAATGGAAGCCTTCCTCGTCGTCGTCCAGGTCAATGTGGCCTTCAGTTTGAGCGCTTGCGGCATTGGTCAGGGACCTGCCGCGCTTGACACCACCACCACTGCGACCAGCCCCTGACCTCGCTGGACGAGGAGGCATGCCGGCGCTGGATGAGGTTCCTCGGCCACCTGCACCTCGGCCCGCACCTCGACCGCGTCCAGTCGTGGACACCACGTGCTTGCCGCTGCGTCGACGGGGAGGGGCCTCCTGGGGCTGCATCACATGCTGGTACTCCACCAGGCCAGGAAACGCCGCCGCCTCGGAGTTCAGGTCCAGTCCCCCCGGCGCGGGCAGATCGACGAAAGCCGGGGCCTGTGGTGCACTCGGAGCACCCACGCGCGGAGGGAGGCCGGCAACCGCCGCGCTCAGAGCACCCAGGCCTCCAGTCGCCGCGCCCAGGGCACCCAGGCGGCCTCCAGTCGCCGCGCCCAGGGCACCCAGGCCTCCAGTCGCCGTGCCCAGGGCACCCAGGTGGCCTTCAGTCGCTGCGCCCAGGGCACCCACGCGCGGAGAGAAGCCTCCAGCCGCCGGAGCACTAAACGGAGCAGCACGCGCACGAACCGGTGGGGAGTAGTTGCCGACCTGGGAGCCGTCACCAAAGAAGTCGTCCTCCTCGTCGGCGCCTTGGGAATCTTCGAAAAGGTTGAGCTGCAACCGCGAGTTCCTACCGGCCATGGTGGAAACCGGGCGGTGAGCGGAGGAGGCGAGCGGATCCGGGCGGCGCCGAACTGGATCTCGAAGGCGGCGTGCTGGATCGGAAGGATTGCGGCGGGGCGGAGCTCGCGATGGAGGGCGGCGGCGGCGAGGGTTTGGGTGCGGGGGGGGGGGGGGGGGAATCGCTCGGGATGGGGGGGGTGGAATCGATGGACCTGAAGGAGAAAAGGTGGTGGGTCCCACATAAAAAAGGTGACTTATAAGTTTTAAGTTGGGGTGGAGCAACTTATGACTTATAAGTTGGGGTGACTTATAAGTTGGGGCTGTTTGGCAAAATAAGTCACTTTTTGCACTTTTGGACTTATAAGTTGGTGACTTATTTGGAACCAAACAGGGCCTTAAAACCAGTGACTTATAAGTCACTCCTGTTTGGTTGTCACCTGGCTTATAAGTCACCTGACACACCTTCCCACACCAATCAATATCATGCAGGTGGTGGGACCCACACAAAAGGGGGTGACTTATAAGTTTTAAGTTGGGGTGGAGCAACTTATGACTTATAAGTTGGGGTGACTTATAAGTCGGGTCTGTTTGGCAAAATAAGTCACTTTTTTCACTTTTTGACTTCTAAGTTGGTGACTTATTTGGAACCAAACAGGGCCTAAAGATGAGAGAGAGAGAATGGATGCACCAATGCAGCCACGGTAAGGACAAATGCACAATTTACCAAATTAGATAAAGACAAGTAAAGTAAACGGTCTAATATGTGTTATATGAAAATAGAGTTTACTTTCTTTTATAAATTTATTTTCAAAACATTACGATATGGACTTTTCTTTGTTTTTGCTAGCAATTTATATTTGTAAAAGTCTGATCTTTTATTTTTTTAGCGTAAAATTGTAATCTATTATACGGCAAGTGTATGGTATTTGTTTCAAAAATGAAATTAACAAATATTGACAATGAAATTATATGCAGGGGAGAGCAGGTTGTGTACTGTACAATGCTAATGGCCACAGATAATTGCATCATTAAGCCCGTGTAAAAACTAGTATCACACTGAATATAGAAGACTTAAGCCCAATAACTCATACATATGTAGGGTACAGTCGTGGCTGGCTATTGTTTCGGCTCTGGACAATCTAGATAATGTGATCCGTCCGATTGACTGATCTAGGTGTGTATTGACTGCTTAGGGCTTTTGCCATTGTCGCCGGCCGCCAATCAAGCCATCCGCCATCGCGCGTGTCCTGCAAAGGGCGACGGCCATCCACTCGCAGGGCCGGCCCTGGGGCATGGGCGGTGGGGCGGCGGCCTAGGGCCCAGGCGGGAGGGGGACCCATGATGTAGTACATATACATACTAATGCCCAGCAAAAAAAATGGTAAAATAATGAGATGGGCTAGGGCGCGAGGCCCATGCGATCGATTACGAAGCGTTACGCTAGCGCCAGCGATCGGTACCGGCTGCTCATTTTCTTTTCCTTCGTCTGGAGTCTGGACGGTTGGTCTCTAATCTCTTCGTCCTACCTGCCGCTCGACGCTCGGCGCCTTGCCGTCTCGGCCGCCGCCGGCTTGCCGCTGCGTGCGCCGCATAGCAGTCCGGTAACCCAAAGTCTGCAACGAGCCAACGAGATAATCCATGATCCATTCCATCCGTCAGTTTCTTCAGCCCGTATATGTATCCATGATCCATCCATGTTCCTGATGACATCCCCCCAGATCCCAATTTGACAATTTCAGTAGTATGTACGTATTCAACTATCCACATGTATGTCTAGGGTTCCAATCATCCGATTATAAATTCTTAATTCTTTGTACCCTCTTTTCTTCATGATTTTAGGACATTATCCTGCCATGTTGCCTAAGAAGAAGATGTTGGTGCTGAAAAAAGGAGAAGAAAGAAAGAAAGTATTATTGCATCAAGAAACGTCCGAAGAAACTTTTTTTGAAGCACTGAAGTATTATTGTTGTCGATGGAGTCAGTTGAATTTGGTTCTTATTTGAGGTAATCATGGCAATGTTAGTTTTATTTTGTCATCTTTTTATTATTATTGTTGTCGATGAAGTCGGTTCGAATTTAGTTATTATTGTTGTCGATGGAGTCAGTTGAATTATTATAGTTAAATTTGATTGAAATTTATATAGGGGCCATGTCGCCGAGTTTGCCTAGGGCCTTCCAAAACACAGGCCGGCCCTGTCCACTCGCCGTGCAGACGACACCATCCAGTGTTGTCCGCTATCTGTATACGTTTAGACGCAGGTGGATCGATCAGATTGAAGACATTGGCAGCAGGTACCACTACACACTAGTATTTATTAATATTTATATATTTTTCATGAATTATGATCTTGGTCATTAATTAGCATTGCATATAAAATAGAGCTTTTGACACTTTGTGCATTTTCGGAGCCTGGCCCTGAGTTATTTGACGTGTCTAATATATGCATCGTGATGGGTCTATCATCATGTAGTCTTTTCTAGTCAAGATGGCTCAATTAGAGTATCAACTTGCCCATTTCTAGTTGGATGTTTGCAACCATCTAGAGTTTAAAATCTTGACTTCACGTGCCGATTTGACTGCTGGATAATTCTAAACAAGTTATCTACTACTACATACTCAACTATTGATAGACTACTACGGTTGGTCGTTCCCCAACAACCGAACAAACGCTTTCTCCTTGAAACTAGTTAAGACACGTTTTCGAAAGAAAATAAAGACGATTTCCTTCAACATTATATGATTGTCTATATTGGTCAGGAAAATTGTGAAGTTCGCATTATCAACTAGTTCAACGCTAGTGGTTGTAGAGTTCAATCTAAGTTAATAGAAAATGGAACATGACTTTGTAGTTCCGAACATATGTTTTTACGATCTATCATGAGACTTAAAATATCGTGACGTTCCATGAGTTGTGGTAACATTGGCTTTTCGCCCCCCTCAAGTCCAAATCCTGGCTCCGCCCCTGATTATATGCTAGATTGCAACCAATCCTTCCATCATATATTATTCCAGATTCCTTGTGGTAGACCAACCGGGTTCAAGTCCTAAACTTAACGTAGGGTGTTTGTGCGTGCGTTCATACTATTGCGACTATGTGAGTATTTGCGTTTATACTGCCCTGGAAAAACTTTTACAACATACAACATTTCATAATACTTATTATCTACACGTGCATGGCACGTGCCATTTACTAGTTGTATAAAAGAAGCCAATGATATTCGAATAAATTGGGATCGTGTCAGGTGAGGTCTCAACAGAATGGTCGGCACACTTTATATAAACAATATAGTACTAACTGTTGGAAATATGCCCTAGAGGTAATAATAAAATGGTTATTATTATATTTCCTTGTTCATGATAATTGTGTATTGTTCATACTATAATTGTATTAACTGGAAACCGTAATACATGTGTGAATACATAGACCACAACATGTCCCTAGTGAGCCTCTAGTCGACTAGCTCGTTGATCAATAGATGGTTATGGTTTCCTGACCATGGACATTGGAAGTCATTGATAACGGGATCACATCATTAGGAGAAAGATGTGATGGACAAGACCCAATCCTAAGCATAGCACAAGATCGTGTAGTTCATTTGCTAAAGCTTTTCTAATGTAAAGTATCATTTCCTTAGTGAAGGAAATATGCCCTAGAGGCAATAATAAAGTTATTATTTATTTCCTCATATCATGATAAATGTTTATTATTCATGCTAGAATTGTATTACCCGGAAACATGATACATGTGTGAATACATAGACAAACATAATGTCACTAGTATGCCTCTACTTGACTAGCTCATTAATCAAAGATGGTTATGTTTCCTAACCATAGACATGTGTTGTCATTTGATTAATGGGATCACATCATTAGGAGAATGATGTGATTGACTTGACCCATTCCGTTAGCCTAGCACTTGATCGTTTAGTATGTTGCTATTGCTTTCTTCATGACTTATACAAAGTTCCTACAACTATGAGATTATGCAACTCCCGTTTACCGGAGGAACACTTTGTGTGCTACCAAACGTCACAACGTAACTGGGTGATTATAAAGGTGCTCTACAGGTGTCTCCGAAGGTACATGTTGGGTTGGCGTATTTCGAGATTAGGTTTTGTCACTCTGATTGTCGGAGAGGTATCTCTGGGCACTCTCGGTAATACACATCACTTAAGCCTTGCAAGCATTGTAACTAATGAGTTAGTTACGGGATGATGTATTACAGAACGAGTAAAGAGACTTGCCGGTAACGAGATTGAACTAGGTATTGGATACCGACGATCGAATCTCGGGCAAGTAACATACCGATGACAAAGGGAACAACGTATGTTGTTATGCGGTTTGACCGATAAAGATCTTCATAGAATATGTAGGAACCAATATGAACGTCCAGGTTCCACTATTGGTTATTGACTGGAAACAGTTCTAGGTCATGTCTACATAGTTCTCAAACCCGTAGGGTCCGCACGCTTAACATTACGATGACACTTTTATTATGAGTTTATAAGTTTTGATGTACCGAAGGTTGTTCGGAGTCCCGGATGTGATCACGGACATGACGATGAGTCTCGAAATGGTCGATACATAAAGATTGATATATTGGACGACTATATTCGGACACCGGAAGTGTTCCGGGTGATTTCGGAGAAAACCGGAGTGCCGGAGGGTTACCGGAACCCCCCGGGAGAAGTAATGGGCCTTATGGGCTTTAGTGGAGAGAGAGAGAGGGGCAGCTAGGATGGGCCGCGCCCCCCCTTCCCCTCTGGTCCGAATTGGACTAGGAGAGGGGGGGGGGGGCGGCGCCCCCTCTTTCCCTCTCCCTCTCCCCCTCCCTTTCCCCCTCCTAGTAGGAGTAGGAAAGAGGGAGTCCTACTTCTACTAGGATGAAGACTCCTCCTCCTTGGCGTGCCCCAAGGGCCGGCCGGCCTCCCCCCTTGCTCCTTTATATACGGGGGCAGGGGGGCACCCTAGGACACACAAGTTGATCTTCGTGATCGTTCCTTAGCCGTGTGCGGTGCCCCCCTCCACCATATTCCACCTCAGTCATATCGTCGCGGAGTTTAGACGAAGCCCTGCGTCGGTAGAACATCATCATCGTCGCCACGCCGTCGTGCTGACGGAACTCATCCCCGACACCCTGCTGGATCGGAGTCCGGGGATCGTCATCGAGCTGAACGTGTGCAGAACACGGAGGTGCCGTACGTTCGGTGCTTGGATCGGTCGGATCGTGAAGACGTACGACTACATCAATCGCGTTGTCGTAATGCTTCCGCTTACGGTCTACGAGGGTACGTAGACATCACTCTCCCCTCTCGTTGCTATGCATCACCATGATCTTGCGTGTGCGTAGAATTTTTTTTGAAATTACTACGTTCCCCAACAGTGGCATCCGAGCCTAGGTTTTATGCGTTGATGTTATATGCACGAGTAGAACACAAGTGAGTTGTGGGCGATATAAGTCATACTGCTTACCAGCATGTCATACTTTGGTTCGGCGGTATTGTTGGATGAAGCGGCCCGGACCGACATTATGCGTACGCTTACGCGAGACTGGTTCTACCGACGTGCTTTGCACACAGGTGGCTGGCGGGTGTCAGTTTCTCCAACTTTAGTTGAACCGAGTGTGGCTACGCCCGGTCCTTGCGAAGGTTAAAACAGTACCAACTTGACAAACTATCGTTGTGGTTTTGATGCGTAGGTAAGAACGGTTCTTGCTCAGCCCGTAGCAGCCACGTAAAACTTGCAACAACAAAGTAGAGGACGTCTAACTTGTTTTTGCAGGGCATGTTGTGATGTGATATGGTCAAGACGTGATGCTATATTTTATTGTATGAGAAGATCATGTTTTGTAACCGAGTTATCGGCAACTAGCAGGAGCCATATGGTTGTCGCTTTATTGTATGCAATGCAATCGCCCTGTAATGCTTTACTTTATCACTAAGCGGTAGCGATAGTCGTAGAAGCAATAGTTGGCGAGACGACAACGATGCTACGATGGAGATCAAGGTGTCGCACCGGTGACGATGGTGATCATGATGGTGCTTCGGAGATGGAGATCACAAGCACAAGATGATGATGGCCATATCATATCACTTATATTGATTGCATGTGATGTTTATCCTTTATGCATCTTATCTTGCTTTGATTGATGGTAGCATTTTAAGATGATCTCTCACTAAATTATCAAGAAGTGTTCTCCCTGAGTATGCACCGTTGCCAAAGTTCGTCGTGCCCAGACACCATGTGATGATCGGGTGTGATAAGCTCAACGTCCATGTACAATGGGTGCAAGCCAGTTTTGCACACGCAGAATACTCAGGTTAAACTTGACGAGCCTAGCATATGCAGATATGGCCTCGGAACACGGAGACCGAAAGGTCGAGCGTGAATCATATAGAAGATATGATCAACATAGTGATGTTCACCATTGAAAACTACTCCATCTCACTTGATGATCGGTTATGGTTTAGTTGATTTGGATCACGTGATCACTTAGATGACTAGAGAGATGTCTGTCTAAGTGGGAGTTCTTAAGTAATATGATTAATTGAACTTAAATTTATCATGAACTTAGTACCTGATAGTATTTTGCTTATCTATGTTTGTTGTAGATAGATGGCTCGTGCTGTTGTTCCGTTGAATTTTAATGCGTTCCTTGAGAAAGCAAAGTTGAAAGATGATGGTAGCAATTACACGGACTTGGTCCGTAACTTGAGGATTATCCTCATTGCTGCACAGAAGAATTACGTCCTGAAAGCACCGCTGGGTGCCAGGCCTGCTGCAGGAGCAACGCCAGATGTTATGAACGTCTAGCAGAGCAAAGCTGATGACTACTCAATAGTTTAGTGTGCCATGCTTTACGGATTAGAACCGGGTCTTCAACGACGTTTTGAACGTCATGGAGCATATGAGATGTTCCAGGAGTTGAAGTTAATATTTCAAGCAAATGCCCGGATTGAGAGATATGAAGTCTCCAATAAGTTCTATAGCTGCAAGATGGAGGAGAATAGTTCTGTCAGTGAGCATATACTCAAAATGTCTGGGTATAATAATCACTTTATTCAACTGGGAGTTAATCTTCCGGATGATAGCGTCATTAACAGAATTCTCCAATCACTGCCACCAAGCTACAAGAGCTTCGTGATGAACTATAATATGCAAGGGATGAACAAGACAATTCCCGAGCTCTTCGCAATGCTAAAGGCTGCGGAGGTAGAAATCAAGAAAGAGCATCAAGTGGTGATGGTCAACAAGACCACTAGTTTCAAGAAAAAAGGCAAAGGGAAGAAGAAGGGGAACTTCAAGAAGTATAGCAAGCAAGTTGCTGCTCAAGAGAAGAAACCCAAGTCTGGACCTAAGCCTGAAACTGAGTGCTTCTACTACAAGCAAACTGGTCACTGCAAGCGGAACTGCCCCAAGTATTTGGCGGATAAGAAGGATGGCAAGGTGAACAAAGGTATATGTGATATACATGTTATTGATGTGTACCTTACTAGAGCTCGCAGTAGCACCTGGGTATTTGATATTGGTTCTGTTGCTAATATTTGCAACTCGAAATAGGGACTACGGAATAAGCGAACACTGGCCAAGGACGAGGTGACGATGCGCGTGGGAAATGGTTCCAAAGTCGATGTGATCGCGGTCGGCACGCTACCTCTACATCTACCTTGGGGATTAGTTTTAGACCTGAATAATTGTTATCTGGTGCCAGCGTTGAGCATGAACATTATATCTGGATCTTGTTTGATGCGAGACAGTTATTCATTTAAATCAGAGAATAATGGTTGTTCTATTTATATGAGTAATATCTTTTATGGTCATGCACCCTTAAAGAGTGGTCTATTTTTGATGAATCTCGATAGTAGTGATACACATATTCATAATGTTGAGGCCAAAAGATGCAGAGTTGATAATGATAGTGCAACTTATTTGTGGCACTGCCGTTTAGGTCATATCAGTGTAAAACGCATGAAGAAACTCCATACAGATGGACTTTTGGAACCACTTGATTATGAATCACTTGGTACTTGCGAACCGTGCCTCATGGGCAAGATGACTAAAACACCGTTCTCTAGTACTATGGAGAGAGCAACAGATTTGTTGGAAATCATGCATACAGATGTATGTGTTCCGATGAATATTGAGGCTCGTGGCGGATATCGTTATTTTCACACCTTCACAGATGATTTAAGCAGATACGGGCATATCTACTTAATGAAGCATAAATCTGAAACATTTGAAAAGTTCAAAGAATTTTAGAGTGAAGTTGAAAATCATCGTAACAAGAAAATAAAGTTTCTACGATCTGATCGTGGAGGAGAATATTTGAGTTACGAGTTTGGTCTACATTTGAAAAATTATGGAATAGTTTTGGAACTCACACCTGAAGGAAATATGCCCTAGAGGCAATAATAAAGTTATTATTTATTTCCTTATTTCATGATAAATGTTTATTATTCATGCTAGAATTGTATTAACCGGAAACATAATACATGTGTGAATACATAGACAAACATAGTGTCACTAGTATGCCTCTACTTGACTAGCTTGTTGATCAAAGATGGTTATGTTTCCTAACCATAGACATGTGTTGTCATTTGATTAATGGGATCACATCATTAGGAGAATGATGTGATTGACATGACTCATTCCGTTAGCCTAGCACTTGATCGTTTAGTATGTTGCTATTGCTTTCTTCATGACTTATACATGTTCCTGTAACTATGAGATTATGCAACTCCCGTTTACCGGAGGAACACTTTGGGTGCTACCAAACGTCACAACGTAACTGGGTGATTATAAAGGAGTACTACAGGTGTCTCCAAAGGTACATGTTGGGTTGGTGTATTTCGAGACTAGGTTTTGTCACTCTGATTGTCGGAGAGGTATCTCTGGGCCCTCTCGGTAATGCACATCGCTATAAGCCTTGCAAGCAATGTAGCTAATGAGTTAGTTACGGAATGATGCATTACGTAACGAGTAAAGAGACTTACCGGTAACGAGATTGAACTAGGTATTGGATACCGACGATCGAATCTCGGGCAAGTAACATACCGATGACAAAGGGAACAACGTATGTTGTTATGTGGTTTGACCGATAAAGATCTTCGTAGAATATGTAGGAGCCAATATGAGCATCCAGGTTCCGCTATTGGTTATTGACCGAGAATAGTTATAGGTCATGTCTACATAGTTCTCGAACCCGTAGGGTCCGCACGCTTAAGGTTTCGATGACAGTTATATTATGAGTTTATGAGTTTTGATGTACTGAAGGAGTTCAGAGTCCCAGATGAGATCGGGGACATGACGAGGAGTCTCGGAATGGTCGAGACGTAAAGATCGATATATTGGACGACTATATTCGGACATCGGAAGGGTTCCGAGTGATTCGGGTATTTTCGGGGGTACCGGGGAGTTACGGGAATACGAGGAAGAAGCAATGGGCCTCATGGGCCAAGTGGTGGAAGAGAGGAGGCAGGGCGCGCGCCCCCCCTAGCCCAAACCGAATTGGACTAGGGGGTCGGCCCCCCTTTCCTACTCTTCCTCCCTCTCTTTCCTTCTCCTTCTCCTTCCCTTCCTTCCCCTCTCCTAGTTGGACTAGGAAAGGAGGGAGTCCTACTCCCGGTGGGAGTAGGACTCCTCCCTGGCGCGCCCTCCCTTGGCCGGCCGCCCCCTCCCCCTTGCTCCTTTATATACGGGGGCAGGGGGTCATCCCATGACACACAAGTTGATCTACGGATCGTTCCTTATCCGTGTGCGGTGCCCCCCTCCACCATATTCCACCTTGGTCATATCGTCGCGGAGTTTAGGCGAAGCCCTGCGCCGGTAGAACATCATCACCGTCACCACGCCGTCGTGCTGACGGAACTCATCTTCGGAGCTTTGCTGGATCGGAGACCGGAGATCGTCATCGAGCTGAACGTGTGCTGAACTCGGAGGTGCCGTACGTTCGGTGCTTGGATCAGTCGGATCGTGAAGACGTACGACTACATCAACCGCGTTGTCATAACGCTTCCGCTTACGGTCTACGAGGGTACGTGGACGAACACTCTCCCCTCTCGTTGCTATGCCATCACCATGATCTTGCATGTGCGTAGGAATTTTGTTGAAATTACTACGTTCCCCAACAGTGGCATCCAAGCCTAGGTTTTATGCGTTGATGTTATATGCACGAGTAGAACACAAGTGAGTTGTGGGCGATACAAGTCATACTGCTTACCAGCATGTCATACTTTGGTTTAGCAGTATTGTTGGATGAAGCGGTCCGGACCGACATTACACGTACGCTTACGCGAGACTGGTTTTACCGCCGTGCTTTGCACACAGGTGACTAGCGGGTGTCTGTTTCTCCAACTTTAGTTGAACCGAGTGTGGCTACGCCCGGTCCTTGCGAAGGTTAAAACAGCACTAACTTGACGAACTATCGTTGTGGTTTTGATGCGTAGGTAAGAACGGTTCTTGCTCAGCCCGTAGCAGCCACGTAAAACTTGCAACAACAAAGTAGAGGACGTCTAACTTGTTTTTGCAGGGCATGTTGTGATGTGATATGGTCAAGACGTGATGAGATATAAGTTGTTGTATGAGATGATCATGTTTTGTTGAAGTTATCGGCAACTGGCAGAAGCCTTATGGTTGTCTCTTTGTTGCATAAGATGCAAGTGCCAAATAATTGCTTTACTTTATCCCTATGCGATAGCAATAGTTACAAGAGCAATAGTTGGCGAGACGACCATGTGACGACACATTGATATAGATCAAGATGATGAAGATCATGGTGTCGTGCCGGTGACGATAGAGATCATGACAGTACTTTGGATATGGAGATCAAAGGCGCAAGATGATCATGGCCATATCATGTCACATATTTTGATTGCATATGATGTTTATCTGTTATACATCTTATTCTGTTTTGTTTGACGGTAGCATTTTAAGATGATCTCTCACTAATTATCAAGAAGTGTTCTCCCTGAGTATGCACCGTTGTGAAAGTTCTTCGTGCTGAGACACCACATGATGATCGGGTGTGATAGGCTCTACATTCAAATACAACGGGTGCAAAACAGTTGCACACGCGGAATACTTAGGTTAAACTTGACGAGCCTAGCATATACAGATATGGCCTCGGAACACGGAGACCGAAAGGTCGAGCGTGAATCATATAGTAGATATGATCAACATAGTGATGTTCACCATTGAAACTACTCCATCTCACGTGATGATCGGACATGGTTTAGTTGATTTGGATCACGTGATCACTTAGATGACTAGAGAGATGTCTGTCTAAGTGGGAGTTCTTAAGTAATATGATTAATTGAACTTAAATTTATCATGAACTTAGTCCTGGTAGTATTTTGCAAATTATGTTGTAGATCAATAGCTTGCGTTGTTGCTTTCATATGTTTATTTTGATATGTTCCTAGAGAAAATTGTGTTGAAAGATGTTAGTAGCAATAATGCGGATTGGATCCGTGATCTGAGGTTTATCCTCATTGCTGCACAGAAAAATTATGTCCTTGATGCACCGCTAGGTGACGGACCTATTGCAGGAGCATATGCAGACGTTGTGAACGTTTGGCTAGCTCAATATGATGACTACTTGATAGTTTAGTGCACCATGCTTAAACGGCTTAGAATCGGGACTTCAAAGATGTTTTGAACGTCATGGACCATACGAGATGTTCCAGGAGTTGAAGTTAATATTTCAAGCAAATACCCGAGTTGAGAGATATGAAGTCTTCAACAAGTTCTACAGCTAAAAGATGGAGGAGAATCGCTCAACTAGTGAGCAAGTGCTTAGATTATCTGAGTACTTCAATCGCTTGAATCAAGTGGGAGTTAATCTTCCAGATAAGATAGTGATTGACAGAATTCTCTAGTCACCATCACTAAGTTACTAGAACTTCGTGATGAACTATAGTATGCAAGGGATGACGTAAACGATTCCCAAGCTCTTCATGATGTTGAAATCGATGAAGGTAGAAATCAAGAAAGAGCATCAAGTGTTGATGATTGACAAGACCACTAGTTTCAAGAGAAGGGCAAAAGGAAAGAAAGGGAACTTCAAGTAGAATGACAAGCAAGTTGTTACTCCAGTGAAGAAGACCAAAGCTAGACCAAAGCCTGAAACTGAGTGCTTACACTGCAAAGAAAATGGTCACTGGAAGCGGAAATGCCCTGAATATTTGGTGGATAAGAAGGATGGCAAAGTGAACAAGGGTATATTCGATAAACAGGTTATTGATGTGTGCCTTACTAGTGTTTATAGTAGCCCCCGAGTATTTGATACTTGTTCGGTTGCTATGATTAGTAACTCAAAACAGGAGATACAGAATAAACAGAGACTAGTTGAAGGGGAAGTGACGATGAGTGTTGGAAGTAGTTCCAAGATTGATATGATCATCATCACACACTCCCTATATTTTCGAGATTAGTGCTAAAAACTAAATAAATGTTATTTAGCGTTTGCGTTGAGCATGAATATGATTTTATGATGTTTATTGCGATACGGTTATTCATTTGAAGTTAAAGAATAATTGTTATTCTGTTTACATGAATAAGACCTTCGATGGTTATACACCCAATGAAAATAGTTTGTTGGATCTCGATCATAGTGATACACATATTCATAATATTGATGCCAAAGGATGCAAAGTTAATAATGATAGTGCAACTTATTTGTGGCACTGCCGTTTGGGTCATATCGGTGTAAAGCGCATGAAGAAACTCCATAAAGATGGATTTTCGGAATCACTTGGTTATGAATCATTTGATGCTTGCAAACCATGCCTTTTGGGCAAGATGACTAAAACTCCGTTCTCCGGAACAATGGAACAAGCTACTAACTTATTGGAAATAATACATACCGATGTATGCAATCCAATAAGTGTTGATGCTCGTGGCAAGTATCGTTATTTTCTGACCTTCACAAGATGATTTGAGCAGATATGGGTATATCTACTTGATGAAACATAAGTCTGAAATAGTTGAAAGGTTCAAAGAATTTCAGAGTGAAGTGGAAAAATCATCATAACAAGAAAATAAAGTTTCCGCGATTTGATCACGGAGACGAATATTTGAGTTACGAGTTTGGTATTCAATTAAAACAATGTGGAATAGTTTCACAGCTCACGCCACTTGGAACACCACAACGTTATGGTATGTCCGAACGTCGTAACCGCACTTTATTGGATATGGTGCGATCTATGATGTCTCTTACTGATTTACCACTATTGTTCTGGGGTTATGCATTAGAGACAACTGCATTCACGTTAAAAGGGCACCATCTAAATCCGTTGAGACGACACCATATGAACTGTGGTTTAGCAAGAAACCCAAGTTGTCGTTTCTTAAAGTTTGGGGCTGCGATGCTTATGTGAAGAAACTTCAACCAGATAAGCTTGAACCCAAATCAGAGAAATGTGTCTTCATAGGATACCCAAAAGAGACTATTGGGTACACCTTCTATCACAGATCTGAGGGCAAGATTTTTGTTGCTAAAATCGGATCCTTTCTAGAGAAGGAGTTTCTCTCGAAAGAAGTGAGTGGGAGGAAAGTAGAACTTGATGAGGTAACTGTACCTGCTCCCTTATTGGAAAGTAGTTCATCACAAGAACCGGTTCCTGTGCAACTACACCAATTAGTGAGGAAGCTAATGATATTGATCATGAAACTTCAGATCAAGTTTCTACTGAACCTCGTAGGTCTATCAGAGTAAGATCCGCACCAGAGTGGTACGGTAATCCTATTCTGGAAGTCATGTTACTTTACCATAATGAACCTACGAACTATGAGGAAGCGATGATGAGCCCAGATTCCGCAAAATGGCTAGAGGCCATGAAATCTGAGATGGGATCCATGTATGAGAACAAAGTATGGACTTTGGTTGACTTGCCTGATGATCGGCAAGCCATTGAGAATAAATGGATCTTCAAGAGGAAGACAGACGTTGATAGTAGTGTTACTATCTACAAAGCTCGACTTGTCGCAAAAAAGGATTTTTGACAAGTTCAAGGTGTTGACTACAATGAGATTTTCTCAACTGTAGCGATGCTTAAGTCTGTCCGAATCATGTTAGCAATTGCCACAATTTATGAAACCTGGCAAATGGATGTCAAAACTGCATTCCTTAATGGTTTTCTTAAAGAATAGTTGTATATGATGCAACCAGAGGTTTTGTCAATCCTAAAGGTGCTAACAAAATATGCAAGCTCCAGCTATCCATCTATGGACTGGTGCAAGCATCTCGGAGTTGGAATATACGCTTTGATAAGTTGATCAAAGCATATGGTTTTATACAGACTTCCGGTGAAGCCTGTATTTACAAGAAAGTGAGTGGGGGCACTACAACATTTCTGATAAGTATATGTGAATGACATATTGTTGATCGGAAATAATGTGGAATTATTCTGCAAAGCATAAAGGAGTGTTTTGAAGGAGTTTTTCAAAGAAAGACCTCAGTAAAAGCTACTTACATATTGAGCATCAAGATCTATTGAGATAGATCAAGACGCTTGATAAGATTTTCAATGAGTACATACCTTGACAAGATTTTGAAGTAGTTCAAAATGGAACAGTCAAAGAAAGAGTTCTTGCCTGTGTTGCAAAGGTATGAAATTGAGTAAGACTCAAATCCCGATCACGGCAGAAAATAGAAAGAGAATGAAAGTCATTCCCTATGCATCAGTCATAGGTTCTATAAAAGTATGCCATGCTATGGACCAGACCTATTGTATACTCTGCCCTGGTTTGGCAAGGGAGTACAATAGTGATCTAGAAGTAGATCACTGGACATTGGTCAGAATTATCCTTAGTGGAATAAGGATATGTTTCTCAATTATGGAGGTGACAAAAGGTTCGTCGTAAAGGGTTACGTCGATACAAGTTTTGGCACTGATCCAGATGACTCTAAGTCTTAATCTGGATACATATTAAAAGTGGGAGCAATTAGCTAGAGTAGCTCCGTGCAGAGCATTGTAGACATAGAATATTTGCAAAATACATATGGCTCTGAATATGACAGACCCGTTGACTAAGATTCTCTCACAAGCAAAACATGATCACACCTTAATACTCTTTGGGTGTTAATCACATAGCGATGTGAACTAGATTATTGACTCTAGTAAATCCTTTGGGTGTTGGTCACATGAAGATGTGAACTATGGGTGTTAATCATATACATATATGAATATTGGTGTTAAATCACATGACGATGTGAACTAGATTATTGACTCTAGTGCAAGTGGGAGACTGAAGGAAATATGCCCTAGAAGCAATAATAAAGTTATTATTTATTTCCTTATTTCATGATAAATGTTTATTATTCATGCTAGAATTGTATTAACCGGAAACATAATACATGTGTGAATACATAGACAAACATAGTGTCACTAGTATGCCTCTACTTGACTAGCTTGTTGATCAGAGATGGTTATGTTTCCTAACCATAGACATGTGTTGTCATTTGATTAATGAGATCACATCATTAGGAGAATGATGTGATTGACATGACCCATTCCGTTAGCCTAGCACTTGATCGTTTAGTATGTTGCTATTGCTTTCTTCATGACTTATACATGTTCCTGTAACTATGAGATTATGCAACTCCCATTTACCGGAGGAACACTTTGGGTGCTACCAAACGTCACAACGTAACTGGGTGATTATAAAGGAGTACTACAGGTGTCTCCAAAGGTACATGTTGGGTTGGTGTATTTCGAGATTAGGTTTTGTCACTCTGATTGTCGGAGAGGTATCTCTGGGCCCTCTCGGTAATGCACATCACTATAAGCCTTGCAAGCAATGTAGATAATGAGTTAGTTATGGAATGATGCATTAGGTAACGAGTAAAGAGACTTGCCGGTAACGAGATTGAACTAGGTATTGGATACCAACGATCGAATCTCGGGCAAGTAACATACCGATGACAAAGGGAACAACGTATGTTGTTATGCGGTTTGACCGATAAAGATCTTCGTAGAATATGTAGGAGCCAATATGAGCATCCAGGTTCTGCTATTGGTTATTGACCGAGAATAGTTCTAGGTCATGTCTACATAGTTCTCGAACCCGTAGGGTCCGCACGCTTAAGGTTTCGATGACAGTTATATTATGAGTTTATGAGTTTTGATGTACCGAAGGAGTTCGGAGTCCCGGATGAGATCGAGGACATGACGGGGAGTCTCGAAATGGTCGAGACGTAAAGATCGATATATTGGACGACTATATTCGGACATCGGAAGGGTTCCGAGTGATTCGGGTATTTTCGGGGGTACCGAGGAGTTACGGGAATACGAGGAAGAAGCAATGGGCCTCATGGGCCAAGTGGTGGAAGAGAGGAGGCAGGGCGCGCGGCCCCCTAGCCCAAACCGAATTGGACTAGGGGGTCGGCCCCCCTTTCCTACTCTTCCTCCCACTCCTTCCTTCTCCTTCTCCTTCCCTTCCTTTCCGTCTCCTAGTTGGACTAGGAAAGGAGGGAGTCCTACTCCCGGTGGGAGTAGGACTCCTCCCTGGCGCGCCCTCCCTTGGCCGGCCGCCCCTCCCCCTTGCTCCTTTATATACGGGGGCAGGAGGCACCCCATGACACACAAGTTGATCTACGGATCGTTCCTTAGCCGTGTGCGGTGCCCCCCTCCACCATATTCCACCTCGGTCGTATCGTCGCGGAGTTTAGGCGAAGCCCTGCGCCGGTAGAACATCATCACCGTCACCACGCCGTCGTGCTGACGGAACTCATCTCCGGAGCTTTGCTGGATCGGAGACCGGAGATCGTCATCAAGCTGAACGTGTGCTGAACTCGGAGGTGCCGTACGTTGGGTGCTTGGATCGGTCGGATCGTGAAGACGTACGACTACATCAACCGCATTGTCATAACGCTTCCGCTTACGGTCTACGAGGGTACGTGGACGAACACTCTCCCCTCTTGTTGCTATGCCATCACCATGATCTTGCGTGTGCGTAGGAATTTTTTTGAAATTACTACGTTCCCCAACAACAACACCCGGAACACCACAACGTAATGGTGTGTCCGAATGTCATAATCGTACTTTACTAGATATGATGCGATCTATGATGTCTTTTACCGATTTACCGCTATCGTTTTGGGGTTATGCTTTAGAGACGGCTGCATTCACATTAAATAGGGCACCATCAAAATCCGTTGAGACGACTCCTTATGAACTATGGTTTGGCAAGAAACCAAAGTTGTCGTTTCTGAAAGTTTGGGGCTGCGATGCTTATGTGAAAAAGCTTCAACCTGATAAGCTCGAACCCAAATCGGAAAAATGTGTCTTCATAGGATACCCAAAGGAGACAGTTGGGTACACCTTCTATCATAGATCCGAAGGCAATACATTCGTTGCTAAGAATGGATCCTTTCTAGAGAAGGAGTTTCTCTCGAAAGAAGTGAGTGGGAGGAAAGTAGAACTTGATGAGGTAACAGCACCAGCTCCCTTATTGGAAAGTAGTTCATCACAAAAATCGGTTCCTGTGACACCTACACCAATTAGTGAGGAAGTTAATGATGATGATCATGAAACTTCAGATCAAGTTGTTACTGAACTTCGTAGATCAACCAGAGTAAGATCCGCACCAGAGTGGTACGGTAATCCTATTCTGGAAGTCATGCTACTAGATCATGGTGAACCTACGAACTATGAAGAAGCGATGGTGAGCCCAGATTCCGCAGAATGGTTTGAAGCCATGAAATCTGAGATGGGATCCATGTATGAGAGAACAAAGTGTGGACTTTGGTTGACTTGCCCGATGGTCGGCAAGCAATAGAGAATAAATGGATCTTCAAGAAGAAGACTGACGCTGACGGTAATATTACTGTTTACAAAGCTCGACTTGTTGCAAAAGGTTTTCGACAAGTTCAAGGGGTTGACAACGATGAGACCTTCTCACCCGTAGCAATGCTTAAGTCTGTCCGAATTATGTTAGCGATTGCCGCATTTTATGATTATGAAATATGGCAGATGGATGTCAAAACTGCATTCCTGAATGGATTTCTGGAAGAAGAGTTGTATATGATGCAACCGAAAGGTTTTGTCGATCCTAAGGGAGCTAACAAAGTGTGCAAGCTCCACCAATCAATTTATGGTCTGGTGCAAGCCTCTCGGAGTTGGAATAAACGCTTTGATAGTGTGATCAAAGCATATGGTTTTATACAGACTTTTGGAGAAACCTGTATTTACAAGAAAGTGAGTGGGAGCTCTGTAGCATTTCTGATGTTATATGTGGACGACATATTGTTGATTGGAATGATATAGAATTTCCGGATAGCATAAAAGGATACTTGAATAAAAGTTTTTCAATGAAAGACCTCGGTGAAGCTGCTTACATATTGGGCATCAAGATCTGTAGAGATAGATCAAGACGCTTGATTGGACTTTCACAATGCACATACCTTGATAAAGTTTTGAAAAAGTTCAATATGGATCAGGCAAAGAAAGGGTTCTTGCCTATATTACAAGGTGTGAAGTTGAGTCAGACTCAATGCCCGACCACTGCAGAAGATAGAGAGAAAATGAAAGGAGTTCCCTATGCTTCAGCCATAGGCTCTATCATGTATGCAATGCTGTGTACCAGACCTGATGTATGGCTTGCTATTAGTTTAGCAGGGAGGTACCAAAGTAATCCAGGAGTGGATCACTGGACAACGGTCAAGAACATCCTGAAATACCTGAAAAGGACTGAGGATATGTTTCTCGTTTATGGAGGTGACAAAGAGCTTGTCGTAAAGGGTTACGTCGATGCAAGCTTTGACACTGATCTGGACGATTCTAAATCGCAAACCGGATACGTATTTATATTAAACGGTGGGGCTGTCAGTTGGTGCAGTTCTAAACAAAACGTCGTAGCGGGATCTACATGCGAAGCGGAGTACATAGCTGCTTCGGAAGCAGCAAATGAAGGAGTCTGGATGAAGGAGTTCATTTCCGATCTAGGTGTCATACCTAGTGCATCGGGACCAATGAAGATCTTCGGTGACAGTACTGGTGCAATTGCCTTGGCAAAGGAATCCATATTTCACAAGAGGACCAAACACATCAAGAGACGCTTCAATTCCATCCGGGACCAAGTCCAGGTGGGAGACATAGAGATTTGCAAGATACATACGGATCTGAATATTGCAGACCCATTGACTAAGCCTCTTCCACGAGCTAAACATGATCAGCACCAAGACTCCATGGGTGTTAGAATCATTACTATGTAATCTAGATTACTGACTCTAGTGCAAGTGGGAGACTGAAGGAAATAAGGCCTAGAGGCAATAATAAAGTTATTATTTATTTCCTCATATCATGATAAATGTTTATTATTCATGCTAGAATTGTATTACCCGAAAACATGATACATGTGTGAATACATAGACAAACATAATGTCACTAGTATGCCTCTACTTGACTAGCTCATTAATCAAAGATGGTTATGTTTCCAAACCATAGACATGTGTTGTCATTTGATTAATGGGATCACATCATTAGGAGAATGATGTGATTGACTTGACCCATTCCGTTAGCCTAGCACTTGATCGTTTAGTATGTTGCTATTGCTTTCTTCATGACTTATACAAAGTTCCTACAACTATGATATTATGCAACTCCCGTTTTCCGGAGGAACACTTTGTGTGCTACCAAACGTCACAACGTAACTGGGTGATTATAAAGGTGCTCTACAGGTGTCTCCGAAGGTACATGTTGGGTTGGCGTATTTCGAGATTAGGTTTTGCCACTCCGATTGTCGGAGAGGTATCTCTGGGCCCTCTCGGTAATACACATCACTTAAGCTTTGCAAGCATAACTAATGAGTTAGTTACGTGATGATGTATTACGGAACGAGTAAAGAGACTTGCCGGTAACGAGATTGAACTAGGTATTGGATACCGACGATCGAATCTCGGGCAAGTAACATACCGATGACAAAGGGAACAACGTATGTTGTTATGCGGTTTGACCAATAAATATCTTCGTAGAATATGTAGGAACCAATATGAACATCCAGGTTCCACTATTGGTTATTGACTGGAAATAGTTCTAGGTCATGTCTACATAGTTCTCGAACCCGTAGGGTCCGCACGCTTAACGTTACGATGACATTTTTATTATGAGTTTATAAGTTTTGATGTACCGAAGATTGTTCGGAGTCCCGGATGTGATCACGGACATGACGAGGAGTCTTGAAATGGTCGAGACATAAAGATTGATATATTGGACGACTATATTCGGACACCAGAAGTGTTCCGGGTGATTTCGGAGAAAAGCGGAGTGCCGGAGGGTTACCGGAACCCCCCCGGGAGAAGTAATGGGCCTTATGGGCTTTAGTGGAGAGAGAGAGGGGCAGCAACGATGGGCCGCGCGCCCCTTCCCCTCTGGTCCGAATTGGACTAGGAGAGGGGGGGGCGGTGCCCCCCTCTTTCCCTCTCCCTCTCCCCCTTCCTTTCCCCCTCCTAGTAGGAGTAGGAAAGAGGGAGTCCTACTCCTACTAGGAGGAGGACTCCTCCTCCATGGCGCGCCCCAAGGGCCGTCCGGCCTCCCCCCTTGCTCCTTTATATACGGGGGCAGGGGGCACCCCAGGACACACAAGTTGATCTTCGTGATCATTCCTTAGCCGTGTGCGGTGCCCCCTCCACCATATTCCACCTCGGTCATATCATCGCGGAGTTTAGACGAAGCCCTGCGTCGGTAGAACATCATCATCGTCACCACGCCGTCGTGCTGACGAAACTCATCCCCGACACCCTGCTGGATCGGAGTCCGGGGATCATCATCGAGCTGAACGTGTGCAGAACACGGAGGTGCTGTACGTTTGGTGCTTGGATCGGTCGGATCATGAAGACGTACGACTACATCAACCGCGTTGTCATAACACTTCCGCTTACGGTCTACGAGGGTACGTAGACATCACTCTCCCCTCTCGTTCCTATGCATCACCATGATCTTGCGTGTGCGTAGGAATTTTTTTGAAATTACTACGTTCCCCAACACTTAGACCATGAGATTGTGCAACTCCCGGATACCGTAGGAATGCTTTGGGTGTACCAAATGTCACAACGTAACTGGGTGGCTATAAAGGTACACTACAGGCATCTCCGAAAGTGTCTATTGGGTTGGCACAAATCGAGACTGGGATTTGTCACTCCGTATGACGGAGAGGTATCTCTGGGCCCACTCGGTAATGCATCATCATAATGAGCTCAATGTGACTAAGTAGTTAGTCACGGGATCATGCATTACAGAACGAGTAAAGTGACTTGCCGGTAACGAGATTGAACGAGGTATTGGGATACCGACGATCGAATCTCGGGCAAGTAACGTACCGATTGACAAAGGGAATTGTATAGGGGATTGATTGAATCCCCGACATCGTGGTTCATCATATGAGATCATCGTGGAACATGTGGGAGCCAACATGGGCATCCAGATCCCGTTGTTGGTTATTGGCCGGAGAACGTCCCGGTCATGTCTACATGATTCCTGAACCCGTAGGGTCTACACACTTAAGGTTCGGTGACGCTAGAGTTGTTATGGGAAATAGTATGTGGTTACCGAATGTTGTTCGGAGTCCCGGATGAGATCCTGGACGTCACGAGGAGTTCCAGAATGGTCCGGAGGTGAAGATTTATATATGGGAAGTCCAGTTTCAGTCACCGAAATGGTTTCGGGGGTTATCGGTATTGTACCGGGACCACTAAAAGGTGTCCGGGGGTCCACCGGATGGGGCCACCTGCCCCGGGGGACTTAATGGGCTGAATATGGGAGGGAACCAGCCCCTAGTGGGCTGGTGCGCCCCTCCCCAAGGGCCCAAGGCGCCTAGGGTTGGAAACCCTAGGGAAGGGGGGCGCCTCCACCTTGCTTGGGGGGCAAGTCTCTCCCTCCTGGCCGCCGCCCCCCCTCTAGATGGGATCTAGAGGGGCCGACCCCCTCTCCCCTTCACCCTATAAATATAGGGGGGTGGGAGGGCTGCAGCACCTTTGCTTTTGGCGCAACCCCTCCCTCCTCCAACTCTTCCTCCTACTCCGTAGTGCTTGGCGAAGCCCTGCTGGAGAACCACGAGCTCCACCAACACCACGCCATCGTGCTGTCGGAGTTCTCCCTCAACTTCTCCTCTCCCCTTGCTGGATCAAGAAGGAGGAGATGTCCCTGGGCTGTACGTGTGTTGAACGCAGAGGCGTCGTCCGTTCGGTGCTAGATCGGATCTTCCGCGATTTGAATCGCCGCGAGTACGACTCCATCAACCGCGTTCTTGTGACGCTTCCGCTTAGCGATCTTCAAGTGTATGAAGATGCACTCCCTCTCTCTTGTTGCTAGAATCTCCATAGATTGATCTTGGTGATGCGTAGAAAATTTTGAATTATTGCTACGTTCCCCAACAGCGGCATCATGAGCTAGGTCTATTGCCTAGATTCTATGCACGAGTAGAACACAAGTAGTTGTGGGCGTTGGTTTGTTCAATTTGCTTATCGTTCCTAGTCCTATTTTTATTCGGCAGCATCGTGGGATGAAGCGGCCCAGACCGACCTTACACGTACGCTTATGTGAGACAGGTTCCACCGATTGACATGCACTTGTTGCATAAGGTGGCTAGCGTGTGCCAGTCTCTCCCACTTTAGTCAGATCGGATTCGATGAAATGGGTCCTTATGAAGGGTAAGTAGCAATTGGCATATCACCGTTGTGGCTTTGCGTAGGTAAGAAATGTTCTTGCTAGAAACCCGTAGCAGCCACGTAAAACATGCAACAACAATTAGAGGACGTCTAACTTGTTTTTGCAGGGTATGCTATGTGATATGATATGGCCCAAAAAGAATGTGATGAATGATATATGTGATGTATGAGATTGATCATGTTCTTGTAATAGGAATCACGACTTGCATGTCGATGAGTATGACAACCGGTAGGAGCCATAGGAGTTGTCTTAATTTATTGTATGACCTGCGTGTCATTGAATAACGCCATGTAATTACTTTACTTTATTGCTAAACCGTTAGCCATAGTAGTAGAAGTAATAGTTGGCGAGACAACTTCATGAAGACACGATGATGGAGATCATGATGATGGAGATCATGGTGTCATGCCGGTGTCGAAGGTGATCATGTCGCGCCTCAAAGATGAAGATCAAAGGCGCAAGATGATATTGGCCATATCATGTCACTTTATGATTTGCATGTGATGTTTGTCATGTTTACATCTTATTTGCTTAGAACGATGGTAGCATAAATAAGATGATCCCTCGCTAAAATTTCAAGAAAGTGTTCCCCCTAACTGTGCACCGTTGCGAAGGTTCGTTGTTTCGAAGCACCACGTGATGATCGGGTGTGATAGATTCCAATGTTCGAATACAATGGGTGTAAGCCAGATTTACACAAGCAAAACACTTAGGTTGACTTGATGAGCCTAGCATGTACAGACATGGTCTCGGAACACAAGAGACCGAAAGGTCGAACATGAGTCGTATAGTGGATACGATCAACATGAAGATGTTCACCGATGATGACTAGTCTGTCTCATGTGATGATCGGACACGACCTAGTTGACTCGGATCATGTATCACTTAGATGACTAGAGGGATGTCTATCTGAGTGGGAGTTCATAAGATGAACTTAATTATCCTGAACATAGTCAAAGGTTTTTTTTGCAAATTATGTAGTAGCTCACGCTTTAGTTCTTCTATTTTAGATATGTTCTTAGAGAAAATTTAGTTGAAAGTTGATAGTAGCAATTATGCGGACTGGGTCCGTAAACTAAGGATTGTCCTCATTGCTGCGTAGAAGGCTTATGTCCTTAATGCACCGCTCGCTGTGCTGAACCTCGAACGTCGTCTGTGGATGTTGCGAACATCTGACATACACGTTTTGATAACTACGTGATAGTTCAGTAATGTTAAACGGTTTAGAATTGAGGCACCGAAGATGATTTCGAAACGTCGCAGAACATATGAGATGTTTCGAGGGCTGAAATTGGGATTTAAGGCTCGTGCCCACGTCAAGAGGTATAAGACCTCCGACGAGTTTCTTAGCCTGCAAACTAAGGGAGAAAAGCTCAATTGTTGAGCTTGTGCTCAGATTGTCTGAGTACAACAATCACTTGAATCGAGTGGGAGTTAATCTTCCAGATAAGATAGTGATGTTTCTCCAAAGTCATTACTACCAAGCTGCTAGAGCTTCGTGATGAACTATAACATATCAGGGATAGATAATATGATCCTTGAAATATTCGCGATGTTTGACTCCGCGAAAGTAGAAATCAAATAGGAGCATCAATTGTTGATGGTTGGTAAAACCACTAGTTTCAAGAAGGGCAAGGGCAAGAAGGGATACTTCATGAAATGGCAAATCAGTTGCTGCTCTAGTGAAGAAACCCAAGGTTGAAACCAAACCCGAGACTAAGTGCTTCTGTAATGAGGGGAACGGTCACTGAAGCAGGACTACCCTAGATACTTGGTAGATGAGAAGGCTGGCAAGGTCGATAGAAGTATATTGGATATACATTATATTAATGTGTACTTTACTAGTACTCCTAGTAGCACCAGGGTATTAAGATACTGGTTCGGTTGCTAAGTGTTAGTAACTCGAAATAAAAGAGCTACGGAATAAGCGAGACTAGCTAAAGGTGAGATGACGATATGTGTTGGAAGTGTTTCCAAGGTTGATGTGATCAAGCATCACATGCTCCCTCTACCATCGAGATTGGTGTTAAACCTAAATAATTGTTATTTGGTGTTTGCGTTGAGCATAGACATGATTGGATTATGTTTATCGCAATACAGTTATTCATTTAAGGAGAATAATGGTTACTCTATTTATTTTAATAATACCTTCAACGGTCTTGCACCTAAAATGAATGGTTTATTGAATCTCGATCGTAGTGATACACATGTTCATGCCAAAAGATATAAGATAGTAATGATAGTACCACATACTTGTGGCACTGCCACTTGAGTCATATTGGTATAGAACGCATGAAGAAGCTCCATGTTGATGGATCTTTGGACCCACTCGTTTTTGAACAGATTGAGACATGCGAACCATGTCTATAGGTATATATGCATGAAGAAACTCCATACAGATGGATCGTCTGGACTCACTTGATTTTCAATCACTTGAGACATGCAAATTATACCACATGGGCAAGATGACTGAAAGGCCTCGTTTTTTAGTGAGATGAAACAAGAGAGCAATTTGTTGGAAGTAATACATTTGATGTGTGCAATCCAATGAGTGCTGAGGCACGCAGTGAATATCGTTATGTTCTTACTTCACAGATGATTTGAGTAGATGCTGAGTATATTTACTTGATGAAACACAAGTCTAAATTATTGAAAGGTTCAAGTAATTTTAGAGTGAAGTTGAAGATCGTCGTGACAAGAGAATAAAATGTCTATGATATGATCATAGAGATGAATATCTGAGTTACGAGTTTGATACACAATTAAGACCTTGTGGAAATCGTTTCACAATTAATACCGCCTGGAACACCATAGTGTGATGGTGTGTCCGAACATCATAACTGCACCCTATTGCATATGGTGCATACCATGATGTCTCTTATCGAATTACCACTATCGTTTATAGGTTAGGCATTAGAGACAACCGCATTCACTTTAAATAGGATACCACGCAATTCCGTTGAGACGACACCGTATGAACTATGGTTTGGAGAAACCTAAGTTGTCGTTTCTTAAAAGTTTGGGGCTACGACGCTTATGTGAAAAAGTTTCAGGCTGATAAGCTCGAACCCAAAGCGGATAAATGCATCTTCATAGGACACCCCAAAACAGTTGGGTATACCTCCTATCTCAGATCCGGAAGCAAAAGGGATTGTTTCTAGAATTAGGTCCTTTCTCGAGGAAAAGTTTCTCTTGAAAGAATTGAGTGGGAGGATGGTGGAGACTTGATGAGGTTATTGAACCATCACTTCAACTAGTGTGTAGCCTATGGCGCCTACACCAATTGAAGTGGAAGCTGATGATATTGATCATGAAACTTCGGATCAAGTCGCTACCAAACCTCGTAGGTCGACAAGGATGCGTACTACTTCAGAGTGGTACTTAATCCTGTCTTGGAGGTCACGTTGCTAGACAACAATGAACCTACGAGCTATGGAGAAGCGATGGTGGGCCCGGATTCCGACGAATGGCTCGAGGCCATATAATCCGAGAGAGGATCCATGTATGCAAACAAAGTATAGACTTTGGAAGAACTACTTGATAGTCGTAAGGCTGTTGGGTACAGATGGATTTTAAAAGGAAAACGGACAATGATGGTAAGTATCACCACTAAGAAAGCTCGACTTGTCGTTAAGATGTTTTCCGACAAGTTCAAGGAGTTGACTACGATGAGACTTTCTCACTCGTAGCGATGCTAAGAGTCTGTTAGAATTATATTAGCAGTTACTGCATTATTTAGGAAATCTTGCAGATAGGATGTCAAAACATTGTTTCCTCGACGATTTTTTTTGAGGAAAGGTTGTATGTGATACAATCAGAAGGTTTTGTCAATCCTGAAAGATGCTAACAAGTATGCAAAGCTCTAGTAATCCTTCTAAGGAATGGAGTAAGCATCTCGGAGTTGGAATATACGCTTTGATGAGATGATCAATGATTTTGGGTTTATACAAAGTTTATGAGAAACTTGTATTTCCAAAGAAGTGAGTGGGAGCACTATATCATTTCTGATGAGTATATGTTGTTAACATATTGTTGATCAGAGATGCTGTAGAATTTCTAGAAAGCATATAGGGTTATTTGAAAAGTGTTTTTCAATGGAAAACCTGGATTAGGCTACTTGAACAATGAGCATCAAGATCTATAAGGATAGATCAAAATGCTTAATAGTACTTTCAAATGAACACATACCATGAGAAGATTTTGAAGGAGTTCAAAATAGATCGGCAAAGAAGGAGTTCTTGGCTGTGAGGTGTGAGTATTGAGTAAGGCTCAAGACCTGACCACGGCAGAAGAGAGAGAAAGGACGAAGGTCGTCCCCTATGCTTTAGACGTATGCTCCACAATAAGTTGTGCTGTGTACCGCACCTGAATTGTGCCTTGTCATGATTCAGTCAAGTGGTACAAGTGTGATCCAGGAATGGATCACAGCACAACGGTCAAGGTTATCCTTAGTAACTAGTGGACTAAGGAATTTTCTCGATAATGGAGGTGGTAAAAGAGTTTGTCGTAAAGGGTTACGCTGATGCAAACTTTGACACTAATCCGGATGACTCTGAGTAGTAAAGCGGATTCGTATAGTAGAGCAGTTATTTGGAAGAGTTCCAAATAGCGCGTGGTACCTGCATCTGGGAGATGACATAGAGATTTGTAAAGCACACGCGGATCTGAAAGATTCAGGCCCATTGACTAATAACCTCTCTCACAAGCGAGATATGATCAAACCCAATGGGTGTTGGATTCATTACAATCACATAGTGATGTGAATTAGATTATTGACTCTAGTGCAAGTGGGAGACTGTTGGAAATATGCCCTAGAGGCAATAATAAAATGGTTATTATTATATTTCCTTGTTCATAATAATTGTCTATTGTTCATGCTATAATTGTATTAACTGGAAACCGTAATACATGTGTGAATACATAGACCACAACATGTCACTAGTGAGCCTCTAGTTGACTAGCTCGTTGATTAATAGATGGTTATGGTTTCCTGACCATGGACATTGGATGTCATTGATAACGGGATCACATCATTAGGAGAATGATGTGATGGACAAGACCCAATCCTAAGCATAGCACAAGATCGTGTAGTTCGTTTGCTAAAGCTTTTCTAATGTCAAGTATCATTTCCTTAGACCATGAGATTGTGCAAATCCAGGATACCGTAAGAATGCTTTGGGTGTACCAAACGTCACAACATAACTGGGTGTCTATAAAGGTACACTACAGGCATCTCCAAAAGTGTCTGTTGGGTTGGCACGAATCGAGACTGGGATTTGTCACTCCGTGTGACGGAGATGTATCTCTGGGCCCACTCGGTAATGCATCATCATAATGAGCTCAATGTGACTAAGTAGTTAGTCACGGTATCATGCATTATAGAACGAGTAAAGTACTTGCCGGTAACGAGATTGCACGAGGTATTGGGATACCGACGATCGAATCTCGGGCAAGTAACGTACCGATTGACAAAGGGAATTGTATACGGGATTGATTGAATCCCCGACATCGTGGTTCATCCGATGACATCATCGTGGAACATGTGGGAGCCAACATGGGTATCCAGATCCCGCTGTTGGTTATTGGCCGGAGAACATCCCGGTCATGTCTACATGATTCCCGAACCCGTAGGGTCTACACACTTAAGGTTCGGTGACGCTAGAGTTGTTATGGGAAATAGTATGTGGTTACCGTATGTTGTTCAGAGTCCCGGATGAGATCCCGGACGTCACGAGGAGTTCCGGAATGGTCCGGAGGTGAAGATATATATATGGGAAGTCCAGTTTCAGTCACCGGAATGGTTTCGGGGGTTATCGGTATTGTACCGGGACCACCGAAAGGTGTCCGGGGGTCCATCGGGTGGGGCCACCTGCCCCGGGGGACTTAATGGGCTGAATATGGGAGGGAACCAGCCCCTAGTGGGCTGGTGCGCCCCTCCCCAAGGGCCCAAGGCGCCTAGGGTTGGAAACCCTAGGGGAGGGGGGCGCCTCCACCTTGCTTGAGGGGCAAGTCTCCCCCTCCTGGCCGCCGCCCCCCCTCTACATGGGATCTAGAGGGGCCGGCCCCCTCTCCCCTTCACCCTATAAATAGAGGGGGAGGGGGGGTGGGAGGGCTGCAGCACCTTTGCTTTTGGCGCAGCCCCTCCCTCCTCCAACTCCTCCTCCTACTCCGTAGTGCTCGGCGAAGTCCTATTGGAGAACCACGAGCTCCACCAACATCATGCCGTCGTGTTGTCGGAGTTCTCCCTCAACTTCTCTCCCCTTGCTGGATCAAGAAGGAGGAGACGTCCCCGGGTTGTACGTGTGTTGAACACGGAGGCGCCGTCCGTTCGGTGCTAGATCGGATCTTCCGCGATTTGAATCGCCGCGAGTACGACTCCATCAACGGCGTTCTTGTAACGCTTCCGCTTAGCGATCTTCAAGGGTATGAAGATGCACTCCCTCTCTCTTGTTGTTAGAATCTCCATAGATTGATCTTGGTGATGCGTAATTTTTTTTGAATTATTGCTACGTTCTCCAACACTAACGTTCTAGAGCGCACTTGTCTTTTGAAGGAAACGGCTAAAAACTTGAAGAGACAAAACTGTTTTCTTTGGATAACTCTGAAGATTCAAAACTGAGCTAACAAAATCGTCCCAGGGGATGGATCCCTCCTGGACGCACCCCAAGTGGGTCGGCCCCGTTCCACGAGGAGCGTTCCAACGTTTCCTGAAATTTTGACACAACGAGCGTTATACAGGAGAATCCTAATCCTATATGACGCTTATTGCATTAAACTATTTGCATATATTGTACTCCCTTCGTCCGGAAATACTTGTCGGAGGAATGGATGTATCTAGACATATTTTAGTTTTAGATACATTCATTTTTATATATTTCTCTGACAAGTATTTTCGGACGGAGGGAGTATAACGCCGAGCAACTAGTTAACGAGCGCTCCTTTGGGAGACTCACAATGATCAGCGCCACTTGACGCACTCTCAGCTATTCGTCACGTGTCGTGCTCTGGGCGGCCCTCCGAATTTTATTTTTATTTTTATTGTTTTGCACGTGTTCTTCGGCTTTTAAACGGTTTTTTTCTAGTTTTTTTTTGACCATTCGATTTTCCACCAGCCTTCCTTAGCTTTTGTGTGAAAAAAAAATTTTCTTTGCGCGAAAAAACGCGTTTGTTTTTCCTTTCGCGAGAGTCACGGTTTTCCTTTCATGAGAGTCACGGTTCTGTTTTCGCCAGATTCACAGCCGTGCCTCTCGGAAACGGAAAAAACGTGTTTTTTATTTTTTTTCCCTATCGTGGAAGGCACGGTTTTGCTTCTGCGAGAGGCACGATTGTGCTTTCGCTAGAGGCACGGCTCCCAGAAACGAAAAAAATGCATTTTTTGTTTTTTTTCCTTCGCGAGAGTCACGGTTTTACTTCTGCGAGAGGCACGGTTGTACTTTTGCGAGAGGCACGGCCGTGCCTCTCAGAAACGAAAAAAACGCGTTTTTTTTTCTTTCACAAGAGGCACGATTTTGCTTCCACGAGAGGCATGGTTGTGTTTTTGCGAGAAGCATGGCCGTGCCTTCTCAAAAACGAAAAAAAATTTGTTTTTTTTCGTTTCTTTCCTTCTGCGAGAGGCACGGTTGTGATTTCCTGAGAGACATGGGGGTGCCTCTTTCGAAAAGGAAAAAAACCCGTGCTCCCGATTCGGTTTTTTCATAAAAAAAGTTCGTCAAAACCTATCAACATCGGATTTAGTTTTGAGGATCTCGACGCGAGGAATCCAACGGTGAAAGCGGTTTGAGAATTGGATGCACGGTTTAAGATATAAAACGTTTCGAATAAACAGATCTACGAAAAAAGAAAAAAAATCTCAGATTGTGACAAATGGCACACATGCAGCACACCACTTGTCGCAACCTGGGAAGGTAGAAGTGATCTTTGCAACGAGTATTCCTCAGTTAGTGATTTCGGGCGAGCCTTGAATTTTGTTTTTGAGGAATAAAGGTGAGCCTTGGTGCGACGGCCCAGCTGCCGTCGGTCTTTCGGTTTTCGGAAGGTTTTGGTTTTGATTTTTTTGGTTTTGCCCCTAAACAAATTGATTTTAGAAAGGTTATAGAAGGTTCCAGTACGGTTTCACTCTTCTTTCTTGCTGTTCTTTTCTCTAGGATTCTCCTTTTTTAATTTTTGTTTCTATAATTTTTGTGGTTCAATTTTCCCTTTCATTCTATTTATTTAATTCTTTTCCCCAAATATAAAATAGCCACGATGTTCATTTTCTATTAGTTTTAACTTTTTTTCTTATTTTTCTAAAGTTATCGTTTTTGTATAAAACGTTCAAGTTGTTAAAAAATGTTTGTTTTTAGAATGAGTAAATATTATTATCTTTGTAATGAACCTAATAAGAAATTTATTTAAAACGTATAAAAATAAAAATAAATCATGAGGAACAGTATTTTTTTTCCTCTATACTTTTGTTTCGAGATTATTTTTTCTCTAGGATGTCCTTGGAGCAATCGACGCCATCGGCGGTGGCAAACCCTATTCGGCACTGCCGGCGCTGGTTAAAGGCAATTTTCCTAACTGGCGGCGCCTGCAACCGTGTTAACTGGGCTAGCCCATTTATCTGTAGTGTTTTTCCTTCTTTTTCGAAAAACACAAAAGAATTGGGTGCGGAATGACTCAATCCCGAGACCTCCCATACTAAGGCGCAACGAGCTAACAACCCAACCACACAACCTCATGCGACTATGTTCATCTTTCGCATTCTTTTTTTACTTATATATTTCCGTTCCTTTTTCCATTTTTTTCTTATCCTTATTTTTCAAATCAGTGAAAACAATTAAATGTTTTGAACTTATTTTCTAAGTTGATAAACATTTTTGTAAATTTGATTTTTAAAGTTGATGAACTTTTTTGTAAAAATCAATGAACTTTTTCTTTTTTTTTTGAACTTTTTTCTTTTTTTGATGAATTTTGAAAATTCGCTGGTTTTTTTTCCAAAATCTATGAACTTTTTTTTCCAAAACCCATGAACTTTTTTTGAAAATCGATGAACTTGTTTTAAAAACGATGAACTTCTTTTGAAAATTGATGAACTAATTTTCAATTTGATGAACATTTTTTCCAAAATTGATGGTTTTTTTTAAATTGAACTCTCTGTAAAATCAATGAACTTTTTTCAAAACCGATGTACTTTTTCCAAGTTTGTGAAATTTTTTCAAATTCATGGAAATTCGTTAAATTCGTGAAGTCATTTTTGATTCGTGGTTTGTTTTGAAATATGCGAACTTTCAAATTTTCTTCACACCTTTTTTTTGCAAAAATCATGTTTTCCTAATTTATATATGCAGTAAATAGCGTGGCTATACTTACTTCTTAAGAAGTTTGCGCCCTAATGCTGTTTAGTATAGTGGTTGGGCAACACGCGCCGGACGTGGATGACGTGTGATCGAATCCTTGCGGGAGGCTTTAATTTACGCGTTTTTTTGCGGTATTTAATGAATTTCCCTGCGCTGCCTGTACTGGAATGGGCCAACTTCGAAACCGGCCCAACCAACGAACCAGGCGCCAAGTTCCTAATCGGCGAATTAATGAACTTTTGGTTCCGTGAGGAAGGAGATTAAAAACTTAGAGGCCGAATTAGAACGCCTTCGCAGTGATCCCGCGAGAACGGCTCCGTCGCATATTGAGCTGAAAATCAATGAGAAACTGGTGGAGATGTATCACAGGGAGGAGTTGATGTGGAGGCAACGCTCCTGGCTGGAGTGGCTTTCGGCTGGGGATAGAAACACACGTTTCTTTCACCTTCGGGCTAGCCAGCGCCGCAAGAGGAACATGATTAAAGCACTTGCTAATTCATTGGGCATTCTAACGGAGGATCAAGGTGAGTTGAAGGCACTAGTTACTGATTTTTATCAGAATTTATACACATCAGAAGGTGTTGCAGGTGTAGAGGAGGTACTAGCAAACGTGCCTGTCAAAGTTACTGAGCAAATGAACTCTATGCTTCTTGAGCCCTACACCAAAGAAGAAGTTAAAAAGGCGTTATTCCAAATGGGCCCGACTAAGGCACTGGGACCGGATGGTTTTCCTGCTCATTTCTATCAGCGACACTGGGACATCTGTGGAGATGAAGTAACAAAAGCGGTCCTGAGGATTGTCAGAGGTGAGGAGGATGCTCAGTGTGTGAATGATACGGTTCTGGTGCTTATTTCAAAGGTCCTTAATCCAACTCAACTCTCTCAGTTCCGCCCTATAAGCTTATGTAATGTTATCTATAAAATTGCTTCCAAGGTTGTTGCAAATAGGCTGAAGATGATTCTACCAGACATTATATCTGAAGAGCAGTCAGCTTTCGTCCTAGGTAGATTAATCACAGATAACATAATATGTGCATATGAGTGCCTACATTTTATGAAGATGAACAGAGCAAAGAGGAATATTTTTTGTGCGTTGAAGTTGGATATGATGAAAGCCTACGATAGGCTAGAGTGGCCTTATCTTCGAGCTATAATGGAAAAACTAGGCTTTGCATATTCTTGGGTCCAAACAGTTATGGGTATGGTGCAATCTGTATCGTTCTATTCAATGGTGAGATGCTGGAGCAATTTACACCGACTAGAGGTATCCGACAGGGAGATCCGATCTCTCCTTATCTTTTCTTAATTGCAGCAGAGGGCCTTTCCTGCCTCTTGAAAACTATTTCTCAGTCGTCTGCTTTGGAAGGAATCAAGGTGGCTTCAACGGCTCCGTCTGTTAACCACCTCCTTTTTGCTGACGATAGCCTTTTGCTTTTTAAGTCAAGTGTTGAGGGGGCTATGATGGTTTTAAACCTATTGGACAAATATTGCAGTGCTTCGGGTCAGAAGATCAATAATGCTAAATCTTCTATTTTCTTCAGTAGAGGGTGCCCTCAGGGGGTCAGAGATAGCATCAAACAATGTCTTAATGTGCACAATGAATCCTTGTTTGATAGATATCTGGGCATGCCCACAGATGTTGGACAGTCCAAGATGGGTACGTTTAAGTACTTGAGGGACAGGGTTTGGGAGAAAGTCAGAGGATGAATGGAGAAGCTTCTATCAGCAGCTGGAAAAGAGGTTCTCATCAAGTCAGTTGCTCAAGCTATACCAGTATATTCAATGGCTTGCTTCAGATTACCTCGGGGGCTGTGTGAAAATATTACCTCAATAATCAGGCAATTTTGGTGGGGCAGTAAACAAGGCCGCAGGAAACCATCTTCGGTCTCTTGGGATGTAATGACGAAGCCAAAGTATCTTGGCGGGATGGGGTTCAGAGACATTGAGATTTTTAACCTAGCTCTGCTTGCTCGTCAAGCATGGAGGCTCCTCGAGTCCCCACAATCGCTGAGCGCAAGGATACTGAAAGAGGTGTATTTTCCAAATACTGATTTTCTGGAGGCAGAATTGGGTACCCAACCTTCGCAGATATGGCGAGCTATACTGGATGGCAGGGATATACTAAAACAGGGCATTATCAGGAGGATTGGGAATGGCCAAGGAACCAACATCTGGGAGACAAACTGGCTCCCCAGGATAGGCCCTCTGCGACCGATCGTTTCACTTTCAGCGAACCCACCAACGCTAGTAGCTGAACTAATAGATCACACATCAGCAACTTGGCGGGAGGAGCTGATTCGGGCCACATTCTTACCCATCGACGCAGAAGTGATCATGGGCCTGCCACTCTGTTCAAGGGCTGTGGGGGATTTCTGGGCTTGGTCAGGTGAGCGGAATGGTATTTTCTCGGTCAGATCGGCTTGTAAAATGATCCTAAATAAGAAGGAGCACCGAGAGAATTGGCTATATGAGCATGCAGGAGCGTCAGACTTGTCAGAAAGTTCTAAGGCGTGGACGTCGTTGTGGCATACTAGGGTTCCATCAAAAGTAAAAGTCTTCTTATGACGGCTAGCAAGGCATTCGATGCCGACAACGGATCTTCTCCAGCACCGTAATATGTCCACAACTCATTTATGCGCCCTATGTGGGTGTGAGGATTCATGGAGGCATGCCCTGCTGAATTGCACTATGTCAAGATGCATATGGACCTTAGTTGAAAATTCCCTGACGGAAGCAATGAGCCAAAACGAGGATCCTAATGCAAAAAACTGGATATTTGCAATGAATGATATACTATCCCAAAAGAATTTTGTGCTGCTAGTAGTAACGTTATGGGCTGTATGGAAAGCAAGACGAAAGGCAATATATGAAGGAGTTTTTCAGAGTCCACAAGCAACATACCAGTTTATTCAGTCCTACTTAGCAGACTTGAAAACTATCGAGGAACCAGTTACAGAGAGAGCAAGAACTCATCGGGCCAGCCGATCGCAATGGATTCCCCTCCTGAAAATAAACGTTGATGCTGCAGTTGCAAACAACCGGGGAAGAGGAGTTGCTGCTGCTATTTGCAGAGATCGGGACGGCACTTTCCAGGGGGCATCGGCTATAGTTTTCAAGGGAATATGTGATCCTCAAACTTTAGAAGCTCTGGCTGTACGGGAAGCTTTAGCTCCTGCTGACGATCTCAATCTTCGACGAGTACATGTTGCGTTAGACTATATGGTGGTTTTGGATGATCTCAAGCAAGGAAACAAAGCAAGATATTGTGCTGTTTTTACATGAAATCATAGAGCATAGCTCTTCTTTTTCTGCGTGTAATTTTATTCATGAGTTTAGGAGTTCGAATTTCGAGGCTCACAATTTAGCGAAGCATATTTTAAGTTTAGGGGTGGGCCGCCATGTTTGGTTAGGACACCCCGACGATGTCTCTTTTATACCTTTAAACCTTGGGTCCGGTTAAATAAAGCTTCGCGAGATTGTCTTAAAAAAAAGTTCCTAATCGGCGCCTTGCTCGACCTAAGAATGGACTGGCCCAGTCGGAGCTCGGCCTTGATATGGGCCTCTTACGCGTGCCCGTGACGGACACAATCTTCTCCCCGTCCCGTCTCTGACTCGTCACGGCTCGCCTTCCCCGGATGTGGCCACATATACCTAGCCGTCACGACGTACTCCTCCTCTGCGTATCGACTAGGCCCGCCCCGCTTCACGCTCACCACGCCCGCCCGCACAGCTATCTGATCTTCTCCGTGCTCCGGTGCTGGCCACGATGTCGAGCCTCCGCAACTCTCGTCGGAAGACCGGTAAGCGCGTCGTGGATCCCCCATTCATAGTCGGTTGATCATCTCATCTCTTGTGATTTCCCGATGACTACGTGCCTCGATCGATTTCACCCATGGTTTCTGTGCAGACGTCGTCGGCGAGTGCATTGACAAGCTCCACGAGAAGCGCCGCGCGGTGCGCGAGGAGGGCATGGAGTCGCTCGTCGCCGCGCTGGAGGGCTTCGTCCCCGTCGACGAACTCGACTACCGCTACTTCACCGTCTTCGACCGCTGCTGCGCCTTCCTCCGCAAGGGCGGCAGGGAGGCAACGCTCGCCTACCGCGCCATCGGCCTCCTGGCTCTCACCGTAGGCGCGGCCACCGCCGATGGCGTCGATTGCTCCAAGGACATCCTGGAGAAAGCCCTCCCCGTCCTCGAGGAGACGCTGCATGCGCCGTCGTCCGGCGCGGCGACCATGGTGGCCGCTCTCGACTGCCTCGCTGCCGTAACCCTCGCCGGCGCGCGCTGCCCAGAGGACGCGGCGCCGTCCGTGAAGGCCGTGTGGGGCGCGATCAGGCGTGCCGAAGACGTGACGACATCGAACCCTGAGGTCCTGGCCTCCGCCGTGTGTGCGTTCTCGTTGCTCCTCACCACCGTCGGTGACTTGAGGTCGTACCCCTGCACCTTCAAAGAGACCATAATCCCGTTCCACGACCTCGCCGAGCTCCTCGAGTGCGAAGACCCCGCCGTACGCACTGCCGCCGGCGAGGCGCTGGCCGTGTGCGCCGAGCTCAGCCTGACGCAGCACGCCTCGCCGGAAGACATCCAAGTGATCGAGATGATACTGTCCGACCTCGCGGCCGATGCCAGCAGCGACCAGAACCTCACGGAAGAACAGGTTGAGTTCTTCCAGCAGATCGCCGACATCATGAGTCAAGGCGGTTGCCCGGAGACGGAGACGGAGGAGTCGGTGCCATCGTCGTACACGAGCGGGCGCAGCGTGCTGAGGGTGTCTACATGGGCGAGGCTGGTCCAGCTGAATTTCCTGAAGCGGTTCCTCAACAAGGGTTTCCGTAAGCACCTCCAGGACAACCCGCTCTTCCGGGAACAGGTGGACTCCAGCGACTCCGTAGACGAGGCCGACGAACAGCCGGCCGGGAAGGGCAGGCGGCGCGGGGGTGGGAGGGAGAAACGGTGGAGCTCGGCCATGAGGAGAGATCGCGACATCGTATGGGAGAGCAAGAATGGTTTCTCCCTGTATGATTAGGCGTTTAATTTGTTCATTTTAGGACTTTAGGTACTTTGGGGTTCTGTTTTTACGGCAGCAACAATAGAAGTATCCAAATGATAACGCTCATACGTGTGTGCGTTCCTCAACTCGCCCACATGTCTGGATTATCGTTTACTGTTTTTTACACGAATCTTGACACGAAAAGGTGGATTTGGTGTGCCTTGTAGGACGGGGCTGGTGTGTGGGTGTTGGAGAGTTTGCCCAAACGCCCGCACCATGCTGTTTGCCGGCTGCGCTGTGTGGGCGAACTAGTTTCTGCCCACACATCCATCACCTAGTTCACGTGCATATGGGCGAATTGCTTTTCGCCCACACGATACCCCTACGTTGTGGATGACAACTGCAGTTACGCAACGTGACAACTAGGTAAACACACATGACAACTATGATTCTTTGCTAGACGGCAACTGAAGTTGCGCCGTACGTGGGAACCAGATAAAAATACATGACAACTGTGATTAACAATACATGGCAACTATGGTTGGACCACACGTGGCAACTAGATAAACACACATGACAACTACTGTTTGAACATATAGAGCAAGTAGTTAATCACACACGGCAACTACGGTTTGATTACACGCGGCAACTACCATAAATTAGACATAGCAACTATAGTTAACTAAAACAAATAGAGTTGCCATGCTTTTACAACTACACTTGCCATCCCGGATAATACATCTGCCAACAAGGATGACAACTAAATCGTCATCCCGCGGGGTACCTAACGTAGCTGCGCCAAGACGTGTGGGTATTTTTGTTTCGTGCCACACGCGCGGTGTAAAGATGAGTAGTATTTGTTGGGCGTGTGGCACGAAGTAGCCACGCCCACACGTGTGAGCAATTGTAGTGTCCGTCCACACACAGCCCGTGTGGGCTGCCTCCTGCTCACCCTACACACGGTGTGTGGGTGCATATCGAATATACCACACGTGTGGTGGATATCGGCGTCCTAGAAGTATCCAAATGATAACGCCCACACGTGTGGTATGTTTGCACATCGTCCACATGCCTTAATCCATGTTGATTCTGTTTTGCACGAATCTTAAAGAAATCTGTTAGAATCTGAGTGTCACGTGGGCATCATCGTGTGTGTGGGCTCTGAAGAGTTCGTCCACACGCCCCGCAGCACACGGTTTGCGAGCTGCGTTGTGTGGGCGAACTAGTTTCTGCCCACACAGCTACCACCTAGTCCACACGCGTGTGGGCGAACTACTTTTCGCCCACACGACACCTGTACGTTGTTGGATGGCAACTGCACTTGCGAGTACGTGACAGCTAGGTAAACACACCTGGCAACTATGATTCGTTGCTAGATGGCAACTGCAGTTGCACGTACCTGACAACTATTGTTTGATCATATGTGGCAAATAGTTAATCAAACACGACAACTATGGTTTGATTATACGCGGAAACTACCATAAATTCGACATGGCAACTATAGTTAACCAAAACAGAGAGAGTTGCTGAAAGTGCTAGTTATCGACTAGAGGGGTGGGGGTGGGGGTTGGGGGTGAATATGCAATTTTATGGAAGTCTTCAAAACACGGTGGCTTTGGAGTCAAACAGGTAAACTGAGCTTATATAGTAAGCAGCAGAATGAAGACTACACTAGGCAAGTATTAGTCAAGCATACAATACAGTGAAAGCACGAAGACTATCTGCAACTATGTAGACGGGATCAGAATGGAAGATAGTATGAAGCTAAACAGATATAAGTCTTCACAAGATGAAGTCGAATGAATCAGGCAAGCAAGCAATGACTTTACGAAGACAAGCTGTAAAGTAAGGAGAGTAGAGGATAGAACCAGTTGCTTGGCAAAGACAGGGATTTGGTAGACCAGTTTCAGTTGCTGTGACAACTATACGTCTGGTTAGGGAGGCTGAGATTAAACTCAGAAGACTGTGTCTTCACCTTATTCCCCTTGAGCTAAGGACACCCGATCCTCGCTCAATCACTCTGGTAAGTCTTTGATACGTCTCCAACGTATCTACTTTTCCAAACACTTTTGCCCTTATTTTGGACTCTAACTTGCGTGATTTGAATGAAACTAACCCGGACTGACGCTGTTTTTAGCAGAACTGCCATGATGTTGTTTTATGTGTAGAAAACGAAAGTTCTCGGAATATCCTGAAAATCCACGGAGGCACTTTTTGGAAAATATAAAAAATACTAGCGAAAGAATCAAGACCAGGGGGCCCACACCCTGTCCACGAGGGTGGGGGGCGCGCCCACCCCCTGGGCACGCCCCCTGTCTCGTGGCCCCCCCGAGGCTCCGCCGACCTCAACTCCAACTCCATATATTCCGTCTCGCAGAGAAAAAATCAAAGAGAAAGTTTCATTGTGTTTTACGATACGGAGTCGCCGCCAAGCCCTAATCTCTCTCAGGAGGGCTGATCTGGAGTCTGTTCGGGGCTCCGGAGAGGGGGATTCGTCGCCGTCGTCATCATCAACCATCCTCCATCACCAATTTCATGATGCTCACCGCCGTGCATGAGTAATTCCATCGTAGGCTTGCTGGACGGTGATGAGTTGGATGAGATTTACCGCGTAATCAAGTTAGTTTTGTTAGGGTTTGATCCCTAGTATCCACTATGTTCTGAGATTGATGTTGCTATGACTTTGCTATGCTTAATGCTTGTCACTAGGGCCCGAGTGACATGATTTCAGATCTGAACCTATTATGTTTTCATGAATATATGTGTATTCTTGATCCTATCTTGCAAGTCTATAGTCACCTATTATGTGTTATGATCCGACAACCCTGAAATGACAATAATCGGGATACTTCTCGATGATGACCGTAGTTTGAGGAGTTCATGTATTCACTATGTGCTAATGCTTTGTTCCGGTTCTTTATTAAAAGGAGGCCTTAATATCCCTTAGTTTCCGCTAGGACCCCGCTACCACGAGAGGGTAGGACAAAAGATGTCATGCAAGTTCTTTTCCATAAGCACGTATGACTATTTACGGAATACATGCCTACATTACATTGATGAACTGGAGCTAGTTTTCTGTCACCCTATGTTATAGCTATTACATGAGGAATCGCATCCGACATAATTATCCATCACTGATCCATTGTCTACGAGCTTTTCACATATTGTTCTTCACTTATTTACTTTTCCGTTGCTATTGTTACAATCACTACAAAACCCCAAAACATTACTTTTGCTACCGTTACCTTTATTATCATACTACTTTCCTACTAAACACTTTGCTGCAGATACTAAGTTATCCAGGTGTGGTTGAATTGACAACTCAACTACTAATACTCAATAATATTCTTTGGCTCCCCTTGTGTCGAATCAATAAATTTGGGTTGAATACTTTACCCTCGAAAGCTGTTGCGATCCCCTACACTTGTGGGTTATCAAGACTAATTTCTGGCGCCGTTGCCGGGGAGCATAGCTCTATTCTCTGAGTCACTTGGGATTTATTTCTGTTGATCACTATGAGGAACTTGAAAGACGAAAGAACCAAGATTTTTCCCTCAACTACGAGGGGAGGTAAGGAACTGCCATCTAGCTCTGCACTAGATTCTCCTTCTGTTTTGAGTAAGCTTGCGACACCTAAACCTGCTACTGCTATGAATTCTGATTTGTCACATGTTATTAATGATGCCACTTCTGCTATGCATGATACTTATGATGAAACTACTTTTGTGCGTGATACTACTTTGCCATTAGGTGAATTTCTTGATGAACAACTTGCTAGGGCTAGAGAGAATGAAATTATTAAAGATCCTGTTATCGATGATAGTGATGATGAAAGTTCTCCCAATGATTATGAATTGCCCGTTGTTCCTGAGGGTTATGTTATGGAAGAGGAAGCTGCTAGAGCTATCTTTGCTTGTAAAGATAGATATGATCTTAAGAAATTATTAGCTAAATGGAAGCAACAGTCTCTTAATGCTAGAATGAAACCTGAGCCTGCTTTTTCTACTTCACCTATTTGTGTTACTGATAAGGATTATGAATTCTCTGTTGATCCTGAGATTATTACTTTGGTTGAATCTGATCCTTTTTATGGCCTTGAATCTGAAACTGTTGTGGCACATCTTACCAAGTTGAATGATATAGCCACCCTGTTTACTCATGATGATAAATCTCGCTATTATTATATCCTTAAGATATTTCCGTTCTCATTAAAGGGTGATGCTAAGACTTGATATAATTCTCTTGCTCCTGGTTGTGTGCGTAGTCCCCAGGATATGATTTATTACTTCTCTGCTAAATATTTTCCTGCTCATAAGAAACAAGCTGCCTTGCGGGAAATATATAATTTTGTGCAAAACGAAGAAGAGAGTCTCCCACAAGCTTGGGGGAGGTTTCTCCGATTACTTAATGCTTTGCCTAATCATCCTCTTAAGAAAAATGAAATACTTGATATCTTTTATAATGGACTAACCGATGCTTCCAAGGACTACTTGGATAGTTGTGCTGGTTGTGTTTTCAGGAAAAGAACAGTCGAAAAAGCTGAATTACTACTGAATAATATGTTGACTAATGAAAATAATTGGACTCTTCCTGAGCCAATTCCTGAGGCAATTCCTGAACCAATTGAGCCAACTCCCGAGCCTATTCCTAAACCCACTCCGAAGAAGAGAGGTGTTTTATTTCTCAGTCCTAAAGATATGCAAGAGGCAAAGAAATCAATGAAAGAAAAAATGTATTAAAGCTGAAGATGTTAAGAATTTACCACCTATTGAAGAAATACATGGTCTTAATATACCGCCTGATGAAGAAACACATTGTCTTGATAACCCGACACAGGTAGTGAAGGTAAATTCTCTCTATAGATATGATAAAGTTGAGATTCCCTCTACTAAATTTCATAGCCCATGCTTAGATGAATTTGATGACTTTATGGCTAGACAAGAAAGTTTTAATGCTTATGTTGGTAGAGAGTTAAAGAATAATGCTTTCGAGATCGGATGCGTGAGCGATTATATGGCTAGAGTTAAAGGTGAGCTCAAACTCGTTAGCAAATATGCTTCTATGGTTGCTACTCAAGCTGAGCAAGTACTTAAAGCTCAAAATTATTTGCTCGATGAATTAAATAATAAACCTGACTTTGCTGTTAGAGTGGCTACTAGAACTGGTAGAATGACTCAGGAACCTTTGTACCTGAAGGCCACCCTAAGAGAATCGAGCAAGATTCTCAGAGAAAAAATTTAGAGGCACCTAGTTCTTCTAAGAAGAAGAAAAAGAAAAATGATAGGAATTTGCATGCTTCTAGTGAGCCTGTTGTAGACACACCTGATAATCCCAATGATATTTCTATCTCTGATGCTGAAACACAATCAGGTGATGAACATGAACCTAGTGATAATGTTAATGATAATGTTCATGTTGATGCTCAACATAGCAAAAACAATGAAGTAGAGATTGAACCTGCTGTTGATCTTGATAACCCACAATCAAAGAGATCAACGTTATGATAAGAGAGATTTTGTTGCTAGGAAGCACGGTAGAGAAAGAGAGCCATGGGTTCAAAAACCCATGCCCTTTCCTCCTAAACCATCCAAGACAAAGGATGATGAGGATTTTGAGCGCTTTGCTGAAATGATTAGACCTATCTTCTTACGTATGCGCTTAACTGATATGCTTAAAGTTAATCCTTATGCTAAGTATATGAAGGATATCATTACAAATAAAAGAAAGATACCGGAAGCTGAAATTTCCACCATGCTTGCTAACTACACTTTTAAGGGTGGAATACCAAAGAAACTTGGAGATCCAGGGGTACCAACTATACCATGCTCCATTAAAATAAATTATGTTAGAACTGCTTTATGTGATCTTGGAGCCGGTGTTAATGTTATGCCTCTCTCTTTATATCGTAGACTCGAATTGAATAAGTTGACACCTACTAAAATATCTTTGCAAATGGCTGATAAATCAACTGCTATACCTGTCGGTATTTGTGAGGATGTGCCTGTTGTGGTTGCAAATGTCACTATCTTAACAGACTTTGTTATTCTTGATATTCCCGAGGACGATAGTATGTCGATTATCCTTGGTAGACCCTTTTTGAATACTGCAGGGGCTGTTATTGATTGCAACAAAGGCAATGTCACTTTTCATGTTAATGGTAATGAGCATACGGTACACTTTTCGAGGAAACAATCTCAAGTTCATAGCATCAATTCTATTGGAAAAGTTCCAACTATCATTATTGGAGGTTTTGAATTTCCTCTCCCTACTGTCAAGAAAAAGTATGATATTCTTATTATTGGGGATGTTCATATCCCCGTTGAGGTAACTAGTTTTATTCGAAATTTCTCCGGTTCCGTGTTATTCGGAATGGGTTTGTTAACAAGACTTGATCAACCTTGTTAGTGGATTCATTTTGATGATCACGAGATGGATGAAACTAGAAGGCACAACCTTCTGTACCCGCTTTTTATTTTCTATTATTTAGAATAAATAAAGCAAAAATAGTATTAGCTGTCTGTTTTCTGAATTATCCGTGCAATAAAAAATATCCTGAAAATAAAAGTGCTCCAAATGCCCTGCAAATTTAGTATTGATTTTTTATGGAATATTTGAGGATTTTAGGCACTGAAATCACTGCAGGAGGGGCAAGCACCAGGCCACGAGAGTGGAGGGCGTGCCCACCCCCTGGGCGCGCCCCTGTCTCGTGGGCCCCCGGTGGCTCCCCTCCACTTATGCCAGCACCCACACACTCCATCATCTTCCCAAAAAAACCCCATCCAGGTCAAGCACGAGTTCTAGCTCATTTTGCTGCAATTTTCGATCTCCTTGCTCAAAGCTCCATTCACAAAACTGCTTTGGGAGATTGTTGCTTGGTATGTGACTCCTCCATTGGTCCAATTAGTTTTTGTTCTAGTGCTTTATCCATTTCAAATTTTTGCTGCATAGGTGACCATGTTCTTGAGCTTGCATGTTAAATATATGAGGTCCCAAGTAATTCTAATGCATGATATAGGCTCTAGGCACTTGTAGGAGTAGTTGCTACCAATCTTGTTTAGTTTTATTCACTTTTATTTTGAAGTTACTAAAATTTCAGAAATTTTCAGAAAATGTTAAGGAGACTTTTGAGGGGCTCTTCTAGCCAAGGCTCCCAGGAAAAACAAGCTAAAGAGAAGGAAAAAGCCAAATATAATCTTCCTCGCATAGCGGAAGTACGGCTCTGTGAATGGCCATGCGATAATTTCTTGAAAGAAGCTGGAATTCATGAAGATTTTTATTCTTTGATCGAGAATGCAGGCCTCACCGATTTCCTCCACGACCGGATCGATCAGTATCTCTTACTCACCAATACTTTCGTACAAAACTTTTATTATTATCCTAAGAAGTCACCGCCTTCAGTATCATTTCATTTATATGATGAATTCAGGGAAATGTCTTTACGTATTTTTTGCGCGGTATGTAGGATACCCTTTGAGGGAAAATTAGAGGAACCCCATCGTAAAGATGTGGATGACTTTGTTAACACTATCACTGTAGAGTACCCAAAGAAGGGTCCCGATGCGAAAATCTCTAGCATACATTTTCCTATTTTACGCTACTTTGCCATATTTGCCAGTAGATGCTTGATTGGTCGTGGAAATAGTGGAAACTTCAATGTTCCTGATATTATCATTCTTCACCATGCCTTGTTTGGAGATAATAGTTTTAGTATGGGTGCCGTCATTGCTAAACGGGTAAGCCTGAATCGTACAAAAGGCCCCATCTTTGGAGGTATCTATGCTTCACGC